>CM042384.1:30713886-31323886 GCA_023634145.1 Thymallus thymallus
ACACTATTTTCCGTACTTTTAGGGCCCATAATGCAATTCTTCAGAAAATGGCTGTATATGAACACGTATGCACTAACTAACTGTAAATCGCTCTGGATAAGAGCGTCTGCTAAATTATTAAAATGTAGAAGAAAATGGCAGAAAATATGCAGCCAAAGTCAGACGAGAACAGATACTATTTCATTGCTTTAACTAATTATGAAAAATGTTAAAATGTTGAGCAATGTAATAAAGTACTGACTTTTCAAACAAGTTACGTTACACATTATGTTGGCTGACAATATGTTAGCTGCTATCCTTACGAACCGAATAGCATTACAGCAGTATGTACCGGTATGTTAGCTAGTTAACTAACGTTAGTTGGCTACTAATACATCAAACTTGTATATTAATTATCTTCTATCTATCTGCTATCTAACATTTATTGACTTGATTATTCACATAATTCTTAGCTAAATGGTATAGTCGTTGTGCGTTTCAATGGACATTATTACTTCTGTTTATCTACTCCGATTTCAGAGCACTCTTGCACAGAATAACTGATGAATTTATGAATGGAGGAACTTAATGTATGGCCGGGTAAACATGGCAAAAAGTGTAATTAAATTGTTGCTGTAGAAGTACAGTTACGAACGCTCTGGATAACATGAAAACAGCCTAACCAGCACTCTTGCACAGAATAACTAGCACTCTTGCACATAATAACTGATGAATTTACTAACGCTCAACAACCAATGAATATGCCCGGTGACAGTAAACATGGTCAAAAAGTGTAATTAAATTGTTGTGAGCAGTACAGTTACAGGCACCAACACTCTAAATAAAATGAAAACAGCTCTGCTAGGGTGAGTAAAATGGTCACAGTGAGGTGTTCTCTCATTTGTGTCTGGAAGTGCTCTGGATTTACAAACGCCCGGAGCGCACTCAGGCACTTTAATTTATGAACACACCCAAAAATCGTAGAAAGTGTAGCTAGTCATTTGCTATGCTAATAAGCTAGCAAGATGTGGCATAGCAACAGCATGAACTTCCGGTAGACAGACGAAGTGCTAGTACGCTCAACTGAAAGTATACCATTCGTTTACAGTATACTAAAATAAACTAATAGTATATAGTATGTAGTATATCATTAAGTATGTAGGATACAGTATGTTAGTATGGGTATTTGAACACAGCTACTGTTTTGCAATGAAGGTCTACAGTATCCTCAACAGCACTCTGTAGGGTAGCACCATTGTGTAGCCGGAGGACAGCTAGCTTCCGTCCTCCTCTGGGTACATTGACTTCAATACAAAACCTAGGAGGCTCATGGTTCTCACCCACTTCCAAAGACTAAATGCCAATTACCATTTTTTAATCTGAGAGTAAATAGAGCCAAATAAATTGATAAAAGTCACCTAATCCGAGAGAGATTTACATGGTTATCAAAACGTCACACCAGGGTAAGCTTACACGAAACACAGCCATTATTGGGGGCGGCAGGTAGCCTAGCGGTTAGAGCATTGGCCCAGTAACCGAAATGTCACTGGTTCGAATACCTAAGACAACAAGGTGAAAAACCTGTTGATGTGTCCTTAAGCTAGGCACTCAACCCTCATTTTCTCCAGGGTCTGACCCTGTAGGTAGGCCGTCATTGTAAATAAGAATTTGTTCTTAATTGACTTGCCTAGTTAAATAAAGGTTAAATATAAAACAAAAAAATGGTGGTGCAGTGGTCTAAGGCGCACCATCTCTGTGCTAGAGGTGTTACTACAGACACCCTGGTTCAAATCCAGTCTGTATCACAACTGGTGGTGAATTGGGAGTCCTATAGGACTGTTTGGCCTAGTGTCGTCTGACTAATACTGTGGTACCATTTGGGTTGGAGACTCATTTTAACATCCTGCTGAAAGAGCTAGAACTAGAAAAAGCAACTGCTATTATTCACACCCAGTACCAACCAGTTATAATAAATAAAGCAGTCATGTCCGTAAAGACAAACCCATGTGTTTGACATTGGCCATGTAGATTGAACTTGTTGAAATATGACACAAACACAGGCCTATTGAACATGTACCGTTTATTTTTATTTTGACTTTTCATTTATGTTATTAATGAGAAAACTACTGCTTGTCTTTGTTCTTAGCCAGGGTTGTTATTCAGTGTTGTTTTACTGGTGGACTTAATTTATTAACTCTAATTCCAATAATTGATGCACTGTCCATGAATAACTCTGCTCTTCATAGAATAGGACAGACAGACAGACAGCATCCCTGTTATTTGATATTTTATTCCATTAAAACCTGAGAAGACTTCAAAGGCTGTGGACAGAAAGAACGACTGAATTAATTAACAAAATGGAGTGAATGTGTTTACAGCATCTACACTTATCAGAGCAGTGCAGACATCACTGCTCACCTCAAAATAATTTGTGTCTGTTGACACAAGGAAAAAGAAAATGCATTTCTCCTTCAAATAAAATTATCCCCCTTCACAGGTATTTTAAGTTTACAAAGGCAAGCAGCCAGGTTTCGGAAAATGAATTATGCTTTGTTGTTTGTCTGTCTGCCTGAGTTTACCACCATGTGTTGTTTGTATTGTGTAACAAGTACTAAATTAGGAGAGGGGAATGTATAATTTTTATGGTTTACCTCTCAATATTAATTAACTATTCAATACGAATGACAGGTCTATCTCTTTAGAAGTTGCTTTTCTTAATGAATTGTCCTGTGCTTCACCTCACAGTCCAAACCAGTTGACTTCCAGACACTCAACCACTGTCTATTCTATTCAAGCTCTTCAATAATACCTCAAACAATTCCTCTTAGAAAATGCACTGTTCTCAAACAATATGCTTTATAATGACAATGAATACAAATTGTCTTATAGTAGAAGAAGAGGCCCCTGGTTAGGGAGACGAGCCACTTTAAATGGTAATTGTTCCACCCTGCTCCTGTATGAAAGCTGTCGCAGTCCAGCAGCAGTGGAATAAATGAAGCCCATGCAGGCAGACAACCCCTAAGCATACATTCTCCCCAGCTCTGAGCCGCACACCCTCAGTATTATATTCAGCCACTGCTTTTTCACTTTTGAAGAGTACTTGTCACAAGGCTTTCCCTCTTCTTTGGGGCGGCAGGTAACCTAGTGGTTAGAGTGTTAGGCCCGTAACTGGAAGGTTGCAGGATCGAATCCCTGAGCTGACAAGGTAAAAATCTGTCGTTCTGCCCCTGAACAAGGCAGTTAACCCACTGTTCCTAGGCCGTCATTGTAAATAAGAATTTGTTCTTAACTGACTTGCCTAGTAAAATTCTTTAAAAACGATAAACTGCATGATGTTGTTCTGATGTCTAATTCTCTTAACGTAGTGGTTAGATGTCTGAATACATTTGACTAATTGATCATGAATAAAAATGACCCTTTTCATCTGTGAGCAAGTTAATAAAGGGTTTTGCGTACTTTTTCCGATTCACTTCAGAGTCAGAGAGGTAAATACATAACGTAGAAGACGTATGAGGAGGAGGAGATATTAGAACAATGGAACAATGACAAGGAATCTATAGATGGATGATGTTCGATGACATGATGTTGAACATTAAGTTCCTCCCTTAAACTACCTAACTAGCCCAACTACCTAACTAGCCCAACTACCTAACTAGCCCAACTACCTAACTAGCCCAACTACCCAACTAGCCCAACTACCTAACTAGCCCAACTACCTAACTAGCCCAACTAGCCCAACTAGCCCAACTACCTAACTAGCCCAACTACCTAACTAGCCCAACTAGCCCAACTAGCCCAACTACCTAACTAGCCCAACTACCTAACTAGCCCAACTACCTAACTAGCCCAACTACCCAACTAGCCCAACTACCTAACTAGCCCAACTACCTAACTAGCCCAACTACCTAACTAGCCCAACTAGCCCAACTAGCCCAACTAGCCCAACTACCTAACTAGCCCAACTACCTAACTAGCCCAACTACCCAACTAGCCCAACTACCCAACTAGCCCAACTACCTAACTAGCCCAACTAGCCCAACTACCTAACTAGCCCAACTACCTAACTAGCCCAACTACCTAACTAGCCCAACTACCTAACTAGCCCAACTAGCCCAACTACCTAACTAGCCCAACTAGCTAACTAGCCCAACTAGCCCAACTACCTAACTAGCCCAACTAGCCCAACTACCTAACTAGCCCAACTACCTAACTAGCCCAACTAGCCCAACTACCTAACTAGCCCAACTAGCCCAACTACCTAACTAGCCCAACTAGCCCAACTACCTAACTAGCCCAACTAGCCCAACTACCTAACTAGCCCAACTAGCCCAACTACCTAACTAGCCCAACTAGCCCAACTACCTAACTAGCCCAACTAGCCCAACTACCTAACTAGCCCAACTAGCTAACTAGCCCAACTAGCCCAACTACCTAACTAGCCCAACTAGCCCAACTACCTAACTAGTCCAACTACCTAACTAGCCCAACTAGCTAACTAGCCCAACTACCTAACTAGCCCAACTACCTAACTAGCCCAACTACCTAACTAGCCCAACTAGCCCAACTAGCCCAACTACCTAACTAGCCCAACTAGCTAACTAGCCCAACTACCTAACTAGCCCAACTACCTAACTAGCCCAACTACCTAACTAGCCCAACTACCTAACTAGCCCAACTAGCCCAACTAGCCCAACTACCTAACTAGCCCAACTACCTAACTAGCCCAACTACCTAACTAGCCCAACTACCTAACTAGCCCAACTACCTAACTAGCCCAACTAGCCCAACTACCTAACTAGCCCAACTACCTAACTAGCCCAACTAGCCCAACTACCTAACTAGCCCAACTACCTAACTAGCCCAACTACCTAACAGAGCATTTCACTTTCTATCCTTGGATATAGTGTTCAGTACAGGAAGTGCTGTTCAATGGCATCCATTCTCACTGAGAATGGATGACATTCCCCTTTCAGCTCCCTGAGAATTGGAACCTAGACAAGCTCAAATAATACCAGGCAATATGAGTTCATATTTATTTCTAAAGCAATGTAACATCTATACAGTGGCTGTAACTTGTCCAATATTATGCCTGTGTTTTGGTGCGACATTCCGGCACTCTCCGGCTTTACATTTCTGGGTTAGAAGAGTCTACTACTGGGCCTCCCGAGTGGCGCTTGAGGCGTCACTACAGACCCAGGTTCGATCGCAGCCTGTGTCACAGCCGGGCCATGACCGGGAGACCCTTGAAGCGGCATACAATTGGCCCAGCGTCATCCGGGTTAGCGGAGGGTTTGCCTGGCAGGGATTTCCTTGTCCCATCGCGCTCTAGTGACTCCTTGTGGTGGGCCGGGTGCCTGTAAGCTGACAATGGTCACCGGTGTTTCCTCCGACACGTTGGTGCGGCTGGCTTCTGGGTTAAGCAAGCAGGGTCGTGTTTCGGAGGACGCGTGGCTCTTGACCTTCGCCTCTCCTGAGTCCGTAGGGGAGTTGCAGCGATGGGACCGAGACTGGAACTACCAATTAGATATGATGAAAAAGGGGTAAAAAACTATAAGAATAAGAGCCTAGTCTCACATGAATTTACAAGAACATATTTCAACTGAAATTATCATTTTGGCTTTCAGCTAGTGATCTGGCTGTATTATTCTGTTGATGAGAAGGCCATCTCCATCTGAGCTTTAAAACAGAGCTGATTCAGGGGGGAGGATCATGGACAGATACTAGCAGAAATAGTGAAAGGCGACTGCATTCGGTCTGGTTACACATGTAGTGAATTATAGTTGGATGACCACGTTGTGGCCGACATCATGATTTTAATGACCAATCTGAATTCCATTATTTTATGTGATTATGATAAAAGGAGCTAATAATGATGGAACAGGAACAGATAGACTCCTAGAGTACGTCAGTCGAATCCAATCTAGACTGTAAAATAAACCTCGTCCCTAAAGAGTAAAAATCTAACAACACAAAAACTTTGCAATTCAAGAAATAAGGTCATCTGACATTTTTTTAAAAATGGTAGCTAGTCCTTGATTCTGATCTCACATTTTGGCTTACAAACACCTTAGAGTGCATAGCTGTTTGTCGATGGTAGGCAGGGGGGGATGAGAAATGTCATAAATCAACATTTACCACCAGGCTGCGAACCATTGGCTGATTATTCACTGCTGTGTCTCCTATAATTCTCAAATGGAACACAGCAGCATGTGGAATAACAGCCAGCTGATTGGCTGCTGTCTGGGGCTGCTGTGATTGCATGGCATGCCAATATGACTTATTTGTTTTTCCTCTACAGCCTACACGGGCTGGGTCTGTGTCCCAAATGGCACCCTATTCCTTATAAAGTTCACTGCTTTTGACCAGGGCCCATACGGATGTACTATGTAGAGAATAAGGTGCCATTTGGGATGCAGACAATGAAAACATGTGGCTTCATCTCTTTTATTATGCTTGAACATTTGATTTGATTTGATTTGAACGTTACAGATGAGTATTGTAGACCCTTTAATATAGTGATATTAAAGGTATGTTTATCACTTCAAGCCTATGGTGAACCCAAAGTAGATTTAAAATGGCCCCTTAGGGCCACCATATAATCCCCCCACTCTTCCCCCTCACTTCAGAAGAACATGCTTACAGTATTTGTGGCACACATGCCATCTTGTAGTCATAATTCCAGAATTCACTACCAACACTGGTCAGAATGACTAACAACATGCTGGTGATAAATTTGTAATTCAGGCCTTCTAGATAGCTAGGAGGAAAGCTGTGATTTCCAGTCTGTGGCTTCGACCCAAATGGAACACTATTCCCATAGGGCTCTGGTCAAAAGTAGTGCACTATGTAGGGAATATGTTACACTTTGGGAGTGTCTATTCTGTGAAGGGTAGCAATTTGTGCCTTTCAATAACCACATTAAGGATATTACTGGAAGAAATATACCTTGCTGCACTCTAGTCTTGATGAAGGGATTGATGGCACCTGTAACTGCATGTGACAGACATGGCTCTGTTAGGAACATTCACGTGCTATGCCCAAGGTCATTGGGGGAGAGGAGTTTTATGCCCAAGGTGATTGGGGGAAGTTTTATGTCCAAGGTCTTTGGGGGAGAGGCGTTTTATGCCCAAGGTCTTTGGGGGAGAGGAGTTTTATGCCCAAGGTCATTGGGGGAGAGGAGTTTTATGCCCAAGGTCTTTGGGGGAGAGGAGTTTTATGCCCAAGGTCATTGGGGGAGAGGAGTGTTATGCCCAAGGTCATTGGGGGAGAGGAGTTTTATGCCCAAGGTCATTGGGGGAGAGGGGTTTTATGCCCAAGGTCATTGGGGGAGAGGAGTTTTATGCCCAAGGTCATTGGGGGAGAGGAGTTTTATGCCCAAGGTCATTGGGGGAGAGGAATTTTATGCCCAGGTCTTTGGGGGAGAGGAATTTTATGCCCAGGTCTTTGGGGGAGAGGAGTTTTATGCCCAAGGTCTTTGGAGGAGAGGAATTTTATGCCCAGGTCTTTGGGGGAGAGGAGTTTTCATTTAAAAGTAAATTGTCCTACCAGATATGGTTCAGATAATTATAAATATGAGAGTGATGTGAATAAGGTCCAGGATGAGGCAGAATAAAGTGGGCATCCCAAATGCCACCCTATTCCCTGTGCACTATGGGGTCTGGTCAAAAGTAATGCACTACATAGGCCATTTGGGACAGATCCCTAGTGTGTGGACAGCTCACTCCCTTTGGACTGACCAGTGGCAACTAATATTTTCCTCACCATTCCGTTCTAGTAGAAACCCAAGCATTCCACATCCCAATAACATATTCGCCCATAACCCACTTCTTAGGGCTCCCGAGTGGTGTAGTGGTCTAAGGCACTGCATCTCAGTACTAGAGGCGTCACTACAGACCCTTGTTAAATTCCAGGCTGTATCACAATCTGGCCATGATTGGAAGTCCCGTAGGGCGGTGCACAATTGGCCCAGCATCTTCCAGGTCAATAGAAGTGTTGAGGTTAGGGGAAGTTCTTGTTACATACGAATTGTACAAAATGTTTTCCTGTTAATGGAAATTATACTGCTTTAGATTATCCATATTTTCTCTGCTGTGTAAATGTAGGCCTAAGTCTATTTCCCAGTGTAGTTAAAATACATTATAGCACTGAAACAGTGGATATTACTGGACCTGCTTTTGTTTCAATGGAGTCTGTCTTTGCTGTGAGTTGAAATCCAGCTTAAATTAGAGTCTTTACTGTACATTTTAGACATTTGGCAGAAGCACTGATCCAGAGCAATGTACAGTTAGTGCAGACATGTTCATACTGGTCCCCCGTGGGAATCAAACCCACAACCCTGGTGTTGCAAGCGCCACCATCTGAGCTACACAGTACTACAGTTCACCTTGCCTCTTTACTGTGAGGTGAAATGAACTCCAGCTGAAAACAAGGGCTAGCAGGAGGATCCTGACGTCTTACTCTGTTGAAATCACCTTATGTTTCTAGCCGTGTGGATCCTCCAACGACAGTGTGTTGACAAGGAGACTGCACTCAGCGCGCCGCAACAAGATATTACCGACAGAGACAGAAACATTAACACAAACCTCCAACATATACCTACCTCTGTGATTTTTGAAAGGGAGTTACTGTACTATGTATGGCTGTGGAAATTATACACTGCTTTTGTTTCCTGTTCCAACACACTGATACAGATAAATTATCCATGCTTAGTGGTGAAATCTTTCTCTGAAAGCTTTACCCTTTTTGGGACAACCCCTGGACAGCCAGTGGACTTATCAACAGGACAGAATTCCTATGAACAGGACAGAATTCATTATTCAAGGTGGAGGTTTTTGTGAAAAATTAATACTTGCCCCCTGAGGAGACACTGTACTGCCTCAAAAAGGAAAACCTTTCAAGTGAACATGTGTGTGGGGACCTGAAGTAGTCTGGGCCTCATATGAATCATGTTACCACACAATGTATCTATACTCCTTGAAGAAAAGGGTGCTATCTAGAACCTTAAAGGGTTGTTCAGCTGTTCCCATAGAACAACCCTTTGAATAACACTTTTTGGTTTCAGGTAGAAGAGGGTTCTACCTGAAACCAAAAAGGGGTTCTACCTGAAACCAAAAAAAGTGTTCTACCTGGAACCAAAAAACGGTTTTCCTATGGGAACAGCCAAAGAACCTTTTTGGACGCCATTTTCTAAGAGTGTATGGGGCTGATCATATACCGCTGTTATAGCCTGTTGTCTCATTCACAGTACAGGACTGTTCTACTCAACTATGTGTTTGAGATGTGTGTGTGTGTGGCCACACGTGATGGATTATACATTTAAGTAGCCCTGAATTGCTTGCCAATATTTTGGCCGGAAAGTCACTGCCATTTTACTGTAGGTCAATGTTTCTGGTTCGAGAGTGCACGTCAGGGTAAATTGAAAGCCTTGTTACTGTAGATGGATTTACTTCAGGACAAAAGGAATAACCCAGCAGTAGACGGTCGTTTATCTCTTACCATCTCCATGGCGATGTGGTATTAAAGATTATACAGTGTCCTAGATCACTCATGTACTGAGATGATGACACCAGCGTTGGCAATGTGCTTCCTGCCTGCCAGGTAACAGTTGAAAGATGGACTCTGTTGATGCCGTTGTATCCACTTACTATCTGCCTGGCCACTGAGCCAATAACAATAATGTAGGTCTAAGGGAAAAAGGAACTAATCATTAATGACTGCAAGATATATAGCATATACACTGACACATTGTTTACCCCCCCGAACAGATTGCTCAGAGAGCAGAGAAGCACTTCAATGTTTATTTGATTCATTCGTGTTTTTCATAATAATTGGGGTCAATGGGTCAGTGTGATAAATGCTTGATACATGTATAGAATGTAACCAGTCTGACACACGGCTTGTAGCTAGCTAGCAGTCCTTTGTGAAAGGCTCTTTTCAACCAACACGCGGCTTGTAGCTAGCTAGCAGTCCTTTGTGAAGGGCTCTTTTCAACACGCGGCTTGTAGCTAGCTAGCAGTCCTTTGCGAAGGGCTCTTTTCAACACGCGGCTTGTAGCTACCTAGCAGTCCTTTGTGAAGGGCTCTTTTCAACACGCGGCTTGTAGCTAGCTAGCAGTCCTTTGTGAAGGGCTCTTTTCAACACGCGGCTTGTAGCTAGCTAGCAGTCCTTTGTGAAGGGCTCTTTTCAACACGCGGCTTGTAGCTAGCTAGCAGTCCTTTGTGAAGGGCTCTTTTCAACACGCGGCTTGTAGCTAGCTAGCAGTCCTTTGTGAAGGGCTCTTTTCAAAATGCGGCTTGTAGCTAGCTAGCAGTCTTTTGTGAAGGGCTCTTTTCATTCGAATCATATACTGAACATACAATAACCTTACTATAGTATACTCTAGGTACCATGGTTCAACAACTGCTGCTCATCCTGGTGGCCACACTATAAGCCACTGCTTTTTCTATGCATTTATCTACCCCGAACAGATCCATAGGTTAAATCTCACTACATAAACCATCTACTTTCTATAAAGGTTTACTACATTCTCCATTTTGTGCAAATCTTCAGTCGCCTAAATAAAACAAAAAACATTTACTTAGCTGCAATGAATTTTAAGGGAAGATCATGTTTAGCCTCCCCGGTAAATATGCATTTATGTGTTACTTTACCTCTCTGTAGACGGTGGACATCTAGCTACACACCTACACAATATAATCGCTGTTCTTTGCCAAGATCTAAATGTGTGGCTGAGGTGGAGTACTTCTCCTCCAGTGTAGCCCCCTCTTTCATTATGATGATCAGTGCTGATAGCTGATTCTTCGGCTGTTTGCTGGTCCGTTCAGCCCATGCTCCCTGCATCCCAAATGGCACCCTATTCCCTACATAGCTCACTGCTTTTGAGCAGAGCCCTATGGGACACCCTATGGGCCATGGTAAAAAAAGAGTGAACTATATAGGGAATTTGGGATGCAGTATGTGTGTTTGGGCAGCACTGATTGTGTTGATGCTGACAGGCCCAGACCACCGTCCGTCCGTTCTCAAGGCAATCACTTATAATGAAGGAGATGCAATCAGTAACATCACCATAACAACACAGACAAAACAAAACAGTCAAGGGTCACCACAGATGGAATAAAAACAGCTTGGCCTGTAACTTTTGCTTCTGTTTGTATTGATAGAAATCAGAGATTTAGAGTAGTTTGCATTTTATTATGCTGTCAGACTTCAGAAAGAAAGAAAGAAAGAATAGTGAGTACCCTTTCCTTTCCCACAAATGTATGCTGTCGGACTTGGAAAGTAAAAGGTGGATGGAATAAAAAAAATGGTATTGTTTTTAGAAATCCTAGTTACAGAGCAGGACAGAAGGTACGACTGTGGTTGATATAAATCCTAGTTACAGAGCAGGACAGTAGGTACGACTGTGGTTGATATAATCCTAGTTACAGAGCAGGACAGTAGGTACGACTGTGGTTGATATAAATCCTAGTTACAGAGCAGGACAGAAGGTATGACTGTGGTTGATATAATCCTAGTTACAGAGCAGGACAGAAGGTACGACTGTGGTTGATATAATCCTAGTTACAGAGCAGGACAGTAGGTACGACTGTGGTTGATATAAATCCTAGTTACAGAGCAGGACAGAAGGTACGACTGTGGTTGGACTGAGTATGTAAAAGGATATGATAGTTGAACATGATGGTTGGATGATAGACTAATTCGTTTATATTCCATTAAGTCTATACATTGTCAAAAGGGGGTGTTTATGTCGAGAAAAAAGCAGACTCTTCAATCCAGCAACATGTATTTGACACGGAGTGTCCAGAGTGATCCTTTCTTTGTCTGTTCATGTTTGTTCTTTGCTATTTGTTTGGGTTTTCTAATCTCAGTCAATAATATTTTTTGTTGTCTGAAATTGTGTGGGAAAAAAATAATAATAAACAGACCTTTTCCTTTGTTGAAAGTGCCTGTCTGTGACTTTTCTGTTCTCGACTCCCAGATAAAGTAATCATTAGATGTTGTTTTCTGCCTGCAATTACTTTCAGTTACAATGGGTCAATTACTTTCCTTTACAATGGGTCAAATACAAGAGAACGGGAGAGGGAGAGAGGGAGGGAACAAGCGTAGATGGATTGCAGGAGTGGAACAGAATGGGTCCCTTAAGTGCTGATAAATACATACTCAGCTCAGGAACTGGCCATTGTGTGATGAGGAACCTTGGTGAATACATCAAATGAAATTAGCCTGGAGTACGTATATATGAATGACCTTTTTCATGTCAGATGTCAGTTTTAAGGAGCCCATGCGTTATCAGTGACACTATACTGCTGTTGAAAAGTAGAAAAGACAGTGAAAAATTAACTGTGTTAAACACCATTCATAACATTATTTTAGACATTTTACCATGTTACCATCATTTCTCTTCTTCAAGTACTATTATTCTACTTGACCGTCACATACACTCTAATGGCTATGGATTTTCCTGAATAGCCATGTATTTGATCATCCTTTCACTGGGGTTGCAGTCAGAGGCTCTGACAATCGTCATGTCCAATCTGACCTGCTGGATTATAATGAGGCAAACCTCCTACACTGCCATGTTGACCTCCCTGACACATCTGCCAAACCTCCTACACTGACATGTCGACCTCCCTGACACACATCAGCCAATCCCTGCATCGTTCCAATGCATACAGACTTTTTCAGTGCCTCAGAATTTCATATTTACTCTCTCTCGCCCACTGCTCATGCCCTTGTCGCTGGTGACAATGACAGCGTTTGTCACCCTTTATTGCCTTCCCCGAGATTATACCCTTCCTTATCTTCTGATAAAAGTCAAGAAAAACTAAATAAACTGGGTTGACTGCAAATAACTGGGATGGTTTCATCTCCATAGTAACCAACTCTGAAGGCTCTGGAAGCTGGTTAGGTAGCTATACACCGCTGCATGGGAAATGTAATGATTTACACACAGGCTGCTGCTGTGACTGTTTTTATTTATGGGATACACCTGTCTGTTTTTTAAGTTTGTAATTCCATAAATACATGTATATCATGAAATCATAAGCATCCCATCTGTGAAACTATCAAACACTCATGAGATGGGTCTGGGGCTGAAATATGAATGTTGAGAGAGTGTCGAGGAAACTAAACACATCCAGGGAGCAATACGTGGATCTTTTCCTCTGATTCTGGTGTCAAATGAAACATGGTCTTCTTACTCAAATTATGCTTGTGACTAGGTCTGTAATGAAACATGGTCTTCTTACTCAAATGATGCTTGTGACTAGGTCTGTAATGAAACATGGTCTTCTTACTCAAATGATGCTTGTGACTAGGTCTGTAATGAAACATGGTCTTCTTACTCAAATTATGCTTGTGACTAGGTCTGTAATGAAACATGGTCTTCTTACTCAAATTATGCTTGTGACTAGGTCTGTAATGAAACATGGTCTTCTTACTCAAATGATGCTTGTGACTAGGTCTGTAATGAAACATGGTCTTCTTACTCAAATGATGCTTGTGACTAGGTCTGTAATGAAACATGGTCTTCTTACTCAAATTATGCTTGTGACTAGGTCTGTAATGAAACATGGTCTTCTTACTCAAATTATGCTTGTGACTAGGTCTGTAATGAAACATGGTCTTCTTACTCAAATGATGCTTGTGACTAGGTCTGTAATGAAACATGGTCTTCTTACTCAAATGATGCTTGTGACTAGGTCTGTAATGAAACATGGTCTTCTTACTCAAATGATGCTTGTGACTAGGTCTGTAATGAAACATGGTCTTCTTACTCAAATGATGCTTGTGACTAGGTCTGTAATGAAACAGTCTTCTTACTCAAATGATGCTTGTGACTAGGTCTGTAATGAAACATGGCATCTGTCACTTTTGTCTAGCGCCTATGTGGTTAAACAGTCCTGTTATTATTAAAGGCCATCCATTTGCCAATCCTGATGTACAGTTGGAGTGGGTGTTGACGCAATGGAAGGTGATAACGTCTTGGTAATTACAAACTACATGATTTCTCTCTCTCTCTCTCTCTCTCTCTATCTCTCTCTCTCTCTCTCTCTCTCTCTCTCTCTCTCTCTCTCTCTCTCTCTCTCTCACTTTCTCTATTTCTCTAACACACAGCCAGACAGACTCATTCACACACAGAGAGAGAGAGAGATATTGAGCAAATATATGTCTTATGCAGATAGGATGTACAGTCGTCTGAAATAAAACTGAGAAGGACCTTGGCGTTACTCTGGACCCTAATCTCCCTTTTAACGAACATATCATCTTCGTAACATTGCAAAAATCTGAAAAAATGTTGTCCATGCTTTTGTCACTTCTAGATTAGACTACTTCAATGTCTACTCTACGGCTACCCGGATAAAACAGGACCGTGCCTCAGGACTACCTGGCCTGATGACTCCTGGATGTCCCCGTCCCCAGTCCACCTGGTTGTGCTGCTGATCCAGATTCTGCTGTTTTGCCTGTGGCTCTGGAAACCGGACTTGTTCACCAGACGTGCTACCTTGTCCCGGACCTGATGTTTAAGACCCTCCCTCTCTTTCTCCCTCCCTCTCTGCCGCACCTGCTGTCTCGATCTCTGAATGCTCGGCTATGAAAAGCCAACTTACTCCTGAATTTACTCCTGAGGTACTGACCTTTTGCACCCTCTACAACCACTGTGATTATTATTTGACCCTGCTGGTCATCTATGAACGTTTGAACATCTTGAAGAACAATCTGGCCTTATGGCCATGTACTCTTATAATCTCCACCCGGCAGAGCCAGAAGAGGACTTGACTGGACACCCCTCCTCTGTAGGTTTCCTGTTATGTTCCTGCCTTTCTAGGGAGTTTTTCCTAGCCACCATACTTCTACATCTGCATTGCTTGCTGTTTGGGGTTTTAGACTGTATAGCACTTTGTGACATCTGCTGATGTAAAAAGGGCTTTATAAATACATTTGATTTGATTTTATTTTGATTTCAAGTCATAAATTGCCTCTCATTGCTTAAAGGAAAAACAACTCTGTGTCCTGGTAGGAAAAGACTCAGATGCTTTGTTTCTCCACCTTCTACCTCATGGTGTTTGAGGAATCACATGTCCTGGATGATATGCAATTATCCATTTAATTAGCATTAATGGGTTTGTACATGCTCGCATAATGAGTTGAATTATAATTGATATGCAGGTCTTAATTGTGAACCTCTTCCAGATTTAACTAGCAATGGTGGTAAACATCCTTGTATTCGCTTGGGAAAGGTTTATGATTATCAGACTCAAAGGTATCTTTGTTGATTAAGACCTGAAGACCAAGAAGAGGTTATGCCCCAAGTTAAGACCTGAAGACCAAGAAGAGGTTATGCCCCAAGTTAAGACCTGAAAACCAAGAAAAGGTTATGCCCCAAGTTAAGACCTGAAGACCAAGAAGAGGTTATGCCCCAAGTTAAGACCTGAAAACCAAGAAGAGGTTATGCCCCAAGTTAAGACCTGAAGACCAAGAAGAGGTTATGCCCCAAGTTAAGACCTGAAAACCAAGAAGAGGTTATGCCCCAAGTTAAGACCTGAAGACCAAGAAGAGGTTATGCCCCAAGTTAAGACCTGAAGACCAAGAAGAGGTTATGCCCCAAGTTAAGACCTGAAGACCAAGAAGAGGTTATGCCCCAAGTTAAGACCTGAAAACCAAGAAGAGGTTATGCCCCAAGTTAAGACCTGAAGACCAAGAAGAGGTTATGCCCCAAGTTAAGACCTGAAGACCAATGCTATTTTCCAAGCAGAAGTTTCCTGCCAGATTAGCACTCGCTAATCTAGGTGTGTAAAGTAGGATTTGTTTGAATAATATTCAGTTTAGTAAAATCTGGTAGAATAAGATTTGCATGAGTAAGATTCGGTAATGTACAGTTGCAGGATCTTAATTTGAGCCAGTTTGCTACAGCAGGAAAGCAATCCTGCAGCAACAGTATATGTGAATTATTCTGTGTATTTTTATACATTTATATTTTTTGTAGGGGTTTGATAAATTTAACGTTAAAATCAAGTCGGACATTTTAAAGTGTAAATTACAAACTTTAGAAGTATTTTTAAACCTTGAATACACCAAAAGTATGATGTGCAGTTAAATTCCCAGCAACAAAAAGAGTGATCAAATTATGAGCCTACATTCGTAGGATTCCAGGACTCACACACTGAGGTCCATCAGCCACAGAGGTTGCTATAGGGAAGTGAAGGTCAAATAACAATATGTAAGCGTTCATTTGGCTAGTGGATGTGATGAGGTAGCAATACTAGACTGACGTTGGCAACAGCAGTGGAATCACCTTGCCTAAGACCTTTATATCTGCTGGTGGTCAAGAACTATGCCACACAAGCTGAAGGTCCAGGAACAGTTAACACAATAAACATGGGTGATGTGTTATGATCTTAGTCCTTAGGGTGAGTTTTATCATATTTTCAAAAGGAGTCATTTAGACTGGTGTTGTACAGTGGGTAATCATGGTTTGCCTTTGTTGTCCACAGTGATAGATGATAACACAGTGTTGGATTGAAGGCATAGGCTATGACATTACAACAGAACACAGTTGTATGCCTGTAGTATAATGAACACATAACCAGTCTTTTCAAACACCATGTCAAAACGGCATGTTACCTGCTCCCCACTCATTTCTATTCAAATTAGCTTTCCTTTACGAGAGAAGAGAGAGCCTGACAGATCATATTTTTGGATCCACGTATCCATCAGCCCAATGTGTAATTATTTTTAAAAGCTCCACAAGGGGTACTGTTGTTTCTATCAATACAAAAGGCAGTTAAGCAGCATCAGACATTAGAGGTATCAGTTCCGCTCTGGGCTGTGATTGGGAGTCCCATAGTGCGGAGCACAATTGGCCCAGCGTGGTCTGAGTTTGGCCGGTGTAGGCCGTCATTGTAAATAAGAATTTGTTCTTAACTGACTTGCCTAGTTAAATAAAGGTTAAATAAATTTTAAAAAATGAAAGCTCTCACTGTGACTTCACCCAGGGAAAGCACTGAAGCACCAAATACCTTTCACACATAGTATGTAATTGCAGGACAAGTTCACCTTTCTTTGTACTGATCACTTATGTTTTGAGAGGACACACTAGTGTTCCTTGCAAATGTATCGAGGCTTTGTCGTGTGAGTGTGAGTGTGTGTGTGTGTGTGTGTGTGTGTGTGTGTGTGTGTGTGTGTGTGTGTGTGTGTGTGTGTGTGTGTGTGGGTGTGTGTGGGTGTGTGTAAGTATGTGCGCGGGTGTGCGTGTGTGGGTGCATATGTGTGTGCGTGTGTGTGTGTGTGTGTGCGTGTGTGTGTGGGTGTGGGTGTGTGTGTTGAATAATAGGATATATTTTGATGTTGTTCCAACACCTTGGAAAAGAAAACACTGCTATCAAATGATTGACTCAGGGAATAGTAAGGACAGTCTTATTTTGCTTGCTCAGTGAGCTGCATCATTTTATTCCCTTAATGAAGTTAGTGACCCTCTGAAAGGTGACACATTTACTGCTCAGGAGATTTATTCACTCAGACTCAGAGGCTGAGAGGCTGAGCAGGCCAATATTGAGAGGTTTAGGGCTCTATTCAATCTGTATCGCTGAAGCGTTACATACTGTATTGCACAATAGAAATTTAAAGGTACTTTCCTATTGAGCCAACATATGCAACGTTTACCGCGAATGCAGTCTCCGCTAACGCAGGAACACTGACTTTAAATTTCAATCATGCTATAATGTTGAACTTCCACAACACGGATTGAATAGAGCCCTAAATTCAAGATCTGACTCCATGCCCCAGGGGACTCGGGGGAGAAGGGCCTTGGTCAGGGAGGTGACCAAGAACCCGTTGGTC
Organism: Thymallus thymallus; assembly: GCA_023634145.1. Classification (NCBI taxonomy): domain Eukaryota; kingdom Metazoa; phylum Chordata; class Actinopteri; order Salmoniformes; family Salmonidae; genus Thymallus; species Thymallus thymallus. The sequence goes on from CM042384.1 coordinate 30,731,704, forward strand.
ACTCTGACAGAGCTCCAGAGTTCCTCTGAGGAGATGGGAGAACCTTCCAGAAGGACAACCATCTCTGCAGCACTCCACCAATCAGGCCTTTATGGTAAAGTGGCCAGACAGAAGCCACTCCTCAGTAAAAGACACGACAGCCCAATTGGAGTTTGCCAAAAGGTGCATAAAGACGTTTAGACCATGAGAAACAAGATTCTCTGGTCTGATGTAACCAAGATTACATTTAACCCAACCCCTCTGAATCAGAGAGGTGCGGGGGGGCTGCCTTAATCAAAATAAGACTGTAACGTAACAAAATGTGGAAAAAGTCAAGTGGTCTGAATACTTTCCAAATGCACTGTAGTTATTTATTTAAACTTTATTTAACTAGGCAAGTCAGTTAAGAACAAAGTCTTATTTACAATGACGGCCTAAGAACAGTAGGTTAACTGCCTTGTTCAGGGGCAGAACAACAGATTTTTACCTTGTCAGGTCGGGGATTCGATTCAGCAACCTTTCAGTTTCGGGCCCAACACTCTAACCACTCGGCTTCCTGCCGCCCCTTGGCTGACATTGTAAATAAGAATTTGTTCTTAACTGACTTGTCTAGTTAAATAAAGGTTAAATAAAATTAAATAAAGAATGCAATTAAGTATTACAAACAAATAGGATTCAGGAGTTTGGTTGGATATTAGTAATCACCCCCCAAAAAGTTAGATTTTGTAGTTTGAATTAAAACATTTTATTTTGTAGTTTGAATGAAACATTAACCCCCTAATGTCGATGTCCGCACCCCCTACGAAAATCTAATTAGCATAATAAAAAAAATCTACAGTTTAATAATAAAAAAATCTGTCTGTTTAAACTAAAGATATCTGTTTTTTCGCATTGGATGCATCTCAATCCACCATATCCGCCTTTGTAACACTTCTACATCTAAAGTGAAAGGTGACAGATCTCAGACCATGAGACATCCCGAAACTCGGTCATCTCACAAAATGTTCTGTCAAGTCCGATTTGGCCCTGCAAAACTGTTATGACCCCACTATGAAAAGATGAGACTGTCACGAATCCAATGGGGTTCTCCGTTTTGCTCTATAACCCCCACAACGTCTTGGGACTCGTCTGAATTTGGGACAGCCGATCTGCCAACTTCTGTCTGTAGCGTTCGATATCAAAATTATCCTTGGTATGACCTTCTTAAAACAATTCCATATAGCTTAGTAGAACCCCCTCCCCTGGCTTAGACAGGGTTTAGAATAACTTCACTGTTGTGAAAGTCATTGTTTAAAATTTGAGCTGGCTAGGGAATTTAATTAAATAGAGCATGCTAAACTTGTAATGTGGGGATCTCACAGCTGTAGACACAGACACAGACCTAGGACCATTCAATTATTGATAGCATTCTTACTTATGCAAATATGCTAAGTTATTTCTATGTGACAGCTTGAAGCAGAGGCCTGGAGGACTGGTGTGATGTTCTAGCAAGGACCTCTCCTCTTTTCCCCTTTGTGTTTCTCAGAAACATAACACTGTTGGCTGCTGGTTGCCGTGGTGCATACTGTTTTACATTCTAATTACCAGAGTTGACAGGTTTTATTGCTGGGGCTCAATGGTGAGGCCTCTTTCTCTTCCTGGACTCATTTCACATGTGATGTCAGCTCAAGCATAATGAGATTGGACTGCCTTGCTTTCTCCTCCCTGCTTTCTCCCTCCGTTCTTTCTACCTCCCTGGTTTCTCCCTACGTTCTTTCTACCTCCCTGGTTTCTCCCTCCATTCTTTCTACCTCCCTGGTTTCTCCCTCCATTCTTTCTACCTCCCTGGTTTCTCCCTCCCTGGTTTCTCCCTCCCTGGTTTCTACTTCCCTGGTTTCTCCCTCCGTTCTTTCTACCTCCCTGGTTTCTACCTCCCTGGTTTCTCCCTCCCTGGTTTCTCCTTCCCTGGTTTCTCTCTCCATTCTTTCTACCTCCCTGGTTTCTCCCTCCCTGGTTTCTCTCTCCATTCTTTCTACATCCCTGGTTTCTCCCTCCCTGGTTTCTCCCTCCCCGAATGCAAATACAGTATATTTATCACTCATATATTTATCACTCATAAATATAGTCATTGTACCTTGCATGTCAAATATGCTAACAAGAATCCTGAGATATGTGGATTTGTTTGATTTTGTGATGTTCACATGTTTGAGTTATCATAATTGACCAGTTTTATCTAATGTTGAGTAGATCAGAGGATGCAAGGTGTGCCATGGTGACAGTGATTAAAAAACAATGGTTTGGGATGTTCATTAAATATTTAATAGAGTAAAGATAATCTCAGATAGAAACAACAGAGACAGTGGTTGTTTAATTAATCTACTGGGAATCCATTGCCTATTGTAGGTAAACACAGGGAACCAAGGGAGAACCAACAGGATGAAATGCTCTCATGCTGTTTCTCTCCTTATGGGATGAATCAAACATTTATTACTGCTTTTCAGATCAACATCTAACAGGTTGACATTTACAGGTCACCTTCAGATCAACATCTAAACAGGTTGAAATGTACAGGTCACCTTTAGATCAACATCTAAACAGGTTGAAATGTACAGGTCACCTTTAGATCAACATCTAACAGGTTGAAATGTACAGGTCACCTTTAGATCAACATCTAACAGGTTGACATTTACAGGTCACCTTCAGATCAACATCTAACAGGTTGAAATGTACAGGTCACCTTCAGATCAACATCTAACAGGTTGAAATGTACAGGTCACCTTCAGATCAACATCTAACAGGTTGAAATGTACAGGTCACCTTCAGATCAACATCTAACATGTTGAAATGTACAGGTCACCTTCAGATCAACATCTAACAGGTTGAAATGTACAGGTCACCTTCAGATCAACATCTAACAGGTTGAAATGTACAGGTCACCTTCAGATCAACATCTAACAGGTTGAAATGTACAGGTCACCTTTAGATCAACATCTAACAGGTTGAAATGTACAGGTCACCTTTAGATCAACATCTAAACAGGTTGAAATGTACAGGTCACCTTTAGATCAACATCCACCTTTATTTAATTTTTTTGAAAAAGTACCAGCATTACAATGTCCTTATCTAAATCCCTTTAGTGACAGTAAATTGCACACTGAAATGCTTTAACTGAGCTTATCATTCTCTTCTTGTCTTTTTCTTATTGTATTCTCTTTCAATTAATGTCTTTGTGCTGCAGCCGTAGTGGAGGTGAACCTGGCCAAGGCCCTGGCGGAAGCCTCGGAGACGTGCACCCAGGAATGTCTGATCCTGGGCCACTCCGACAGCTGCTGGATGCCCCCCGCCCTTGTGACCCAGTTCCAAACTCCGTCCAACACGGGTACCCTGCCCTCCTTTGGCTTCCAGCACCAGCAGAGTTACCCCTGGGCCAGGGGAGCAAAGGCGGATGGGCGTCAGTGCCATACCCTGGGCAGGCCTGCGCCCAAAGACGATCTGGCTAAAGAGATGAACCGGCCGCAGTTCTACAACACTCTGGAAAGACACTGCAGCAGCAAGAGTAAGGAGTCTGACCCCGTCAAGGTCATCCCTCTGGCCAGCTTTTCCTCGTCTTCGTCGGGCCAGCAGACACCAGCCACCGGAGGATCCTCTGCCTTCTTACATGAGCATCAGCTGTAAGGGTCTGTAAGGGGCCAGAGTAACACCAACCAGTTTGTATAATATATCTTGATGTATCTATCACATCAGCTGTGAGGGTCTGTAAGGGGCCAGAGTAACACCAACCAGTTTGTATAATATATCTTGATGTATCTATCACATCAGCTGTGAGGGTCTGTAAGGGGCCAGGATAACACCAACCAGTTTGTATAATGTATCTTGATGGTTACTGAATTTGTGTGTTTGTGTGTGGACATGGACTATGGAGGAAGGGATGAGGAAGGAACTGTTACTCAGTCTCCACAATGTTGTTACTCAGTCTCCACAATGTTGTTACTCAGTCTCCACAATGTTGTTACTCAGTCTCCACAATGTTGTTACTCAGTCTCCACAATGTTGTTACTCAGTCTCCACAATGTTGTTACTCAGTCTCCACAATGTTGCAAAGAAGAGGATCTGACAATGGCTGTAATCATATAATAATCTTGTGCAAAAGAAATTGAACTATGTATGAAAGACCAACTTCTTTGAAGGAAGGCCTAGCTAAATGTTTGTCCAATGTAATCCATGTACAGTATATTAATGGTAGTCCTATGCCAAAGTAGTTTCACAACAGAAACACAATATATAAAACGTCATAGCTTTCAGGTTGGTAGAGATTTTGCTGATCAGTAATGAAACAGAATGAGGACTATGCATATTGGAACCAGCTTAGTGTAACCTTCTCAAACACAATTTCCTTTCACGTGAACACAACGCAAACACACAGTACAGCTTGTTGAACAAGCTGGATCTGGCTAAATGTTATTTGTGAACTCAAGGTGAATGGTGTATATGTACAATCTCTGGTGAAATATTGCTTAGTGTATCCAGCAAGGCATTCAGCTCCAGCTCCAACTGATGATGCAAGGTACCTTTTCTCTTGCTTGAATATGTTCATAGAATCCCATCTTGTTCAGGGGTCTGCAGACATATACCTAAGCCTCAATGGACAAAAACTTTTCACTCTGTGTTGTGCTAACATTTTATATAAACATACAGTACAGGCTCTTCCCCCATGATATGCCCAACACTGTGTTCCTCCTCAAATGTTTCTTGCATGGATTATCGTTCCCCTGTAATAAGAACTTACTCATTTTCTACATTATCTTTCCCTTGTAATAAAACCTACTCATTTTATACATTATCTTTCCCCTGTAATGAGAACCTATTCATTTTATGCATTATCTCCATAAAAGGAGCTATAGCCTTTGCTTTCCTTTTAATTTTTCCACCTTACTTACGCTTCATTATCTTCCTTTCAGAGAATATAACATGCACTGTACGCGTCGTAATGAGTGCTATGGAGCCAATTAAGAATATCTCCCAATAGTCTAATTACTTTGATCCGTAATCTCCACAGCAAGTCATAGTTCTCTGGTCTCACTGAAACATAATGTATTCCCTAGTAGTGAAGTAATGAAAACGTATAGACATATACAGTCTGGCCGCAAATAGCTTTTTATTTGCTTTAATGTGTACCCCTATCTCGCCATGTTAGTAAACCACTGTAATAAGAGTTTCAATATCTATATTGATGCAGCTTAAAATATATGTTACATTTTTCATATTCACATATTGACATAGGTAGGTAGGTAGGTAGGTAGGTAGGTAGGTAGGTAGGTAGGTAGGTAGGTAGGTAGGTAGGTAGGTAGGTAGGTAGGTAGGTAGGTAGGTAGGTAGGTAGGTAGGTAGGTAGGTAGGTAGGTAGGTAGGTAGGTAGGTAGGTAGGTAGGTAGGTAGGTAGGTAGGTAGGTAGGTAGGTAGGTAGGTAGGTAGATAGATAGATAGATAGATAGATAGATAGATAGATAGATAGATAGATAGATAGATAGATAGATAGATAGATAGATAGATAGATAGATAGATAGATAGATAGATAGATAGATAGATAGATAGATAGATAGATAGATAGATAGATAGATAGATAGATAGATAGATAGATAGATAGATAGATAGATAGATAGATAGATAGATAGATAGATAGATAGATAGATAGATAGATAGATAGGTACACCCCTTTCTATAATGCTTTCTCCAATGTGCTATCCACTATATCTATCATTTATCTTTCAATAGTTTCAAGGGTGTTCATTCTGGATAAACGTTGACTGTCATAGATTTCAAGGGTGTTCATTCTGGATAAACGTTGACTGTCAAAGATTTGGCTAACATTGCATAATGATCGTCAGTTAATATATTTTCATTTGTTTATATGAAGGAAACAGGATATGTTTAAGGTACCATTCTCCCTGGAGGGTTAGACAGTAGCTGGACATGTTTAAGGTACCATTCTCCCTGGAGGGTTAGACAGTAGCTGGACATGTTTAAGGTACCATTCTCCCTGGAGGGTTAGACAGTAGCTGGACATGTTTAAGGTACCATTCTCCCTGGAGGGTTAGACAGTAGCTGGACATGTTTAAGGTACCATTCTCCCTGGAGGGTTAGACAGTAGCTGGACATGTTTAAGGTACCATTCTCCCAGGAGGGTTAGACAGTAGCTGGACATGTTTAAGGTACCATTCTCCCTGGAGGGTTAGACAGTAGCTGGACATGTTTAAGGTACCATTCTCCCTGGAGGGTTAGACAGTAGCTGGACATGTTTAAGGTACCATTCTCCCTGGAGGGTTAGACAGTAGCTGGACATGTTTAAGGTACCATTCTCCCTGGAGGGTTAGACAGTAACAGGATATGTTTAGGGTATCATTCTCCCTGGAGGACTAGACATTAAAATGTGTCTGCACTTGGTTGAGACTCTACTTGCTTTCAGATGGCACTTTGGGTCAGGAATCCATCAGTGTAGAAATGCATTAGCGAAGCCGCCGGTGGTGAAATGACATGTGCCATAAGAGTGTTATGTAGAAGGGTCAAGGGTCAAGGTCAGGGTCAATTTCATCTCACCCAGAGTTAATTAAGGAAATTAATTGCATTTTTATTCATGAATTTAATAAATCTTACTCATTGAACATGGTTAACCCACGGCCAACCCACGGCTCACCCACACCCCCCCCCCCCGTCCCACTCCTGGCCCACACACGGCCCACCCACGGCCGACACAATGCCACCCATGAATTGAATATCAATTCCTTTTCTTTCCATGTTATCCTGAAACAGCTGTCCGCTGCAGTTAAATGTTCAACACATTTGTCTTTCATCAAAGACAACAAATACAAACAGACAGAATAAGCTGACAAATAAAACACGAAGCACTTGCTTCATTCAGTCATTGACAGTGAACACAGACCTGTCTCTTTGCAATGTTTGAGGTGGGATTCAATTACATTCTAACTGCATATAGAGCAATGATATTGACACTTAACTGAAACACACAAAATCACACAATATACTTATAATATATGTACTGAACAACAATATAAACGCAACATGTGAAGTATTGGTCCCTTGTTTCATGAGCTGAAATAAAATACCCTAGAAATGTTCCATACGCACAAAAAGCTTATTTCTCTCATTTTCTTTGCACAAATGTGTTTAAATTCAGCAATTCTCCTTTGCCAAGATAATCCATCCACCTGACAGGTGTGGCATATCAAGAAACTCTACCATAAGAATTTGGCAATACGTCCAACTGGTCTCATAACCGCAGACCACGTGTAATCATGCCAGTCCAGGTTCTCCATATTCTGCTTTTTCACTTGCGAGATCGTCTGCCACCAGCCACCAGGTCAGCTGATGAAACTGGTTTTGCACAACTGAAGAATTTATGCACAAACTGTCAGAGACGGTCATCTGTGTGCTCATCGCTTGACCTGACTGCAGTTCGGCGTTATAACCAACTTCAGTGGGCAAATGCTCACCTTTGATGGCCACTGACACGTTGGAGAAGTGAGCTCTTCACGGATGAACCCTGGTTTCAACTTTACCGGGCAGATGCAGGACAGTGTGTAGGGTGAGGTGTCGGCGGGCGGTTTGCTGATGTCAACGTTGTGAACAGAGTGCCCCATGGAGGCCGTGGGGTTATGGTATGGGCAGGCATAAGCTACGGACAACGAACATAACTGCATTTTATTGATGGCAACTTGAATGCATAGAGATACTGTGACGGGATCCTGAGACCCATTGTCATGCCATTCATCCTCCATCACCTCATGTTTCAGCATGATAATGCACGGCCCCATGTCGCAAGGATCACCAGACATGTCACCCATTGAGCATGTTTGGGATGCTCTGGATCGACATGTACGACAGTGTGTTCCAGTTCCTACCAATATCCAGCAACTTCGCACAGCCATTGAAGAGGAGTGGGACAACCTTCCACAGGCCACAATCAACAGCCTGATCAACCCTATGCGGAGGAGATGTGTTGCACTGCATGAGGCAAATGGTGGTCACACCAGATCCTGACTGGTTTTCTGATCCACACCCCAACCTTTTTTTTATGATGTATATCTGTATTCCCAGTCATGTGAAATGTGAAATCCATAGATTAGGACCAAATGAATTGATTGATAGATAGATAGATAGATAGATAGATAGATAGATAGATAGATAGATAGATAGATAGATAGATAGATAGATAGATAGATAGATAGATAGATAGATAGATAGATAGATAGATAGATAGATAGATAGATAGATAGATAGATAGATAGATAGATAGATAGATAGATAGATAGATAGATAGATAGATAGATAGATAGATAGATAGATAGATAGATAGATAGATAGATAGATAGATAGATAGATAGATAGATAGATAGATTATTTATGTTAAATGACTGATTTCCTTCTATGAAGTGTATTTTTGTTCAGTGTACATATTATATACATAGATGCCTCTGTATCATGCTCATACAGAGGGACGCAGATGGATAGAATGCTCTTATGTCAATATAAATAACACAAAACAGTTTAATGAATTACCATCAACAACACCTAAGGCTCCATATAGGCCTACAGTGGTATTGACACCAGATAACAAAAATCCCAAATGTCACTCATTATTTTATATTTTCTTTAAAAACTATTCAGACAGTTGTACGAATGATAGAACAATAAATAGGATATCATTTCAATATTCAAATAACATTTTGGTTTTGTTATTTGGATTTCTCCATTTGTTTGATGACAAAGAGAGAGTTGAATGCAAAAAGGTAAATTAGTCTTTTAGGGGGGGTGAACACTTTAGTGCATTTTCACTTTGTGCCAAAGGTTTCACGTACGAACCAAAAAGGAATATAGTGAGACAAACTTCCAGAGAAACTAAATTATTAGTAGTGTAATGTGCATGGTTTTCCAGCTCCATAGTTATAGAAACAATGTTAGCCGTCAGTTTTCGAAAAGACTTCATTTCTCTATACAATGTTTTTATCAACAACAAAAACACTTTTGAATTTATAGAATAATTTAATTGGGAGGTCATCTTGCATCATTACCTGCATGTGGCCATTTTTAACCCTATTGTCACTAGCTTGCTATGCTACTAAGTTGTTTTAACATGTATCATGTGGATTTGTGTTGTCAATTGTGTTGTTATAACCATACATCCCTTCTGAGGCAACTAACAATACAATACATGGCAAACGAACACACAATGTTCAACTTCAGACGTGTAATGAATATGAGGCATGTACACATAAAATGTATATAGGTTAAATAAATAAATAAAAAACACACTAAATGAATATCACATCAACTTTGTTAAAAAATATATTTTAAATTGTACATAACAGTACCTTTGAGAAGAATTGACAAGGTGGAAACCAACAAACCTGGTTTATATAGGTATGTTTCTATATAAGGTTTAATCACCTGAATTCAGTAATGGAAAAAGCAAATCAAAATGAAATGTAAAATGATGAGAAGACAATCTCTGTTGTAATGTAAATGGCTGCATATGCATATATTGGTGAGTGTGTGTGTGCAGCGAGTGCGTGTGCACATTTGTTTTGTGTGTGCATGTATGTATGTATACTGGCATGAACCTTGCCAGAATATTTTATGTACACATGTATCTTGTATAAAATCTATATATGAAATACCTGCTATGTAATATATATGCTTGTAAATTAGTCATTGGTGGGTGTAGGTTTGAGGTTGCTTGGGGGGGAAAGCTTAAATGCTTGCCAGCAGTACAATATTGATCAACTCTGTGTTGTCATGCCTTTGTAAAATATTCCATTATAATCTATGAAAAAATTACCTTCTATATATGATGAAACGATTTTTCTTGTCATTGAATTTTACTTGAACCATTAAATATTGAGTCGTCAAAGTCAGTTCAGACTTGAGACTCTTTATTCTGTACGAGACAAAACTATTGCATACAGTGTTAACATAAACCTGTACCACAAGTATTATATTTTCAAGCTGTTACAGCTTACACGGCTCCTTTCATCTTCATTTGGGCTCCCGAGTGGTGCAGCGGTCTGAGGCACTGCAGGGAAATGGAAGTGTACCTGTGGATGTATTTCAAGGTCTACCTTCAAACTCAGTGCCTCTTTGCTCGACATCATGGTAAAATCAAAAGAAATCAGCCAAGACCACAGAAATAAAATTGTAGACCTCAAAAACGCCTTAAGGTACCACGTTCATCTGTACAAACAATAGTCCGCAAGTATAAACACCATGGGACCACGCAGCCGTCATACTTCTCAGGAAGGAGACGCGTTCTGTCTCCTAGAGATGAACGTAATTTGGAAAAGTGCAAATCAATCCCAGAACAACAGCAAAGGACCTTGTGAAGATGCTGGAGGAAACGGGTACAAAAGTATTTATATCCACAGTAAAACGAGTCCTATATCAACATAACCTGAAAGGCCACTCAGCATGGAAGAAACCACTGCTCCAAAATTGCCATAAAAAAGCCAGACTACGGTTTGCAACTGCACATGGTGACAAATATTGTACTTTTAGGAGAAATGTCCTCTGGTCTGATGAAACAGAAATAGAACTGTTTGGCCATAATGATGTGTTTGTTTGGAGAAAAAAGGGGGAGACTTGCAAGCCGAAGGTCACCATCCCAACCGTGGCAGAATCATGTTGTGGGGATGCTTTGCTGCAGGAGGGTCTGGTGCACTTCACAAAATAGACGGCATCATGAGGAAGGAAAATTATGTGGATATATTGAATCAACATCCTAAGATATCAGTCAGGAAGTTAAAGCTTGGTCGCAAATGGGTCTTCCAAATGGACAATGACCCCAATCATACTTCCAATGACTCCAAGCATACTGTAAATACCCCAGGGCCAAACACAGTACCTGGAGCTGCAGCAGTACTGTTACAGTTAAATACCCCTGGGCCAAACACAGTACCTGGAGCTGCAGCAGTACTGTTACAGTTAAATACCCCTGGGCCAAACACAGTACCTGGAGCTGCAGCAATACTGTTACAGTTAAATACCCCTGGGCCAAACACAGTACCTGGAGCTGCAGCAGTACTGTTACAGTTAAATACCCCTGGGCCAAACACAGTACCTGGAGCTGCAGCAATACTGTTACAGTTAAATACCCCTGGGCCAAACACAGTACCTGGAGCTGCAGCAGTACTGTTACAGTTAAATACCCCTGGGCCAAACACAGTACCTGGAGCTGCAGCAGTACTGTTACAGTTAAATACCCCTGGGCCAAATACAGTATCCGGAGACACTTTGGCTCAATGCTCTACTACTTCACTACAAAGGGACTAGATATATATCAGTATATCTCCATCATGTGCTTAGGGAAGGGAACTATGTTTATGAGTATACATGCTCTATTCAATCCATGTCGCAGAAGTTCAGCGTTACACAGTGATTGAAATATAAAGGCAATATTCCCACGTTGTTGTCATAGTAACATGTATTACATGATGGGCTACATTGTGGACAAGGGAAGACATGTACAATACATGTAAAGAATGATAGCATACTGTTATTAAAGCATTGCAAAAGATCTCCAATCCCCAGATGGTCAAGCCTTGTTAAAAAGATGACCATACAACAGATGTCTGCATAGCATTAAAATACAACAATACAATCATGCACATACAGTACTTGTTAGCAGCAATATTATTCATTGGTTGGTGTCTGAGTAAAATTACAAACCTGTAGTGTACACTGTAAAACACTCTATTTTTTCAATGATTGCATGCATCCCGAAAGGCACCCTATTCCCTGTACAGAGCACTACTTTTGACCAGGGCCCATATAGGATCTGCCAAGCAGCTGGATGTAATTTTAAACACCAGGGCCAGCCAGTTGGTTGTCATTATAAGCCTACTTATTTCTCAAGGTGTCATCCGGCCTGGGAGAGCACTGGGTGAACATATAGAGATTGTCAAACAGTACACTCATTCCAAATTGTAATTAAACTGACCATCAGGTACCTTGAGGCTGTTTAGTCAACAGCAGGCTACTAATTACTAGAAGATGACCTTTGGATTAATATGTTGTGAATTATTCATATTAGTGGGGAAATTGCTTCCAAGACATACCAATGATGTCCAGGGGACACTCCAGTGTAAAGAGGCATAGGGGGTTCAAAGACTTCCAATCAATCAGCTCCCACCAATCACCATCTCCGTCATTCCAATCAATCAGCTCCCACCAATCACCATCTCCGTCATTCCAAACCCACAGCTCCCACCAATCACCATCTCCGTCATTCCAAACCCACAGCTCCCACCAATCACCATCTCCGTCATTCCAAACCCACAGCTCCAACCAATCACCATCTCCGTCATTCCAAACCCACAGCTCCCACCAATCACCATCTCCGTCATTCCAAACCCACAGCTCCCACCAATCACCATCTCCGTCATTCCAAACCCACAGCTCCAACCAATCACCATCTCCATCATTCCAATTGCACTGAAAAATGACGGCACATGCATAACAATAAAGTGGGAAACATATACGAGAATATGAATCAGAGGAAATTAAACAACTATGGTTGTCCCAAATGCCCCCTATTCCAAATATAGTGTGCCCTGGGCCCTGGTCAGAAGTAGTGCACTTTATAGGGAATAGGGTGCCATTTGAGACACAGCCATATAGTTTATGTAAAGGAATACAGACCATCCTCCCAGAGAGGATTATAGAGCCCACAACACATCTTCATCACCTCATTACACTGGAGTCTGCTAGCCTGTCAGGCATCACATCTTCATCACCTCAATACACTGGATTCTGCTAGCCTATCAGGCATCACATCTTCATCACCTCAATACACTGGATTCTGCTAGCCTATCAGGCATCACATCTTCATCACCTCAATACACTGGATTCTGCTAGCCTATCAGGCATCACATCTTCATCACCTCAATACACTGGATTCTGCTAGCCTATCAGGCATCACATCTTCATCACCTCAATACACTGGATTCTGCTAGCCTATCAGGCATCACATCTTCATCACCTCAATACACTGGATTCTGCTAGCCTATCAGGCATCACATCTTCATCACCTCAATACACTGGATTCTGCTAGCCTATCAGGCATCACATCTTCATCACCTCAATACACTGGATTCTGCTAGCCTATCAGGCATCACATCTTCATCACCTCAATACACTGGAGTCTGCTAGCTTGTCAGGCATCACATCTTCATCACCTCATTGCACTGGAGTCTGCTAGCTTGTCAGGCATCACATTTTCATCACCTCATTACACTGGAGTCTGCTAGCCTGTCAGGCATCACATCTTCATCACCTCAATACACTGGAGTCTGCTAGCTTGTCAGGCATCACATCTTCATCACCTCATTACACTGGAGTCTGCTAGCTTGTCAGGCATCACATTTTCATCACCTCATTACACTGGAGTCTGCTAGCCTGTCAGGCATCACATCTTCATCACCTCAATACACTGGAGTCTGCTAGCTTGTCAGGCATCACATCTTCATCACCTCATTACACTGGAGTCTGCTAGCTTGTCAGGCATCACATTTTCATCACCTCATTACACTGGAGTCTGCTAGCCTGTCAGGCATCACATTTTCATCACCTCAATACACTGGAGTCTGCTAGCTTGTCAGGCATCACATCTTCATCACCTCATTACACTGGAGTCTGCTAGCCTGTCAGGCATCACATCTTCATCACCTCATTACACTGGAGTCTGCTAGCTTGTCAGGCATCACATCTTCATCACCTCAATACACTGGAGTCTGCTAGCTTGTCAGGCATCATATTTTCATCACCTCAATACACTGGATTCTGCTAGCCTATCAGGCATCACATCTTCATCACCTCAATACACTGGATTCTGCTAGCCTATCAGGCATCACATCTTCATCACCTCAATACACTGGATTCTGCTAGCCTATCAGGCATCACATCTTCATCACCTCAATACACTGGAGTCTGCTAGCTTGTCAGGCATCACATCTTCATCACCTCATTACACTGGAGTCTGCTAGCTTGTCAGGCATCACATTTTCATCACCTCATTACACTGGAGTCTGCTAGCCTGTCAGGCATCACATCTTCATCACCTCAATACACTGGAGTCTGCTAGCTTGTCAGGCATCACATCTTCATCACCTCATTACACTGGAGTCTGCTAGCTTGTCAGGCATCACATTTTCATCACCTCATTACACTGGAGTCTGCTAGCCTGTCAGGCATCACATCTTCATCACCTCAATACACTGGAGTCTGCTAGCTTGTCAGGCATCACATCTTCATCACCTCATTACACTGGAGTCTGCTAGCTTGTCAGGCATCACATTTTCATCACCTCATTACACTGGAGTCTGCTAGCCTGTCAGGCATCACATCTTCATCACCTCAATACACTGGAGTCTGCTAGCTTGTCAGGCATCACATCTTCATCACCTCATTACACTGGAGTCTGCTAGCCTGTCAGGCATCACATCTTCATCACCTCATTACACTGGAGTCTGCTAGCTTGTCAGGCATCACATCTTCATCACCTCAATACACTGGAGTCTGCTAGCTTGTCAGGCATCACATCTTCATCACCTCAATACACTGGAGTCTGCTAGCCTGTCAGGCATCACATCTTCATCACCTCAATACACTGGAGTCTGCTAGCCTGTCAGGCATCACATCTTCATCACCTCAATACACTGGAGTCTGCTAGCCTGTCAGGCAATGATTTATGAAGCAACACACAGCACTGCAAGCTGTTGGTGTTGCTTCATTATCAAGAGCAAAGAAGATCCATACTGATTGAACTGGTATGAAAGGTTTCTTAACCACCACATGGTACGTTCTGCTTTGGTGTAAAATGGCACGTATTAAACAGTGAAATATGTAAACTGTGTGATAGCACTGAATCCAACCTGAAGCAGTTGTTCGTCTTTGGGTTGAAGACATTTTCAGAGGGCAGATAGCGTGCCTGACACATATGGAAATAAGTACAACATAAGTACAACATAAATGTACATCTCTTGCAGCGTGCAGGTAAGCATGTCTTGGAGCATAGTGGCTGTGCCATACACTATAACAACACACTCTTTTATGAACAGATTACCTCCAATAAATCTGTCTTTCTAGGTAGACTTGCTATGGTTTATATGGTTCATCACATGGTTTATCTGGTTCATCATATGGTTTATCAGTATCCAAGATGGCGTAACAGTGTGGAAGTGTTTTTTTGTCCTGTCCCATCCCGTGTAAATAGTCTGTTCTTTTCAGTTTTTCCGAATATATTTCTTATTCTCATTATTCTCATATACTTTTCCTGCAACCCGCCTCACCCAACGTGGAACGGATCTACTATTTCTTTATTTCTTTCCCATTTAACTGAACCTCCGACAGAAGCTAGCCTGCTAGCCTGCTAGCTAGCCTGTTAACTAGTTACTAGCCATTGCTAGCCACTGCTAGCGGTCTCCACCACTGCTCTGCCTGCACCAGCCAGCTTTAGTTCGGACAATACTGGCCAGTCTGCACAGCGCACTACCTACCCAGCGCAAATCGGATTGCTTTCTCTACCACATCGCCGGAGTTCTGCCGAAATCACAGGACCATCACACCGGATCATCGCAGCTAGCTAGCTGCAACCGAGTGGCTGTTGTTTGGCTAATCACTACTGTCCCGAAGATTGCACCAGTTAGCCTTGAGCTAGCCTCGAGCTAGGCCCATCTCCCGGCTAGCCGACGTGTACTAACTAATTCCTGGGCTACAGTACCTCTTTGTCAACCGACACGGACCTTCTATTGTCGACACGGAGCCCCGCCGATCCATCACGACTGGTCTGCCGACATATTAGTCCGATGTGGTTTCAACAGACTTTTCCGTTGCGACGTCGCCGAACACCCATCTACTAGCCCCGGGCCGCTAGCATTCTGAATACCGTGCCTCCCGCTCACCTAATGCAGCGTCCACTGAACTGCTCCCTGGCTCACCTCTTTGCTGCTCATCGGTCATATGATCACTCGGCTACACAGCTGATACCTGCTGGACTGTTCCCTTACACGGTACCTCATTCTGTTTATCTGTTAAGCGTCAGCCTCAAACTCAGGTCCTGTGTGTAGCACAACATTATCTCTAACTGACCCTCTCTGTCCATTCAACGCCATTACCCGTTGTTGTCTTAGCTCTCTTCATTAACTCCTGTTGCGGTTTAGGTTATTTCTTATTTTTCTTTTTCACTGTAAGAGCCCCCAGTCCCGCTCAACATGCCTCAGATAGATCCTTTGTCCCCCACACACGTGGAGACCTCACCTGTCTTAACTGGTGCCTCCAGAGATGCAACCTCTCTCATCATTACCCAACGCCTAGGTTTACCTCCACTGAACTCACATCCTACCATATCCCTGTCTGTACATTATGCCATCAATCTATTCTATCGTGAACTAATCTGGGATATGCTTAACACCCCGGCCATCCTACAATCTAAGCTAGATGCCCTCAATCTCACACAAATTATCAAGGAACCTACCAGGTACAACCCTAAATCCTTAAACATGGGCACCATCATAGATATCATCCTGACTAACTTGCCCTTCAAATACACCTCAGCTGTCTTCAACCAGGATTTCAGCGATCACTGCCTCATTGCCTGCGTCCATAATGGGTCCACGGTCAAACGACCACCCCTCATCAAACGCTCCCTAAAACACTTCAGTGAGCAGGCCTTTGTAATCGATCTGGCCCGGGTATCCTGGAAGGATATTGACCTTATCCCGTCAGTAGAGTATGCCTGGTTGTTCTTTAAAAATGCTTTCCTCACCATCTTAAATAAGCATGCCCCATTCAAAAAATGTAGAACTACGAACAGATATAGCCCTTGGTTCACTCCAGACTTGACTGCCCTTGACCAGCACAAAAACATCCTGTGGCGTACTGCATTAGCATCGAATAGCCCCCGCTATATGCAACTTTTCAGGGAAGTCAGGAACCAATATACACAGTCAGTTAGATAAGCAAAGGCTGGCCATGCTTTCCACCTGGCTACTCCTACCCCGGCCAACAGCTCTGAAACCCCCGCAGAAACTTGCCCAAGCCCCCCCCCCCCCCCCGCTTCTCCTTCACCCAAATCCAGATAGCTGATGTTCTGAAAGAGCTGCAAAATCTGGAACCTGCAAATCTTCTGGGCTTGATAATCTGGACCCTTTCTTTCTAAAATGATCCGCCACAATTGTTGCAACCCCTATTACTAGCCTATTCTAGATCCCTAGAGATTGGAAAGCTGCCGTGGTCATCCCCCTCTTCAAAGGGGGAGACACTCTAGACGCAAACTGTTACAGACCTATATCCACCCTGCCCTGCCTTTCTAAAGTCTTCTTAAACCAAGTTAACAAACAGATCACCGACCATTTCAAATCCCACCGTACTTTCTCCGCTATATAATCTGGTTTCCGAGCTGGTCAAGGGTGCACCTCAGCCACGCTCAAGGTCCTAAACGATATCATAACCGCCATCGATAAAAAACAGTACTGTGCAGCCGTCTTCATCGACCTGGCCAAGGCTTTCGACTCTGTCAATTACCGCATTCTTATCGGCAGACTCAATAGCCTTGTTTTCTCAAATGACTGCCTTGCCTGGTTCTCCAACTACTTTTCAGATAGAGTTCAGTGTGTTAAATTGGTGACTCTCTGATCCACCTCTATGCAGACGACATCATTCTGTATACATCTGGCCCTTCTTTGGACACTGTGTTAACAAACCTCCTAACAAGCTTCAATGCCATACAACACTCCTTCCATGGCCTCAAACTGCTCTTAAATGCTAGTAAAACTAAATACATGCTTTTCAATTGAACGCTGCCAGCACCCGCCCACCGGACTATCATCACTACTCTCGACGGGTCTGACATAGAATATGTGGACACCTACAAATACCTAGGTGTCTGGTTAGACTGTAAACTCTCCTTCCAGACTCACATTAAGCATCTTCAATCCAAAATTAAATCTAGAATCGGCTTCCTATTTCGCAACAAAGCCTCCGTCACTCATGCTGCCAAACATGCCCTCGTAAAACTGACTATCCCACCGATAATTGACTTCTGCGATGTCATTTACAAAATAGCCACCATCACTATACTCAGCAAATTGGATGCAGTCTATCGCAGTGCAATCCGTTTTGTTACCAAAGCCCCATATACTACCCACCACTGCGACCTGTATGCTCTCGTAGGCTGGCCCTCACTACATTTTCATCGCCAAAACCCACTGGCTCCAGGTCATCTATAAGTCTTTTCTAGGTAAATCCCCGCCTTATCTCAGCTTGCTGGTCACCATAGCAACACCCACCCGTAGCATGCGCTCCAGCAGGTATATTTCACTGGTCATCCCCAAAGCCAACACCTCGTTTGGCCGCCATTCCTTCCAGTTCTCTGCTGCCAATGACTGGAACGAATTGCAAAACTCCTTAAAACTGGAGACTACCATCTCCCTCAATAACTTTAAGCATCAGCTGTCTTAGCTGCTTATCGATCGATCACTGCACCTGTATATAGCCCTTCTGTAAATAGCCCACCCTACGACCTCATCCCCATATTATAATTTCTGCTCATTTGCACCCCAGCATCACTATTTGCACATCATCATCTGCACATCTATCACTCCAGTGTTTGTTTTTCCCATGTGTATCTCTGTGTTGTTGTTGTTGTTGTTGTTGTTTTTGTCGCACTGCTTGGCTTTATCTTGGCCAGGTCGCAGATGTAAATGAGAACTTGTTCTCAACTGGCCTACCTGGTTAAATAAATAAAAATATCTGCTTCATCATATGGTTCATCATATGGTTTATCTGGTTCATCATATGGTTCATCATATGGTTCATCATATAGTTCATCATATGGTTCATCTTATGGTTCATCATATGGTTCATCATATGGTTCATCTTATGGTTCATCATATGATAGCATTTGGTATGGACCTTTTCTCGTCATTAATCTCATTTCATATCTTTAGCTGACAGTCTAACCTTCCCGAAGTAGGGCTAGGTAATTAAATCGTTGTTGACCTCAAACCTGCACAGCTAAGCTACACGGTAACACATATACAACCATAACAGTGTTATGTTTAATTTAGACCAGAAAAATGTGTGATATGAAAATAACTACCCGTGTGTTGGTCATCTATCTGTCAATCTATTCCTCATCTTCTGAAAATAATAACATAAATCTGGCCTCTGACACATTTCTCTATAGTTTCAGTTGCTGGATGAGTCTCAACACATTTCTCTATAGTTTCAGTTGCTGGACGAGTCTCAACACATTTCTCTATAGTTTCAGTTGCTGGACGAGTCTAGACACATTTCTCTATAGTTTCAGATGCTGGACGAGTCTCAACACATTTCTCTATAGTTTCAGTTGCTGGACGAGTCTCAACACATTTCTCTATAGTTTCAGTCGCTGGACGAGTCTCAACACATTTCTCTATAGTTTCAGTTGCTGGACGAGTCTAGACACATTTCTCTATAGTTTCAGTTGCTGGACGAGTCTCAACACATTTCTCTATAGTTTCAGTTGCTGGACGAGTCTAGACACATTTCTCTATAGTTTCAGTTGCTGGACGAGTCTCAACACATTTCTCTATAGTTTCAGTTGCTGGACAACTCTCAACACATTTCTCTATAGTTTCAGTTGCTGGATGAGTCTAGACACATTTCTCTATAGTTTCAGATGCTGGACGAGTCTCAACACATTTCTCTATAGTTTCAGTTGCTGGACGAGTCTCAACACATTTCTCTATAGTTTCAGTTGCTGGACGAGTCTAGACACATTTCTCTATAGTTTCAGTTTCTGGACGAGTCTCAACACATTTCTCTATAGTTTCAGTTGCTGGACGAGTCTAGACACATTTCTCTATAGTTTCAGATGCTGGACGAGTCTAGACACATTTCTCTATAGTTTCAGTTGCTGGACAAGTCTAGACACATTTCTCTATAGTTTCAGTTGCTGGACGAGTCTAGACACATTTCTCTATAGTTTCAGTTTCTGGACGAGTCTA
Organism: Thymallus thymallus; assembly: GCA_023634145.1. Lineage (NCBI taxonomy): Eukaryota > Metazoa > Chordata > Actinopteri > Salmoniformes > Salmonidae > Thymallus > Thymallus thymallus. The sequence continues at coordinate 30,751,716 of CM042384.1, forward strand.
GACACATTTCTCTTCACAGTCAAAACATACTTTCAATAGTGTTTTGTCGAACAATAGCAACCAAAATAGGAGGGAAAGACAAAGAGAGAAACAAGAGGAAAATCTATTACAATTACGTGTTCAGATAATAGTCATCAAGGTGTTGTTCTTGGACGCCCAATAGAGAGGTGACATAAAACCAATTCACACACTGAAAACATTTCAATGTTACTCGTCAGGCACATTCCACATGGATTTAATGTCACAGAGACAAGGAAAATAAATGTATTTTTGTGTCTCTTCTTCTGGCTGCGATTCATTACATGTTGCTTTTTGTTGTGATAGATGCTTGCATATTCTCCCCGGTTCAAACTGGATTAACCTTTACTGTTTATTGTTTCATCACAAACAAAAATAGAAAACCATTCAGACAAAAGCTGTTCACAGGGTCAGGTTAAAATAGCTAATTAATTACATTATCAAAGCGGTCACCATCTCCATCTCCTCATTAACATAATGATGACTGGCATCTCCTGTCTCATATAAAGATGACTGCCATCTCCATCTCTTGTCTCATATAAAGATGACTGTCATCTCCATGTCCTGTCTCATATAAAGATGACTGCCATCTCCATCTCCTGTCTTATATAAAGATGACTGCCATCTCCATCTCCTGTTTCATATAAAGATGACTGCCATCTCCATCTCCTGTCTCATATAATGATGACTGCCATCTCCATCTCCTCTCATATAAAGATGACTGCCATCTCCATCTCCATGGGCTCCCAAGTAGCGCAGTGGTCTAAGACACTGCATCTCAGTCCTAGAGGCGTCACTACAGACAACCTGGTTCGAATCCAGACTGTATAACAACTGGGAGTGATTGGGCATAATTGGCCCAGCATCGTCCGAGTTTGGCCGGTTTAGGACGTCATTGTGAATAAGAATTTGTTTAACTTAACTGACTTGCCTAGTTAAATAAAGGTAAAAAAAAAATATATATATATATAACATATAATGATGACTGCCATCTCCATATTAACATAATGATGACTTCCATCTCCATCTCCTCATTAACATAATGATGACTTCCATCTCCTCATTAACATAATGATGACTTCCATCTCCATCTCCTCATTAACATAATGATGACTTCCATCTCCATCTCCTCATTAACATAATGATGACTGCCATAGGATATGCACACCCTATTCGGCATATAAAAAAGTTCAGTAAGTAGAACTCTTAAAATCTTAAATGTTGAGCATATTGAACACATGCCACCATGTACAAAATGTTAATGAATATTCATCAGATATTGTGTCAGTGTCACCGTCGTTAATGAATATTCATCAGATATTGTGTAGGGGTGACTGTCATTAATGAATATTCATCAGATATTGTGTAGGGGTGACTGTCATTAATGAATATTCATCAGATATTGTGTAGTGTGTCTGATGTTAATAAATATTCATCAGATATTGTGTAGGGGTGACTGTGGTTAATCAATATTCATCAGATATTGTGTAGGGGTGACTGTTGTTTATGAATGGAATGGAATGAGAGAGTGAGTGGAATGAGAGAGTGAATGGAATGAGAGAGTGAATGGAATGAGAGAGTGAGTGGAATGAGAGAGTGAGTGGAATGAGAGAGTGAGTGGAATGAGAGAGTGAATGGAATGAGAGAGTGACTGGAATGAGAGAGTGATTGGAATGAGAGAGTGAATGGAATGAGAGAGTGACTGGAATGAGAGAGTGAGTGGAATGAGAGAGTGAATGGAATGAGAGAGTGAGTGGAATGAGAGAGTGAATGGAATGAGAGAGTGAATGGAATGAGAGAGTGACTGGAATGAGAGAGTGAGTGTAATGAGAGAGTGACTGGAATGAGAGAGTGACTGGAATGAGAGAGTGAGTAGAATGAGAGAGTGAATGGAATGAGAGAGTGACTGGAATGAGAGAGTGAATGGAATGAGAGAGTGAGTGGAATGAGAGAGTGACTGGAATGAGAGAGTGAATGGAATGAGAGAGTGACTGGAATGTTGTGTTCAGCAGTCAGGTCACAGAGTCTGTGAAATATGTATCTGTACATAGAAAGTAAAACATATTTTTGTAGAAAGTTATGTATAGAACCATTGCAGTAGTTTTTCTGCTATAGCTAGTATTCTTCAACAGTAAGTTAATATCCTCTGGCTGTTCTCCTATTCTCTAAAGAGGAACCCTAATACACGTTGAGACCCACCCCAATATGTATTAACATCATAACACTCACCTTTTCATTAATTATTTGGTGGGAGTAGGATCTCTTGTGTCCTTGGCTTTAAAATAGGATGAACCTCCCTGGTTGAGTCTCAAATTTCACCCTATTTTCTATATAGAGCACTTCTACCAGAGCAGCCCTGGTCAAAATTTGTGCACTTTAAAGGGATAAGGGTGCCATTTGGGACACAGCCTCGCCCTCATGTTGCCCATGTTAGGATACACTCAGCCTCAAACCTCACACATCAGACAGGCCTCGTTACCATGCCACTAAGGACTGGGTTCACAGACCCAGATTAAGCCTATTCCTACTGCTAATCATGCAATACTCAAAGGAGAATATAAAATTAACTCCCTGGAGTCAATGTCCGCGTTCCTGCGGAAATCTAATTCGTATAATAATACACATCTGTCAGTTTAAGCTAGAGATATCGTCTTGGTACAGCCGATCTGCCGACGTTGGTACAGCCGGTCTGTGTCTACACACTACTATGACTCATCTATGGAAAGGTGAGACTCTCATGAACATGTATATGCTTTAGGATGCCCGCAGGCCTCACAAGACTCACCTGAATGTCCCCTGGCCCTAGTTGAAAAAATGAATGGAAGTACAGTATGTGCTGTATACAGTGGGGAGAACAAGTATTTGATACACTGCCAATTTTGCAGATTTTCCCACTTACAAAGCATGTAGAAGTCTGTAATTTTTATCATGGGTACTCTTCAACTGTGAGTGACGGAATCTAAAACAAAAATACAGAAAATCACATTGTATGATTTTTAAGTAATTAATTTGCAATTTATTGCATGACATAAATATTTGACACATCAGAAAAGCAGAACTTAATATTTGGTACAGAAACATTTGTTTGCAATTACAGAGATCATACGTTTCCTGTAGTTCTTGACAAGGTTTTCACACACTGCAGAAGGGATTTTGGCCCACTCCTCCATACAGATCCTTCAGGTTTCGGGGCTGTCGCTGGGCAATACGGACTTTCAGCTCCCTCCAAAGATTTTCTATTGGGTTCAGGTCTGGAGACTGGCTAGGCCACACCAGGACCTTGAGATGCTTCTTACGGAGCCACTCCTTACTTGCCCTGGCTGTGTGTTTCGGGTCGTTGTCATGCTGGAAGACCCAGCCACGACCCATCTTCAATGCTCTTACTGAGGGAAGGAGGTTGTTGGCCAAGATCTCGCGATACATGGCCCCATCCATCCTCCCCTCAATACGGTGCAGTCGTCCTGTCCCCTTTGCAGAAAAGCATCCCCAAAGAATGATGTTTCCACCTCCATGCTTCACGGTTGGGATGGTGTTCTTGGGGTTGTACTCATCCTTCTTCTTCCTCCAAACACAGCGAGTGGAGTTTAGACCAAAAAGCTCTATTTTTCTCTCATCAGACCACATGACCTTCTCCCATTCCTCCTCTGGATCATCCAGATGGTCATTGGCAAACTTCAGATGGGCCTGGACATGCGCTTCTTTGAGACTGTGGTCCCAGCTCTCTTCAGGTCATTGACCAGGTCCTGCCGTGTAGTTCTGGGCTGATCCCTCACCTTCCTCATGATCATTGATGCCCCACGAGGTGAGATCTTGCATGGTGCCCCAGACCGAGGGAGATTGACCGTCATCTTGAACTTCTTCCATTTTCTAATAATTGCGCCAACAGTTGTTGCCTTCTCACCAAGCTGCTTGCCTATTGTCCTGTAGCCCATCCCAGCCTTGTGCAAGTCTACAATTTTATCCCTGATGTCCTTACACAGCTCTCTGATCTTGGCCATTGTGGAGAGGTTGGAGTCTGTTTGATTGAGTGTGTGGACAGGTGTCTTTTATACAGGTAATGAGTTCAAACAGGTGCAGTTAATACAGGTAATGAGTGGAGAACAGGAGGGCTTCTTAAAGAAAAACTAACAGGTCTGTGAGAGCCGGAATTCTTACTGGTTGGTAGGTGATCAAATACTTATGTCATGCAATAAAATGCAAATTAATTATTTAAAAATCATACAATGTGATTTTCTGTATTTTTAGATTCTGTCTCTCACAGTTGAAGTGTACCTATGATAAAAATTACAGACTTCTACATGCTTTGTAAGTAGGAAAACCTGCAAAATCGGCAGTGTATCAAATACTTGTTCTCCCCACTGTATATGGAGACTGTTTAGTGCCAAAAATATGGGGTTAAATACAAATGTTTCCTCATCTTTCTTCTATCCCTCAGATACAGGACAGAGACATCAGAACAAAGTTCCATTAGATATTTTGGGGGACAATCTGTTGTTCCATGTAGATAATCTGTTATTCAATGTGTTTGTTTGGACTAAAGGCCAAATAAGGTAAAATATATATTTTTTTCTATATTTTTTTGATACTTCAAGGGGTCTTAAAATTCTAAATCAAATAGCAAGATGATCCTTGGTATGAACTTCTTTAAAAAAAATTCCATATAGCTTTGTAGAATCCCCCATCCCCTCCCCCGGCTTAGACAAGGCTTAGACTGTAATGGGCTAAAAGTACCCTTTTAGTGTAGTATACGAGGCTCAATACTGGGCTCCTGAGCTGTGCAGTGGTCTAAGGCACTGCATCTCAGTGCTAAAGGCGTCACTGCAGACCATGGTTTGATCCCAGGCTGTATCACAACTGGTCTAGTTAAATAAAGGTCAAATAAAATAAATACAAATAATCTTGGTCTTGGAAGCCAGCCCTAAATGGTATATCTGTCCATTCGACCAGACTAGTATAGTAGCAAAGTAGCATAGATGTGTAAAATGGAGACTTGACCGCAGGGGCGTCAGCGCGAGTCTGTCATTGGGGGGGGAATATACAGACAAATCTCAACATACAGATGGGTAAATGTTTATGTTGAGCTTGACCTTGCAACAATATTTACTCTGGTACAGTCCAATCAGTCTGAATAATTAACATGGATATATTCAATTAACCATGTTGTACTCTTTCTCTGCTACTGAATGATTCATCCTAGTATTGTCAGGTTGTTACTGCTGCTGCTGCTCTACATACCGTATGGTCTGAAATTTAACAGAATATTTTTCATTTATAATACAGTTATTGTACTGTAATAATAATCAGCAACGTACATCATCATCGTCATCATCATCAAGGCTGCCTCTCTCCTTTATGATATTAACACATGCAATACACCCTCTCTCTGTCTCTCTGTCTCTCTGTCTCTCTCTCTCTCTCTCTCTCTCTCTCTCTCTCTCTCTCTCTCTCTCTCTCTCTCTCTCTCTCTCTCTCTCTCTCTCTCTCTGTCTCTCTCTCTCTCTCTCTCTCTCTCTGCCTGTCCGTTCGTGGCTGTCACTCTCCTGCCATGATCATGATAGCACCAAACAAAGTCTTAACACATGGAGCACACCTTCAGGACCCATAATCACTGTGATGAAGTTAGTTTGCCAGTGGTCAAGAAAGTTACTAACAATTATTTAATTTGTAAGAAACTTCTCTTTTCTCTACTCTTCCTGGTATCTTGGTAACTTGGTAACCATATGATGAAGACTAAGACAGTAAATGTGCAAATAATTCTGTAGCTAGCAAGTATTCTTGGCTTCGAAACAATCACTATCAGTTTTTCTCACAGCCAGATAAAATCTGACACGGACTAAACTGTACATGTTATGTTAACCAGCTACTAGCCAGGAGAAAGCATATCATTTCTCACGTTTGTTCTAACATATCAATGTTAATTCATTTTCATACATTTTGTACTTAAACAGAGAAATTTCAGAGACAAATAGAGAAATATCACAGACCAAACAGAGAAATATCACAGACCAAACAGAGAAATATCACAGACCAAACAGAGAAATTTCAGAGACAAACAGAGAAATATCACAGACCAAACAGAGAAATATCACAGACCAAAAAGAGAAATATCACAGACCAAACAGAGAAATATCACAGACCAAACAGAGAAATATCACAGACCAAACAGAGAAATAGCACAGACCAAACAGAGAAATATCACAGACCAAACAGAGAAATATCCGAGACCAAACAGAGAAATATCAGAGACAAACAGAGAAATATCACAGACCAAACAGAGAAATATCACAGACCAAAAAGAGAAATATCACAGACCAAACAGAGAAATATCACAGACCAAACAGAGAAATATCACAGACCAAACAGAGAAATATCACAGACCAAACAGAGAAATTTCAGAGACAAACAGAGAAATATCACAGACCAAACAGAGAAATATCACAGACCAAACAGAGAAATATCACAGACCAAACAGAGAAATATCACAGACCAAACAGAGAAATATCACAGACCAAACAGAGAAATATCAGAGTAAACTGACACATTTCTCTGATAGCATCCCACTACTGGGAGAGGATGTAAAAAAAGACGACGTCTCTTTGAAGACTAGCTGAAACCTTTCCAGAGAGAAACACTCCAGTTAGTTATTGGTAAAATTATCGTAAATGCAGCAATGCTTTCACAAAAAATGAAATGTCAGTTTGTCTTTGTAGTTTAATTGTCTGTGCAGAAGATGTTATATATATATATTAAAGACAATCCATAAAAGGTAAACCACATATACCAAAGTAAAAACATACCTTTGTGTACACAGTATACAGGAAGATTAGGAGCCAATAGATCCTGTGTGGTATTTGTAATACACCTCAGGCAGTGTTTTACTCTGTGTGCATGTGGGCGAGACACCGGGTACGCCCTCTGGTGTTACATATTTGGACATTGAAACAGTAGTATTGGCTGCGCAGATCTTTTCCTTGATTCCATGTCTTGATCCCTCAATCCTGGCTTCTTTCTCAAAACTGACTGGTGAGCAGCCCAGGTTTATTCTGTGGTGAATCTCACAAGTCTTTTCCTTTGATTCCTCTCTCCTCGCCTTCTTCTCAAAACGTCAGAGGAAGTGAGGAGAGCATTGGAGGAGATTGTTATCACACTACCAGTCGTCCTGAAGCCATAATTCCTCACTTGAATATTACCTAGAACCGTTCCATTCAATCAGTTATAACTCTAGTACTTTAATTGTGGCTATTGTTGTGATGCAGCTGTATCATCCACGATTGTATCAGTGTGTCAGTCCATCAACTATCTGTATTCAAATACTTTGGGAAAGTGGTGTGAATCAAACTCAAAGTCTCAACTGAAAATCCCTTTGTACAGACATTTCTATGACAGTTCCTTGGCAACACATGAGCCTGTGTGCCAGAGATTCACTAAGCTGACTATTTGTATCTGGAGGAAGAGAGGCAGCCATTCCAAAGTGGACAAAATAGCAGATCCCTGCAGCTTTCAGAGTTGATGCTTTGAGATTGGTTGTGTATATCGATGTGGGGAAAAAAAGCAGCGAGATGTACTTGGAGAGAAACCCTTTGAAATGTCAGGCAAATCCCCATAACAGCCACAAGAGGAATAATGCTTCCATAAAGATGAATTTGTTCCCATATGTGTCATATTTGAAAGAAAATCCTCCTCATCCAAATGAATTATGCTACGAGGTAATTTCTGTGTGTTTTGTTAAGGCGTCGTCATTATTCAAATATGATTATTTATTCCCTTGGTACTCCATGACTTGAATGCTTGTCTACTACTGAATATGCCATTCAATATGCTGACCTGACATTCAAATCAAATGCCCTTAAAGTATTTATGTTTATACCAACACACATTCAAGGTTGTAATCATACTGTACCTACAAATACATCACACTCTATCTACAAATACATCACACTCTATCTACAAATACATCCGCTCTATGTATCATGTACCGTGTATCTGTCTTTTGTGTACTTTCGTTGTGGCATTTTGCACCTGCCCTGTGTTTTGTTGTAGCTGCTTGACAAGGAAATGTCCCCCCCAGGTGATCAATAAAGTACCTATCTATCTATCTATCTATCTATCTATCTATCTATCTATCTATCTATCTATCTATCTATCTATCTATCTATCTATCTATCTATCTATCTATCTATCTATCTATCTATCTATCTATCTATCTATCTATCTATATATCATCTATCTATCTATCTATCTATCATACTGTATCTACAAATGCATCATACTGTATCTACAAATACAACATACTGTATCTACAAATACATCATAATGTATCTACAAATACATCATACTGTACCTACAAATACATCATACTGTATCTACAAATACATCATACTGTATCTACAAATACATCATACTCTACCTACAAATGCATCATACTGTATCAACAAATACAAAATACGGTATCTACAAATACATCATACTCTACCTACAAATACATCATACTGTATCTACAATTAAATCATACTGTACCTACAAATACATCACACTCTACCTACAAATGCATCATTCTGTATCTACAATTAAATCATACTCTACCTACAAATACATGATACTCTACCTACAAATGCATCATACTGTATCTACAAATACATCATACTGTATCTACAAATACATCATACTGTACCTACAAATACATCACACTCTACCTACAAATGCATCATACTGTACCTACAAATACATCATACTGTATATACAAATACATAATACTGTATCTACAATTAAATCATACTGTATCTACAAATACATCATACTGTATCTACAAATACATCATACTGTATCTACAATTAAATCATACTGTATCTACAAATACATCATACTGTATCTACAAATACATCATACTGTATCTACAATTAAATCATACTGTACCTACAAATACATCACACTCTACCTACAAATACATCATACTGTATATACAAATACATCATACTGTATATACAAATACATCATACTGTATCTACAATTAAATCATACTGTATCTACAAATACATCATACTGTATCTACAAATACATCATACTGTATCTACAAATACATCATACTGTATCTACAAATACATCATACTGTATCTACAAAGACATCATACTGTATCTACAAATGCATCACACTCTACCTACAAATACATCATACTGTATATACAAATACATCATACTGTATCTACAATTACATCATACCGTATCTACAAATACATCATAATGTATTTACAAATACATCATCCTGTACCTACAAATACATCGTACTGTATCTACAAATACATCATACTGTATCTACAAATACATCTTACTGTATATACAAATACATCATACTGTATCTACAAATACATCATACTGTATCTACAAATACATCATACTGTATCTACAAATACATCTTACTGTATCTACAAATACATCATACTGTATCTACAAATACATCTTACTGTATCTACAAATACATCATACTGTACCTACAAATACATCATACTGTATCTACAATGCTGCTCTACTTTAATATACATCCCCTGACAAGAGATGGCCCACTGTCTGTTGGAAATGCACCTCTACTATAAATATAAATTGCATTAGACTGGCACTCACATTTGTCAAAAGGATTTGATCACAGGCAACAGCAGATGTGCCAATCAATCGTAAGGCAGTCAATCGTAAGGCAGAAACATGTACCATGTGAGTATTTATAGGGGACATGCCCCCTATACAAATACACGAAGTCTGGAGTGCAGAAAGCATAGTATGAGTAAATGACTGAATATGTATACTACCCATTGTTATAGTGTTAGGTGAAAAATTAACTATACAGGTCGATGGCAGAGAATGCTACATAAATAGCTAAATGCTCGTATGATATAAGTGAGGTTAATAATAGTTTACTTAATATACAGTCTGGTTAAAAGTACAGGTAAATGAATATTTGCATGGTTAAATTAATTGCACGTATTGCACATTCGATATACTAAATGCAATGGAGAAAAAAAAGATCCAACTGACAGGATACTACGCAAGTTCAGTCCAAGAATTACTTACAATATTGCACGTGATATGATATAACAACTGTACATTAATATGTACATACAGTCCTGAATACAGTCCTGAATGACATACAGTCCTGAAAAAAAATAAAATAAATAAATAAAAAAAAAGGTGAAAAAAAATGATAGTGACACGTGTCCCAGCAGGGTCAGACAGCCAAGGAAGACCAGTCTTCGGAGCTCAGGACAATTTAGCATTATATTACAGTGAATGGATACAAAGTTTAATCTTGAGTTGATGGGTAGGCTACTGTCTGGGATCTGGGAATAGTGGTCATTTCAAAGATTGAACCATTGATTCTATTCTTGGATGATATGATGTATAAATGTACACCAAGGTAAATCTCTGTCGTGCCTCATCTGAGCAGGATCAGATGGTGACAGAGGCCTCAGCAGGGTCAGGGGTCAGGGGTCAGGGAAGACATTTACATTTATATCATTTAGCAGACGCTCTTATCCAGAGTGACTTACAGTTAGTTAGTGCATAGATGTTTATACTTTTAAGACCAGTCTGTGACGGCGCTGAGGTGAACTTTTGACTGCAGTTTAAGACCATCCACAGAACATACTATATGCCAGTGAATAGGATCCCCAATTAGAGACAACGTATGGCAGCTTCCTCTAATCGGGGACCAACAAAACTCAAACATAGAGTTGCCCAGACAACCCTACCGTCAGGCCCCGACAGTAAACCAAACCCAAACATAGAGATGTGTTTTGCTGCATGTCTTAGCAAAAGACTATTCAAGTAACCATTTCGGGGTGCCTTCATAAATTCAGTCTGAGTATGCCAGACCTCAGAATAACTGATGAATTTCCGAAAGCTCAACACCCGTTGAATATGGCCGATGTCAGCAAAAAAGTGTAATTAAATTGTTGCCAGCAGCACAGTTACAATCATCAACGCTCTGAAAACAGCCTAACCAGCTCTGCTAAGGCGAGTTAAATGGTCAGTGGGGTGTTCTCTTATTTGTGTCTGGAAGTAGCTAGCAAGCTAGCCAAAGTTAGCCAGTTAGCTTGGGTGCTTGCTTGCCGTTGTGAGGTCAGAAAGCTCGGATCAACCCTACTCATCGTCCAGAGCGTCCAATGTGCGCTCTGAACACTCCAAGAGCCAAATTAGATGGGTGGGGCTAAAGCTTAAGAGGGTGTGAACGATGCTGAAAGAGTGTAGACAAAGAAGAGCTCTCCAGTAGGAACCAAAACATTCAAAGGCCATTTTCTCAAAAGTGAGATTATAAGTTTATCAACTTTCAAAGCAGAATTGCTTTCCCATTGCAGTGTATGATATACCATTTTGTAGGTATCTCTGTGTCTCTGCTTTATCCAATGTAAAGAACACAATTTCACAATATGGAACCTATAACTTTCTCACTCATCATTATTCACAATTCATTCATCCATAATCATGGTAACCCCCACATTCATGTTGAGGAACATATTCTATTTTTATTTATAATACAAGTGACCCCAAAGTGACCCCAAAGGTTCATTTTAGATTGTGTAGAAAAGCAGGAAATGAGCTTTAGATGCCCAGTGAGATGATCAGTTGAAAGAGATTCAGAAGATCACGTCTTCTGGATAATCCACAAACAAAAAAAAATGTTTTATGTACGACTTTTGTTGTATTTTAAAAGCACCATAAAGCAACTGAAAAGCATATTTTTTGCCTTAAGATTAGCACATAGCACATGCTATCCACCAAATCCCTTGCGACAGTTGTGTGAGCTTGGAAGGGGCTAGACTGGCTAGTCTGAAGCATCTGGTAGCAGTTTGTAATGCTGATGTCATCCTAATCAAACTCTGTTTTTACACTTGGATACGTACAGGTGAAGACCTCAGAGATACAAACATGCCGGAAATTGAGGTTTTTGGGTGTTCGTAATGCAGAAATATTCTCTAATGTTTAAAATGGATTTGAACACGTTGCTAGCTTCCCAGATTGACTTACAATGTTGCCTGCTAGTGCAAGTGGATTCCAATTGAAGGACATTGCTCTGTCTTGACATGGCCTTACTGAGAGAAAACCCACAGGTGTAATTGTCAGAACCTGTACACTCAACACCTTTGTCCTGTTGAATGAGGGAAAAATAGAGAGGGAGAGAGAGGTGGAAGTCTCCAGTGTATATAATTGGCCCTGAGCCTCCAAATTACTCAGGGAACACACCACAGCACCACACACTCTTCGAGAAAAGGGTTCCAAAAGGGTTCTTCGGCTGTCCCCATAGGATAACCCTTTTTGGTTCCAGGTAGAACTATTCCCTCTGGGGAATGGGTTCTACCTCTGATTAAAAGGGTTCTATCTGCAACCAAAAAGGGTTTGTCAAAGGGTTCTCCCTATGGGGACAGCTGAAGAACCCTTTTATGTTCTAGATACCACCTTTTTTACTAAGAGTGTAGATTACCTGGAACCATTTAATAGTTGGAACAAGGGTTACTAAACCAATTGATATTTTACTAGATTGTGTAAATGGTACAGAACATAAGTACAAAATAAGTTTACTGCTCTCTTTTGCTGCATTATCTATTCAATCCAAATCAGACAGGTATCTTTCTGTAGACCTACATTCCATTCAACTATATACCCTAAAAAGTCAACAGAATAGCATTACTCTGTCTGTAAACTGGCACGGCCACAAATGTTACTGAAGTGGAGATAGATAGTCCTAGATGTATCTTGGTATTGATTTTACCCTCTACTTTCCCCTCAGTATTGTCATTCTATAGTCTAAATGAAGGTCAGTGTTGGTTTCCATTCCTCCTCAGTATTGTGATTCTATAGTCTAAATGAAGGTCAGTGTTGGTTTCCATTCCTCCTCAGTATTGTGATTCTATAGTCTAAATGAAGGTCAGTGTTGGTTTCCATTCCTCCTCAGTATTGTGATTCTATAGTCTAAATGAAGGTCAGTGTTGGTTTCCATTCCTCCTCAGTATTGTGATTCTATAGTCTAAATGAAGTGTTAGTTTCCTTGTCACGGTTCTTTTTTCTGAGGGACAGTTGAACACACAGGAAACTATAAAACCTTGATTTGATTTAATCATAAAGGACTTCCCACTAGATAGAGATTCATTGGTCTAAAAGGTTGTTTTTAAATTCTACATATTTATTTTATTTGATGTGAAAGAGGGCACACAGTCACACATCAATCATGGTTGGGGACAATTCAGAATTGAGTTGTGAATTGAGCCTTAATTCCAATTAAATGTTTGAATTGGAATGCATTTTGAATTGGCCACACCCCACAAGTAGCATAATTAGAATTTAATTTTAATTAAAGGTAGGATTAGAATTTAATTCAGTGAATTACTTATTATTCAAGTCACCATAGAAATATGTATCTTGACATCATGTATGGTTACCACTACCATGTAGCAAAAGGTTGAACATGTTCTTCTAAAACAATATTTTGTAATTACAGTCGTCTGGAAATATTTGAAGATCATGTTATGAGTTGTCTATAATAATTCATAATACCCTAAATGAAAAAGAAACAAGAATGGAAGTTAGCAATCTAACATCATGGCATAGAAAACTTCTGTTTGACAAACTAATATTTAAACGTTATGTGTATTCTTTGCATTAATAAGTGGCATATTCTTTTGATAAAATATTTGTCAAAAGAAATGGGACTTCCATGTTTCACATTTCAATCGGTTTGAATTAAAATTATACTGGGCCAGTTCAAATTCAACATTATGCTCACACACACACACACACACACACACACACACACACACACACACACACACACACACACACACACACACACACACACACTTTTCTGTGAGATCAATATAGTAATTGGAGACATGGCAGTACTCTCTGGTCTTACATGATCGCTACAGAAAATATTTTCTTGTTGATAACATTGTATATCATAGTCACACAGCATTTTATGAATAATAACTGAATAATATGTTTAGTTTAGTCCTTGATCCGTTACCACCTATCTGTAACATCAGTCATAATATCAGTAATTTACCAGACGTTCCGATACAGAGCGACTTTCAATTATTGCATTCATCTTAAGATAGCTAGGTGGGAAAACCACACATCACAGGCATAGAAAGTACAATTGTCCTTAATAATGTAGCTATCAGTAGAGTCAGAGTTAGAAGGAAGCTGGGCAGGGACTCTGCTGTCCTAGCTTCAGGGGGAAGCTGGTTCCATCATTGGGTTGCCAGGACAGAGAAGAGCTTGGACTGGGCTGAGTGGAAGATGTGCTTCCGTAGGGGTGGAAGGGTCAAGAGACCTGAGGTGGCAGAACAAAGTGCTCGGATTGGGACGTAGGGTTTGAGCATAGCCTCAAGGTAGGGAGGGGCCATCCTCTTGCTGTTCCTTAGGTAAGTACCATTGTCTTGAAGTGGATGTGCGATCGACTGGAAGCCAGTGGAGTGTGCGAAGGTGCGGGGTGACATGAAAGAACTCAGGAAGGTTACAAATTGGGCAGGCTGCAGAGTTCTGGATAAGTTGCAGGGGTTTAATGGCACAAGCGGGAGTTGCAGTAGTCCAGACGGGAGATGACAAGTGCCTGGATAGCAGGAGAAGAGGGCCTAGAACCGAGACCTGGGGGGCACCAGTAGTAAGAGGATGTGGTGCAGACACAGATCCTCTCTACGTCACCTGGTAGGAGCAGCCTGCCATGTAGGATGCAACCCAATAATGTGCAGAGCGTGAGACTCCCAGCCCTGAGAGAGTGGAGAGTAGGATCTGATGGTTCACAGTGTCCAAGGCAGCAATTAGATCTAGGAGGATGAGAACAGAGGAGAGAGTGACAGCTTTGGCAGTGCGGAGAGCCCCTGTGACACAGAGAAGAGCAATCTCGGTTGAGTGACCCGTCTTGAAGCCTGACTAGTTAGGGTCAAGAAAATCGTTCTGAGAGAGATAGAGAGAGTTGATCAGAGACAGCACACTCAAGTGTTTAGATAGAGAGAGTTGGTCAGAGACAGCACGCAAACATTTTTTAGAGAGAGAGTTGGTCAGAGACAGCACGCTGAAGCCTGACTGGTCAGGGTCAAGAAGATGGTCCTGAGAGAGATAGAGAGATAGAGAGATCAGAGACAGCATGCTCAAGTGTTTTGGAAAGAAAAGAAAGGGATAGGTCTGTAGTTTTTGACGTCAGATGAGTCGAGTATTGGTTTCTTGAGGAGGGGAGCAACTCGGGTCATTTTGAAGTCAGAGGAGACACAGCCAGTGGTCAGGGAAGAGTTAATGAGGGAAGTGAGGAATGGGAGAAGGTCTCCAGAGATGGAGGTTGTCGGGCAGCCAGACCTCACTAGTCCCAAGATGTCATCTGGAGAGGGGAGAAAGAGGTCAAGCCGTAGGGAAGTTCTGCGTTTAGAGTGGTAGATAGTGGCTTTATCGACCTGGCCAAGATAAAGTAAAGCAGTGTGACAAAAACAACAACAACACAGAGTTACACATGGGATAAACAAACGTACAGTCAATGACACAATAGAAAATCTATGTACAGTGTGTGCAAATGTAGTAAGATTAGGAAGGTAAGGCAATAAATAGGCCTTAGTGGCGAAATAATTACAAATTAGCATTAACACTGGAGTGATAGATGTACAGAAGATGATGTGCAAATAGAAGATACTGGGGTGTAAATGAGCAAAAATAACAATATGGGGATGAGGTAGTAGGGTGGGCTATTTACAGATGGAAAGCTGCTCTGACAGCTGATGCTTAAAGTTAGTGAGGGAGATGGTAGTCTCCAGCTTCAAGGATTTTTGCAATTCGTTCCAGTCATTGGCAGCAGAGAACTGGAAGGAATGGTGGCCAAAGGAGGTGTTGGCTTTGGGGATGACCAGTGAAATATACCTGCTGGAGTGCATGCTATGGGTGGGTGTTGCTATGGTGACCAGCGAGCTGAGATAAGGCAAGGATTTACCTAGCAGAGACTTATAGATGACCTGGAGCAAGTGGGTTTGGCGACGAATATGTAGTGAGGGCCAGCCAACGAGAGCATAGAGGTCGCAGTGGTAAGTAGTATATGGGGCTTTGATAACAAAACTGATGCCACTGTGATAGACAAATTTGCTGAGTATAGTGTTTGCTGAGGCTATTTTGTCAATGACATCGCTGAAATCAAGGATTGCGTAAGTGAATGTTTGGCAGCATAAGTGAAGGAGGCTTTGTTGCGAAATAGGAAGCCAATTCTAGATTACATTTTGGATTGGAGATGATTAATGTGAGTCTGGAAGGAGAGTTTACAGTCTAACCAGACACCTAGGTATTTGTAGGTGTCCACATATTCTATGTCAGACCCGTCCAGAGTAGTGATGCTAGTCAGGCAGACAGGTGCGGGCAGCGATCGGTTGAAGAGCATGGATTTAGTTTTACTACCATTTAAGAGCAGTTGGAGCCACGGAAGGAGTGTTGTATGGCATTGAAGCTTGTTTGGAGGTTTGTTAACACAGTGTGCAATGAAGGGCCAGATGTATACAGAATGGTGTCGTCTGCGTAGTGGTGGATCAGAGAGTCACCAGCAGCAAGAGCGACATCATTGATATATACAGAGAATAGAGTCCGGACAACAGGCCCTCCGATTTGACACACTGAACTCTATCTGAGAAGTAGTTGGTGAACCAGGCGAGGCAGTAATTTTGAGACAATAATTTTGTCTTTTATCGATGGCGGTTATGATATCGTTTGTAGCTGAGGTGCACCCATGACCAGGTCGGAAACCAGATTGCATAGCGGAAAAGGTACGGTGGGATTTGAAATGGTAGGTGATTTGTTTGTTAACTTGGCTTTCGAAGACTTCAGAAAAGCAGGGCAGGATGGATATAGGTCTGTAACAGTTTTGGTCTAGAGTGTCTCCCCCTTTGAAGAGGGGGATGACCGCGGCAGCTTTCCAATCTCTAGGGATCTTTGACGATACGAAAGAGAGGTTGAACAGGCTAGTTATAGGGGTTACAACAATAATGTTAGAAAAAAAGGGTCCAGATTATCTAGCCCAGCAGATTTGTAGGGGTCCAGATTTTGCAGCTCTTTCATAACATCAGCTATCTGGATTTGAGTGAAGGAGAAGGGGGGGGGGGGGGGGCTTGGGCATGTTGCTGCAGGGGGTGCAGAGCTGATGGCCGGGGTAGGGGTAACCAGGTGGAAAGCATGGTCAGCCATAGCAAAATGCTTGTTGAAATTCTCGATTATCATAGATTTATCGGTGGTGACAGTGTTTCCTAGCCTCAGTGCAGTGGGCAGCTGGGAGGAGGTGCTCATATTCTCCATGGACTTTACAGTGTCCCAAAACTTTTGGGAATTAGTGCTACAGGATGCAAATTTCTGTTTGAAAAAGTTAGCCTTTGCTTTTCTAACTGACTGTGTATATTGGTCATTGACTTCCCTGAAAAGTTGCAGATCGTGGGGGCTGTTCGATGCTAATGCAGTACGCCACAGGATGTTTTTGTGCTGGACGAGGGCAGTCAAGTCTGGAGTGAACCAAGGGTTATATATGTTCTTAGTTCTAAACTTTTTAAATGGGGCATGCTAATTTTAGATGGTGAGGAAAGCACTTTTAAAGAACAACCAGGCATCCTCTACTTACGGGATAAGGTCAATAACCTTCCAGGATACCCGGGCCAGGACGATTAGAAAGGCCTGTGAGCGTTTGACAGTGATGAGCGGTGGTCGATAGAAGAGGAGAGAGTTGTGGGAGAGAAAGTGCAAAGATTGTGACCATCTGTGTAGTGCCTAGAGTTGGAGGAAAGGGAGACAGAAAAGGAAACAAAGTAGTGATCAGAGACCTGGAGGAGGGTTGCATTGAGATTAGCAGAATAATAGCCTCTAGTAAAGATGGGAGGGGACTGGGAAAGGGTCAAAAGAGGCAAGGAGGGGAAAGAGAGAGTTGGAAATAACTGAATTGAAGGCAGACGTCGGCAGGTTGAAGTCGTCAAGTACGAAGAGTGGTGAGCCATCGTTGGGAGATTAGCTTGTCAAGGTGTCAAGCTCACTGAGGAACTCCCAAAGGGCATCTGGTGGGCGATAGATGACAATAATGTTAAGCTTGAGTTGAGAGAAAATCTCCAGTTAGGAGAAATGAGTATCCCTGTGCCACCACCACTACGACCAGATGTTCTCGGACTATGAGAGAAAACATAGTCAGATGAAGATAGCAGTGTTCTCTGGGGTGATCCAAAAGTCAAGGGACTGAAGGGCAGCGTAGGCTGATATGAACTCAGTGTTCCTGACTGCAGATTGGCAGTTTCAAATGCTGCCAGAGACTCCGGAATCCCACATGGGTTGTGAGCGCAAGGTAAACTAAATTAGAAGGGTTGCAGCCAGCGGGTGGGGAGCGTCTGTAAAGCCTACGGGGAGAGGAGTGAACAGGTATAGAAAGCAGAATGAGATCATCAGAAAAGAACTAGGTAAGATACTAGAGTAAGTGGTGTGAAGCCTTCCTCTCTTTCCTTCCTCAAACAACTCCGCAGAACCGTCATAGTTTTGCGACAAAACCACCACTGACACGACCACCGAGTACAGCTGCTGCTGAGAAACCATGGGAGACTGGAGAACTAACACTAATTGCTAATTGCCTAGCAGAGTTGGAGAGCACACCTCCCTGTACTAATTACTGATTGCCTAGGAGAGGTGAAACCACTCCCCCGCCAATACAGCCACTGATTGCCAAAACAAGTCACACATTTAACTTCAATTCTTTCATATCAGTTATAAAATATGTTCACTGATCAATGGAGATCAAAGGAAACAGGAAGTCAACAGTGACATGCTTTTTGGAGGGAGCGTCGCCTCTCAACTCCATTACTCACCTCCCAAGGTGAAGGAGCCTCCATGCCAACTACTACTACTCTTCTTAGAGGTAACCCTGTTGCATATTCTCCAACACTTATTTATGGTTTAGTGAGCAGGTCACTCCCCCTGCTTGCTGTAACAGCTGCTGAAACGCTGCCCCCCTTCTCTTAAACCAGCTTCTGAAGACTATGTCTGTATCTCAAATGGGATCCTATTCCCTATATAGTGCACTACATTTGAGCAGGGCCCATAGGGAATGCCATAGGGATCTTGTCAAAAGTAGAGCACTTCAAAGGGAATAGGATGCCATTTGGGACACATCATCTTTGTTGCTGCTTGCTGTCAGTTCCCCCCTCTGCTTATGAGTCTTGGTGGCGACCTCCCGTTCTGCCTCTGCCGGGGTCACATGAATAATTTACTCTTTCAATTTAGCCTGGCTCTGACATTTAGATGTTTGATGCCCAAGGGCTTCCTCTTAACAGTGTATATAGTGTTCTTTTCCCCAATGCATCATCAGATATAGTATAAAGTGCAGACAGTGTAGTTGATATTAAACTCCTATTTCACACCTCTGATATCCGTTCATGCTCCATAAATACGTAAAAGCCATGTGTTAATTCTTTGTAACTGATGCCAAGTGATGTATTGTAAAGATGAGGATGTAAACAGAGACATATTGTAGTAACACATTATGATTATGCTGTATGACCTTATTCCACTAGAACACAGTTTTTATTAACAAAAGTATAATTAATCCTGCTTATTGCTTAACTAATTGCAGTGTAACTACTCAGGTAGAACATCAATTAAAGGTTAAGTGTTTACCATACTTTTCAATAAAATACTTTATTTGCAATTATCTTTTTATTAGAAGGTTTATTGGTTCATACAGAACAAAAACATGTTTAAGATGGAGATCTTGACATTGACCTTGAATGTGTGAAATTGTTAAATTGCATGGCTTACACCTGATTGTTTAATCCTCTCTTATTATACACAGAGAAAAGTCTCTAGTTTAAAGGCATGCCAGCCTTAAGTCTCGAGTCCCACAATCAGGCCGGAGTGATCAGGACTTCTAACCCCTAGCAGAGATGAAACCAAATAAGGCCTGCATTCAATCCATATCGCAGAAGATCTGCGTTAAAATGTTTCTGATAGAACCGACATTGTGCAGCGTTTACCTTGAATGCGCGACCGCGGGAACATTGCCTTTAATTGTCAGTCGTGCTGCACAATCATGGATCTCCAACTCTACGGTTTGAATAGAGCCCTAATTTCATGGAGCCATTCAAAATCTTCGACCATCTGACAACGTCAATATGAGCCAGTTCCTTCTCACCACCATCACCATTCCTTTCAGCTGTCTCTTCCACCCTCTATTGTCTGCACATCCTCCTTCAACATTACTTTTCCTTTAAAAGACTTTGGCAGGTATTTGAATGTTTTAACTTTTTGCATCTGATCACTTTTTTTGGTATTTTCTTCAAGGACAGTTGAAGTCTTCCTGCTGCCAAGAACTGTCAGAGATTTCGCATTGCGGTTTCAAAGGTGAGAGGACACCAATTAGAATGCCATCCCAGGCCATGAGCCAACGGCACAGCTTGCCACAGGAAGTGGGATGCCTGACTTCCTGCAAGGGGTCACAGCTGTTGGTGGAGAGGCTGAGAGGCTGCCACTGCCAACCAATACGTGGACCGTTTAGCGTCGAAGCAGGGTGAGGAAGCAGGGTGACACTCATTTGAATCGCAAAGAAGGGGAAAAAAGTGTCTCAATGTCACCAATAAATTTACATGATTTCATAACATCTGCCACAGGACTTTGGTGGAATTAGAGGAGCATGTAGATGCCAAAAGGGTTCAGGGGGAGGCACAACTGGAAGTGTTGAGCGCTTGGCAGCAAAAGTTTCTCTTGACTCTTGCTCAGAGTCGAAGTATCCTTAGAAGCAGTACTAGTAATGTATATGATACTGAGAACATTCAATATTTATTGATAAGTACCCTTTTGTAGAAAAACTGTTAATCTATTTATTTAAAACCGTATGTCTTCTGTTTTTTTTTTCTATAAACAACAACATGTAGTGCTGAGTGATTCTATCTATCTTTTTGAGGTCAGTTCGGTTAAGGTTAGATTATTAAAAAATAAGCATGGTTTTCGGTATGGAATATTATTAAAACATGGGTTTAATGCTGTAACAACACAGAATACAACAATTAATCACATATTAACCAGAATTTATTCACATTACTTTACTTTAATACATTTCAGTTGTTGTGTAATATTACATTAGTTTTATTTGATGACTTTATTCTTTAGTTCCAAATCATCATCTCATCTCTATGAAGCTACTAAATCATTATTTTGTAGTTCTTCAAAGTAAGTAAGGCATACTTTTATACCAGCTATCAAACACTTCGTAGCAACACACAGAACAGACAAGCTGGTGTGAAATGGATTATGGTCATTGTAGTTAATTACCACGTTTTCTGTGCTAAACTATGCAGGATATTGACCTAATGGAAACTACACCTCCCTACTACAACTAACAGTTTTAGGCTGGATCTGATTTATCTCTAGAGAAACCAACATCAGTCAATTAGTTCTTTAAAAAAATGAAAAATAACCAACATTCCGATTAATCGCTCAGCACTAGCAAGTTATCGTTCTTCAAGATAGTAAAAAATAACTTTTTGTGTTTATTAAGGCATCTCATCTGTGTCTGGACGTGATAATCTTTAACTGAGGTGAACAACTGGAAGTGTTGCAGGGATGGAGACGGTGTGGGATGGGCTCCTGCTATGAGCAGCTGTCTGTCTATGTCCATATATGGCTCAACCCAATTACGTTTTACTTATCCCCAGTCACTCTGCTGCCACAGTCAAAACCATTAATCTCTCTGGCAGAGTGCTTGGCCATGTGTTAACAGCCTGGTCCCGCCTCACTGTTCATCTGTCCGACCATCTCACACAAAACTATGCCAATCATCCTGACTTACAGTGCATTCGGAAAGTATACAGATCCCTTGAATTTTTCCACATTTTGTTACGTTACAGGCTTTTTCTAAAATGTATTTAAAAAGAAAACATAAATTGGTCATATAATTTGATTTGATCTTCATCTAAGTCAAAACAATAGACAAACACAGTCTGCTTAAACTAGTAACACACAAACAATTATAAGTTTTCATGTCTTTATTGAACACACTGTGTAAACATTCACAGTGCAGGGTGGAAAAAGTATGTGAACCCTTGGATTTAATAAATGGTTGACCCTCCTTTGGCAGCAATAACCTTTTTTTTTTTTTTTTTTATTTCACCTTTATTTAACCAGGTAGGTCAGTTGAGAACAAGTTCTCATTTGCAACTGCGACCTGGCCAAGACAAAGCAAAGCAGTGCGACAAAAACAACACAGAGTTACACAGTAAACAAACATGGTCAAAAACACAATGGAAAGTCTATATACAGAGTGCAAAATGTAGTGCAAAATGCAGTAAGGTTAAGAGGTAGGACAATAAATAGACCTTAACCAAACCTTAACCAAACAGTTTCTGTAGTTGCGGATCAGACCTGCACAACGGTCAGAAGGAGTTTTGGACCATTCCTCTTTACAAAACTGTTTCAGTTCACCAATATTCTTGGGATGTCTGGTGTGAACCGCTCTCTTGAGGTCATGCCACAGCATCTCTAATCGTGTTGAGGTCAGGACTCTGACTGGGCCGCTCCAGAACTGGTATTTTCTTCTGTTGAAGCCATTCTGTTGTTGATTTACTTTTGTGTTTTGTTTGGCTGTCCTGTTGTGTCACCCAACTTCTGTTGAGCTTCAGTTGATGGACAGATAGCCTTACATTCTCCTGCAAAATGTCTTGACAAACTTGGCCCAGACCATGATACTCCCTCTACCATACTTGACAGTTGGGATGAGGTTTTGATGTTGGTGTGCTGTGTCTTTCTTTCTCCACACATAGTGGAGAACTGATGAACATCAAGGCTTTTAGAGATACTTTTGTAACTCTTTCCAGCTTTATGCAAGTCAACAATTCTTAATCTTCTGAGATCTCTTTTGTTTGAGGCATGGTTCACATCAGGCAATGCTTCTTGTGAATAGCAAACTCAAATTTTGTGAGTGTTTTTTATAGGGCAGGGCAGCTCTAACCAACATCTCCAATCTTGTCTCATTGATTGGACTCCAGGTTAGCTGACTCCTGACTCCAATTAACTTTTGGAAAAGTCATTAGCCTAGGTGTGCCCAACCTTCTTTTACGTGATATCTACTTTTTAATTTGCCAACCTGATGAGATCTACCAGTCTCTAAATCTAAACCAACCAATAAAATGTATGAAACGCAGGTCCTGTGTATGGACCTGCCGCTATGATACCTATTTGATAGCCAAATATAATGTGGACCAATAAAATGTTTTACACAAATAAGTGCAACTAATTTCATTTTTCAAGTCGTTTTTCATAGTCAGGGCTGTAGCAGCTTGTTGCAAGTCTCATGCAGGACACAAGGTGGTCATCAGCCATAGTAGATCTGTACTTGGACCTTACTATCTTGGACCTTACTAGAAAATGCAGACTCAGAGGTAGGTTGATCCAGAAAGAGCTGATAAGTTGAGAGCACATCTGCTTATGTTGGGATACTTCTCCTCTAGCAGAGGCTCCCAGAACTCTTTCGTCATCTCAGCGATTGCCCTGGATTTCAGCTGAATGTCATTTTGAAGTGTGAGAATTTCAGTTTCTGCTATAGTTGTGTCCAACTGAAAAAGTGATCCCATTTTAGAGGCAATGACTTCCACATTTATGCATTTATGTCTGTGTCAAACGGAAAGCACATATAAGTGGCAATAGGCTCAAGTGATGCAAAGTCAGTGAAAACGACTGTCAAACTCAGATAAGATGCTCTGGACTTGCTACACATAACGTGCGCTGTCAAGCTGTGCTGTATCCTTGCCCTGACGTTCAAGATCTGAATGCATGTGTTGAAAGAAGTGCAGGTCCTTACGTTGCAGCTTTCTAGTGAGCAGTTGTAGTTTGCATTTAAAAGTGTTCACAGAGCTGATCATGTCCATTACATGTTAGCCTTTTCCTTGCTGTTCTACATTCAATTCATTAAACATGTAAGTTAGATCAGTGAGAAAAGCTAAATCCAGGAGCCACTGTGTGTCCTCTAGCTGTGCATGTTCTGCATGTTTGGAGACCTTGAGAAACTCCTTGATTTCAGGCAACAACTCACTGAATCTAAAAATGTACCTCGGCTCAGCCACCGCCCATCCGTGTGCAGCAGCAGGTCTGTGTGCTCCGCTTCAGTCTCTTCTAAGTGAGCGCGAAATAGCCTCCGCTGTAGGCTTCTTGCTCGAATATAACACACAATCTTCATTGCAACATCCATCACCTCTTTCATGTTTAACATCTTCCCACACAAAGCCTGCTGATGAATTACGCAGTGGTAACTAAGAAAGTCCGGGAAAGAATCATCTCGTTTGCCCAATGCAACGAACCCACTAATGCGGCCTACCATAGCGGGTCCCATGGGTAGTAATGGAGACAAGCTTACTAAAGAGCAGTTGGAATTTGTTGGCAAACTCCATAAAAGCTTGAAAAATATCTTTGCCCCTTGTATGTCCTTTCAGTGTCAAAATGGTGAGTAGTTCCTCCTTTGTACCATTCCTTGTGGAAATTATACGTTTTCTGTTTTTTTGTATCCTTCCCTTCACTCATTATTGCTGCTGTCGAACAACTTAAGAACGAAGCTGGCTCCAAAGGTAGCTAGCTACCTGCCTGGCATCACCGTGATCTCGACTTGGAGTTGGCGGGCTGCGTCTGACATTTTTGATGTAAATTTGATGACTTTTCAGACATTGTGAATGGAGGACTGTCCATCATTGGCATTGATTTGTGTGGCTGAATTTTAGTAGATGTATCATCCCAAAAATGTGTAATTAAAATCTCACGATCGACTGGCAAGCAATCCGCGATCGACCAGTATATTGCGATCGACTGCTTGGGCACCCCTGGCCTAGGGGTTCACATACTTTTTCCAACCTACACTGTGAATGTTTAAATTATATATTCAATATAGACAATAAAAGTACAATAATTTGTGTGTTATTAGTTTAAGCAGACTGTTTGTCTATTGTTGTGACTTAGATGAAGAACAGGTCAAATGTTATGACCAATTTATGCAGAAATCCAGGTAATTCCAAGGGGTTCATCTACTTTTTCTTGCCACTGTATATATGGAGTAGGGTGCAGTTTGGGACACAGTAGGACTGAAACTAGTGGCCTGGAGCGCCAGTCAGCAAAAAAACATATTCGAACAGATACAGATCGATACCTCCGGAGTTTGTTTTTAGTTTTTGTCTCTATCAACGACATCAACGAAACAAAAAGCCATGATTTAGTTATTACCACACTGATTGGCTGGCTAGCAGCGTGGTCAACAGTGATAACACAGTATAATTAATAGAGAACTAGCCTAAATAGCACCCTTTTCCCTACACAGTGTATTACTTTTGATAGGGTTCTGGTCAAAAGCAGTGCACTATATGGGGAATACTGTACCATTTGGGACTAAGTTATAATGTTAATTTAGGAGCAGTGGCTTAATCAGTGTCTGAATAACAAGGTCCCACAGTTCCAGTTTAGTGAGGCATTTTTTGTTCTCTGAGATTGTTCAGCAAAGGGAACAAAAACTAATTTGCTCAAATGAAGAATGTTTCCTAATTCCTTTACTAATCCCAAGTATTGGAAATTGTCTCCTGTTTAAAGATCACACAATGGAGACTATATCAGAAGTTCCCAGTACTGATCACACAACCACTGTCTGAGGTACAGTCCTTTTACCTTTCAATCATTTAACTATATTTAAAGTCACTGTATCTGTTATATCACAATATACCGTGTTATATCTCTGTACAATGTTAGTCACAGTACCACGTTATATGACTGTTAAATCAGAGTACCATGTTAAATCACTGTTCGTTCACAGTACCATGTTATCATTGTTCAGTCACAGTATCTACCCCCTGTTATGGCACTGTAAAGCCAAAGTAATAACTTCACTAAAGACAATATTTTACTCAAAGATTATGCACAACCTACAACAACTAGTTTAAACATTGAGATCACACACAGCCGTACACAGCTTAAACCCCTTCAGTCTCTAGGTGTTGCTAATGGCATCAACCCCCTGGAGAGGGTTTGACATTTTCTTTTTTTAGCTGTGTGTCTGGGGGTTCTGGTGTGTCTGAGGGTTCTGTTGTGTCTGGGGGTTCTGTTGTGTCTGGGGGTTCTGGTGTGTCTGGGGGTTCTGGTGTGTCTGGGGGTTCTGTTGTGTCTGGGGGTTCTGTTGTGTCTGGGGGTTCTGGTGTGTCTGGGGGTTCTGTTGTGTCTGGGGGTTCTGTTGTGTCTGGGGGTTCTGGTGTGTCTGGGGGTTCTGTTGTGTCTGGGGGTTCTGTTGTGTCTGGGGGTTCTGGTGTGTCTGAGGGTTCTGTTGTGTCTGAGGGCTGCAGCAGTACAGAACCATCTCTAAACTGGCACGTTAGATGGCACACTAGATGAGCACTTAAAGGGTCAGAAGCACAATTAAATTACACTGATCTAAATGTCTTCTGATGTGATTCTAAGCTTCGACTCAAAACATCAAATGTATTTGTTTCTCTACGAACAATTGTAATATTGAGAGTGAAAACATTAAAAATAATCTAAGACCATGAAAAATACAACTGAGAAAACAAAATTAGGGAAAATATAAAATTATTTTGGGGAAAAAAATCACAGATTTTGTATGCCCTTCTTAGATTAGTTAATTAACCATTGTTTTACCGTGTATATTGACAGAAAACATGACTTTCTCTTGTACACCAAGAGTTGTTGGGGAGAGGAGAAGAGAAGAATGTGCCTATTTGAAACCTAGAAAAAAAACTAGTAGCTTGTGACATGTTTAATTTTTTTAAGTAGCTCTCATTCTAGAAAAGGTTGCCATTTCCAAGGCATTACTGTTCAATTTAGTTGTTGTGTTGAATTGTCGCGCCTGCTCCGGCTCTCCCTCCCTGGCGCTCGAGGGCCCAGCACTACCCTCTCCTGCCACCATCATTACGCACACCTGTTACCCTCGTCGCGCGCAGCAGCGCCCATCGGACTCACCTGAACTCCCTCACGTAGTTGGTTGTTCCCCTATATCTGTCTGCTCCTCACTGTTTCCTGCTGGTGCATGTCCTGACACTGTTCCTGTGCCGTTTCATGTCTGGGTTCATTAAATGTGTAACTTCCTGTATCTGCTTCTCATCTCCTGCGTCGGGCGTTACATGAATAATTACTGTAATTGGACTTTTTAAGTGTGTACATGTTCTGTCTGCCGATCTGTGCGTTTTTAGTTGGAGCTGGAGAATCATCAGTGCAGTGCTTCAGAAGGCCCTCTGCCTGTTGCTGTTGGCAGCATCTGCTTTGAGAGGCCAGTCCATCTCTCCTGGGCCAAGACATGGGATACCGGGGCCGCCGCAGCTGGCTCGTCGGCTGTCACACCCTAGTGAATGTTTCATCCACTCTTTGAATAGAAGACTGTTTTTAAATGTCTCTGGTCTTTTACCAAACCGCCCTTAGCCCTTAGCACAGACACTAACAAGCATGATGCTTTGAGGATTGGCTTGTGAAGCAAGCTAAATGTATAGCCTTATTATTACCATTCACACATAGAAGCTGTTTGGTTGGTGAAACAAAATCAGGATAATCATCCTTATTTTTACCAACAATCTTTTTGGACTGTCCAGAGAGACATGTAAATGTGTGTTTAACGGGTAACCAGCTGAACTTTGATGTCATTGATAAAATAACATGGTACCGCCAAATCCTAATGGCAAAACTCCTTATGATCCTTTATGCACAGCCTTGCAGTGGGATCAAAGAAACAGTTTTACCCAGGGAAATAAAATATGTATTAAAAATGAGTTTGCCTTGAACGATATATTAGGGTGAAAATCATCCAATTTATTTAATTGATTAGTCGGGCAATGCCTGTAGTTCACAGACCATTTTCATAATTCACAAGTATAACTGCTCCAATGACTACTAAACTAACAGTTCTTTGTGCCAGAGAGAAAACATCACTTTTCTAGCCAACCCTAATGAGCTGTTTTTCAAAGTAAAAGTCACCCAGGGCACGAGTGGGCTCAACTCTTCATCATTTGTAGGCTGTTTCCTCTCCAACCCTGGTGGGTGTCTTGTCTTTGACCACTATGAGATGAATGTATGGTTTTATAGAAATCACCATAATCACCATATCTCATAGACAAGCAAAACCAATAACGATGATCTAGCTTGAGAAGGAACTGACTAACCAATGAATGACCTTATAAAAACACAGATGTTGCTCCTCTATGAAAGCTGGAGATCAGGACTTTATCAGGATGCTAGCTACCTGACAGATAAAAGCAGGAGATCAGGATGTTATCAGGATGCTAGCTACCTGACAGATAAAAGCAGGAGATCAGGATGTTATCAGGATGCTAGCTACCTGACAGATAAAAGCAGGAGATCATGATGTTATCAGGATGCTAGCTACCTGACAGATGAAAGCAGGAGATCAGGATGTTATCAGGATGCTAGCTACCTGACAGATGAAAGCAGGAGATCAGGATGTTATCAGGATGCTAGCTACCTGACAGATGAAAGCAGGAGATCAGGATGTTATCAGGATGCTAGCTACCGGACAGATAAAAGCAGGAGATCAGGATGTTATCAGGATACTAGCTACGTGACAGATGAAAGCAGGATATCGGGATGATATCAGGATGCTAGCTACCTGACAAATATCTCACCCAATACTCGAATTGTGTTTCATGGTACAGGATTCAGATTTCAATTTATGGTGTTAAATCTGTTTGTAATTCATCTGATTTTGCTTGGTGGCAAGAAGCTGCATAGGCAGACAGCTGGGAAACTATGTATGAAACTCTACATGCGTTCAAAAACAAATGCACTAGATTGAATTAGTACACTATTTTCCATGATCATACAATTATAACAATTGAGAAACTTTCAATCATGGCCTAATTCATATTCCAGGCATGTATTCATGTTAGTGTTATTCCTGGAGAACCTCTAGATAGAAAAACCACATAAAGCCCTGGTTGTCTTTGTGATTAGAAGAGAGTGATGTAAGTCTCTGAGGAAGGGGGTGTGACAGTGGCGGTGAAATAGAATGCTGCCGCTCCCTCGCAGGTGATCTATAGTTTGTCAGTACCAATCAGGATAAGACAAGGGGGATGTGAATCCACACAGCCCAAAGATCCCTGTCTTGAAGCACTGTTGGATTGAGACTATTTATCTTCCTATTTATCAGTTCAGAATAGGCTTTTGATTTATTAGACTAGCATTCTCATATGGAAGATTCCCTCCCAGGTCCTAGGTCTGTTCCCCGTAATAACTTTATTAGACTAGCATTCTCATATGGAAGATTCCCTCCCAGGTTCTAGGTCTGTTCCCGGTAATAACTTTATTAGACTAGCATTCTCATATGGAAGATTCCCTCCTAGGTCCTAGGTCTGTTCCCCGTAATAACTTTTTTAGATTAGCATTCTCATATGGAAGATTCCCTCCCAGGTTCTAGGTCTGTTCCCCGTAATAACTTTATTAGACTAGCATTCTCATATGGAAGATTCCCTCCCAGGTCCTAGGTCTGTTCCCCGTAATAACTTTATTAGACTAGTATTCTCATATGGAAGATTCCCTCACAGGTCCTAGGTCTGTTCCCCGCAAAAACCAAGCCATGAGGTCGAATAAATTGTCCATAGAGCTCCGAGACAGAATTGTGCCGAAGCACACATCTGGGGAAGGGTACCATCATTCCATCATTCTTAAATGGAAGGAGTTTGGACTCACCAGCCAAACTGAGTAATCAGGGGAGAAGGGCCTTTGTCAAGGAGGTGACCAAGAACCCGATGGTCACTCTGACAGATCTCTAGAGTTCCTCTGTGGGGATGGGAAAACCTTCCAGATTGTAGAGTTGCCAGACGGAAGCCACTTCTCAGTAAAATGCACATGACAGCCTGCTTGGAGTTTGCCAAAAGGCACCTAAAGACTCTAAGACCATGAGAAACAAGATTCTCTGGTCTGATGTAACCAAGATTGAACTCTTTGGCCTGAATGTCAAGCGTCACGTCTGAAAAAAACCTGGCAACATCCATACGGTGAAGCATGGTGGTGGCAACATCATGCTGTGAGGATGTTTTTCAGTGGCAGGGACTGGGAGACTAGTCAAGATTGAGGCAAAGATGAAGATCCTTGATGACATCCTAAGCTCACAGCCAAGACACCGCAGGAGTGGCTTCGGGACAAGTCTCTGAATGTCCTTGAATGGCCCAGCCAGAGCCCGGACTTGAACCCGAGCAAACAACATGTTTTTCAAACTTGCTTAAGCTCAATTAATTTGGTTGGGTATCATCGGTGGATGGCGATATTTAAACCTTGACTCTGATTTTTGGAAAGACATTCTGGTTTGTCTTCTTTATAAAAATCTTTGTAATCGTCTCGCTGAAAAATACAACTATCCCAAGGTAACATTTTCAGAAGACTGAGGCGGGGGTTTCCTCTAACCAACTTCCCAGTCCCTGCCGAATCACTCCGTAGTATTGTATTGGATTTGAACCAATTTAGGCCAAAAAGTTAATTTCTTTGCCGTGTTGTCTTGCAGTACTACTTAACGGCCTTGTTGCAAACAGAATGGATGATTTGATGTGGATTATTTAACACAGGCTTCTTTCTCTTCACTTTGTCATACAGGCCAGTAATATGGAGTGAATTCAATGTTGATCCCTCTTATTTCCCAGTATTGAGGTGGCAGCATCATGTTATGGGTATGCTTGTCACAAGCAGGGACAAGGGAGTCTGAAGATCAAAATAAAAGTGAAAGGAACAAAGGCCAGGTAAAAATAGGAAACCCCACCTCAGTCTTCTGAAAACCTTGGGATAGGGTTTTATTTGTCTCTGGGACAATGACACAAATATGTATGCAAAAGACACGCCAGAATGGGTGTTCCTGAGGGGTCTAGTATCAGTTCTGACTTCAATCTGCTTCAAAAATCTTAGACAAAGTTTAAATATCGCTTTCCATCAAAGATCCTCAACCAAATTGAATGAGCTTGATCAAGTTTGAAAAAAAGGGATATATGTGGTGGAGACTTATTATGATATTTCAATTTTTTTATTTTATCTTCATTTTAAAATATGTCAAGACATTCTATAAGCATCCTGGTAGCAAACAAACTACAATGCTTTGATACCGTAAATTAAATTTATTTTGAACAAAATATATACATGTTTACTGATCATTTTCTGTTTTACATTTCGAGTGTAACTGCAGGTTGATACATAATTCCAGTGTATATTTGTATTTTTATATATTATTGATCCTCGTTAGCTGTGTCATTGACTGTACGTTTGTTTATTCTCATGTGTAACTCTGTGTTGTTTGTCGCACTGCTTTGCTTTGTCTTGGCCAGGTCGCAGTTGTAAATGAGAACTTGTTCTCTACTGGCCTAGCTGGTTAAATAAAGGTGAAATAAAAAATGTTTTTAAAAAAATTCCAAGGTAGCAGCTACTCTTCCTGGGGTCCAGCAAAATTAAGGTAGTTCATACAATTTTAAAAACATTACAATACATTCACAGATTTCACAACACACTGTGTGCCCTCAGGCCCCTACTCCACCAATACCTCATATCTACAGTACAAATCGTGTAAACGCGTGTGTATAGTGCGCATGTTATCATTTTTTTTACCTTTATTTAACCAGGTAGGCCAGTTGAGATCAAGTTCTCATTTACAACTGTGACCTGGCCAAGACAAAGCAAAGCAGTGCGACAAAAAACAACATAGAGTTACACATGAGAATAAACAAACGTACAGTCAATAACACAATAGAGAATCTATATACAGAGTGTGCAAACGTAGGGC
The DNA here is from genome assembly GCA_023634145.1 of Thymallus thymallus. Classification (NCBI taxonomy): domain Eukaryota; kingdom Metazoa; phylum Chordata; class Actinopteri; order Salmoniformes; family Salmonidae; genus Thymallus; species Thymallus thymallus. The sequence continues at coordinate 30,783,499 of CM042384.1, forward strand.
AAAATGCAGAATGCAGTAAGGTTAGGAAGGTAGTGTCTGTGCCTATGTCTGTGTTGCTTCACAGTCCCCGCTGTTCCATAAGGTGTATTTTGATCTGTTTGTGTTAAAGTACAGTATGGTGTATTTGTATCTGTTTGTATTACAGTACAGTATGGTGTATTTGTATCTGTTTGTATTACAGTACAGTATGGTGTATTTGAATCTGTTTGTATTACAGTACAGTATGGTGTATTTATATCTGTTTGTATTACAGTGCTGTATGGTGTATTTTTATCTGTTTGTATTACAGTACAGTACGGTGTATTTGTATCTGTTTGTATTACAGTACAGTATGGTGTATTTATATCTGTTTGTATTACAGTGCAGTATGGTGTATTTATATCTGTTTGTATTACAGTGCAGTATGGTGTATTTATATCTGTTTGTATTACAGTGCAGTATGGTGTATTTATATCTGTTTGTATTACAGTGCAGTATGGTGTATTTATATCTGTTTGTATTACAGTGCAGTATGGTGTATTTATATCTGTTTGTATTACAGTGCAGTATGGTGTATTTATATCTGTTTGTATTACAGTGCAGTATGGTGTATTTATATCTGTTTGTATTACAGTGCAGTATGGTGTATTTATATCTGTTTGTATTACAGTGCAGTATGGTGTATTTATATCTGTTTGTATTACAGTGCAGTATGGTGTATTTATATCTGTTTGTATTACAGTGCTGTATGGTGTATTTATATCTGTTTGTATTACAGTACAGTATGGTGTATTTATATCTGTTTGTATTACAGTGCTGTATGGTGTATTTTTATCTGTTTGTATTACAGTGCAGTATGGTCTCAGTCACTTTCCTTTGTGTAACTCTAGATTTATGTATATAATCAAATATAGCTTTGTGCTTATCCAGAAATAAATATATAACGGTATTTTCAGAGAAATGTATTTCTGCTAGATTGTTATTTTATTCAGATAAACAGTCATCTCCAGTAGCAATTAAACACAAGCATTCAGAAATAAACCAATGGGCATAGCAAAGAGAAAAATCTATAGAAATAAAATGCTTATCTCACGGGTCCCACTTAGTGCACAAGTTCTTTGAAGAGCATGGGTGTGATGGATCTATGAAGTCCACGAGGTGATCACGTGATGACATCAGAACCAGTTCCACATGGTTAAAGAATTCCATATGGCTAATACAGTATTATCCAAACACACACACAAAACATTCCACATGAATACTTACTGCGAGTAATACGGCACATGTCTAGATTAAACAGCAACCATGGAATAATGGGAGACTTCCGTAAACTGGTTGAAAACAGAGAAACCTTCAAGCGGAAGCAATTTTACTATAGTGTTATACTGGTATTATCATCTCCACTATGATATGCAGAAGTTACATGTGCACTGTAGGTCTATGCGTACATGTCAGATATTGGATGTGTCCCAAATGGCACCCCTATTCACTTTACAGTGATCTACTTTTGATATCACGACTCAGGATATGACCCAGATGCAGACACAGGAGACTGATAGCACAGTTCTCAGATCATTTATTATAAACACAGGGCTGGTCAGGCAGGCTCAGGGTCAGGGCAGACAGAATGGTCAGAACTAGGAACTTGAGAAACGGGAAGACGGGAAAGTACGCTGGTAAGACCTGACGAGACAAGACGAGCTGGCAACAGACAAACACAGAATACAGGTATAAATACACTGGGGATAATGAGGAAGATGGGGACACCTGGAGGAGGTGGAGACAAGAACACAGACAGGTGATACAGATCAGGGTGTGACATTTGATCAGGTCCCATATGGAATAGGGTGGCATTTGGGACTCATAGGGCGAGTCAACATGAAGGAGAAGAGGATGGCATTGGTGTTTCTCTACAAGTAGGGTGAGTCAACATGTTCTTTGTACTTTCACGAACAAACGGACGCACACACGAATCAGAAACATTGACAGCCACATCATATTTAGCTTACGTTGATTGGACTAAATCGTTTTTGGTATCTTTTAGTTGTCACTGTGTTAGACAAAACAGAAGTGATTTGATGATGTTGAAATGTTGAAGTTGAAATGGTGCTGGAATAGTGGAGGCAACAATAGTTGTTTAGTATTCCGAAAATGTTGGAAACATTAACTTGTTTGACCATGTTGTAGGTCATGTAACAGTTTGACCATGTTGTAGGTCATGTAACAGTTTGACCATGTTGTAGGTCATGTAACAGTTTGACCATGTTGTAGGTCATGTAACAGTTTGACCATGTTGTAGGTCATGTAACAGTTTGACCATGTTGTAGGTCATGTAACAGTTTGACCATGTTGTAGGTCATGTAACAGTTTGACCATGTTGTAGGTCATGTAACAGTTTGACCATGCTGTAGGTCCTGTAACAGTCCATCATATTAAAGCCCCTTCCATCATATTAAAGCCCCTTCCATCATATTAAAGCCCCTTCCATTATATTAAAGCCCCTTCCATCATATTAAAGCCCCTTCCATCATATTAAAGCCCCTTCCATCATATTAAAGCCCCTTCCATCATATTAAAGCCCCTTCCATCATATTAAAGCCCCTTCCATTATATTAAAGCCCCTTCCATCATATTAAAGCCCCTTCCATCATATTAAAGCCCCTTCCATCATATTAAAGCCCCTTCCATCATATTAAAGCCCCTTCCATCATATTAAAGCCCCCTTCCATCATATTAAAGCCCCTTCCATCATATTAAAGCCCCTTCCATCATATTAAAGCCCCTTCCGTCATATTAAAGCCCCTTCCATCATATTAAAGCCCCTTCCATTATATTAAAGCCCCTTCCATTATATTAAAGCCCCTTCCATCATATTAAAGCCCCTTCCATCATATTAAAGCCCCTTCCATTATATTAAAGCCCCTTCCATCATATTAAAGCCCCTTCCATCATATTAAAGCCCCTTCCATTATATTAAAGCCCCTTCCGTCGTATTACAGCCCCTTCCATTATATTAAAGCCCCTTCCATCATATTAAAGCCCCTTCCATTATATTAAAGCCCCTTCCATCATATTAAAGCCCCTTCCATCATATTAAAGCCCCTTCCATTATATTAAAGCCCCTTCCGTCGTATTGAAGCCCCTTCCATTATATTAAAGCCCCTTCCATCATATTAAAGCCCCTTCCATCATATTAAAGCCCCTTCCATCATATTAAAGCCCCTTCCGTCGTATTAAAGCCCCTTCCATCATATTAAAGCCCCTTCCATTATATTAAAGCCCCTTCCGTCGTATTAAAGCCCCTTCCATCATATTAAAGCCCCTTCCATTATATTAAAGCCCCTTCCATCATATTAAAGCCCCTTCCATCATATTAAAGCCCCTTCCGTCGTATTAAAGCCCCTTCCATTATATTAAAGCCCCTTCCGTCGTATTAAAGCCCCTTCCATCATATTAAAGCCCCTTCCATCATATTAAAGCCCCTTCCGTCGTATTAAAGCCCCTTCCATCATATTAAAGCCCCTTCCATTATATTAAAGCCCCTTCCATCATATTAAAGCCCCTTCCATCATATTAAAGCCCCTTCCGTCGTATTAAAGCCTCTTCCATCATATTAAAGCCCCTTCCATTATATTAAAGCCCCTTCCATCATATTAAAGCCCCTTCCATCATATTAAAGCCCCTTCCATCATATTAAAGCCCCTTCCGTCGTATTAAAGCCCCTTCCATCATATTAAAGCCCCTTCCATTATATTAAAGCCCCTTCCATCATATTAAAGCCCCTTCCATCATATTAAAGCCCCTTCCATCATATTAAAGCCCCTTCCGTCGTATTAAAGCCTCTTCCATCATATGTAATATATATACAACAGTAATACTGTACAAGATTTCATTTAAAAACTGGAAATATTTACTGCAGAGCTGTAAAAAATTGTATTGCCAGAGAGGTACAATGTATGTTCAATAAACAATATGAGATCATAAATGGTGAGCAGCGTCTCGGAGGCAGATTACATGAAGATCAGGGAATCACTCAGGCCTGTAATAATCAACTTTGACAGATAGTGATAAAAGTGTGCAAGCAAGCTCCTATAACTCACTGTGTATTTCACATTACATGTGATGGCCTTTTCTCCAGAAACACACCTGGATATTATCACAAGTAACACAGAAGACCCTGGCTTCATCCCAAATGGCTCCCTATTTACTGCACACCACTTTTTGACCAGTGAACTAAGTACATAGGGAATAGGGTGTCATTTGGGACAGAGGCTTTATCCAGTAGACAAATAATTCCCCTACAGAGAGCTACACTCATTTGCTTTAGGTAATACACTGACTATTGCCAATAAAGTATGGAACACCACGGGAAGCATGTTACTGTAACCACATCTTTTAAGGTGTGTTTTAAGCCCTGCTTTTCGATGGTCAAAAAATGTAAATTGTAGATGTAAATTGATTAAATATGTGTTTAATACCTTACGGCTGAAAGAGGTTGATGCTTCAATGCAATCCTATTTGTCTATACTGTGCACAATAAAGAAAGTCACTATTTCTAAGCCTAATGCATGGTCCTCAGTCAACTCAGTCAGTTGGTAGAGCATGGCTCTTGCAATGCCAGGATAGTGGGTCCATTTCCGGGGCCACCTATACATAAGAAATGTATTCACGCATGACTGTAGGATGCTTTGGATAACAGTGTCTGCTAAATTAAATATATTGTATATTGTATTGAAACGCTCGAATCTCAGGCAGCAACCTGAGGATCAGTCAGGAGGAGGAGGAGGAGGAGGAGGAGGAGGAGGAAGAGGAGTCGAGGTGGCTGAAGAAGCGTGCTAGCCTGTTCAATTCTTTGCAAGGATGTGTGGGATCATTCAGACATTGTAACACATGTTTTGAATCTAAACAGCCATTCCAGTCTTCTTCATTCTATGCCCAAAGTTATTTCAGCCATTATTTGTTTCCATGGTAACTTTTTACACCATAGATTTGCCTATTGTCATTTATGTGTTTTGTGCTTGTCCATCTCACCCCGGCAGAACCTTTTGATGTCATTGAAAACACTTCTAACAAGGTTATATCAGGAGGTGGACACAGGGACTGTGCATCGTGTAAGTGCCATAGTTACCAGAAGCCTTTCCACAGGTGCAATCGTCTCTCAATATGAAATTTAATGGCGATTTTTCTAAAGATGTAACATTCCTAAAAAGGACTCTCTCTGCAAACATAAATCTGAAGCTAATTGGCCAATTGGCTTGTTTGACAAGTCATTAATGAAGCTAAGATAACTCCGACCAGTGAGTCAGACAGTCTACAGTGGAGCTGTTACAAAACACTGTTCCTTTAATCATTTCCAAACTTCTTCTTCTTCTTCTTCTCCTTCTTCTTCTTCTTCTCCTCCTTCTTCACAGAACTGTTCACAATAAGAGTGTTGATATTTCGCACCATGTCCGTCTGTCTTGGCCACCGAGGGAATTTAAGTGGAGTGATGACATATAACTCCCAATCACAAAAAGCCCTCACAGAGAAAGGTATTATTTGTTCTCGTTCAGTGGAACCTCTTCATGCTGATTACTAAGTGATTCATCATGTTGTGGAAGATTGGCTGCCAGTGCCATCCTACATTTGGAGATATTATGTGAACAGACTACTTACAGACTACAGAGGTATGGTACAGGCGAATAGACCCACATGAAGCACTTTGTGGTAGGAACCCCCCCCCCGCACAATACCTTGGTCCGATTCATGATGGGCCTTTCTAGAACCAGAACTACAGTAGAACTCTATGGGTCCATCATTCCTGGAATCCCAGTACCCTGTGTTCTGTTCCTACTATGTTTAAACTCAACACATGTACAAGTTACGTTATAGTGCTGTTGAATGGACGGACCAACAGTAGGGATTTGTGGCTGTAACCATGTAAATTGATGTTCCAACAATTTATTCAATATGGATCCTTTCCTGAAAAACTGGACAAGGGCTAGATTCAATCTGATCACCCCTTTTCGACTACGCACCTTTCACGGTAAACGCTACGTATGTCGGCTCAATAATGTAACGCGGTTGTTCCGCGGTCCGGATTGAATCTAAGCCTTAGTGGTTTATTTTCAAAGGAAATGTTATGTATTATTATACCAACACAATACTAGCTATATACAGTATGCCTGCCTCATCAGCAACGTGATGAATCAACCATAGAAATGTAATTGCTAGAACAAATAAATGCCCCTCAGACCTCAGCAATTTGATTTGATTTACTTTGATTTAATAGGCTCCCCCATTAGCCGACACCAATGGCGACAGCTAGTCTAACTGGGGTCCAACGTATAACAAAAAATACTTTACAGACAAAAGACTTTACAATTTACATACATTTAAAAACATCAACATGTAATGTGTGTGTATCTATCAGTTACACATACATGTCAGTATATACACAACAAGTAGGTCACTTTTAACACTACATTATGGGTACACTCAATGCTGACTTGAATGGAAAGGGGCCATTCTAGAGATTATATTTCTATAGAACCAACCGGCCCCACTGTGAACCTAGATAGCATGTCCTACTGCCTGATTTCCTGGTGCGACGACAAAGAGGGATTACACAGGGCTTTGAGCAAAGTTATTTTTGATTGGTCCAACAAAGCCTCTAGAATGAAGTAGCCAGTCAGCTGATCTCCCATTGTTACCGTGTCAGGTCCGGTAAACGCTAGACAGGAGATTCTGTGATCTTAGTTTCTTTTCTCCGTTGGATGGGAATCCATTCTCACTCAAGCAAAAGACTATGTCAGAAATAAAGAGTACTATATAGTGTGCTACTTTTGGTCAAAAATAGTGCACTCTATAGGAAATAGGGTGCCATCTGGGACACAACCATAGTATATTAGGAACAGTGAATCTGGGGTGATCCAAAGTTCACCAGAGAGAAGCCGTAGAGCACAACCTTAACATCTCTGTTCCCCTTTCAAAGAGGGGAATATTATAAGTGTCGTGCTACAAAGCCCAATATACCTGGTGTACCTTTTATTGATTTGGGTTATGAATTACTTTGTGAAGCATCTAAACTGGAGATTATATAGCAGTCTAAAGCTTTGGCAGACCAGGTAGACTAGAGTATATAAATACAAAATAACAGCTGGGTCTGTACATAGAAATATTCTCTTTTAGATTTGAACTGTTCTGCTCTTCTCTGCTCTGTCCTAAAATCTGGAAAATCAATAGGGAAGCGATTTGAAATGATACGCTACTATCAAAATAAAAGTAATTATTATAAAGTCTATCTGTCAAAGTCATATCAAAATCATATTTTCCCTCTGAAGATATAGAGAGGAATATGGAGGCGTATAATAATGTCAGCCATTACCTCGCAGATGTTTTTAAGAATACTATGAAACAATATCTATTGACTATGCATTAGCTGTCTATGAATCTTACTAAGAAAACCTTTGGTCTTTGTGTTGCTACGCAACAACGGCCTCAAGTGGACCAACAAACAGTAGGTTGCTGTATCTATTATCTTGGTGACAATAGTGGACAGGATTTGTGGGAGCGTGCCCGTGCATGCGTGTGTGGACATGGATTGTTGTCTGTGGAGGCCATTGATCCTGGTTGTATCAATTGTTGAAGTGGGAGGGTTGAGTCAGTTCCTAGTCCTCTGGTTCATTGGCTCCAAGAAAGGCTTTATGGTCCCTGTCGTCTTATTGTTGTCCCTTTGTTTCCTAACCAATCCTTAAAGGACTTAATCACCACAGTAAACAGCTGCAATCAGGTATTTGTAACGTCAGTAGAACTATGCAATCAGGTATTTGTAACGTCAGTAGAACTATGCAATCAGGTATTTGTAACGTCAGTAGAACTATGCAATCAGGTATTTGTAACGTCAGTAGAACTATGCAATCAGGTATTTGTAACGTCAGTAGAACTATGCAATCAGGTATTTGTAACGTCAGTAGAACTATGCAATCAGGTATTTGTAACGTCAGTAGAACTATGCAATCAGGTATTTGTAACGTCAGTAGAACTATGCAATCAGGTATTTGTAACGTCAGTAGAACTATGCAATCAGGTATTTGTAACGTCAGTAGAACTATGCAATCAGGTATTTGTAACGTCAGTAGAACTATGCAATCAGGTATTTGTAACGTCAGTAGAACTATGCAATCAGGTATTTGTAACGTCAGTAGAACTATGCAATCAGGTATTTGTAACATCAGTAGAACTATGCAATCAGGTATTTGTAACGTCAGTAGAACTATGCAATCAGGTATTTGTAACGTCAGTAGAACTATGCAATCAGGTATTTGTAACGTCAGTAGAACTATGCAATCAGGTATTTGTAACGTCAGTAGAACTATGCAATCAGGTATTTGTAACGTCAGTAGAACTATGCAATCAGGTATTTGTAACGTCAGTAGAACTATGCAATCAGGTATTTGTAACGTCAGTAGAACTATGCAATCAGGTATTTGTAACGTCAGTAGAACTATGCAATCAGGTATTTGTAACGTCAGTAGAACTATGCAATCAGGTATTTGTAACGTCAGTAGAACTATGCAATCAGGTATTTGTAACGTCAGTAGAACTATGCAATCAGGTATTTGTAACGTCAGTAGAACTATGCAATCAGGTATTTGTAACGTCAGTAGAACTATGCAATCAGGTATTTGTAACTTCAGTAGAACTATGCAATCAGGTATTTGTAACGTCAGTAGAACTATGCAATCAGGTATTTGTAACGTCAGTAGAACTATGCAATCAGGTATTTGTAACGTCAGTAGAACTATGCAATCAGGTATTTGTAACTTCAGTAGAACTATGCAATCAGGTATTTGTAACGTCAGTAGAACTATGCAATCAGGTATTTGTAACTTCAGTAGAACTATGCAATCAGGTATTTGTAACTTCAGTAGAACTATGCAATCAGGTATTTGTAACGTCAGTAGAACTATGCAATCAGGTATTTGTAACGTCAGTAGAACTATGCAATCAGGAGTAAACGAAACAAAATACAATGGGAAAATACAAATGGCTAACTGTGCCTTTATTAAGGAGATCTACAGTAATGTGTCATTTGTACTGGTTCCTGGTTCCTGGTTCCTGGTTCCTGGTTCCTGGTTCCTGGTTCCTGGTTCCTGGTTCCTGGTTCCTGGTTCCTGGTTCCTGGTTCCTGGTTCCTGGTTCCTGGTTCCTGGTGAGAGAGTGTTCTGTTCACAAGATGTTTGGACTGATCTCCCCTACGACTGTAATACCTCCATGTATCTCCTCTGTGTAATACCTCCATGTATCTCCTCTGTGTAATACCTCCATGTATCTCCTCTGTGTAATACCTCCATGTATCTCCTCTGTGTAATACCTCCATGTATCTCCTCTGTGTGATACCTCCATGTATCTCCTCTGTGTAATACCTCCATGTATCTCCTCTGTGTAATACCTCCATGTATCTCCTCTGTGTGATACCTCCATGTATCTCCTCTGTGTAATACCTCCATGTATCTCCTCTGTGTAATACCTCCATGTATCTCTTCTGTGTAATACTGCCATGTATCTTCTCTGTGTAATACCTCCATGTATCTCCCCTATGACTGTAATACCTCCATGTATCTCCTCTGTGTAATACCTCCATGTATCTCCTCTGTGTGATACCTCCATGTATCTCCTCTGTGTGATACCTCCATGTATCTCCTCTGTGTAATACCTCCATGTATCTCCTCTGTGTAATACCTCCATGTATCTCTTCTGTGTAATACTGCCATGTATCTCCTCTGTGTAATACCTCCATGTATCTCCCCTATGACTGTAATACCTCCATGTATCTCCTCTGTGTAATACCTCCATGTATCTCCTCTGTGTAATACCTCCATGTATCTCCTCTGTGTAATACCTCCATGTATCTCCTCTGTGTGATACCTCCATGTATCTCCTCTGTGTGATACCTCCATGTATCTCCTCTGTGTAATACCTCCATGTATCTCCTCTGTGTAATACCTCCATGTATCTCCTCTGTGTGATACCTCCATGTATCTCCTCTGTGTAATACCTCCATGTATCTCCCCTATGACTGTAATACCTCCATGTATCTCCTCTGTGTGATACCTCCATGTATCTCCTCTGTGTAATACCTCCATGTATCTCCTCTGTGTAATACCTCCATGTATCTCCTCTGTGTAATACTGCCATGTATCTCCTCTGTGTAATACCTCCATGTATCTCTTCTGTGTAATACTGCCATGTATCTCCTCTGTGTAATACCTCCATGTATCTCCCCTATGACTGTAATACCTCCATGTATCTCCTCTGTGTAATACCTCCATGTATCTCCTCTGTGTAATACCTCCATGTATCTCCTCTGTGTAATACCTCCATGTATCTCCTCTGTGTGATACCTCCATGTATCTCCTCTGTGTGATACCTCCATGTATCTCCTCTGTGTAATACCTCCATGTATCTCCTCTGTGTAATACCTCCATGTATCTCCTCTGTGTGATACCTCCATGTATCTCCTCTGTGTAATACCTCCATGTATCTCCCCTATGACTGTAATACCTCCATGTATCTCCTCTGTGTAATACCTCCATGTATCTCCTCTGTGTAATACCTCCATGTATCTCCTCTGTGTAATACCTCCATGTATCTCCTCTGTGTGATACCTCCATGTATCTTCTCTGTGTAATACCTCCATGTATCTCTTCTGTGTAATACTGCCATGTATCTCCTCTGTGTAATACCTCCATGTATCTCTTCTGTGTAATACCTCCATGTATCTCTTCTGTGTAATACTGCCATGTATCTCCTCTGTGTAATACCTCCATGTATCTCCTCTGTGTGATACCTCCATGTATCTCCTCTGTGTAATACCTCCATGTATCTCCTCTGTGTGATACCTCCATGTATCTCCTCTGTGTAATACCTCCATGTATCTCCTCTGTGTAATACCTCCATGTATCTTCTCTGTGTGATACCTCCATGTATCTCCTCTGTGTGATACCTCCATGTATCTTCTCTTTGTAATATCTCCATGTATCTCCTCCGTGTGATACCTCCATGTATCTACTCTTTGTAATATCTCCATGTATCTCCTCTGTGTGATACCTCCATGTATCTATCTTTCTTCTCTCATGGTACACAATGATAATTAGGAATATTGGCTTAGGCTGGAGGAAGTGCAGAGCTCGTTAGGTGGCAAAGGGTTGATAGGGTGCTTTGGGATGGTTCAAGGCAGGGGATTCATGAACCCATGGGACAGCCCAGCTAGACAGGCCTCTAAAGGCTTCAGTATGCTTCAGTTCGGCTGGCTCACCGAACGAGTGTGCTTGCATATGCCCTTAAAATACAGTTGCCTGGTAAACGAGAAAAAAGTGGCAGTAGTATTGTTTGTCCATTTTGAGGAAGTGTATTCTGTATACTACCGTTGCCAGTATACACTTCCTCAAAATAGTCAGAATTTATCTAAGATAACTCAAGGAGATCTTAGCCGCGCAATTTTACATCTATCTCAGATGGTTGGTGCAGTATTTCTCAATGCAAAAAGGCATGAAAACGACTCGTCTCTCGTTGGATGACAACAAAGACTTTACTGAAGAATCCCTACTGTTGACCAATCACTGATGAAGGGGCATAGACAAAAATGTCACAATATATGCACAAACTCTTCCGAACTGGTTCGGCTGGGAAGCATGGGGACGCCTTAACTCACATGAAGGCCTCAGGGAAGAGCTGGAGCTGTTGTTATGGTTCTTACTAGGGGATACCTAGGCTACCTCCCAAATGGTTTACTATTCCATACATAGTGCACTACTTTTGACCAGGACTCTGGTCAAAGGTTTCACACTATGTAGGGAATAAGGAGCCATTTGGGATGAATCCTAGAACAACTGGATATCTAGGATACCTAGTCAAAACATCCAGGAAGTACATGGAGGATTACGAAACATGGTTGTAGCTGGTGAATTAATTTCCCTTATTTTCTGCTGAGTTTTGGAAGTATAGACAATATAGCCGCTGAATATTAATTAAATCTCAATGTGGGACCTATGAATCTCGGACGTTGCATGTTTATACATTGCGCAATGATGCAATAACCATTTAATAATGCGAAGCAATATAGTCCTGAAAATGCTGAAGGTGTTGTACTAGCAGTACATACTAGTTTTGCTATAGAGCTGGAGCATGGATTGGAGGAATTTCACAATGTATTCTCACTGTATACTGGATTGTGAAGAGTGGAAGTAAATCACAATTTCTTCCCAGATGTTGAAAATACAAGGCAAGTATTATGGTCTTGTAAAAACTGTACAGTCAATATACTTTTATATCAATATTGATGTAAAAGAAGAACTGATTTTGCACAGAAAGTATAAAATCAATATTGTTAGAAATCTATTTTTTCCAGTGTACTTCTAGACACAATAACATATTATTTTTTCTTTTTCTTTTTTTAAACACGAGTAAGCTATCCAACACTAAAGTGTTCCACAGAACCGTAGCCTACTGTAAAATATTTTAAAAAAGAAGAACGAATGATATTTAACCTTGATACAATAGGTCTGGCTGTGTGTTACTGTCTCACAACTGATTCAAAAGAGTTTATTTTAGTGTCTGTCCAGTCCTTCTCACCGAGCGGCAATATGAAAACTGATATGCCTGAATATTAATATGAATATTTGAACTCCTCCTCTTGTAGACGGCTGTGGGGTTATTATTGATGGCTCAGTGAAACATAATGAAAGTAAAATCACTCCACCAAACAAAAGGTGTCTGCTAAGTGGTAAAAATATGCGCTCACTTTGACAGACATGAAAAAATTACCTGCTGCCACTTCTCCATAGAAACGGTGAAAATGGATTTGTTAGCGACAGACTCTGTCCTCGTTCCCAAAATCAGAATAATTATTTGACCACCCAAGCATTGGGCCAGTAACCGAAAGGTCGCTGGTTCGAATACCCGAGCTGACAAGGTGAAAAACCTGTCGATGTGTCCAGGAACAAGGCACTTAACCCTAATTTTCTCCAGGGGCTGACCCTGTAGGTAGGCCGTCATTGTAAATAAGAATTTGTTGTTAACTGACTTGCCTAGTTAAATATAAATATCCTACAACTTATACGAAATAGCCCAGGTTGTGTGGCAGCTCATGGAAACCTGGCCCAGGTTGTGTGGCAGCTCATGGAAACCTGGCCCAGGTTGTGAGGCAGCTCATGGAAACCTGGCCCAGGTTGTGAGGCAGCTCATGGAAACCTGGCCCAGGTTGTGAGGCAGCTCATGGAAACCTGGCCCAGGTTGTGTGGCAGCTCATGGAAACCTGGCCCAGGTTGTGAGGCAGCTCATGGAAACCTGGCCCAGGTTGTGAGGCAGCTCATGGAAACCTGGCCCAGGTTGTGAGGCAGCTCATGGAAACCTGGCCCAGGTTGTGTGGCAGCTCATGGAAACCTGGCCCAGGTTGTGTGGCAGCTCATGGAAACCTGGCCCAGGTTGTGAGGCAGCTCATGGAAACCTGGCCCAGGTTGTGAGGCAGCTCATGGAAACCTGGCCCAGGTTGTGAGGCAGCTCATGGAAACCTGGCCCAGGTTGTGAGGCAGCTCATGGAAACCTGGCCCAGGTTGTGAGGCAGCTCATGGAAACCTGGCCCATGGACCAAGTTCCTTCCATCCCACAGTGTTTGATGCATAGCAATTTAAATCCCCTCTTACTAATTAAATGTGATCTGCACTTGTGCTAAATGACTTACAGAGAGGGAAGATATCAGCTGCCTCTCAGAGAGACAAGGTGACATTCTGCTTTTTCATTACACGGGATTATAACAGGTAGCTGGATGGACGAGGAGCGCAGGCTGGCTACATAGAGTAGGTTATGAGTCCCCAATGGCACCCTATTCCGTATATATAGTGCACTACTTTTGACCAGAGCCTTATTGGATATATGTAGAGTAGGAGTCTTTTTTTGTGGGGGAGAATCAGTGATGGTGCAGTCTTCTGCCAGGAGGAATGGAAGGGATTTTGAGGCTTAATTCACAGCTTACCCATGCCATCTCTGGTGTCAGCACATTGTAAAGTTCAGCTCTAAATCATTAATAAAAGAACACCATCAGTCACAATGTAGTCTTAGGAGAACATGTGAATTCAAATTTTCTGGTCAATAGAATAGGCCTACGTACCTAAACTTTCTTTAAATGTACATTGGTGAAATTAATTAATGTGTGGTTCTTGTTTGAATGAGAGTATGTGTTTTTGTAATGATGGGACGGTGAGTTGGAAGCAGGTGCAGGTGAAAACCAAGAACGAGATAAAAACATGAGACAGAACGCTGATATACAAGAACAATACCAACTGGTGAGAGAACATGGGAGAGTGATATATAAAGATATACAGAACAATACCAACTGGGAGAGTGATATATAAAGGGGAGGAAATGATGAGGGTAATGGAGTCCAGGTGTGAATCAAGATGATGAACAAGTACGCATAAAGATGAATCCCAGGACTGGTGGTTAAGTTAGCTGGCTAGCTGATATTAGTGTGATTAGTTGATCTAGCTAGCTAAAAAGTCACCAAGCAGTTAGCGTAGCTAGGCGTATCTAACTAGCTATCTTATATACTACAAAGGTCTATACTAACTAGCTAATTTAGCTACGCTAAGGCCATATGCATCATTTAACACATAGCATTGCATCACACTTAGCATGCTTCAAGCAAGTCAACCTTAATAAAGCACTGCTAGGTTATGCTGCCACATAGCGGGTTATGCCACAGTTTAGCAAATCCCCCAACAGAAGCACTTGTTATGTAAGCCTTTAAACATGATGACATTTGCTTATAAAGGATTCGTGAGGAATCACAGAGAAGCCAAAGTTTGCCTCCCCAATGGCACACTATTTCCTATATAGTGCACAACTTTTGACTAGAGACCTATGAGCCCTGCTCAAAAGCAGTGCACTATATAGGAAATAGGGTGCCTTATAGGACAAGGCTGCTGCCATGATCGATTAATATTACATGCTCACTGACATATACTGTACATGCTCCATGCCAACAGCTGCTTCATGCTAATGCTGAAAGTTGACAGAGAATACGATATGTTGAACAGTTGGAGTATTCTCCAGGTGAGCTTTCTCCTAATAGCCAATCAAAACAACTGTAACTCAAACCATATTCAATGTGTTTTGATTATGTGTCACACATTCAGGAAGTAAGTAGGCCTAGTGCCACAACTTGTTGAGCCTGTTGTAGTAAAATACGAAAGCCTTTAGTTGACAAGTCTCTCGTTCCAGTGAAAGATACGTCTTCAGACAGGAAGTGAAGTTCAAAGACGAATAAAAGAACACCTTCAATTGACAACCCAACCATGGTAACCATGGTAATGTGTATACTGGAGCATCTCTAGACAACTCAACCATGGTAATGTGTATACTGGAGCATACCTAGACAACCCAACCATGGTAATGTGTATACTGGAGCATCTCTAGACAACCCAACCATGGTAATGTGTATACTAGAGCATCTCTAGACAACCCAACCATGGTAATGTGTATACTGGAGCATCTCTAGAAAACCCAACCATGGTAATGTGCATACTGGAGCATCCCTAGACAACCCAATCATGGTAATGTGTATACTGGAGCATCCCTAGACAACCCAACCATGGTAATGTGTATACTGGAGCATCCCTAGACAACCCAACCATGGTAATGTGTATACTGGAGCATCCCTAGACAACCCAACCATGGTAATGTGTATAGACAAGCATATGTCTGTCTATTCAGAGATAAACATGTCTGTTCAGAGATAAACATGTCTGTTCAGTGATGAACATGTCTGTTCAGAGATAAACATGTCTGTTCAGAGATAAACATGTCTGTTCAGAGATAATCATGTTTCTACACTTATTATACATGTTATTATACTGTTATTACACATCTTATGATACTGTCATTGAACTTATCGAGCTATGTTATTATACTGTTATTACACTCAGTTATATTATTATACATGTTTTTATACTGTTATTGCACCTAGAAATATATTATTATACAGTTATAATACTGTTATTACACCTAGAGTTATGTTATTATACAGTTATTATACTGTTATTACACCTAGTGTTATGTTACTATACACAATGTTATTATACATAATATTATACTGTTATTGCACCTAGAGTTATGGTATTATGCATGTTAGTATACTGTTATTACACCTAGAGGTATGTTATTAAAAATGATATTATACTGTTATTACAACTAGTGTTATGTTATTATGCAAGATAGTATACTGTTATTGCACCTAGAGTTATGTTATTATACATGTTAGTCCACTGTTATTGCGCCTAATGTTATTATCCATGTTATTATACTGTTATTACACCTGAAGTTATGTTATTGTTATGTTATTGCACCTATAGTTATGTTATAATCGATTTATTATACTGTTATTGCACCTATAGTTATAATATTATGGTATATAATAATAATATTATTATTATAACCGGCACTGGCGCCACCAGGCTAGGAACCGGTACCGGCGCTATCGAGCTGGGGAAATACACTGTGGCTACGAACCGGCACTGGTGCCACCGGGCTAGGAACCGGTACTGGCGCTATCGAGCTGGGGACACGGGGAGCGGACTGCTCCGGCACTGGAGCGAGGCTGGCGACCGGTCCCGGACTGGGCACCGGTGGAGCGGACTGCTCCGGCACTGGAGCTACCGGGCTATGAACCGGCACTGGCGCCACCGGTACCGGGACTATTGAGCTGGGGAAATACACTGGGGCTACGAACTGACACTGGCGCCACCGGGCTAGGAACCGGTACTGGCGCTACTGGGCTATGAACCGGCACAGGAGCCCTGGTGCGGGGAGCCTGCACAGGACGTACCGGGCTGGGGACCGTCACTGGAGACCCTGGGCTGGGGACCGTTACGGGAGGCTCCGGGCTGTGAACCGCTCACTGGAGTCTCCGGGCTGGGCACACGCACTGGAGGTGGGGTTTGGGGAGCCGGCACAGGTCGTACCGGGCTGGGGAGGCGCACCGGAGGTCTGGTGCATGGAGCCGGCACTGGTTGCACCGGATTCGGGAGGTGCACTGGAGGCCTGGTGAGGGGAGCCGGCACAGGTCGTACCAGACTAGGAAGGTGCACCGAAGGGCGAGTACGGGGAGCCGGCACTGTAGGCACCGGGCTGGGCACACTCGCAGGAGGACCCGGGCTAGGGACCATCACAGGAGGCCACGCAAAGACCCACACAGTAATGGTTGCGCAGCTACTATTACCATCCACCTGTACTGTTATTAACTCTAACCTGTTCAGTGTCTCTATAGTACAGTTTACATTACCGTCTACCTGTACTGTTATTAACTCTAACCTGTTCAGTGTCTCTATAGTACAGTTTACATTACCATCTACCTGTACTGTTATTAACTCTAACCTGTTCAGTGTCTCTATAGTACAGTTTACATTACCATCTACCTGTACTGTTATTAACTCTAACCTGTTCAGTGTCTCTATAGTACAGTTTACATTACCATCTACCTGTACTGTTATTAACTCTAACCTGTTCAGTGTCTCTATAGTACAGTTTACATTACCGTCTACCTGTACTGTTATTAACTCTAACCTGTTCAGTGTCTCTATAGTACAGTTTACATTACCATCTACCTGTACTGTTATTAACTCTAACCTGTTCAGTGTCTCTATAGTACAGTTTACATTACCATCTACCTGTACTGTTATTAACTCTAAACTGCTGTTTTAATGATGAGTTTTGTACTGAATTCATAATGGCCTCTAAAAGTACATTAGAAAGTGTCCCCTACGATAAGGGGATCTGCTGTAACTATGTTGTGCACATTATCTCCGTCCAATTCTGTAAGAGTTATAAGGAGGCGAATTAGATGGTGGTCCGATTGCATTCGGTCTCCTATTAATACTTTCTTTACTTTTGATGCCAGCAAGAATGATACCAGGAAGTAATCAAGACGGCTGGCTTGATTAAGCCTCCATGTATATCTCACCAAGTCAGTGTTTTTCAGCCTACTAGTTCTAATGTATCCATTATATTCGTGATCTCCTTAAGTGCTTGTGGCTGATAGTTTGTAATGTGATCTCCTTAAGTGCTTGTGGCTGATAGTTTGTAATGTGATCTCCTTAAGTGCTTGTGGCTGATAGTTTGTAATGTGATCTCCTTAAGTGCTTGTGGCTGATAGTTTGTAATGTGATCTCCTTAAGTGCTTGTGGCTGGTAGTTTGTAATGTGATCTCCTTAAGTGCTTGTGGCTGATAGTTTGTAATGTGATCTCCTTAAGTGCTTGTGGCTGGTAGTTTGTAATGTGATCTCCTTAAGTGCTTGTGGCTGATAGTTTGTAATGTGATCTCCTTAAGTGCTTGTGGCTGATAGTTTGTAATGTGATCTCCTTAAGTGCTTGTGGCTGATAGTTTGTAATGTGATCTCCTTAAGTGCTTGTGGCTGATAGTTTGTAATGTGATCTCCTTTAAGATCCATTGAGGTATTTAAAACAGGATAAATTAATTGCTTGTGAGCTCAGTAGATTATTATTATTATTATTATTATTATTATTATATTTTTTTTTAAGTGTGAATCATCGTTATTTGGCCAATATAATATAATATATATATATATATATATATATATATATATATAATATTAATTAATTAGCCAGATCTGTTTTTGGTCCAATAGCATATTTAAAATAATCCATCTTTCTTTTTTAATGATCTGCTAAGTCATTACAATTATAACTGGCTATACTTATTACACCCCTTACAATAACTAGATACTAGTCATTACAATTATAACTGGCTATACTTATTACACCCCTTACTATAACTAGATACTATTCATTACAATTATAACTGGCTATACTTATTACACCCCTTACTATAACTAGATACTATTCATTACAATTATAACTGGCTATACTTATTACACCCCTTACAATAACTAGATACTAGTCATTACAATTATAACTGGCTATACTTATTACACCCCTTACTATAACTAGATACTATTCATTACAATTATAACTGGCTATACTTATTACACCCCTTACTATATCTAGATACTATTCATTACAATTATAACTGGCTATACTTATTACACCCCTTACTATAACTAGATACTATTCACTACAATTATAACTGGCTATACTTATTACAGCCCTTACTATAACTAGATACTATTCACTACAATTATAACTGGCTATACTTATTACATCCCTTACCATAATAATACACATGTTACCACACCCAGTATGTGTAAACTTACCGTTAAAAAGCACTATAATGATTTTTATTTTACTAGGCAAGTCAGTTAAGAACAAATTCTTATTTACAATGACGGCCTAGGAACAGTGGGTTAACTGCCTTGTTCAGGGGCAGAACGACAGATTTTTACCTTGTCAGCTTGGGGATTCGATCTGGCAACCTTTCAGTTACAGGCCCAACACTCTAACCACTAGGCTACCTGTCGCCCCAGTGTGTCCATATAGCTGTACCATAATATTTGCACTATTAAGCATAATGTAGCTGTATCTTTGTACATCTCCAATTGTCCTAATATTCCACCCACTAAACCCCCCATGCAGGTATGTTGTCACTAAGACCATCAGACCATCTCCTTTGCGTCCTAAGGCACAGGGAAATATGGGCAGTCTCATGATAACATAATTCAATACTGCCACCTTTCATTAACACATGCAAAGCCCCGTCGGTCAATTGCATATCTATAAGGGTGCTTTTCAAGAGAACTAACCGAATAACATGGAAAACTGTAATAATAATAACAATATTAAATCATATCAATAGAAATAATAACAGCACAATCTATGTATCATGTATCGTGTATCTGTCTTTTGTGTATTTTCGTTCTGGCATTTTGCACCTGTCCTGTGTTTTTTCGTAGCTGCTTGACGAAGAAATTTCCCCTCGGGGATCAATAAAGTACCTATCTATATATCGTCTATCTATACTGTAATTGCATCTAGAGTTATGTTATTATACATGTTATTATAATGTTATTGCACCTAGAGTTACGTTATTATACTGTTATTGCGCCTAGTGTTATGTTATTATACATGTTATTATACTGCTATTGTACCTAGAGTTATGTTATTATACATGTTTGTATACTGTTATTATACCTAGAGGTATGTTATTATACATGTTATTATACTGTTATTGTACCTAGAGGTATGTTATTATACATGTTATTATACTGTTATTGTACCTAGAGGTATGTTATTATACATGTTATTATACTGTTATTGTACCTAGAGTTTCGTTATTATACAGTTATAATACTGTTATTGTACCTAGTGTTATGTTATTATACATTATACTGTTATTACACCTAGAGTTATGTTATTATACATTATATTATATTTGCTATTATATATGTTCAGCACTATGCTAACACTATTCAATGAGGGATGTTGTGTCATCATCATGAAATGCCCAGGGCGACATAGCACATGGTTGTAATTGTAACAAATTGATACACTCTAGAGGGCCATCTCCAGTGGTCCTTTTAATAAATGAGGATGCAACATGACCGTAAGTCTAGGCATTGCTCATTTTGATGGGCGAGCTCCATGATCAGTGGTGACGGTGGCAGAGCGTCCCAAATGGCACCCTGTTCCCGAGTGGCGCAGCGGTCTTAGGCACTGCATCTCAGTATAAGAGGCGGCACGACAATCCCTGGTCTGAATCCAGGCTGTATCACATCCAGACTTGATTTTGAGTCCCATAGGGCGGCACACAATTGGCCCAGCGTCGTCCGGGTTAGGCCGTCATTGTAAATAATCATTTGTTCTTAACTGACTTGTCTGGTTAAATAAAGGTTCAATAAAATAAATACATTTAGTGCTCTACTTTTGACCAGGGCCCATAGTGCTCTTTTCAAAAGTAGTTCACCATAGGGCTCTGGTCAAAAGGATTGCATTATAATATAAGGATTAGTGTGCCACTTGGGACACATCCATATAGTCACCAGGCAGCGGTAGACCTGCCTACCAGACCTCAGATATCTGGATATAAAAGGCCCTAGCGGAGCCCTTTACAGTGATAGGGAAGGAAGTTCAAGGTATAATCTCAGTTGGCCCATGAACAGGACTAATGAGAGACTGGAAGAGGGAAGGAAGGTGATTATACTTTACATACTAACCTTGGCAACTGGACCAGTCCTTTACCGACAGCATTATTCAGCGTTCCACCTTGGGAATCTGCCATAGATTTGAGTTTATGAGGTCACCTGTGTAACCTCAATCATTCAAGTTCATGCTCTGTCTTTGCTTCAGTGACTCTCCCTCCCTACCTGCCTGCCTCAGTCCTGCACGGTGGGGTGTTGTAGAAAACGCTGGCTGTTGATGTTGTTGGTTGTAGCCAAACATTTCACCCTCTATTCCTCCTCTTTTCATAATAATTTTTCAGGGTTTGAATGTAATAATTTGCTGATGTCTGATGAAGACACGTTTCAAATGTATTAATTGAATAAATTACAGAGCTGTATTAGATAAACATGGTCATTTGTCCATCTCTGAGGCCAACTGTTAGAACATGTAGATGACTCTCCAGCTGGACAATGTGACTACACATTAATTCTAGTCGTCTGTAAAACCTGGCGGTAGACATCATGTCATCTCAAATCAAAGGATAGTTTCAGAAGCTCTGCCTGAAAGGGTTAACTGGATGAGTGTTGTAGACTGAAGTTCCACCTACACCTAGTCAGAAGAGAAAGCACATTTACAGCTCTAGTTTGCAACGATAAAACAGCCCAAAAAGGTCATTCATCCAGAGTTCAGCTTAGTTAGAGCTACAATGGCTCCCTCTGGGACTAACTTAGTGTTAGTCACACTGTGTCAATACTGCTGGCCCGGTTGAAGAGGTACCTAATTGATACTGGATCTTATTATTATGTATTGATCACAGTTGGCTGCTCCATGTCTGAGTGTCTAATTAAATGATTACATTTACAATACACCAAAGTAACGTATTAAAACATCCGTTATTCACAAAGCATATCAATAGAGTTGACATATCTATTTGCAATAGGCAAGGCTACCACAGTGGCTTCACTCTCTGTGAGTCATTTGGAAAAGATGCATGTACTGCTGACAGTGGTTTGTAGTGTGTTGTATGGGGTGAGACAAAGTGACTCTGGGGACTTACATTATTAAAGGCCTTAGATGTGTTTTGCTTGTTTTCAGATGAGGAAATATATGATCATTCAGCAGGAGGAAGAGGTAGAGCTCTGCTAAGACTAGTTAAAAGACACTGCCTGCTCTGAAGGAGGCATACTGTTTGACTCTCACACCATCACAATCAGGACAGAGAGAAGAGAGGAGACAATGCTCAGGATGAGCTAATTCGAGAGTGTTCAATGTACTCAGTAGTGTTGTTTCAATGCCGAGCTATATGGCTGTATAGAGTACATATAGTCTTATATTGTGTAATGCCATTCAGCCTTATAACTCAATTGGGGAACATGTTCAACCATACAGAAATAGGCATGGCATGCGTCAACATCTAGACACCAGTGGCCGGATTCAGGAAGCAATACAGAAGGGAAAAAAACGTATGTTTCTTAAGGGAAAAAAGATACGTTCATAAGATAGTTTGTAAGTGCAATTCCTTGAAACCAGTAAACAAGCCTATGTGACAGGGATGATCGGATCTGTCTCACTATAAGAACATGTTCATATTTACATTACATCTATGTTTCTGCTTTATGTTTTGAGAAGTGGTGCAAGAAACGTTCATAGTATCCATTCGTCACGAGACAAGGCTTTAGCTGTCCTAACGTTAAGTACATTTCCAAGAAGAAACCCTAAAACATTATTTTCAAGAATCCCATCTCTTCTTAACTTATTCTTAGGAAGAAACATAGGGGGAAAAAAACGTAAGAACATTTCCAATAACTTTATTGAGGAATAGCAACGTTGCTTAACTTTCTTCAGAAGTCTATAGTTGAGGAAAAAAAAAGGCAGTTGGTTCTTAAGAAGGTTTTGTGTATCTGGGCCAGTTCAAATCCTACAGCAGTTGGATAAATCACACCTGGTTACAATAATGATTCTTGAAGGAAAGAAAGAGAGTTAGATCACAGTAAAGAGACAGGAGAATACGTGCAATGTCTATACATTCACTGTGTTTCACTGGTTATTAATTAGTGGGAAATTATCAACTGAAACACAAAATTTATGCCAAACGTAAAACACCAAATTAATCTCAAAACCAGCTTGAGGAATTGGTCAAATACATTCACACACAGTCTTTCAAAATGTTCCTTTTGTCTTAATGGAGAAGATGTTGTATATGTTTTTCATGTGTGTATGTGTAGTGTTTATTTAATGCCAACTTCCAACTGCTCTTTAGAAATCACTGAGAGCTTTGACGTGCATTGCCAGTTCCTCTCCTATTCTAGGACCTGTCAGTTTCCCTGGTTCAGGAGAGGGAAAAGAGAGCTCTCAGCGGACCCTTGCAAAGCCAAGTGGTACACCAAACATGATCACACTGGATGATAGACTACCATTCTTCACTCTAATACTCTCAACTATTACAGAAAAGATATGGATTACATTGTGAAATCGTTTTTACATTTTTACATGCATTCATTTGATTACCTACATAAGGATATTACTGATTGGTTAGGTGCATGTCCACAATTTGTCCTCTGTCATAAAATCCTAGCAGATTACTGAGAGTCAGACATGAGCGAAAACACTTCCTAATTTATGTCATTAATGGTTTATCAAGTACCACATGCTGTCTTTGTGTACCTGATGTAAAATAACCCATACCTTAATACTGTTAATACATATTATCAACTCATCTATGAGGATTTATCTTCACAGTGTTGCATGGGGACTTATCACAGCAGGCATGGTTTGTGTTACCATATTGCCACCTAGTGACATTGCATCAACTTTGCTCTCTTGATTCTTGGAGAAGAGATAAGGTCAGATAGTACTGTTGTGGATATGGTTCTGAGGCATAATGTGTATTTGGTGATACGTTTTCCAAATGAATCAAGACATGATAATAGAAATATGTTCATTGGGATGAGAAGGATTTGGAAACTATTGGCTACCATTTATAGAATGGTGTGTACCACGACTGATGAATCAAAAACTGTTCAGATGTTTTGGGAAGCGAGCAGTTTAACCTTTTAAAATCAGGGAATAAAACAGCAGAAATAAGTTAAATATTTCCTTTTTATATAAACAGAGTTGTTTTGTGAAAGACATGGCCAACCTCTCTATGGGTGGTTTGTACCTCACTGCATGTTTAAACCTTTATTTAACTAGGCAAGTCAGTTAAGAACAAATTCTTATTTACAATGACGGCCTACACCGGCAGAACTCAGACAACCCTGGGCCAATTGTGCGCCGCCCTATGGGACTCCCAACCAGTTGTGATACAGTCTGGATTCAAACATGGCTGTCTGTAGTGACACCTCTAGCACTGAGATGGAGAGTCTAAGAGCACTGCGCCACTTGGGAGCACATTTATAAACTCTTCACTCACATTAGACATAATGGTCACAGTCATCCTCCATAAGACTGTAACCATTCATTTGCGTCACATACAGCCACATGCTGTGTACAGTGGCTTAAAGTGCATCCTGTCACTCTTAGTCCAGGTAGAGGGAAACTTATTGCTTCCATTGGAGGAGAACACTGTAGAGGTTAGCTTCCACTGGAGGAGAACCCTGTAGAGTTAAGCTTCCACTAGAATAGAACCCTGTAGAGGTTAGCTTCCATTGGAGGAGAACACTGTAGAGGTTAGCTTCCATTGGAGGAGAACACTGTAGAGGTAAGCTTCCATTGGAGGAGAACACTGTAGAGGTTAGCTTCCATTGGAGGAGAACACTGTAGAGGTTAGCTTCCATTGGAGGAGAACCCTGTAGAGGTAAGCTTCCATTGGAGGAGAACCCTGTAGAGGTTTGCGAGGGGGCAGTCAGATGCAGTAGGCTGTTGTTACAGTACTGTAGCTAAGATTCCTGGCGTGTTTGACAGAGAATACGAACAGAGTTGTGGATGTACGTCTGGGCGGCGTCTAGAGTTTTCTGACTGTGGGAAGTACTGTAGTCCACTACCAGAGTAGGAGAGACTAAATGCATCATGCATGCAAATGATTCAATAGCAATCTATGGAAGCACATGAAGCTGCTGGGCATCTTGTCTGATCTCAAAGTAGAAAAATAGCAGTACTTTACTTTGAATTAACCAGTAGTCAAAGTGTTTTACTGTTGAGCTTTCTGTAGTATTTGGAAACAGCAAGAGAAAGCATTAACCAAAGGCATTGTGATCTGTTTTGGTCTAAACAGTCTGAAAAGAATGTCCTGAGGATTCTTAGAACATTATCCCAACAGTTCTGTTATGGTTCTACTTTTGGTCACACAGTTGTACACTGAATTATACCTCTTCTATTCTAAATAGGGATTTGGGACTGTTAGAACGAATCAATGAATTGTACAGTGGGTACTAAATGGAGCAGGGAAACCATCACCCAGAATTGTTAGCATCCTTAAGAGAGATTTTGCTTCTGAGGACAAGCATAAAGAAAGGATCTTTATCGGTACTGTGATTACCTCCCAAAGGACATCACAGAACATTATCCTTACAGTATATGCATTGTTAAAGTATTGCTATAATTCTATAATTATTAAACCGTTTAACATTACAAGTATTTCATACATTTTCTGTGTGATGATGTATAACTTTTTGCTGGATTTGACAGGGGGAAAAAAAACACAGCAGAAGAAGGAGAAAATAGGAAGAATGGGCTATTTCTAACAGCAGGAATGGGCTATTTCTAACAGCAGGAATGGGCTATTTCTAACAGCAGGAATGGGCTATTTCTAACAGCAGGAATGGGCTATTTCTAACAGCAGGAATGGGCTATTTTTTACAGCAGGAATGGGCTATTTCTAACAGCAGGAATGGGCTATTTCTAACAGCAGGAATGGGCTATTTCTAACAGCAGGAATGGGCTATTTCTAACAGCAGGAATGGGCTATTTCTAACAGCAGGAATGGGCTATTTCTAACAGCCGGAATGGGCTATTTCTAACAGCTTAGATCAGTTACAGGATAAATTACAGAGTTTCACAGTAAGCACATATTCTGACAATCTATTGAACAACGTTGTTCGTATAGACATAATTGAACAAACATCTGGTTTTCAAAGGGCTCCTAATGATTTCACATTCATCTTCTTCCAAATGGCTAAAGTGCATGTAATTAGAATGTTAATTAACTGTGAATCTGTTTCTGTCAATTGCAGTGATTCATCATTCTCACATGAAATATATAGTGCCATCAAAGAAAGAATGCATTCATTCAAATTAAATAACAAGTATATTTCCTTCCTCAAGCTGAATGTTCAGTTTCATTTCATTGTTAAAACATCCCTTATTCTTAAAATATCAATAATACCTCTTTATGTGTCTTAGTTGCTACCAGGTTGCTGAGAAGTGGAGGGAAGACACAATAAGTATTTTATTCATCCTTCATTTAACTAGGCAAATTAAGAACAAATTCTTATTTACAATGACAACGCTGGGCCAATTGTACGCAGCCCTATGGGACTCCCAATCATGGCCAGTTGTAATACAGCCTGGAATCAAACCAGGGTGTCTGTAGTGACACCTCTAGCACTGAGATGCAGTGCCTTAGACCGCTGCGCCACTTGGGAGCTTTAAAAAGTAAAAATGTGAAACTAATCTTCGGAAACATAATTCAGTGCATTATCCATCCACCACTTAGAATACATATACATGCAGTCTCTACTGGACACTACTGGCACTTTTCCCTCTATTAGACCAGCACACCTTAGAATACATTTTGGGCAAAAAGGCAAACTCAGCTCCATATCAGCGCCATCATTTATTGAATCAGATGGCTCATTCATCTCAAAACCCACTGATATTGCTAACTACTTGAATGATGTTTTCATCAGCAAGATTAGCAAACTTAGGCATGACATGCCAGCAACAAACGCTGACACTACACATCCAAGTATATCTGAACAAATTATGAAAGACAAGCGTTGTAATTTTGAGTGTGGAAGAGGTGAAAAAATGATTGATGTCTATAAACAATGACAAGCCACCTGGGTCTGACAATTTGGATGGAAAATTACTGAGTATGGTATTGCCACTCCAATTTGCCAACTTTTCAATACAAGCTTACAAAAAATTGTGTTCCCTCAGGCCTGGAGGGAAGCAAAAGTCATTCCGCTACCCAAGAATAGTAAAGCCCCCTTTACTGGCTCAAATAGCCGACCAATCAGCCTTTTACCAACCATTAGTAAACTTTTGGAAAAATGGTGTTTGACCAGATACAATGCTATTTTACAGTAAACAAATTGACAACAGACTTTCAGGACACTTATAGGGAAGGACATTCAACAAGCACAGCACTTACACAGATGACTGATGATTGACTGAGAGAAATTGATGATAAAATGATTGTGATTGGGGCTGTTTTCTTAGACTTGGATTTGTGGATTTGACATTATCGATCATAGTCTGTTGCTGGACAAACGTATGTGTTATGGCTTTACACCCCCTGCTGTATTGTGGATAAAGAGTTACCCGTCTAATTGAACACAGAGTGTGTTCTTTAATGGAAGCCTCTCCAACATAATCCAAGTAGAATCAGGAATTCTCAAGGGCAGCTGTCTAGGACAATTATTATTTTCAATCTTTACATATGACGTGCCACTGGCTTTGAGTAAGGCCAGTGTGTCTATGTATGCGGATGACTCAACACTATACACGTCAGCTACTACAGCCACTGAAATGACTAACACTTAAAAAAGAGCTGCGGTTAGTTTCAGAATGGGTGGCAAGGAATAAGTTAGTCCTAAATATTTCTAAACTAAAAGCATTGTATTTTTCTGGCAAATCATTCACTAAACCCTTAACCTCAACTAAATATTGTAATGAATCATGTGGAAAATTAGCAAATTGAGGGGACTAAAATGTTGGAGAAACCTTACCTGTAGTCTCTCTAACTGTAGTCTGTCTACCTGTAGTCTCTCTACCTGTAGTCTATCTACCTGTAGTCTCTCTACCTGTAGTCTATCTACCTGTAGTCTCTCTACCTGTAGTCTGTCTACCTGTAGTCTCTCTACCTGTAGTCTATCTACCTGTAGTCTCTCTACCTGTAGTCTGTCTACCTGTAGTCTGTCTACCTGTAGTCTCTCTATCTGTAGTCTCTCTATCTGTAGTCTCTCTACCTGTAGTCTATCTACCTGTAGTCTCTCTATCCGTAGTCTCTCTACCCGTAGTCTCTCTACCCGTAGTCTCTCTACCTGTAGTCTCTCTACCTGTAGTCTGTCTACCTGTAGTCTCTCTACCTGTAGTCTCTCTATCTGTAGTCTCTCTACCTGTAGTCTATCTACCTGTAGCCTCTCTGCCTGTAGTCTACATACCTGTAGTCTCCATATCTGTAGTCTCTCTACCTGTAGTCTCTCTACCTGTAGTCTATATACCTGTAGTCTCCATATCTGTAGTCTCCATATCTGTAGTCTCCATATCTGTAGTATCTCTACCTGTAGTCTCTCTATCTGTAGTCTCTCTATCTGTAGTCTCTCTATCTGTAGTCTGTCTACCTGTAGTCTGTCTACCTGTAGTCTCTCTATATGTAGTCTCCATATCTGTAGTCTCACTACCTGTAGTATATCTACCTGTAGTCTCTCTATCTATAGTCTCTCTACCTGTAGTCTCTCTATCTGTAGTCTATCAACCTATAGTCTATCAACCTGTAGTATCTCTATCTGTAGTCTATCTACCTATAGTCTCTCTACCTGTATTCTCTATACCTGTAGTCTCTATCTGTAGTTTCCATATCTCTAGTCTCTATCTGTAGTATATCTACCTGTAGTCTGTCTACCTGTAGTCTGTCTACCTGTAGTCTCTCTATATGTAGTCTCCATATCTGTAGTCTCTCTACCTGTAGTCTCTCTATCTGTAGTCTCTCTATCTGTAGTCTATCAACCTGTAGTATCTCTACCTGTAGTTTTTACATCTTTGCAAAACATTTACTAGCCTCTATCAGATGCTTATAAAGCATGTATCTTCCTAGCCTCTAACAGATGCTTATAAAGCATGCATCTTCCTAGCCTCTATCAGATGCTTATAAAGCATGCATCTTCCTAGCCTCTAACAGATGCTTATAAAGCATGTATCTTCCTAGCCTCTATCAGATGCTTATAAAGCATGTATCTTCCTAGCCTCTATCAGATGCTTATAAAGCATGCATCTTCCTAGCCTCTAACAGATGCTTATAAAGCATGCATCTTCCTAGCCTCTATCAGCCCTCCTCAACACAACACAGCTCAGTCCTGCTGACAGTCAGCTGACCGTTGGATCACTAATTCCTTATTAGAAAAGAGGAGCTTACTCATCACCTAGCTTTGAAAAGGTTAGGCCCTGGGCCCTAAGGAGTAGTATGGAGTCCTTCACTCCTTCCACCTGACAGGTTAGGCCCTGGGCCCTAAGGAGTAGTATGGAGTCCTTCACTCCTTCCACCTGACAGGTTAGGCCCTGGGCCCTAAGGAGTAGTATGGAGTCCTTCACTCCTTCCACCTTACAGGTTAGGCCCTGGGCCCTAAGGAGTAGTATGGAGTCCTTCACTCCTTCCACCTGACAGGTTAGGCCCTGGGCCCTAAGGAGTAGTATGGAGTCCTTCACTCCTTCCACCTGACAGGTTAGGCCCTGGGCCCTAAGGAGTAGTATGGAGTCCTTCACTCCTTCCACCTGACAGGTTAGGCCCTGGGCCCTAAGGAGTAGTATGGAGTCCTTCACTCCTTCCACCTGACAGGTTAGGCCCTGGGCCCTAAGGAGTAGTATGGAGTCCTTCACTCCTTCCACCTGACAGGTTAGGCCCTGGGCCCTAAGGAGTCGCATGGAGTCCTTCACTCCTTCCACCTGACAGGTTAGGCCCTGGGCCCTAAGGAGTAGTATGGAGTCCTTCACTCCTTCCACCTGACAGGTTAGGCCCTGGGCCCTAAAGAGTAGTATGGAGTCCTTCACTTCTTCCACCTGACAGGTTAGGCCCTGGGCCCTAAAGAGTAGTATGGAGTCCTTCACTCCTTCCACCTGACAGGTTAGGCCCTGGGCCCTAAAGAGTAGTATGGAGTCCTTCACTCCTTCCACCTAACAGGTTAGGCCCTGGGCCCTAAAGAGTAGTATGGAGTCCTTCACTACTTCCACCTGACAGGTTAGGCCCTGGGCCCTAAAGAGTAGTATGGAGTCCTTCACTACTTCCACCTGACTTGACAGAATGCTGCTTCACAGGTCCAGCTTTTATTGATTGGTGGCTTCAGGTTGGCTTTCCAGTCTGCAGCGTGGCATACTAAGCTGATGTATAATCAATGACTCATAGAGGCACATTACAGTCACACGCAGCCTGAGTTGGGGTTGCACAAACCTCCAAATATTACAGTGTATATAGATATTGGGTTACTTCTGAGTTTTAAAATAAAAAGAGCAGCCCATTGTGGAAAACATATGTGGTGGTATTGATAGAAAGGCTTAGCTTATCCTTGAAGGCATACAGTGTAGAATATTATTTGGTGGTATTGGATTTCAATGCTAAATCGTTCCCCCAATACCTCTGAACTGCAATATGTTGTGTCTGGAATGTACAAAATATCATTACCAAGTGCTTGAACTTGGCTGTGTGTCAGCTCAGATGTGTGCTGGCCTATGGTGTCCATTTCAGGACAGAAACGGACGTTAAGTCAAGGGTCTCATCCTGAGATGTTGAATAAGTCAGACGAATATCTGTCATCAGATTGCTAAATCCACATATCTTCATCAACATAAAGCGAATATATAGAATGGGGTGTAATTCTCTTCAGGTTTTAAACTGCAGTAGTATTTAATGGGAGAATGGAACCCTACACAGGAAGATCACTTCTTTAATCAGGATTAAACATCGATACAACCTCCAGGGACCTATTTCACCGCCTGCCTGCCACACACGGAAACCATGAATACATCTGTCTCCTCTGAAAATGACTGACTACACATTCTTTAGTATTAATTACAAGTGGGAAATGACTTTGTTCATTCATCAAACAATTTCCCCTCCACTTGTCAAATGTAATACAGTGACACAATGCGAGAGGGCCCTAGTCATGTTCTGTTAACTATCTTATTGTCTTGACAGACATTGCATAGAGAGCAGCTGCCTTTAGTTTCGCTGGGTTTTTGTCACACTCCGCAGAGCCTGCTACCTACCCCTGCTGAGACGAGGTTCAACCCAGATGTCTGAAATAGAGCAGACGTAAATTATCATGTCAAGGTAGATTAATAGCTAAGATTAGAAAGAGTAACCCATCGTCACCGCTGTTCAAATGCATACAGTCAGCCACAATGAAAGGAAAAGTGTTTAGAAATGTCATGCAGACGCACCATGTGGAACCACCAGCTAACAAAATATATTTATTTTCAGATATGATGGATCTATTTTGGCACCTGTTTTTATTTTTTGGTACCTGTGCTGTGTATAGTGCACTACTTTTGACCAGGACCCATACAAATGTATGGCACTATATAAGGAATATGGTGCCATTTGGGATACAGCGAATATAAATATATCACAGCGGATGCAGAATGTACCTGACTGATTATATCATGTTGTGTATAGTTCACCCTCTTAGCAATGGAATTCTGATGTAAAACCACCTGTGCGCTTTGAAGAGTTCAGTCAATTGCTGTGATTCATACATGAGACTCTTATCCTATACTCAATCAATTCAATGTACAGCCAGTGGAGCAGACTACTGTAGCATACCTTCCCTCTGGAAGTGGGGATCTCAGAGAGAGATGGAGGAGAGAGATGGAGGAGAGAGACAGAGGAGAGAGCCAAACCCACTAGCATGGGAGTGTCACGCTCAGGTGTGTAGAGAGACCAAGGCGCAGCACAGTGATAGTTCCACGTCAAATGTTTATTAAATAATAAACTCAACTTGATGAGAACTAACACAAATGGGACACACACTTACTTCAACACAGGACATGAAGACAATGAACCACATTATGGTGTGGGACATACACACTTAAGTAGGATCCCTAATTAGAGACAATGCATAGCAGCTGCCTCTAATTAGGGATCCAACACAAAACACAACACAGAAATAGAACACATAGAACTGCCAGACTCTGACCATAGAATTATAGAGAAGCAATAGGCTTCTCTACGGCCAGAGCCTGACAGGGAGTCTAACATCTTGGTTCACAATAGAAGCCTACACAACCTACACAAACGGACTCCCATGGACTGTTAATTAATACAGCAGATATTTTACCTCTGTATTTTTCCAGGAAAACCACCTGAGTCAAGTGAGACAAACATACTAATATTTATAGTATGCATTGGATGGTCAACGCCTTGCTATGGAATGAATAGCTAGCATTCTACAGCATAGAATGAATAGTTAGCATTCTACAGCCTAGAATGAATAGTTAGCATTCTACAGCCTTTGGGCTCCTGAGTGGCGCAGTGGTCTATGACACTGAGATACACGTTACTACAGTCCCTGTTTCGAATCCAGACTTTTTCACATCCGGCTGTGATTGGGAGTCCCATAGGGCAGCGCACAATCGGCCCAGAGTTGTCCAAGTTTGGCCGAGGTAGGCCGTCATTGTAAATAAGAATTTGTTCTTAACTAACTTGCCTAGTTAAATAAAGGTTAAATTAAATAATAAGAATGTATTGGTTGACTAGGGCCCTTAATACCAAGGGTGAGAACAAAACAGTTTTCCTCACTGCATTCATGGCATGTTCACTTTGATTATGACCTCCTGTGAATACAGATATTAGAGATTTGACCTGAAGGAACATGCACAATGTTGAGTCTACAAATGTCAGAGACGTAGAACAGGAGAGTAGATTTAGTGAGAATTCATAGATCACCAAATTGTATTCTCTTAGGGGGGAGGAGAGGCCACACAGCCTACCTTTTCAGAATGCACACCACTGTGTCTTATTTTGCCTGGAGCAAGGACTGATATCTGTAAATTTGCATATACATGTATTTGCTGAGATACAATCAAACATCAAGGAGAAGACACAATTCCGGAAATCAAAGCGGAATACCAACCAGTTCTCTCTATAGATAATACATAAAGCCCAGAGCCCTAGGAAGGAAGGAAGGAAGGAAGGAAGGAAGGAAGGAAGGAAGGAAGGAAGGAAGGAAGGAAGGAAGGAAGGAAGGAAGGAAGGAAGGAAGGAAGGAAGGAAGGAAGGAAGGAAGGAAGGAAGGAAGGAAGGAAGGAAGGAAGGAAGGAAGGAAGGAAGGAAGGAAGCTACCGTCTGGTGACTCAGGTCAGGGCACACATCCTGGTTAGACAGTCAAGTCAAACGGATTCTGTCCCGACACACTACTCCATTGAATGCCAGCTGTTTAGTCTATAACATAATATATGGATATATGAATATAGGCTAGCATCTTAACATGCATTCAAATTTACTAAAATGAACATGAGCAATCTTTCTGTGTGTCGTTTGGAGTTTACCAAGGTGCTACTTAATCAAACCAAGAGTAGGGTCCAATCAGAAAGTTCCAAACGAATGTAAATTCTCCTGACATACTGTACAGTAGGTGAATGCCTCTTAGAACTATCTATCTATCTATCTATCTATCTACCTACCTACCTATCTATCTATCTATCTATCTATCTATCTATCTATCTATCTATCTATCTATCTATCTATCTATCTATCTATCTATCTATCTATCTATCTATCTATCTATCTATCTATCTATCTATCTATCTATCTATCTATCTATCTATCTATCTATCTATCTATCTATCTATCTATCTATCTATCTATCTATCTATCTATCTATCTATCTATCTATCTATCTATCTATCTATCTATCTATCTATCTATCTATCTATCTATCTATCTATCTATGTGGTTCTCCTTTCAGGGTACAGTGACTACAACACCACTATTACCCTATGGAGCTCCTCAAATTCTAAGAAAAGTCAGTCTGTACAGATTGTCCGAATATCTTCCCCAAAACAGCTGGACTTCGTAATAATTAAAGTGGAAAAATGAGAAAATGGACAAGAGGTGAATGAAGGAAAGATATATTAAATCACAGAATGGGAGTGCAGATATTCATCATTCTAAGGCTTTGGAGTGTGCTGTTAGGACACCATTTTGAACAAGGCTCTTAGTAGCTCTCATTAGATGGTGTATCAAACCAGAACAAAACTCACGTCTCTTAACTATGTGGAGGAAGTGGTTCGGAAAATGAAATGGCGAAAGCGAGGAGAGGCGACAGAGGACAGAACAGGCGATCCCTTGCTGTTGCTCTCCCACTAACAAGTCAGCTCAGCTTTTTGGATACGTCCCAAATGACACCCTATACCCTTTATAGTGCACTATTTTTGATGAACCCTGGTCAAAAGTAGTGCACTATGTAGGGAATAGGGTGTCATTTGAGATGCATATATGTTAGAGTGCAGTTCATTCACATGGTCTTTTATTCCACATCATTGATTGGAAGTTAAAGTCTTGAATATACCGGCAATGTTTTATTAAGATTATCTCTTTGAAACCATATTGCTGACATTTTGTTTTTAAATTACCAAGTGGCGTAGTCTTTCACTTTAAACAAGTTGCTGTTCTGCAAAATGTAATGTTGTATACATACTCAGAAGAAGAAGAAGAAGAAGAAGAAGAAGAAGAAGAAGAAGAGGAAGAAGAAGAGGAAGAAGAAGAAGAAGAAGAAGAAGAAGAAGAAGAAGAAGAAGAAGAAGAAGAAGAAGAAGAAGAAGAAGAAGAAGAAGAAGAAGAAGAAGAAGAAGAAGAAGAAGAAGCTCCTCATGCTGTAAGGCAAACCGATACAACCCTACTAAACCAACATGTTCTCCCTGACTATTGAATGATATCAGAGTTGGAGCTTAGAGAGGGAACATTGGAATCTAACATTATGTCTTTGAATAATTAGTACCCTATGCATTGTTTGACACCACTGGATCATTCCCTGTCGTGATTGAAACCACTGGATCATTCCCTGTCGTGATTGAAACCACTGGATCATTCCCTGTGGTGATTGAAACCACTGGATCATTCCCTGTCGTGATTGAAACCACTGGATCATTCCCTGTGGTAATTGAAACCACTGGATCATTCCCTGTGGTGATTGAAACCACTGGATCATTCCCTGTGGTGATTGAAACCACTGGATCATTCCCTGTGGTGATTGAAACCACTGGATCATTCCCTGTTGTCATTGAAACCACTGGATCATTCCCTGTGGTGATTGAAACCACTGGATCATTCCCTGTTGTCATTGAAACCACTGGATCATTCCCTATGGTAAACGTTCACATCCATCAATAAAAACAGCCTTTCATTCATTTTGATATGCTGCTCATGCATTGATACCAGATTCAGAGGACACAAGTGCATCCCAAATAGCACACTTTTCCCTATAAAGTGCATTACTTTTGTTCGGGGCTCAATGGCCAAAAGTAATGCAATAGATAGGGATTAGGGTGCCATTTGGGACAGAGAACTGTCTACAGAACAGACAAGCTGATCTCATCTGTGCTTTTTCCCCCTTTGTATCACTACATCTGAAGAAAACGTTTCTGTCAACAACAGGATAGGATTTACATAAACATCAGGCTCGTTCTCTTCCTGTGCCTGTGTCTGTCAGAAAACACTTGAGACGTGTAAAATATTTGCATATCAAGGTTGTGATTATAACGAGAAATGGGCTGTCTGCATGTATAACGTTTTAAATATTTGTATATATGAGTCATCTGTTGGTATTTGAGATTTATGTCCAGTTTGATTCTACTGTATTTACATGATTCTACTGTATTTACATGAATCTACAGTATCTACGTGGTTCTACTGTATCTATGTGGTTCTACTGTATCTATGTGGTTCTACTGTATCTATGTGGTTCTACTGTATCTACGTGGTTCTACTGTATCTACATGGTTCTACTGTATCTATGTGGTTCTACTGTATCCACGTGGTTCTACTGTATCTACATGGTTCTACTGTATTTACATGATTGAACTGTATTTACATGTTTCTACTGTGTCTATATGGTTCTACTGTATCTACGTGGTTCTACTGTATCTAGGCGGTTCTACTGTATCTACATGGTTCTACTGTATCTATGTGGTTCTACTGTATCTATGTGGTTCTACTGTATCTACGTGGTTCTACTGTATCTACATGGTTCTACTGTATATACATGTTTGTACTGTATTTACATGATTGTACTGTATTTACATGATTGTACTGTATTTACATGGTTCTACTGTGTCTACATGGTTCTACTGTATCTACGTGGTTCTACTGTATCTACATGGTTCTACTGTATCTACGTGGTTCTACTGTATCTACATGGTTCTATGGTGTGGTGTGCTTTGGTGTGGTATGGTGTGGTGTGGTATGGTATGGTGTGGTATGGTATGGAATGGTATGGTGTGATATAATATGGTGTGGTATGGTATGGTGTGGTGTGTTGTGTGGTATGGTGTGGTGTGGTATGGTGTGGTATTCTGTGGTGTTGTATGGTGTTGTATGGTGTGATATTCTGTGGTGTTGTATGGTGTGTTATGGTGTTGTACGGTATGGTGTGGTATGGTGTGGTGTTGTGTGGTGTTGTGTTGTATGGTGTGGTATGGTGTGGTGTGGTATTCTTTGGTGTTGTATGGTTTGGTATGGTGTGGTATTCTGTGGTGTTGTATGGTGTGGTATGGTGTGGTGTTGTGTGGTGTTGTGTTGTATGGTGTTGTAAGGTGTGGTATGGTATTCTTTGGTGTTGTATGGTTTGGTATGGTGTGGTATTCTGTGGTGTTGTATGGTGTGGTGTGGTGTTTTATGGTGTGGTGTGGTGTTGTATGGTGTGGTATGGTGTTGTATGGTGTTGTATGGTGTTGTATGGTGTGGTATTCTGTGGTGTTGTATGGTGTGGTATGGTGTTGTATGGTATGGTATGGTGTTGTATGGTGTGGTATGGTGTGGTATGGTGTTGTATGGTGTGGTGTTGTATGGTGTGGTATGGTGTTGTAAGGTGTGGTATGGTATTCTTTGGTGTTGTATGGTTTGGTATGGTGTGATATTCTGTGGTGTTGTATGGTGTGGTGTGGTGTTGTATGGTGTGGTATGGTGTTGTATGGTGTTGTATGGTGTGGTATTCTGTGGTGTTGTATGGTGTGGTATGGTGTTGTATGGTATGGTATGGTGTTGTATGGTGTGGTGTTGTATGGTGTGGTGTTGTATGGTGTGGTGTGGTGTTGTATGGTGTTGTATGGTACGGTGTGGTGTTGTATGGTGTGGTGTGGTGTTGTATGGTGTTGTATGGTATGGTATGGTGTTGTATGGTGTTGTGTGGTATGGTGTGGTATGGTGTTGTATGGTGTTGTATGGCGTTGTATGGTATGGTGTGGTGTGGTATGTTGTTGTATGGTGTTGTATGGTGTCGTATTCTGTGGTGTTTTATGGTGTGGTATGGTGTTGTATGGTGTGGTGTGGTGTTGTATGGTGTGGTATAGTGTGGTGTGGTGTTGTATGGTGTGGTGTGGTATTCTTTGGTGTTGTATGGTTTGGTATGGTGTGGTATTCTGTGGTGTTGTATGGTGTGGTGTGGTGTGGTATTCTTTGGTGTGGTATGGTGTGGTGTGGTGTTGTATGGTGTGGTGTGGTATTCTTTGGTGTTGTATGGTGTGGTATGGTGTGGTATTCTGTGGTGTTGTATGGTGTGGTGTGGTGTTTTATGGTGTGGTGTGATGTTGTATGGTGTGGTATGGTGTGGTGTTGTATGGTATGGTGTTTTATGTCGTGGTATTCTGTGGTGTTGTATGGTGTGGTATGGTATGGTATGGTGTTGTGTGGTATGGTATGGTATGGTGTTGTATGGTGTTGTATGGTGTGGTGTGGTGTGGTGTTGTATGGTATTGTATGGTATGGTATGGTGTTGTATGGTGTTGTGTGGTATGGTGTGGTATGGTGTTGTATGGTATGGTGTTGTGTGGTATGGTGTGGTATGGTGCTGTATGGTATGGTGTGGTGTTGTATGGTGTGGTGTTGTATGGTGTTGTATGGTATGGTATGGTGTTGTATGGTGTTGTGTGGTATGGTGTGGTATGGTGTTGTATGGTATGGTGTGGTGTTGTATGGTGTGGTATGGTGTTGTAAGGTGTTGTATGGTGTGGTGTTGTATGGTGTTGTATGGTATGGTATGGTGTTGTATGGTGTTGTGTGGTATGGTGTGGTATGGTGTTGTACGGTATGGTGTGGTGTTGTATGGTGTGGTATGGTGTTGTAAGGTGTTGTATGGTGTGTTGTTGTATGGTGTTGTATGGTATGGTATGGTGTTGTATGGTGTTGTGTGGTATGGTGTGGTATGGTGTTGTATGGTATGGTGTGGTGTTGTATGGTATGATGTGGTGTTGTGTGGTGTGGTGTGGTATGGTGTGGTATGGTGTTGTATGGTATGGTGTGGTGTTGTATGGTGTGGTATGGTGTTGTAAGGTGTTGTATGGTGTGGTGTTGTATGGTGTGGTATGGTGTTGTAAGGTGTTGTATGGTGTTGTAAGGTGTTGTATGGTGTGGTATGGTGTTGTATGGTGTGGTGTTGTATGGTGTGGTATGGTGTTGTAAGGTGTTGTATGGTGTTGTAAGGTGTTGTATGGTGTTGTAAGGTGTTGTAAGGTGTTGTAAGGTGTTGTATGGTGTGGTATGGTGTTGTAAGGTGTTGTATGGTGTGGTGTTGTATGGTGTGGTATGGTGTTGTAAGGTGTTGTATGGTGTTGTATGGTGTGGTATGGTGTTGTATGGTGTGGTGTGGTATGGTGTTGTATGGTGTTGTAAGGTGTTGTAAGGTGTTGTATGGTGTGGTGTTGTAAGGTGTGGTATGGTGTTGTAAGGTGTTGTATGGTGTTGTAAGGTGTTGTATGGTGTTGTAAGGTGTTGTATGGTGTGGTGTTGTATGGTGTGGTAGGGTGTTGTAAGGTGTTGTATGGTGTGGTGTTGTATGGTGTGGTATGGTGTTGTAAGGTGTTGTATGGTGTTGTAAGGTGTTGTATGGTGTGGTATGGTGTGTACAGAGCATGACTGCAATTTGGGATCTGAAATGTAAAGTAACTCATTTTACACTCAACTGTCAGCAGGAATAACATCATGGCTGAAAAGGGAAAGCAGTATCTGAATTCACTCAGCGACTCCTGCTGTAATCACATATTGAAATAGAAATGACAGCCCAGTAGAAGTGCATGGCTGTGTTATGGATTACTTTGGGACTGATTGTGTATTTCTCATTCAATCCAACAACTTCAGCTTTGTTGCTGTTACCATTAACATTACATTTAGAGTATGGTCATTTCAGGGCCAATTGTTATATTGTATTGTCACTCTTGTAAGTGGAACCAGACACATTTCGATCCAGTTTGTATGGTTTAAGTTTGATATTACGCAACAATGAGGATCAACCTGCAAATTTGGGGTACAAAGATTGTCCAGAAATTATAGTGATGGAGAAGAGAGAGAACAAAACTGGAAGCTGGATGAGAGTGTCTCACCGGGGTGCCGTTCCGTCGGCAACATAGACCTGGAACTGTTCGGCTGTTAGGACCTAGTTTAACAATAATGCATCCATCCGTGAGTAACTCTGGTCTGTAATCACTCATTCACTCAGGACTTATTTATTCAGGTCTGTATATATATATTCATGTACAGTTGCTATATCATATCACGTGCAATATTGTAAGTCATTCTTGGACTGAACTTACGTATTCATTCACTCAGGAACGCATATTAGTATCCTGTCAGTTGTATCTTTTTTCATTGCTATTAGTATATCGAATGTGCAATACGTGCATTTATCTGTAATCAAACCATGCACTAAGGACTGTATTTTAAGGGAATTACTATTATTACCCCAAATTATATCATACACACATTTAGCTATTTAAGTATCTCTTCCTGTCATTTACCTGTACAGTTAATTTAACCATGCAAAATATTCACTTACCTGTAAATGTAACTGTATATTTACCTGTTCAGTTAATTTAACCATGCAAAATAGTGACTTACCTGTTCCAGACTGTATATTAAGTAAACTATTATTACCCTCACTTATATCATACACACAATTAGCTATTTAAGTATTTCTCTGCCATCGACCTGTATAGTATAGTTAACCATGCAAATATTCCTTATTTATCTATATCAACTTGCAATATTTGTATATATTTTTTCCACCTAACACTCTGTAACAATGTATAGTATACATATTCAGCCATTCACCCATACTATGCAATGTATTTTTATAGCTTTTTGAACTCCATATTGCCGCTCTATGTATCATGTGTCTATCTTTTGTGTATTTTCGTTCTAGCATTTTGCACCTGCCCTGTGTTTTTTCGTAGCTGCTTGACGAAGAAATTTCCCCTCGGTGATCAATAAAGTATCTATCTATCTATCTATCTATCTATCTATCTATCTATCTATCTATCTATCTATCTATCTATCTAAATGTTTTATGTTTTATGTATAAGATGTCTAGTTGTAACCGAAAGGTCGCTGGTTCGAATACCCGAGCCAACAAGGTGACAAACCTGCCGATGTGCCCTTGAGCAAGGCACTTAGGGGCACTATACTACTATGGCTGACCCTGTAGAACAATGCAGAGAATTTGTTCTTAACTGACTTCCCTAGTTAAAAGAAGTTAAATATTTTAAAAAGTATAGACGACACCTGATACCAAATAGAAGAGGCATTTGCATTTCGTTGCGTTTTTCTGAATTCAATTCTGTTTCCTTTCATTCAAATTTGAAATGCAATTCTGCATCCTGTTTACCAAATTCAGTTCAAATTGAAGAATATAATTCTGAATTGATCCCAACCCTGGTGTCGGTTTCCTTTTCTAGAGTTATGCATCTCAATTTCCAGGACAGCATCACAATGGTCAATTGAATGTTATTCTTACGATATCGTCTGTATTCATATATCCATCTATCATTGGTAAAAGTTGCAGTATGCTTACAGAAAATGATCTGGACAGTGTAATTGGCTGTTTAGCATTTTTCTGTTAAGTTGGAAGTTATTTTTTCTGCTGACAGCATAGCTACGCTAGGCTACTGACGTTTGAGTCGTAGGCTTTCAGAACAGAGCTCTAAACATTACCGTTAGCGGCCAACCCAAAGGTGTTCAGGCGTGCCTGTGTGTATGTGTGCGTGTGTTCGGTGCGTGTGTTCTACCCTGTGACTTTTGATTACTGAAAGTCACTCTCCGTGACTGACATGTGCCATAATTTCAGAAAGGTATGGCAAATGATTTCCAGATATAACAACATGGCTCGCTGGAAGAAACTTATTTTCCCCAGTTCGAAACAGAAAATAGATGTTAGAGGTCTAAGCG
Source organism: Thymallus thymallus (assembly GCA_023634145.1). Taxonomy (NCBI): domain Eukaryota; kingdom Metazoa; phylum Chordata; class Actinopteri; order Salmoniformes; family Salmonidae; genus Thymallus; species Thymallus thymallus. The sequence continues at coordinate 30,824,894 of CM042384.1, forward strand.
TTGATATCTTCTAAACTGAACTGGCCAATCTTTAGGAAAATATTACAGTTGACATGACCAGAAGAATAAAACATTTACTTTCTTTTTTCTGTTGTTTAATTCATTCGAAAACTCAGCAAAGTGTGTCACAGGAAACTTTGTAAATGTAATATCTGTATTGTCTTAAGCTCAGGCAGACATGAGCTTTCAAACGACACAGAAGGAATGTTGAGTGTTTCTGTTAGCTTTGAAGGATTTAAGTCAACTCTGAAACAGTGCTTATTGCTCTGTTATCCACCTTTGCGTTAATGAAAAGCATGTCCTGAATCTGTCAAGGGAGATTAGGTGAATATGATTACTATTGTCCTTTTGCCAATGTAGATTTCTATCCATGGGGATAACAGTCAAACCATCTGGATGTGTATTATCTTACCCTGCCAAGGTACCTCAAGAAAGGTTGAGTCGGTGATAAGGAGCTGAAAATGAAGTGCCATCGTCAGAAATATAGTGTAGAGATACGTAGCGAAGAACTTCACATGTCTGACCAAAACAAGAAGAAGTAACACAAATGTGCTTTCACAAAGATGTCTCCTATCTCTGTAGGACATTTGCATATCATAAATTATTGATTTATTGTACCCCCTTTGACTGGTCTTTTGGGAGTGGGAGTAGTACAAATCCTTTTTAACTCCAATAAATGTACTGATGTAATCATACTCTCATTGTTATATAAATAATGGTCATTTTCAGAGAATATTCCAATTACGTTACCTTCGTCTTTATCACTGCATCTATCCATTATAGCGCTAAAAATACATCATAATACTTTCTCCTTGGACTAAAGGTCCCCACAACCAGAACCCCAGATTTTGAATGCTTCATCTATTTGTAGATTGATGAAAATAGGGTATTGTAACATGTGCTTGTTTATTCTACTCCATTGTAAAGTGATAGATCTTATTGAACTGAAAGATGAACCCGTAGGCAAACACTCATCAGATATAAAAGAAATAACTACTTGTAAAAGAAGTGGAACAATCAAAATGATCAAAGTCCTCCTGAAGATTGATTTCAAACATTCAGATGAAGGACTGCTAGTTCATTATTTTATCACAGGTGTTCATTGAAATGAGTCATGAGTCTCAAGGATCTGGGCCAGTTTATTCATTAGCATACAAGCACCAGTGTTTTAAAAGGGATCACCATCTCTCTGTTTCTCCTTTCTTTCTGTCTTTCTTTCTTTCTTACTTCCAGGCTGTTGTCAATCAGTCGGTAATTTAACAACGTCTCAGAGAGTTATGACTTTGGGACAGGCAGACATATTTAGTGGTGATGAGCGGTCTAACCCTAGCTAGCCTAGCATCCTTTTATTTGATTAGTATTTTCATCTGAGGAATTATCAACCACTAATATAATGGATTGATTAATATCTTCCACCATCTGGAATGAGATAAGTGCTCCTCTGGTCCTGATAGCCTTCCCTGGCGCTGTGTCGGGCTAATAGGCTGTTCAAAGACCTGCTCTGCTGCGGACAGATGAGCAGGGGTGGGGCTGGAGCAGCTGTGGCTTGGTCTGTTACCTGCTGCCTGTCAGAGGATGCAACTTAGTTCAGAGTCAACTTCAGGCTATCCAGGCCTGCTATCCAGACAGAATAGGGAGGACTGTGCCTGGCAGCCCGGTTTACAGGCCTGGAGAAGAAGAGCATAATTAACTAACTAAGGCCCGTGAGAGACAACATCTGGGAGTGGTTTGAGAAGACTGATGATAAATAAGAAGATGTCACGATGCAGTGGGTGTAGATTATACTTCTATACTTCTATCACAGTGGGTGTAGATTATATTTATATACTTCTATCAGAGTGGGTGTAGATTATATGTATATACTTCTATCACAGTGGGTGTAGATTATACTTCTATACTTCTATCACAGTGGGTGTAGATTATATTTATATACTTCTATCACAGTGGGTGTAGATTATACTTCTATACTTCTATCACAGTGGGTGTAGATTATATTTATATACTTCTATCACAGTGGGTGTAGATTATATTTATATACTTCTATCACAGTGGGTGTATATTATACTTCTATACTTCTATCACAGTGGGTGTAGATTATACTTCTATACTTATATCACAGTGGGTGTAGATTATACTTCTATACTTCTATCACAGTGGGTGTAGATTATAGGTTATTATTGTAAAATGTGGATCTATTTGGACTTGGTGGGTGTAGTTTTATCTTTCCTACAAACAAATAAAATAAATATAAAGTCATAGAAATATTCTAGTTGGATCCTTGTACACAATTGTAAATATATGCAGCATTACCACAGTACAGTCCTTGCTTTATTTAACTGATGTGTAGTTAGGCCATGACCAAGTCCTTTCTCAAACATTTTTCTCTAACAACTAGGGTTCACCTTGGGGACCTTCTTCCCTATCATCCATGTTAAAACTCACTTAAACAGGGGAAAAGATTTCTTGTTTCTTAAAACTTACCATCCATGCATAGAGCATATTATTGTTTGAATTCAGTCCAGAACATGTCAGTCTCAATTAAAATTGTACAGGGGTTGTTTTTCATTACCTGAGCTTGGGGAAATGTATGAGCCATTAAGCCACTACCTGTATGGGCCATTAAGCCACTACCTGTATGGGCCATTAAGCCGTTAGCTGTACTAGTATCAGTAGACGGTGTAGAGGTGAACATCTGGAGGTTACGAGACAGAGCATGAAATGAAACGTCCCTGGCTCCCTCCCCTTCCTTGTGTCCAAAAGACCATGCTAATGAAATACCATGAATAGCAAAAAGGATGTTACCAGGATCTGCAACACATTGACTTCCTACCTGGTCATACTGAATCAAAAAGGACTCTAGTCGCGTCCCAAATGGCACCTTATTTCCTATGTAGTGCTCTACATTTGAGCACATCCCTATGGGACCTGGTCAGAAGAAGTGCATTACAGTATGTAGGGAATAGGGTGCCATTTGGGACGCAAACTCAGAGAGAGAATGTGGAGGGACTTATCTCTACATGACCTTTCAGTGTCACCATAACACAGGGATATATTTTAGATATTCAACTAGGCAGGGGGGGGGGGGGGGGGGGGTGAATAGTATTGTAAAAATCTTCAAAATTGTGTCTGGTAAAAGAGTCGTAACTGTGCTCCATGTCTGTATTATATTGTGTTGAGTATCTTGTGATTAAGTTTAATTAATGTCCTCTCTCTCTCAGAGGTGGGCATGACTTTAAAATGGCAGACATATTTCAGTTTTAAATTCACATGATGTAAACATTACTGTCTCTGTGCTTGTAGTGTTAAGTATCAATATTACACTTCTATTCATTGCGTCATTGATACTATAAACGTACTTGTATTTGTTTGAATTATTTAAGTCTTCATCAATGTTTAAATGTCCCTCTCCTCTGGATTCCACCAACCCACTTCATAGTTTGCCCAAGGCTGAGCTTGTTAATCTATGTAGGTAAAGCGTTATATTTTAGGGAACTGAGATTGCAGGTCTGAAAACTGAAATCACTTGAGGCAAAACAATCATCTATTAATAAATATGAATAGATTGGCTCTTCAATAGTGATTGGCTGCTTTCTGTCCTTATAGTTTAATATCTCTCTCAGAATAGAGACAAATGATAGAAGTATTTTATATCAAAAGTCACACATGGTGTGGATGATTCCTGCCGGCCGTGTGTCGTTCCAAAGTAACGGTGAATAATGACATTTCTCCGTTGTCAACGATTCTAGGTTTTTGCTACAGGGTGTTCCAAATCATTTTCACTTGTGAGCTAGCTTTCAATTTGTCAAATAACCATGAGAGTTCCGTCTGTGATCACTTTCAGAGCCATTGTGAGTCTGCAGTGCTAAGAACCTCATGAACAGGCTGTTCATTTAATTTCCGTTATCATACTCAAACAGTATTTCTAATCTCACTGGAGATGTGTGTGGTAAAACTTGTATTCTTGATGATATGCAGTAATCAATCCCTGCTAGCCTCTTCTTCCCGGCCTCATCCTAAGCTGGAGCAAAACTTGCTGTGTCTCCCTGTTACATCATGGCACAATATTACACTTTGGGGATTCTGGAAGAAAGCAGAGCCTTTAGATTTGTAATTCCAGAGAGCTGCATTGTTGCGAGAGGCAGATGTATCAACGTGCCGATGACTGAAATCAGTGCAAGCTAGGGGGAAATAATTGATGTGCAGTTTTTGAAGTACAGAGCACTTCCCTACGTAGCATTGACATGGCTCACACTGGCTGGGATCTCTACGTAGCATTGACATGGCTCACACTGGCTGGGATCTCTACGTAGCATTGACATGGCTCACACTGGCTGGGATCTCTACGTAGCATTGACATGGCTCACACTGGCTGGGATCTCTACGTAGCATTGACATGGCTCACACTGGCTGGGATCTCTACGTAGCATTGACATGGCTCACACTGGCTGGGATCTCTACGTAGCATTGACATGGCTCACACTGGCTGGGATCTCTACGTAGCATTGACATGGCTCACACTGGCTGGGATCTCTACGTAGCATTGACATGGCTCACACTGGCTGGGATCTCTACGTAGCATTGACATGGCTCACACTGGCTGGGATCTCTACGTAGCATTGACATGGCTCACACTGGCTGGGATCTCTACGTAGCATTGACATGGCTCACACTGGCTGGGATCTCCACGTAGCATTGACATGGCTCACACTGGCTGGGATCTCTACGTAGCATTGACATGGCTCACACTGGCTGGGATCTCTACGTAGCATTGACATGGCTCACACTGGCTGGGATCTCTACGTAGCATTGACATGGCTCACACTGGCTGGGATCTCTACGTAGCATTGACATGGCTCACACTGGCTGGGATCTCTACGTAGCATTGACATGGCTCACAATGGCTGGGATCCCTTGCTGTATAAAATTTATGACAGTCATGGCCAGAAATATTGGCACCCTTGCACTTTTTTCAACTCAACATTTTCCCTAAAAATAAGTTGAAATTAACCAAAGTATTGGGTCTCAACAATTCTTTATTTCACTGTTAATATTACAGAACCATTGTTTTTTTATTCAGAACTTAATATATCCATTTAAATCAGAAAATTAACAGAAATGGCATTGACAAAAGTATTGACACCCTAGACGTAATATTTGGTAGCACAGCCTTTGGTCAAAATAACTGCAATTAAGTGTTTCCTCTAGCCATCAATGAGCTTCCTGTAGCTCTGATAGATAGATAGATAGATAGATAGATAGATAGATAGATAGATAGATAGATAGATAGATAGATAGATAGATAGATAGATAGATAGATAGATAGATAGATAGATAGATAGATAGATAGATAGATAGATAGATAGATAGATAGATAGATAGATAGATAGATAGATAGATAGATAGATAGATAGATAGATAGATAGATAGATAGATAGATAGATAGATAGATAGATAGATGATAGATAGATAGATAGATAGATAGATAGATAGATAGATAGATAGATAGATAGATAGATAGATAGATAGATAGATAGATAGATAGATAGATAGATAGATAGATAGATAGGTACTTTATTGATCCCCTTGTCAAGCAGCTACAACAAAACACAGGGCAGGTGCAAAATGCCACAACGAAAGTACACAAAAGACAGATACACGGTACATGATACATAGAGCGGCAGTATGAAAAAGTATAGAAATACAAGATATCTGGAGTGCAAAAAAAAGCTAAAAAAAGACATAGCATAGTATGGGTGGTTGGCTGAATATGTACACTATACATTGGTGGATGCTGGATGGTTAACTATACTATACAGGTCGATGGCAGAGAAATACTTCAGTAGCTAAAAATGCGTATGATATGAGCGAGGGTAATAATAGTTTACTTAATAGACAGACTGGGTAAATGAACAGGTAAGTGAAAATTATGCATGGTTAAATTAGCTGTACAGTTAGGTATACAGTTATATTTACAGATAAGTGAATACTTGCATGTTTACATAAACTGTACAGGTAAATGACAGGAAGAGATACTTTAATAGCTAAATGTGTGTATGATATCATTTGGGGTAAAAATAGTAATTCCCTTAACATACAGTCCTTAGTGCGCAGGGTTTAATTACAGACAACTGCACGTATTGCACATTCGATATACTAAAAGCAATGAGAAAAGGTGCAACTGGCAGGATACTAATATGCATTCCTGAGTGAATGCCTACGTAGGTTAAGTCCAATAATTACTTACAATATTGCATGTGATATAATATAACAACTGTACATGAGTATGTATATACAGACCTGTATGAATAAATAGGTCCTGAGTGGATGAGTGCTGACGGACCAGAGTTACTCACGGATGGATGCATAATTGTTAAACTAGGTCCTAGCACCCCAACAGTTCCAGATCTATGTTGCCGACGGCACGGCACCCTGGTGAGGCATTATATAGTCTAATAGCCGCCGGCAGGAAGGACCTCCTGTAGCGCTCTCTGGCACACCGTGGTGGGATCAGTCTGTGACTGAAAGTGCTCCTCTGCGTCATAACCATAGCGTGCAGAGGGTGGGTGACGTTGTCCATGATGGCCAGCAGTTTGGCCAGGATCCGTCTCTCCACCACCTCCTCTAGAGTGTCAAGGCTCATCCCCAGGACAGAGCTAGCCTTCCTGATCAGCTTATTTACCTGTACATGCAGTTTGGCCCACTCCTCTTGTGCAAACTGCTCCAGTTCTCCCAGATTTGATGGGCGCCTTCTCCCAAATACTGTTTTCAGATCTCTCCACAAGTTTTCAATGGAATTTAGATCTGGATTTATTGCTGACCACTTCAGAACAGTCCAGACCCATGACCTTCGACGGAGACCCAGGTTTCTGACACTGGGTCCGACATTGCGCTCCAAAATGCCTTGGTATTCTCCTGATTTCATGATGCCATGCAGATGTTCAAGGCACACAGTACCAGAGGCAGCAAAGCAACCCTAAAAAACATCTCTGAACCCTCATCCATGTTTGACTGTAGGGAATGTGTTCTTTTTGTTGAAGGCTTCATTTTGTTTTCTGTAAACATAGAGGCGGCGTGTTTTACCAAAAAGCTCTAATTTGGTCTCATCTGTCCACAGGACATTTTCGGCATGTTCAGGTGTGTTTTGGCAAATTGCAGTCTGGCTTTCCTGCTGGGTCCCCTTTCATTGAGTTGGTGATGGATGGTGCGAGTTGAAACTGTTGTACGTTTTGTCTGAAGGTCAGTTGGAATCTGTGTGACAGCTGATCGAGGTGCTTTCACCACCAGTCAAACAATCCTTCGCTACAATCTTCCATCAAGTTTTATATGCGGGCACATCCAGGGAGGTTGGCTACAGTGGCATGGGCCTTAAACATTACATACGGTGGAAACAGGAACATCAAGGACCCTAGAGGTGGACTTGAAGCCTTGAGATTGTCCATGCTTGTCTACAATCCTGTGTCTGACCTCCTCAGATAATTCTCTGGATGTCTTTCTTTTCTCTGTGCTCATTGGGGTACACAGTGACGCACAACAGGAGAATGAGTCCTTTTCTCTATTCAAACTGGTTGAATATGTGATTGTTATACTGCAGGTTCCTGTTTCCCACCGCAGGTGAGTTCCATTCCAAAGTAAAGGAGAATCTCCTGCCTGAAATCTAATGACTTCTAACTACTTCTAGAAGGTGCCAATAAATTTGTCTGGTCCATTTTAGGATTCTTTCTTTGTGGAATTAACTAACATTTAGTAAATTATTCTGATTTTTCTGTTTTGTTCAACTGCAAACCAAAGACATACATATGTGAAAACCAAAAGATTTTTAATTTCAACACTTTTCTGGAAGAAAGTGTGCAAGGGTGCCAATATTTCTGGCCACGACTGTATATTTTACACAGTCATACAGGGTGTCTCAGGTTGAATACAGTCATACAGGGTGTCTCAGCTTGAACACAGTCATACAGGGTGTATCAGCTTGAACACAGTCATACAGGGTGTCTCAGCTTGAACACAGTCATACAGGGTGTCTCAGCTTGAACACAGTCATACAGGGTGTCTCAGCTTGAACACAGTCATACAGGGTGTCTCAGCTTGAACACAGTCATACAGGGTGTATCAGCTTGAACACAGTCATACAGGGTGTCTCAGCTTGAACACAGTCATACAGGGTGTCTCAGCTTGAACACAGTCATACAGGGTGTCTCAACTTGAACACATTCATACAGGGTGTCTCAGCTTGAACACATTCATACAGGGTGTCTCAGCTTGAACACCGTCATACAGGGTGTATCAGCTTGAACACATTCACACAGGGTGTCTCAGCTTGAACACAGTCATACAGGGTGTCTCAGCTTGAACACAGTCATACAGGGTGTCTCAGCTTGTACACAGTCATACAGGGTGTCTCAGCTTGTACTCATTCATACAGGGTGTCTCAGCTTGTACACAGTCATACAGGGTTTCTCAGCTTGAACACAGTCATACAGGGTGTATCAGCTTGAACACAGTCATACAGGGTGTCTCAGCTTGAACACAGTCATACAGGGTGTCTCAGCTTGAACACATTCATACAGGGTGTCTCAGCTTGAACACAGTCATACAGGGTGTCTCAGTTTGAACACATTCATACAGGGTGTCTCAGCTTGAACACAGTCATACAGGGTGTCTCAGTTTGAACACAGTCATACAGGGTGTCTCAGCTTGAACACAGTCATACAGGGTGTCTCAGCTTGAACACAGTCATACAGGGTGTCTCAGCTTGAACACATTCATACAGGGTGTCTCAGCTTGAACACAGTCATACAGGGTGTCTCAGCTTGAACACAGTCATACAGGGTGTCTCAGCTTGAACACAGTCATACAGGGTGTCTCAGCTTGAACACAGTCATACAGGGTGTCTCAGCTTGAACACAGTCATACAGGGTGTCTCAGCTTGAACACAGTCATACAGGGTGTCTCAGCTTGAACACAGTCATACAGGGTGTCTCAGCTTGAACACAGTCATACAGGGTGTCTCAGCTTGCACCTAGAGTTACGTTATTATACCTGTTATTATACTGTTATTGCAGGTAGCAAATGCCTTATTTGAACTACCTCTGCTTACTAACCTTTACAGCAGAGTTTTAAGGGTTTCTCCCCTCAATTGTAAGCCTCTCTATTATCATAGATGGCGTAGTCCTGTAGAGAGATGGCGTAGTCCTGTAGAGAGATGGCGTAGTCCTGTAGAGAGATGGCGTAGTCCTGTAGAGAGATGGCGTAGTCCTGTAAAGCTCTTCTTACCTCAGGCTGTTAAACATGAGACCTAACCTTCCATCGAGAGGAAGTAATGGCCCCCAGCTTTAATTGTCATGGCTCGTTCATCTTCACTAACAAAAGCAGTAGAGAACCGTCCCAAATGGCCCCCTATTCCTTCTATGTTGCACTCCTTTTGACCAGGACCCACAAGATGCCCAAAAGTAGTGCACTATAGAGAAAAGAGAGTGCCATTTGAGACTCAGTCATAATCAATGGGTCTGGAAAGAAAGCCAACCACTCTGACAAAGGAAGTGATTAAGTTCTGCTTGGTATTTCTGTAACAAATTTGTTGCAGAGGTGGGCCACAGACAGTGTGAAGAGAAAGTGGGCTCTTTGAGTTGGTTAACACACCTATCAGACGCAATTGCGATATAAAGCTAACAACGGTCTTTCTTAGTCAACGCTTGAGGGAAAAAAACACACAAAAAAAACATCATTTGTCCTTGAAAGGAATAAAAACTGTGTGTTATTCTATTAAGTGTATTGAATGGTAAGATACATTCTCTGGAAGAGGAAACTAATAGGAACAGACTGGATCTTTGTAAATCATTGCAGAGCATACATCACACTACCATTCAGATAATGTTACTAGTATATTATATGTATGTATATATATATATATATATATATATATATATCCAGAGAATGTATCTTACCATTCAATACACTTAATAGAATAACACACAGTTTTTATTCCTTTCAAGGACAAATCGTGTTTTTATTTATATTCTGTAAAGCAGAAGGAGTAGACACATCAAACAGCACAGCACCATTTAGCCACCAAATGACAAAATGTCCCTCAGGAAAGTTGAGGCCCATTAAAATGATAGATTGCACTGCGTCATGGTTTATGCAAAGGGACGTTTTACACTCACAAAGCAGTCTAATTGCATTCATTCCTGTGAGAAGTCCACAAATGTTGAATTTAGGTTCTCAGGCGTATTGGCAGCAAGCTGCTTGACAGCGGCTGGCTGGAAGCGACAAGGGAAAAGGAAGGGAAATGTAAATCTTGACAAACAGAAAGCCAGTGTCCATATTATCGTCCATCGCCCTGACAGGCCTCTTCCCATGCATAAATTCAAACAATGCCTGCCTGGATGGTTGCACGGTAAAACTATGGCGGTAGGACGATTCATTCTGATCTGACATCCATCGTGCAGGTCTAATAAAATAAAATGAAATGTTATTTGTCACATACTTTGTACATTACAGAGTGGATGTGCAGGGGTACAAGGTAATTGAGGTAGATATGCACATAGGTCAGGGTAAAGTGACTTGGCAACAGGATAGATAATAGACAGAAGCAGAATCCTATGTTATGAGTCAAAAGAGTTTGTGCCAAAAGGGTCAGTGCAGATAGTCAGGGTAGCTATTTGGTTAACTATTTAACTAACCGTTTAGCAGTCTTTTTGCTTGGGGGTAGAAGTTGTTAAGGGTCCTGTTGGGTCCAGACTTGGTGCATCAGTACCGCTTGCAGTGTGGTAGCAGAGGGAACAGTCTATGACTTGGGTGAATGGAGTCTTTGACCATTTTTAGGGCCAACCTTTGACGCAACCTGGTATGGAGGTCCTGGATGGCTCGGGCCCAGTGATGTACTGGGCCGTACGCTCCAGTGGCACTCGGTGCCGTTTAAATCAAATCCAATTTTATTGGTCACATACATGTGTTTAGCAGATGTTCTTGTGGGTGTAGCGAAATGCTTGTAAAACATTTCCTGAGCTAATAGTGTAAAAAAGAATACATAAAAAAAACAAAATACTGCAAAGTTCCCTAAGAGCTAGTTACGAGGCCGCCATATCCGTCAGCGTTTAAAAAAATGTTTTCTTGAGCATGGCCTTATTTCTATTACAGCATATTGGATAACTGTCATTAATTCACTCAGTTCAATGTAACATTGATAGGTTTAGGCTACTACATGATACTAACATTTTCCCTGTACCCATCATGAGGTCGCTACAACCTAGACTATCAATTAAAGTCTACAATGAAGGTGCACAGGTCGAGAGAAAGATGTGATGTGACAGCCAAACCTTCATATCATAACCGCTACACACAGCCTACATCGTTGTCACCATATTAACTAAAGTAAAATTATAGTCAACATAGTTAATAGAAGTAACCCGCTAGTAAACCCACTACAGTCATGTAGTAACGTTACAGTGTATAGTCAGCAGTTACACCGGCTGGCCCCCGTGGTAATACATGTGTAAAACCAAAAGCTTACCTTGGCTTGGAAGAGTTCCAGTGTTGTGTTGGAAAGTCATAGGCAGCTAACTAACATAGCATCTCTCTGTTTGAGCTGGGTGTTAGAGTAGGTTAAACTAGCTAGCTGCATTTGCTAGCTAAAAGTGAAGAAAATTTCAATCTATCTCTTTCTCTTGCTTCTCCTTCATTTTTGAATAAAATGAAGTTGTTCAAAACTGTTCAACTATTGTCTTTCTCTCTCTTTGAGTCAACTACTCACCACATTTTATGCACTGCAGTGCTAGCTAGCTGTAGCTTATGCTTTCAGTACTAGATAAATTATCTGATCCTTTGATTGGGTGGACAACATGTCAGTTCATGCTGCAAGAGCTCTGATAGGTTGAAGTTGTCATAATTACTGTGTAAGTCTATGGAAAGGGGTGAAAACCAAAAGTCTCCTAGGTTTTGAAGTCAATGCACCCAGAGGAGGACGGAAGCTATAGCTGTCCTCCGGCTACACCATGGTGCTACCCTACAGAGTGCTGTTGAGGCTACTGTAGACCTTCATTGCCAAACAGTGGGTTTTAATAAATTATTTGGTGGCATGTGAATATACTGTATTTACTATACTTTTATCTAAAAAGGATAACTTTTTTTATGTTTTATTTTCTTCTGAAATTCACTGAGGAGGATGGTCCTTCCCTTCCTCCTCTGAGGAGCCTCCACTGGTACGCACTACCCTCTGTAGCGCCTTGCCGTCGAATGCCAAGCACCGCCATACTAAGCGGTGGTGAAGCCAGTCAAAATGCTGTCAATGGTGCAGCTGTAGAACATTTTAAGGATCTGACGGCCCATGCCAAATCTTTTCAGCCTCCTGTGGCAGAAAAGGTGTTGTCGTGCTTTCTTCACAAATGTGTTGGTATTTGTGGACCATGAACATTTCTTAGTGATGTGGACACCGAGGAACTTCAAGCTCTTGACCCGCTCCACTAAAGCGATATGGATGGGTTTCCTGTAGTCAACAATAAGATCCTGTCTTTCTTTTATTTTTTTTACCTCTTTTTCATCATATTTTTCATTTTTGTAAATATAAATGAGCAAAAATGTATAAAAACAGTTTGTTGCACTGTCATTATGGGGTATTGTGTGTACATTGATGAGGGGAAAAAACTATTTAATAAATGTTCGAATAAGGCTGTAACGTAACAAAACGTGGAAAAGGTCAAGGGGTCTGAATACTTTCCAAAGGCACTGTATATGGCATCCCCTGTAGAATAACAATTTATCTGAGAATACACACCAATACACATACAATACACATACAATACACATACAATACACACCAACACACACCAATACACACAAAATACACACCAATACACACACATACACCTACTTTGTCATTTTGATTTTGTACACAGTCATAAGATACGTGGTATAGAAAAGTACCATAGGTAACTACATGGGGAGCTATACCTCTAATACAGATCTTCCTCCACCCTGGTGGTGTGTGTAACTTGTTATTATGTCTCTGGAGAAACCTAGATTAAAATAAAGGTCCTATCTATCAAATTACTGTAAGCAGAATGAGGTGGTTTTTTTTACCCCCAATGGAATTTTTTAATGTAAGTCCATGTTGATATAGAAACACTAAGTAATGATTCAGATGAATTAAGAACCTTTGGACTATGATTGAAAATATGACTGTAGTATGAGGGTTAAGATGGCACCCTATTCCCTGTACAACACACTACTTTGTAGTGCACTATATAGGGTATAGTACACCATATTGTCTATAGGCTACAGTGTAGGGTGTAAGACATTAACCAGATGCGATATGCATATGATATCTCTCACTGGGATAATGAAAGTAGAATGTACTCGCCCAATCGACCCCATCTCATTTTATGGTGAGAGACATCACTCCTATTTTTTTATTTATTTTCTAAGATAATGAGATGACAATGTATTCAACCAACCTTAGAAAGAAGAGAGAGGGGGAAGACATTCTAGAGCACTTATCCACAGCCTTTGATCAGAGATCCAGCTGTCTCTCTGGGCGTCTGTGGACCGTGAAAGCTGTGGAAGCATTCCAAATGGCACCCTATCCTCTTTTTAATGCACTACATTTGACCTGGGCCCACAGAGCCATGGTGTGGCATTTGGGACACAGTGTGTCTGTTCTATCACCACTGTTGTCATGGATATCGTTTTACTGTGTATTTATCAACCAGCAAAATGTGTCAAGTTCTAACTGATTGTTTTTTGGTTAAAGAAAACAGGCCTACAATGTAAAAAGAGTTGTGTAGCTAATTCTACTGTCCCTTTGGCTGGCTACCCGCCTACCCTTGACCTCAGGTCTTACTGTGTGTTTGAGCGTTGGCGAATCCAGTGGAGGATACCAGACAAAATCCCACAATCCATACTACAATCACAGTTTACCAATGTATGTTCTGGGAGTTTTAACTTTGTATTTGGCTGCTTTCATGAACACGATTTCCTTTTAGAGGTTGCATTGCATTATTCTGACTGATATCCAATATGATGTGATGCTTTATTCTGACTGATATCCAATATGATATATTGTTTTATTCTGACTGATATCCAATATGATATATTGTTTTATTCTGACTGATATCCAATATGATGTGATGCTTTATTCTGACTGATATCCAATAGGATGTGATGCTTTATTCTGACTGATATCCAATATGATGTGATGCTTTATTCTGACCGTTATCCAATATGATGTGATGCTTTATTCTGACCGTTATCCAATATGATGTGATGCTTTATTCTGACTGATATCCAATATGATGTGATGCTTTATTCTGACTGATATCCAATATGATGTGATGCTTTATTCTGACCGTTATCCAATATGATGTGATGCTTTATTCTGACTGATATCCAATATGATGTGATGCTTTATTCTGACTGATATCCAATATGATTTGATGCTTTATTCTGACTGATATCCAATATGATGTGATGCTTTATTCTGACTGATATCCAATATGATATATTGTTTTATTCTGACTGATATCCAATATGATATATTGTTTTATTCTGACTGATATCCAATATGATATATTGTTTTATTCTGACTAATATCCAATATGATGTGATGCTTTATTCTGACTGATATCCAATATGATGTGATGCTTTATTCTGACTGATATCCAATATGATTTGATGCTTTATTCTGACTGATATCCAATATGATGTGATGCTTTATTCTGACTGATATCCAATATGATATATTGTTTTATTCTGACTGATATCCAATATGATATATTGTTTTATTCTGACTAATATCCAATATGATGTGATGCTTTATTCTGACTGATATCCAATATGATGTGATGCTTTATTCTGACTGATATCCAATATGATGTGATGCTTTATTCTGACTGATATCCAATATGATGTGATGCTTTATTCTGACCGTTATCCAATATGATGTGATGCTTTATTCTGACTGATATCCAATATGATGTGATGCTTTATTCTGACTGATATCCAATATGATGTGATGCTTTATTCTGACTGATATCCAATATGATGTGATGCTTTATTCTGACTGATATCCAATATGATGTGATGCTTTATTCTGACTGATATCCAATATGATTTGATGCTTTATTCTGACTGATATCCAATATGATGTGATGCTTTATTCTGACTGATATCCAATATGATATATTGTTTTATTCTGACTGATATCCAATATGATATATTGTTTTATTCTGACTGATATCCAATATGATATATTGTTTTATTCTGACTAATATCCAATATGATGTGATGCTTTATTCTGACTGATATCCAATATGATGTGATGCTTTATTCTGACTGATATCCAATATGATTTGATGCTTTATTCTGACTGATATCCAATATGATGTGATGCTTTATTCTGACTGATATCCAATATGATATATTGTTTTATTCTGACTGATATCCAATATGATATATTGTTTTATTCTGACTGATATCCAATATGATATATTGTTTTATTCTGACTAATATCCAATATGATGTGATGCTTTATTCTGACTGATATCCAATATGATGTGATGCTTTATTCTGACTGATATCCAATATGATGTGATGCTTTATTCTGACTGATATCCAATATGATGTGATGCTTTATTCTGACTGATATCCAATATGATGTGATGCTTTATTCTGACTGATATCCAATATGATGTGATGCTTTATTCTGACTGATATCCAATATGATGTGATGCTTTATTCTGACTGATATCCAATATGATGTGATGCTTTATTCTGACTGATATCCAATATGATGTGATGCTTTATTCTGACTGATATCCAATATGATGTGATGCTTTATTCTGACTGATATCCAATATGATGTGATGCTTTATTCTGACTGATATCCAATATGATGTGATGCTTTATTCTGACTGATATCCAATATGATGTGATGCTTTATTCTGACTGATATCCAATATGATGTGATGCTTTATTCTGACTGATATCCAATATGATTTGATGCTTTATTCTGACCGTTATCCAATATGATGTGATGCTTTATTCTGACCGTTATCCAATATGATTTGATGCATTATTCTGACCGTTATCCAAAATGATTTGATGCTTTGCTAATATGTATTTTAGGCAGCACATTATAGACAGAGCAGCTCTGATTGGCATCTAGGCCTCCTCCAGTCCTCTTCATCAGATGGGAAATTCTTCAAGCCCTTATTCATGAATATGAAGATCTCCATCACATCACAGAGACCATGAATATAGATGGATCCCCCATCTGCTCCATCTGTTGTGACGCCAACATGACCCCACACTCCACTTAATTACTTCTCCTTTACTCCGAGAAATAAACATGTGGTGTTAGATAGATTTTTGACATGGACAACTGACAATATGTCAATAGCATGCTGGGAGTTTTTCCCTTGATGTATCGTATTGACGAAAGAGTTGAAATCTGTGCTCTAAAGTGTCAGTGTGAATGAGTCAGTGATTTCAAAGAGCAGCATTCCCATGTCTTGTAAGGCTTTACCCCTTTCAGACCACATTGCAGACCACCTTTCAGACCACCTTTCAGAACACATTGCAGACCACCTTTCAGACCACCTTTCAGAACACATTGCAGACCACCTTTCGACCACATTGCAGACCACCTTTCAGACCACATTGCAGACCACCTTTCAGACCACATTGCAGACCACCTTTCAGAACACATTGCAGACCACCTTTCAGACCACATTGCAGACCACCTTTCAGACCACATTGCAGACCACCTTTCAGACCACATTGCAGACCACCTTAGTAGAATTAGATGTTGTAATGTTAGTAATGTTTCCATTCAACTAGATAGATAGATAGATAGATAGATAGATAGATAGATAGATAGATAGATAGATAGATAGATATATAGATAGATAGATAGATAGATAGATAGATAGATAGATAGATAGATAGATAGATAGATAGATAGATAGATAGATAGATAGATAGATAGATAGATAGATAGATAGATAGATAGATAGATAGATAGATAGATAGATAGATAGATAGATAGATAGATAGATAGATAGATAGATAGATAGATAGATAGATAGATAGATAGATAGATAGATAGATAGATAGATAGATAGATAGAAAGATAGATAGATATTTTATATATATATATATAGATATATAATTATATATATTTTATTGTATATATATATGTTTAGGATCTGTTTAGGATCTGTTTAGGATCTCTTCCATACCGGATGTGCTAGATCCTTCCAGTCCAAATTGAACTTGGCTTTGAGTTATACTTCTTATAACTCAGTAAGAGGCTCATTAAAAACATTAAAAACTTAGCATCCAATTTCCTAATATTTCATCATAGTGCCTCAATAATTATGCATGATTATTAGCTGAAGTTTTTGTCCTTGGTTCACTTAATTCAGGTTGATGTTTCTTGCTAACAGTAGTGGTAGACTGGGATCTTTGTCTCCCCAGTCTGTACTGGTTATGTACCAGCAAGTCCTTCGCAATACAACAGTGCCCTCTGTTGCTCCCTTTCAATATAACACCAACATCTGGAGAGCAATGTTCATGTCATTATTACAGAGAACCACTCAATATCACAGAGAGCTCTTTACAATATACCACCAACATCTGGAGAGCACTATTCATGTCATTATTACAGAGAACCACTCAATATCACAGAGAGCTCTTGCATGTGTTTACAGACAACAAAAACATCAATATAAACACCATCTCCCAAACCAGAAACAGTTTCTTTCAAAGAGAAAGCAGATAAATGGATGCCTTCCTGACTGTGTAGACGGGTTAGTCTGAGTGCATGGAGTGTTCAAATGGACAGAGTACTTAAGGAGTGCTTTCAAAGCCTCTTTCATATGCAGAAATGTTGTAGGACAAACCTTGCATACATAAATTACTTATCAGAGGCCTTTTTTAAACTCAAACTACAGATGCTGTAGTCACACACGTAAAGGACAATTGTAAAATGTTTCAAATATTGTCATTCCTATTACGGATTGATGGTATTTTGGGGGTTTTAGTAACAGCCAGGTATAACCGGTGTTATCCTGTACTAGGGTGGTTTTCATCTAAACATACACGGAATACACCAAACATTAGGAACACCTTCCTAATATTCATTTACCCCCCCTGTTGCCATCAGAACAGCCTCAATTCGTCGAGGGCATGGACTACAAGGTGTCGAAAGTGTTTCACAGGGATGTTGTGTCAAGATGGCTGGATGTCCTTTATGTTCTGGACCATTCTTGATCACAGATACCCACAATGGTGAGCCTGCTACAGATGTAGGATCTTAATTTGAGCCAGTTTGCTACAGCACAGAAATAATCCTGCAGCAATAGGAAATGTGAATTATTATGTGGATTAATAATTATGGACATTGTTGTAGTGGTTGACACAGTGTCAGGGAAAATCTGGAAGTTACAAACTTCAGAAGCTTTTTTAAACCTCAAACAAACTACAAGTTTTACATTTCCTGCATTGAAGGGAAGTTTTCCTGCAACTGGGTGATCAAATTAAGATCCTATATATTTCTACCAGAAATAAGATTGTGCCTTTTAAATTGGTTTCCTTGTAGAAAGTATGGGACATACAACTGAAAGACTCAACTCACTGAAGGGAGGTGTGATTCAACTCACTGAAGGGAGGTGTGATTCAATTCACTGAAGGGAGGTGTGATTCAACTCACTGAAGGGAGGTGTGATTCAACTCACTGAAGGGAGGTGTGATTCAACTCACTGAAGGGAGGTGTGATTCAACCCACTGAAGGGAGGTGTGATTCAACTCACTGAAGGGAGGTGTGATTCAATTCACTGAAGGGAGGTGTGATTCAACTCACTGAAGGGAGGTGTGATTCAACTCACTGAAGGGAGGTGTGATTCAACTCACTGAAGGGAGGTGTGATTCAACCCACTGAAGGGAGGTGTGATTCAACTCACTGAAGGGAGGTGTGATTCAACTCACTGAAGGGAGGTGTGATTCAACTCACTGAAGGGAGGTGTGATTCAACTCAATGCTTGGACCTCATTTCCATGCTCCACTTACACATTTTTCAAAAAAAAAAGAAGAAGAAATGTAATACTTTAAAATGGAGATAGCCTCAGTGGTGCTGCCCATGCTGTCAGTGACGACATAATGGCACAGATACAAAGTTGAGAGCTCTTTCCTTCTATACATGTTTATAAATGGGGCTTTAGAGAGCGTTAGAACCAGGTTTAAACAGGGCTTAAGAGAGCGTTATCACAAGGATAAACAGGGCTTAAGAGAGCGTTATCACAAGGATAAACAGGGCTTAAGAGAGTGTTATCACAAGGATAAACAGGGCTTAAGAGAGCGTTATCACAATGATAAACAGGGCTTAAGAGAGCATTATGACAAGGATAAACAGGGCTTAAGAGAGCGTTATCACCAGGTATAAACAGGGCTTAAGAGAGCGTTATTACAAGGATAAACAGGGCTTAAGAGAGCATTATCACAAGGATAAACAGGGCTTAAGAGAGCGTTATCACCAGGTATAAACAGGGCTTAAGAGAGCGTTATCACAAGGATAAACAGGGCTTAAGAGAGCGTTATCACAAGGATAAACAGGGCTTAAGAGAGTGTTATCACAAGGATAAACAGGGCTTAAGAGAGCGTTATCACAATGATAAACAGGGCTTAAGAGAGCATTATGACAAGGATAAACAGGGCTTAAGAGAGCGTTATCACCAGGTATAAACAGGGCTTAAGAGAGCGTTATTACAAGGATAAACAGGGCTTAAGAGAGCATTATCACAAGGATAAACAGGGCTTAAGAGAGCGTTATCACCAGGTATAAACAGGGCTAAAAATACACATTTTCCTATTTTTTTCTTTTTTTTTTACATTTTAGTAATTTAGCAAACACTCTTTTCCAGAGCAACTTACAGACACAAAAGAGACTAGGAGAATGAAATCATTTTATTTCTAGATCTGCATGCAGTATAAAATTATGATAAAAATCTACATTTGGCCTCAGAGCATGTCAATACATTTGTAATATTCCAAGCAGAATGACCGTCAGTGTTCCTGTTGTGAAAGAGTCTGTGCACATGGTGATAATTTAGTAACTCAAAACTCTATCAATATCCTTAACAACATATAAGACACAGATTAACAGAAAATGTTGTTTAACGGAGATCCTCCATTGAAAGTGTGTCTTAGTCCAAGGCTAGGTTCCAGCCCAAAGTGTATTCATCAATCGGTGTTAGTGACATCAGCAGCAAACATGAAGTCAAATAAAAAAGAATGGCATATTGTTTAATAACAATATAATGTATACTAGCATGCCAAAGTGTAAAACCAACGCTGGAGATGACAGTAATGGTTTAGGAATTCATATGAGGTTATAAAAGATGACTGCTAAAATGTTCACAGTAAAATCTTTACAGAAAAATCTTTACAGTAATGCGGAATATCAATATGATATATTTATATATTCACAATTGTGTAAACTTATTTTTAAAGCATGTACAAAACATTTCTAAGACTGGCTAATGACTTTGGTGTAATTCAGTTACATCTTCCAAGATTTGTCTTTCCTTTCTAGAAATGATATCCAGCTCACAGTTGTTGTGCATCGTGAATAACTTCCTCAAATTGGTCTGGCAAAGTGTCCCAGTATTGCACTTTGCAAAGTCATCATCTTCAGTATTATTCACAGTGGTCCTTCTTCAAAACTGAGGGCTTAGAGTAGAGTAGAAATCATTGATATACTGTAGAAACACCCAGATATGAAGTAAAACAGTTTGCAACAGAGATGTATTCATTTTCAGGTGGCTCAAAGATATATATACACGGGAGTATAAATCTAAAAAATATGAATATGTGATGAGAAAAATATAAATGTAAAAGTATTAATTAACCCCCTAAGGTCCATGTCCGTGCCCCGCACGGAAATCTAATTAGCATAATAAAAAAATCCCCATAAAAATCTCAATCCACTGCAACCGCCTATGTTGCACTTCCGCATCTGCGGTGAAAGGTGAGAGAGCTAGAGTGGTGTTTGTCAGACCATGAGATCCCGAAAATCGGGCTTTTCACAAAATCGGATGTAGCATCCAAACTATTATGACCCCTCTGTGGAAGGATGAGACTCTCACGCACATGCTGGGGTTCTCCCTTTGGCCCTACGACCACAAGTGCCTTGGGACTTGTCTGAAGTCGGTACAACTTCTGCCAACTTCTGTCTGTAGCGTCCAAACAGTTTGGGCTGTTGTTCCATGTAGTGAATCTGTTATTCAATGTGTTTGTATGGGCTAATAGCAGTAAGGACTATCTGTTGTTCCATGTAGTGAATCTGTTATTCAATGTGTTTGTATGGGCTAATAGCAGTAAGGACTATCTGTTGTTCCATGTAGTGAATCTGTTATTCAATGTGTTTGTATGGGCTAATAGCAGTAAGGACTATCTGTTGTTCCATGTAGTGAATCTGTTATTCAATGTGTTTGTATGGGCTAATAGCAGCAAGGACTATCTGTTGTTCCATGTAGTGAATCTGTTATTCAATGTGTTTGTATGGTCTAATAGCAGCAAGGACTATCTGTTGTTCCATGTAGTGAATCTGTTATTCAATGGGTTTGTATGTTCTAATAGCAGTAAGGACTATCTGTTGTTCCATGTAGTGAATCTGTTATTCAATGTGTTTGTATGGTCTAATAGCATTAAGGACTATCTGTTGTTCCATGAAGTGAATCTGTTATTCAATGTGTTTGTATGGTCTAATAGCAGTAAGGACTATATGTTGTTCTATAGTGAATCTGTTATTCGATGTGTTTGTATGGGCTAATAGCAGTAAGGACTATCTGTTGTTTCATGTAGTGAATATGTTATTCAATGTGTTTGTATGGGCTAACAGCAGTAAGGACTATCTGTTGTTCCATGTAGTGAATCTGTTATTCAATGTGTTTGTATTGGCTAATAGCAGCAAGGCCAAATACTTTTAAAAATTATTTGTTGATACTTCAAGGGGTCTTCAAATTCAAAATGAAATAGAAAAATGTTCCTTGGTATGACCTTCTAAAAACAATTCCATACAGCTTAGTATCGTATAGAGAATTTGTCACAATTTCTCTGCAGATTGTTGATCAGTAGATTTGGTAAAGTACATTCTTATAATCAAAGAGAAAATCCTTCCAAGTGGACAATGAAAATCATTGTTAGAAACAATTGTTTGTGAGGAATGCGGTATAGATTTGTCTTTACAGTAGAAAAACATATTCTCAGTGACATCAGTGGTGACATCATATCCTGTTTCCTGTGTGGCATTCCAGGGGGTTGTAGGGAATTGTAATCCTCAAGGTATTCTCACAACCACAACACAGGCTCCAGCCCTTCCGATGTTGAGATTGACCTCCTATTAGAGACATACAGGAAAGGGTGATGAAAGATCATTCAGTCTGTCTTAAGAATGTATTACAGTATGGAATTGTGCCTGGCTATTGGAAATGATCAATTCTGGGTTGAAAAGCGTTCTATAAAGATCTAAGGAATGATTCAAGTTACCTCAGTCCATTCATTGTTCTGTGCATCATAGGACTCAACACTGTTCAGGTAGGACGTTCCATCGTATCCTCCAACAGCATATAGCTTGTCTCCTAGCAGACAGATACCTACAGCATCCCTGGGGACACTCAGAGAGGACACTGTGGTCCATGTGTCTGTTTTGGGATCATATCTGCAGTGACATATACAAGGAGAAA
Organism: Thymallus thymallus; assembly: GCA_023634145.1. NCBI lineage: Eukaryota > Metazoa > Chordata > Actinopteri > Salmoniformes > Salmonidae > Thymallus > Thymallus thymallus. Next base: position 30,847,630 of record CM042384.1, read on the forward strand.
ATGAAATACCTGAAGAAGTATCGTGAGCACTAAAATATTTAACAGTTAAACTTGTCCATGGATGAATTCGAAAATATATTGTTACTGGGCCAAAATATTTTGTTAGAATGTTTGTATTTACTTTGTTAATGTTGTTTTCTGTTTAATTGTTAGTCATGATAGTATTCTGTTCATTGATAGGGTCACATGTAGTGTGTATCAAATGCAGGTTGATGTTTACATAATAACCAGCAGAGGGTGCCAGAAGGCAGATAATCACACCGTTAAAACCAGCTCCCAGAGAAAGAACCGACACCTCTACTGGGTATGCCCTGTACATGCAGACAAACAGAGACAATGGCCGTGTTTGAAGCCATCAAAACGGTGATGTGTCACGGGTAAATTGTGACTGACTGACCGCTCTACAAATAATAATGAGTAGTTATGTATGATGCAAGGTGATTACTAGATCAGTCAGTCAGCAGTCGCCTGCAACGACGGCTGCAATGTCGAACAAGCCCAATATGTACGCAGCCCACTTTAAAGGCGAGTTGAGACTAGCTGATCTACAAATCACCTTGCATCATCAATAAGTACTCAATATTATTTGTAGATCAGTCAGTCAGTATTCATTTACCCATAATACCTCACAAATGTGATGCTCTCGAACACGGCCAAAGCCTCAAAAAAGCACCGCACACACCCAAAACCTAAAATTTCTCAACTCTGTCTGAGAGTCTGGAGCAGTGGTTGTTTACCTCTCTACACAGTCTGAGAGTCTGGAGCAGTGGTTGTTTACCTCTACACAGTCTGAGAGTCTGGAGCAGTGGTTGTTTACCACTACACAGTCTGAGAGTCTGGAGCAGTGGTTGTTTACCTCTCTACACAGTCTGAGAGTCTGGAGCAGTGGTTGTTTACCTCTCTACACAGTCTGAGAGTCTGGAGCAGTGGTTGTTTACCTCTCTACACAGTCTGAGAGTCTGGAGCAGTGGTTGTTTACCTCTCTACACAGTCTGAGAGTCTGGAGAAGTGGTTGTTTACCTCTCTACACAGTCTGAGAGTCTGGAGCAGTGGTTGTTTACCTCTCTACACAGTCTGAGAGTCTGGAGCAGTGGTTGTTTACCTCTCTACACAGTCTGAGAGTCTGGAGCAGTGGTTGTTTACCTCTACACAGTCTGAGAGTCTGGAGCAGTGGTTGTTTACCTCTACACAGTCTGAGAGTCTGGAGCAGTGGTTGTTTACCTCTCTACACAGTCTGAGAGTCTGGAGCAGTGGTTGTTTACCTCTCTGCACAGTCTGAGAGTCTGGAGCAGTGGTTGTTTACCTCTACACAGTCTGAGAGTCTGGAGCAGTGGTTGTTTACCTCTACACAGTCTGAGAGTCTGGAGCAGTGGTTGTTTACCTCTCTACACAGTCTGAGAGTCTGGAGCAGTGGTTGTTTACCTCTCTACACAGTCTGAGAGTCTGGAGCAGTGGTTGTTTACCTCTCTACACAGTCTGAGAGTCTGGAGCAGTGGTTGTTTACCTCTACACAGTCTGAGAGTCTGGAGCAGTGGTTGTTTACCTCTACACAGTCTGAGAGTCTGGAGCAGTGGTTGTTTACCTCTCTACACAGTCTGAGAGTCTGGAGCAGTGGTTGTTTACCTCTCTACACAGTCTGAGAGTCTGGAGCAGTGGTTGTTTACCTCTACACAGTCTGAGAGTCTGGAGCAGTGGTTGTTTACCTCTCTACACAGTCTGAGAGTCTGGAGCAGTGGTTGTTTACCTCTCTACACAGTCTGAGAGTTTGGAGCAGTGGTTGTTTACCTCTCTACACAGTCTGAGAGTCTGGAGCAGTGGTTGTTTACCTCTACACAGTCTGAGAGTCTGGAGCAGTGGTTGTTTACCTCTCTACACAGTCTGAGAGTCTGGAGCAGTGGTTGTTTACCTCTCTACACAGTCTGAGAGTCTGGAGCAGTGGTTGTTTACCTCTCTACACAGTCTGAGAGTCTGGAGCAGTGGTTGTTTACCTCTCTACACAGTCTGAGAGTCTGGAGCAGTGGTTGTTTACCTCTCTACACAGTCTGAGAGTCTGGAGCAGTGGTTGTTTACCTCTCTACACAGTCTGAGAGTCTGGAGCAGTGGTTGTTTACCTCTCTACACAGTCTGAGAGTCTGGAGCAGTGGTTGTTTACCTCTCTACACAGTCTGAGAGTCTGGAGCAGTGGTTGTTTACCTCTACACAGTCTGAGAGTCTGGAGCAGTGGTTGTTTACCTCTTTACACAGTCTGATAGTCTGGAGCAGTGGTTGTTTACCTCTCTACACAGTCTGAGAGTCTGGAGCAGTGGTTGTTTACCTCTCTACACAGTCTGAGAGTCTGGAGCAGTGGTTGTTTACCTCTACACAGTCTGAGAGTCTGGAGCAGTGGTTGTTTACCTCTACACAGTCTGAGAGTCTGGAGCAGTGGTTGTTTACCTCTACACAGTCTGAGAGTCTGGAGCAGTGGTTGTTTACCTCTTTACACAGTCTGAGAGTCTGGAGCAGTGGTTGTTTACCTCTCTACACAGTCTGAGAGTCTGGAGCAGTGGTTGTTTACCTCTCTACACAGTCTGAGAGTCTGGAGCAGTGGTTGTTTACCTCTACACAGTCTGAGAGTCTGGAGCAGTGGTTGTTTACCTCTCTACACAGTCTGAGAGTCTGGAGCAGTGGTCGTTTACCTCTCTACACAGTCTGAGAGTTTGGAGCAGTGGTTGTTTACCTCTCTACACAGTCTGAGAGTCTGGAGCAGTGGTTGTTTACCTCTACACAGTCTGAGAGTCTGGAGCAGTGGTTGTTTACCTCTCTACACAGTCTGAGAGTCTGGAGCAGTGGTTGTTTACCTCTCTACACAGTCTGAGAGTCTGGAGCAGTGGTTGTTTACCTCTCTACACAGTCTGAGAGTCTGGAGCAGTGGTTGTTTACCTCTCTACACAGTCTGAGAGTCTGGAGCAGTGGTTGTTTACCTCTCTACACAGTCTGAGAGTCTGGAGCAGTGGTTGTTTACCTCTACACAGTCTGAGAGTCTGGAGCAGTGGTTGTTTACCTCTCTACACAGTCTGAGAGTCTGGAGCAGTGGTCGTTTACCTCTCTACACAGTCTGAGAGTTTGGAGCAGTGGTTGTTTACCTCTCTACACAGTCTGAGAGTCTGGAGCAGTGGTTGTTTACCTCTACACAGTCTGAGAGTCTGGAGCAGTGGTTGTTTACCTCTCTACACAGTCTGAGAGTCTGGAGCAGTGGTTGTTTACCTCTCTACACAGTCTGAGAGTCTGGAGCAGTGGTTGTTTACCTCTCTACACAGTCTGAGAGTCTGGAGCAGTGGTTGGACGCCGGGGCATCATGACCGCCCACAGCATAGAGGAAGCTGTTGTATGTGGCCACACCCACCCCTCCTCTCCGCTTTGCCATGGGGGCACACATACTCCATTTGTTGGTGTGGGGATCAAAGCATTCCATCGACCGCAGACACGAGCTCCCATCCCGACCCCCAACTGCAAACAATCTGTAAGGACAATACAATCTGTAAGGACAATACAATCTGTAAGGACAATACAATCTCTAAGGACAATACAATCTGTAAGGACAACACCATCTGTAAGAACAATAACATCTGTAAGGACAATAACATCTGTAAGGACAATACAATCTGTAAGGACAACAACATCTGTAAGGACAACAACATCTGGAAGGACAATAACATCTGTAAGGACAATAACATCTGTAAGGACAATAACATCTGTATGGACAATACCATCTGTAAGGACAATACCATCTGTAAGGACAATAACATCTGTAAGGACAATAACATCTGTAAGGACAATAACATCTGTAAGGACAATAACATCTGTAAGGACAATACAATCTGTAAGGACAATACAATCTGTAAGGACAATACCATCTGTAAGGACAATAACATCTGTAAGGACAATAGCATCTGTAAGGACAATACAATCTGTAAGGACAATAACATCTGTAAGGACAATAACATCTGTAAGGACAATAACATCTGTAAGGACAATACCATCTGTAAGGACAATACCATCTGTAAGGACAATAACATCTGTAAGGACAATACCATCTGTAAGGACAATACCATCTGTAAGGACAATAACATCTGTAAGGACAATACCATCTGTAAGGACAATAACATCTGTAAGGACAATACCATCTGTAAGGACAATAACATCTGTAAGGACAATACCATCTGTAAGGACAAGACCATCTGTAAGGACAATAACATCTGTAAGGACAATAACATCTGTAAGGACAATACCATCTGTAAGGACAATAACATCTGTAAGGACAATACCATCTGTAAGGACAATAACATCTGTAAGGACAATAACATCTGTAAGGACAATAACATCTGTAAGGACAATAACATCTGTAAGGACAATACAATCTGTAAGGACAACAACATCTGTAAGGACAACAACATCTGTAAGGACAATAACATCTGTAAGGACAATAACATCTGTAAGGACAATAACATCTGTAAGGACAATACCATCTGTAAGGACAATAACATCTGTAAGGACAATACCATCTGTAAGGACAATACCATCTGTAAGGACAATAACATCTGTAAGGACAATACCATCTGTAAGGACAATAACATCTGTAAGGACAATACCATCTGTAAGGACAATAACATCTGTAAGGACAATACCATCTGTAAGGACAAGACCATCTGTAAGGACAATAACATCTGTAAGGACAATAACATCTGTAAGGACAATACCATCTGTAAGGACAATAACATCTGTAAGGACAATACCATCTGTAAGGACAATAACATCTGTAAGGACAATAACATCTGTAAGGACAATAACATCTGTAAGGACAATAACATCTGTAAGGACAATACAATCTGTAAGGACAACAACATCTGTAAGGACAACAACATCTGTAAGGACAATAACATCTGTAAGGACAATAACATCTGTAAGGACAATAACATCTGTAAGGACAATAACATCTGTAAGGACAATAACATCTGTAAGGACAATACAATCTGTAAGGACAACAACATCTGTAAGGACAACAACATCTGTAAGGACAATAACATCTGTAAGGACAATAACATCTGTAAGGACAATAACATCTGTAAGGACAATACCATCTGTAAGGACAATAACATCGGTAAGGACAATACCATCTGTAAGGACAATAACATCTGTAAGGACAATAACATCTGTAAGGACAATAACATCTGTAAGGACAATACAATCTGTAAGGACAACAACATCTGTAAGGACAACAACATCTGTAAGGACAATAACATCTGTAAGGACAATAACATCTGTAAGGACAATAACATCTGTAAGGACAATACCATCTGTAAGGACAATAACATCTGTAAGGACAATACCATCTGTAAGGACAATAACATCTGTAAGGACAATAACATCTGTAAGGACAATAACATCTGTAAGGACAATACCATCTGTAAGGACAATAACATCTGTAAGGACAATAACATCTGTAAGGACAATAACATCTGTAAGGACAACAACATCTGTAAGGACAACAACATCTGTAAGGACAATAACATCTGTAAGGACAACAACATCTGTATGGACAATACCATCTGTAAGGACAATACCATCTGTAAGGACAATAACATCTGTAAGGACAATACCATCTGTAAGGACAATACCATCTGTAAGGACAATACAATCTGTAAGGACAACAACATCTGTAAGGACAATACCATCTGTAAGGACAATAACATCTGTAAGGACAACAACATCTGTAAGGACAATAACATCTGTAAGGACAATACCATCTGTAAGGACAATAACATCTGTAAGGACAATACAATCTGTAAGGACAACAACATCTGTAAGGACAATAACATCTGTAAGGACAATACCATCTGTAAGGACAATACCATCTGTAAGGACAATACCATCTGTAAGGACAATACCATCTGTAAGGACAATAACATCTGTAAGGACAACAACATCTGTAAGGACAATAACATCTGTAAGGACAATACCATCTGTAAGGACAATAACATCTGTAAGGACAATACAATCTGTAAGGACAACAACATCTGTAAGGACAATAACATCTGTAAGGACAATACCATCTGTAAGGACAATACCATCTGTAAGGACAATACCATCTGTAAGGACAATACCATCTGTAAGGACAATAACATCTGTAAGGACAATAACATCTGTAAGGACAATAACATCTGTAAGGACAATACAAGCGTTAAAATCTAATTTTGGATTATTATCATTATTATTATCAAATATTGCATTGGTCTTTCCTAGAAAGTATTGTCTTTTAAGGATGGAGGGTAAATCCCAGGTTTCCTTAACAGAGAGGATGGAGGGTGGTAGAACAGTCTTCCTTAACAGAGAGGATGGAGGGTGGTAGAACAGTCTTCCTTAACAGAGAGGATGGAGGGTGGTAGAACAGTCTTCCTTAACAGAGAGGATGGAGGGTGGTAGAACAGTCTTCCTTAACAGAGAGGATGGAGGGTGGTAGAACAGTCTTCCTTAACAGAGAGGATGGAGGGTGGTAGAACAGTCTTCCTTAACAGAGAGGATGGAGGGTGGTAGAACAGTCTTCCTTAACAGAGAGGATGGAGGGTGGTAGAACAGTCTTCCTTAACAGAGAGGATGGAGGGTGGTAGAACAGTCTTCCTTAACAGAGGAAGTTTTTTTTTTACCCAGATGCAGCAAGACAATCTAAAAAGGTTTTATAAAGTGAAAACACACTGCAAAACAGTCCATTGTTGTGTGGTATTACGTAACGTAGAGCAAAGCTGTGGTAGTCTAGGCACAGGCTCACACACAAAGCCTTCTTGTTTTTATACGAAGATCAGGCATTCACCAAAACGTGTAACACAACAAGAAGCACAACTTAGTTTTCCTGGTGTGCTGCAGTAATGATCTTATGATCCCATACAGTGCCTTCGGAAAGTATTCAGACTCCTTGACTTTTTCCACATTTTGTTACGTTACAGCCTTATTCTAAAATTGATTAAATAAAAACTCCTCAGAAATCTACACACAATACCCCATAATGACAATGTTTGCAAATTTATAAAAATAAAAAACAATTATTTACATAATTATTCAGACCTTATGAAACTCGAAATTAAGCTCAGGTGCATCCTGTTTCCATTGATCATCCTTGTTTCTAAAACTTGATTGGAGTCCACCTGTTGTAAATTCAATTGATTGGACATGATTTGGAAAGGCACACACCTGTCTATATTATTATTTTAAAAAATTATTTAACCTTTATTTAACTAGGCAAGACAGTTAAGAACAAATTCTTATTTACAATGACTGCCTACACCAGCCAAACTCAGACGACGCTGGGCCAATTGTCCACCGCCCTATGGGACTCCCCAAGCACTGAGATGCAGTGTCTTAGACCACCGCGCCACTTGGGAGCCCTATATAAGGTCCCACAATTGACAGTGCATGTCAGAGCAAAAACTAAGCCATGAGGTCAAAGGAATTTTTCCTTAGAGATCCGAGACAGGATCGTGTCGAGGCACATATCTGGGGAAGGGTACCAAATTTTTTTTGCAGCATTGAAGGTCCCCAAGAACACAGTGGACTCCATCATTCTTAAATGGAAGAAGTTTGGAACCAGCCCGGCAAAACTGATCAATCGGGGGACAAGGGTCTTGGTCAGGGAGGTGGCCAAGAACCTGATGATAACTGACAGAGCTCTAGAGTTCCTCTGTGGATATGGGAGAACCTTCCAGAAGGACAACCATCTCTGCAGCACTCCACCAATCAGGCCTTTATGGTAGAGTGACCAGACAGAAGCCACTCCTCAGTAAAAGGCACATGACAGCCCACTTGCAGTTTGCCAAAAGGTGCATAAAGACTCTCACACCATGTGAAACAAGATTCTCTGGTCTGATGAAACCAAGATTGAACTCTTTGGCCTGAATGCCAAGCGTCACGTCTGGAGGAAACCTGGCACCATCCCTACGGTGAAGCATGGGGGTGGGAGACTAGTCAGGATCGAGGCAAAGATGAACGGAAATCATTGATCAAAACCTGCTCCAGAGAAGCTCAGGACCTCAGACTGGGGCAAAGGTTCCCCTTCCAAGACAACGCAGGAGTAAAGTCTCTGAATGTCCTTGAGTGGCCCAGCCAAAGCCCGGATTTGAAACCGATCGAACATCTGCAGAGACCTGAAAATAGCTCTGTAGCAACACTCCCCATCCAACCTGACAGAGCTTGAAAAGATCTGCAGAGAAGAATGGGAGAAACTCCCCAAATACAGGTATGCCAAGCTTGTAGCGTCATATCCAAGAAGGCTCGAGGCTGTAATCGATACCAAAGGTGCTTCAACAAAGTACTGAGTAAAGGGTCTGAATACTTATGTAAATGTGATTTCATATATTTATTTATTTTAATTAGCAAAAAAATCTAAAAAACGTTATTTTCTTAGTATTTATGGGGTATTGTGTGTAGATTATTGCATTATTGGCTCTCCAGGCCACACACCCTCACGGCAGGAGGAGGAGTACAGGAGCACAATCAGTGACTTGGTGTTGGTTGAGCAGAACCACCTTCAGCTCAATATCAGCAAAACAAAGGAGATGGTTGTGGACTTCAGGAGAACCAAGGCCCAACCGACTGCAGTCCCTATACAGGGGATGGAAGTGGAAATTGTTGGTTCATACATATGGACAGCTGGCTGGAATGGGCTGGTAACACCGGGGCCCTGTACAAAAAGGGCCAGAGCCGACTCTACTTTCTGAGGAGGCTCAGGTCCTTCAACGTGTGCTGTAAACTACTGCATACTTTCAACCAGTCTGTGGTACTTTCTACCATCTTTTTTGCAGTGGTGTGCTGGGGCACCAACATAAAGGCCGGTGATGCTTCTCGGGTAAATAAGCTGATCAGGAAGGCTAGTTTTGTTCTGGGGATTAGCCTTGACACTTTAGAGGAGGTGGCGGAGAGAAGGATCCTGACCAAATTGCTGGCCACCATGGACAACATCACCCACCCTCTGCATGCCATTGTTATGATGCAGAGGATCACCTTCAGTCACAGACTGATCCCACCACAGTGGGCTAGAGAGCGCTACAGGAGGTCCTTCCTGCCAGCGGCTATTAGACTGTTTAATGCCTCACCGGGGTGCCGTGCCATCGGCAACATAGACCTGGAACTGTGTTAGGACCTAGTTCAACAATTAGGCATCCATCCATCCGTGAGTAACTCTCTGGTCTGTAATCACTCATTCACTCAGGACTTATTCATTCAGCACTCATTCATTCAGGACTGTCTATACATATTAATGTACAGTTGTTATATCATATCACGTGCAATATTGTAAGTCATTCTTGGACTTAAATTATGTAGTCTTTGACTCAGGAATGCATATTAGTATCCTGTTGGAAGTATATATTTTTTTCATTGCATTTAGTATATCGAATGTGCAATACGTGCATTATCTGTAATTAAACCCTGTACTAAGGACTGTATTTTAAGGGAATTATTATTATTACCCTAAATTATATCATACACACATTCAGCTATTTATGTATCTCTCCCTGTCATTTACCTGTACAGTTAATGTAACCATGCAAATATTCACTTACCTGTAAATTGAACTGTATATTTACCTGTTCTGTTAATTTAACCATGCAAAATAGTGACTTACCTGTTCCAGACTGTATATTAAGTAAACTATTATCACCGAACATTCACTTACACCTGTCCTGTGTTTATCGTAGCTGCTTGACAAAGTAATTTCCCCTCTGGGATCAATATAGTACCTATCTATCTACCCTATCTATCTATCTAGATTGATGAGGGAAAAAACTATTTAATATATTTTAGACTAAAGCTGTAACGTAACACAATGTGAAAAAGTCAAGGGGTCTGAATTATTTCCGAAGGCACTGTATATAAAAAAAGTTATCTTTAATTTTGTTGTGTTAAGAACTGTTACTGTATGCTGCCATAATGTTTTAATACAGCCACTTACTTTCCGTTGAGTGCGGTGACTCCCATAGTGCTGCGTGGGGTGGACATGCTGGCCACATAGTTCCACTGTCTAGCCTGGGGGTCCCACCTCTCCACTGTATTCAGGTAACTCCATCCATCATGGCCTCCTACTGCATACATGGGGCCCTCCAACACTGTTATACCTGCATAGGTAGGTAGAAAGAGGAGGGAACCATCAACAAGAGCCTACTCTTTGTGTGTGTGCGTGTGCGTGCGCGTGCGTGTGTGTGTGTGTGTGTGTGTGTGTGTGTGTGTGTGTGTGTGTGTGTGTGTGTGTGTGTGTGTGTGTGTGTGTGTGTGTGTGTGTGTGTGTGTGTGTGTGTGTGTGTGTGTGCGCGTGTGTGGGTGTGTGTGGCTCAACCAGAGACTGTTAGATGAGTCATCGAATGTATTCTATTCTATTCTGTAAACAGACCTGGGTTCAAAAACTATTTTAAATAATTTCAAATACGTAATTTCCGGTTGATTGAACTTGCTTGGTTTAATGGAACCAATAGAATAGTCCCAAAACTACAAACCCCGTCCATCCAGCACCAGGCAGGCTAGGGCAAACGTAGTATTTTAAAGATTTCAAATAGTACTTGAACCCAGGTCTGTTCTCCAACAACAATGAATAGGACGTTACTGTACAACACAATAGATAGATGTATATATTGACTGGTAATGTCCGGGTTTAGAGGACAACGTTATTCTAAAGGACTAGATCACCTCAGTTCACAGGCATAGACCTATTTCAACTGTGAAACAAACCATTCCTAATATGAAACGTATGTGAAAGGAGAACAGCAGAGCAGGCGTACGGGAGCCTGCCAAGGTCTTATACAGGAATGGTTGTGTAAAAGAGCAGATGAAGTAGGGTTTGATCTTACTGTCTTGTGGTGCAGAGATGAATGTCTGATGGCCTTTATCACCTCGGGTCGAAACAGTACAACACTCACATACTGTATTTGCCGTGCTTGTGCTACAGTAGTATAGGTATGAAATGTAATTGTATACATTTTTTAGACTGTAAACCCACCGAGTCCGTGTCTGTGTGTAGACATGGGAGGCATGGTGGACCAGACATTGTTGAAAGGGTTGTAACACTCCACCATGTTGGATGTCTTCAGCCCGTCTCGGCCTCCCACCACGTACAGCTTGTTGTCCATCACCGCCACCCCAAACTGCAGCCTCCGGCCGTTCATCACCCCCACTTGAATCCACGTGTTAGTCCGCAGGTCATACTTCTCTATGGTCGTAGATCCTATAGGAACAGACAAAGAGATCTGTATATTCTATAAAAACAGACAAGGATGATGCTGACGACTTCAGGTGAATCATATTCTGTTCTGATTCCTAGAACCCTCTATATGTATCATAGTGTTTTGATTAAACATCTATATTTTCCTATAGTGTGTTTCTTAAACACACTTAGTAATGTATATCAGAACTGTATAGGATCTATTGAGTATCAGATCAGTTAGTTGTGTTGTTCCATGGAATGAAGTCATGTGGATGGAGCTGCATTACAATAGTACCCTAATAGACCTGAGGTCTGTAACAATAAAAGCGTTCCGTGGTCGTAGAGATCGACGGTGACATCACACATTAGTGGGCATCCGTCTTGGTAATTGGCTCATTGATCAAAACCTGTGGGCTTTTATTAATAGTTCCAAGCCAGTAGGGTCCAGTAGACATAATGGATTTCCTGAGCTTTATGTCTCACACTGGGCAAACTATGGATGCACTTGAAATGGCGCCTTATCCCCTATACCTGGCTTTTTGTGTTGCCTAGGGTGGCAGAACGTCCAGGGCCGCCCCTGAAAGTAGTGCACTATATAGGGAGTAGGGTGCCATTAGGACACGGAATCCGATATAGTGCACTTCTTTTGACCAGAGCCCCATGGGCCTAGTGCACTATATGGGGAGTAGGGAATGCAGAGTAGACCTAACCCTTGGTAGCGTCCATGCCTCCCACAGCGTAGAGTGCTCCTACAGTAGACTTCCTGGGTTTAGTCCTGGGGCTCTGGAACATGGGCCGACGCTCCGGCAGTAGATGGTACTTCATGGCTTCCATTAGAAGCTTCTGGCATTCCAGGTCGTCTGAGAACATCTTGTTATTCTCCAGGTCGGCCAGGAGCTAGAATTAAAGAAGAGTTCAGTTCAGTTTAGTTCAGTAAATCTTTATTATTATGTATGAAACAACGCAACACATAAAAATCTGAGTGAATTATTACATTGTTAAACTTAAATGTACGTCTTTCAACCAGGAACCAGGAACCAGTAAGGGCCCGTTGTCCTCTGGTCAAAAGTAATATACTATATAGGGAATAGGGTGCCATTTGTGATTAACCCATTGATAACCTCCTACTGACTGCCCACCTGTGATAACCTACTGACTGCCCACCTGTGATAACCTACTGACTGCCCACCTGTGATAACCTACTGACTGCCCACCTGTGATAACCTACTGACTGCCCACCTGTGATAACCTACTGACTGCCCACCTGTGATAACCTACTGACTGCCCACCTGTGATAACCTACTGACTGCCCACCTGTGATAACCTACTGACTGCCCACCTGTGATAACCTACTGACTGCCCACCTGTGATAACCTACTGACTGCCCACCTGTGATAACCTACTGACTGCCCACCTGTGATAACCTACTGACTGCCCACCTGTGATAACCTACTGACTGCCCACCTGTGATAACCTACTGACTGCCCACCTGTGATAACCTACTGACTGCCCACCTGTGACAACCTACTGACTGCCCATCTGTGATAACCTACTGACTGCCCATCTGTGATAACCTACTGACTGCCCATCTGTGACAACCTACTGACTGCCCATCTGTGATAACCTACTGACTGCCCATCTGTGACAACCTACTGACTGCCCACCTGTGATAACCTACTGACTGCCCATCTGTGACAACCTACTGACTGCCCATCTGTGATAACCTACTGACTGCCCACCTGTGATAACCTACTGACTGCCCACCTGTGATAACCTACTGACTGCCCACCTGTGATAACCTACTGACTGCCCATCTGTGACAACCTACTGACTGCCCATCTGTGATAACCTACTGACTGCCCATCTGTGATAACCTACTGACTGCCCATCTGTGACAACCTACTGACTGCCCACCTGTGATAACCTACTGACTGCCCACCTGTGATAACCTACTGACTGCCCACCTGTGATAACCTACTGACTGCCCATCTGTGACAACCTACTGACTGCCCATCTGTGATAACCTACTGACTGCCCATCTGTGATAACCTACTGACTGCCCATCTGTGACAACCTACTGACTGCCCATCTGTGATAACCTACTGACTGCCCACCTGTGATAACCTACTGACTGCCCACCTGTGATAACCTACTGACTGCCCACCTGTGATAACCTACTGACTGCCCACCTGTGATAACCTACTGACTGCCCACCTGTGACAACCTACTGACTGCCCACCTGTGATAACCTACTGACTGCCCACCTGTGACAACCTACTGACTGCCCACCTGTGACAACCTACTGACTGCCCACCTGTGATAACCTACTGACTGCTCACCTGTGAAAACCTACTGACTGCCCACCTGTGACAACCTACTGACTGCCCACCTGTGACAACCTACTGACTGCCCACCTGTGACAACCTACTGACTGCCCACCTGTGATAACCTACTGACTGCCCACCTGTGGTAACCTACTGACTGCCCACCTGTGGGGGTAGAAGAGGCAGGCGGATATAGGCCAGGAGCAACCCAAGGTCCTGCTGGCGATGATGAACATCAAACCGCACCCACATCATCAGAGCCTGGAAGATGGTCTCCTCATCTGGTACGTTTATGTCATCACTGGCCAAGAGTTTGACGATCTCAGCCGTAGAAAGCAGGAGAAACTCCTGGTTCTGAATCACCTCTAGGAAGTGTTCCTGAAACAGAGACGTAACAGGGAGGAGGACTTAGTGGAAAAGGGAAAATACTGCAACCCAACCTGCAGATGAGGGTCACCAAAACCCTGGACTCGTTTCATCTGGAGGTTGGGTTGCAAAATACTTACAGCCTGCATAGAATATACAATGGATAAATGATAGAAGACATTATTTATTGCATGTAGAAGTCATTCATTCATTAGGTCTATAAATACATTAGGTCTATAAATACATTAGGTCTATAAATACATTAGGTCAATAAATACATTAGGTCTATAAATACATTAGGTCTATAAATACATTAGATTGATATATACATTAGGTCTATAAATACATTAGATTGATAAATACATTAGGTCTATAAATACATTAGGTCTATAAATACATTAGGTCTATAAATACATTAGGTCTATAAATACATTAGGTCAATAAATACATTAGGTCTATAAATACATTAGGTCTATAAATACATTAGGTCTATAAATACATTAGGACTATAAATACATTAGGTCTATAAATACATTAGATTGATATATACATTAGGTCTATAAATACTTTAGGTCTATAAATACATTAGGTCTATAAATACATTAGGACTATAAATACATTAGGTCTATAAATACATTAGGTCTATAAATACATTAGGTCTATAAATACATTAGATTGATATATACATTAGGTCTATAAATACATTAGGTCTATAAATACATTAGGTCTATAAATACATTATGTCTATAAATACATTAGGTCTATAAATACATTAGGTCAATAAATACATTAGGTCTATAAATACATTAGGTCTATAAATACATTAGGTCTATAAATACATTAGGTCTATAGATACATTAGGTCTATAGATACATTAGGTCTATAAATACATTAGGTCTATAAATACATTAGGTCTATAAATACATTAGATTGATCTAGTGTAAACATCTTGCCAGTAGGTTGATTAAAGGTGTTGTTTACAACAACAAATTAATTATCTATGTACCGAAATCATACATTCTCGGAGAACATTTAGAAACGGCCTGAGCTGTCAGTCTCACAGTCAATACGGACCAAATGTTTGTTTCTCGGTTGATGGATTCTCAGAATTTGACTCGCACAGGAAGGAATGAGTCGATAAATCGGGCGGTGAACTTATTTAAACGGAACGAGCAACACATTTTGATCAGGTCAATGCTGCTAACGTGGGCCAACATGACAGCTAAGCCACGGAGGGGAAGGGGAAAGTCCTACACCTGAATACATGTCTTCCACATTTAACACAGATGAATAATGTTGCCAGAACTCTATGCTAGCAGAGAACATAGTGGTTAACTGTGGTCTGAAACGTAGCCAGTATGAGGTGAGTTTCTAAATTAATCTGTAGTTCTTCCTATAGATTAATTTTCCATTAGTGGGCCATCATCCCAGGCAATACGTATATTTATACAGTACGGCTTTGCATGGCTGCCTCTATGAAGCTCTTCAAGAAGGACTCTCTCTGGATAATATTATTATAGAGATGATGCTATATAAAAGCCCTTGTTTTGCTGCTTTGTAATGTTCAACATAAAATATATAAAGGAGCATAACAAACCCGTTGTCTAGGGAACAAGGCCCTGAGCTCTTACAGTATATACTGGACCAGGAAGAATAAACGTTGACGCGTTTAACAAGCATGTTGTTGATAATTAATCTGTTACTTATCTGAGTCTGGGCTTTAGGATCTTATTAGCAACAAGCCTAATGAAATGAGACTCCTTCGTTGATCTGTTCTGGTAATTCAGAAGGAGAGATCCCACATCCTACACGTAGTCCCGTGTAGCTCAGACGGTAGAGCTTGCAACGCCAGGGTTGTGGGTTTGATTCCCATGGGGGAGCAGTATGAAAAAAGTATGAACATGTATGCACTAACTAACTGTAAGTCGCTCTGGATAAGCTGTAAGTCGCTCTGGATGAGAGCGTCTGCTAAATGACAAAATAATATATATGTTTGTCATTGGTAGAGATTCATTATATGTAATTACCATCAGACAGAATGCTCACAACAAATGTAATACCTGAATTCTGCTAGCTACATTGAATACATTAATTCTGCTAGCTACATTGAATACCTGAATTCTGCTAGCTACATTGAATACATTAATTCTGCTAGCTACATTGAATACCTGAATTCTGCTAGCTACATTGAATACATTAATTCTGCTAGCTACATTGAATACATTAATTCTGCTAGCTACATTGAATACATTAATTCTGCTAGCTACATTGAATACATTAATTCTGCTAGCTACATTGAATACCTAAATTCTGCTAGCTACATTGAATACATGAATTCTGCTAGCTACATAATTCACAATGTGCATGAGATGCTTTGGTTAAGTTTGTTAAGTTGAAACAGAAATACTAGCATGAATAAAATGGCACTAATCTGAACTGGTCGTTTTTTTTTTTAATTCTGGGAATAGCCTACTGAAATCTAACATGAGGACTTTAATAACAGGGCCTTGCTCAAAGATAGCAGGTTTACAACACAGCATGTTTTAGAGCATTTAGAGGTAAAAACGATAGTTCTCTCACAAAGAACAGGATGTCACAAAACATAGAAAATCCATCCAGTGTAAACTAGCAACAAAAACATCCTTATCAAAATAAGAAGCTGTTGATTCAGAACCCAGAGGACATTGATACAGGAAGCTATGTGACTCTCCAGGTTGTGTCCAAAACGGCAGCCTATTCCCTGTATAGTGCACTATTGGCTCTAATCAAAAGTAGTGCACTACATAGCAAATAAGGTGCCATTTGGGACACTTCCTCCATGTTCATTATTGGAGGGATTGAACAGGAAGCGGTCGTGCTAGTGTTGTGATTAGATGAACCTAACGGTTCTCGACAGGGCTCTATTTAAACAGAGCCTAGCAGATGTCCTTCAGGAGATAACATAGTTAACAGCTATCTCCATAAATTGTTTACTCCTGCAGTCGGGGACGGCCGGGGATAGACATTATCTAGCAAGTATGTGCACTGGATCTTCTTGATCCCGTAGAAAATGTATGAAATAAATACTATAGCTGTATTTTGAAAAACAAACCTACCTCTCAAAATGTTAGTCGACATGTCTCAACATTAATAGCCATAAATTAGCTAACCTTGACCCAACATTTTTTGTTTTAAATCAAATCCTAGAGTTTAAAAGGATGTTTGCACTTTGGCTTTAGTGCAAACCTGGTTAGATTCATACCATAGTGTAGTTGTGGGCCACGTTGAGCAGATCCATGCATCCCTGGGCGTCAGCGAAGGAGCGTATCCCCAGGCAGTTAGATGGATGGAGTTGTTTCATAAGGAAGTTACAGCAAACCTCAATGACTTGTGAGAGCTGTAGAAGGCAGGCTGCAGCCAATAAACTCTCTATGGTCTCCTCCTTCAATTCAAGGACACCTGCAACATTAACAAGATATGTTGTTACAGAGAACAATGGAAGCTGAGCTCCATATGAGCTCCAGAAACATCACCAGGCCTGGGGCACAGGGGAGAACATGACTAAAAACATCACCAGACCTGGGGCACAAGGGAGAACATGACTAAAAACATCACCAGGCCTGGGGCACAAGGGAGAACATGACTAAAAACATCACCAGGCCTGGGGCACAGGGGAGAACATGACTAAAAACATCACCAGGCCTGGGGCACAGGGGAGAACATGACTAAAAACATCACCAGGCCTGGGGCACAGGGGAGAACATGACTAAAAACATCACCAGGCCTGGGGCACAGGGGAGAACATGACTAAAAACATCACCAGGCCTGGGGCACAGGGGAGAACATGGAGATTTGATGCTGCCCTTTATGCACCAGTCGGCTCCATGGGTATTACTGGGTAGATACGTTCAAATGACACCCTATTCCTAATTTAGCGCATTATTTTGGCCGAGGCCTATTGGCCCTGGTCAAAAGTACTGCACTACTTTTGAAATAGTGTATCATTTCAAATCAAATCAAATAGTATTAGTCACATACACATTATAGTGAAATGCTCATTTACAAGCCCTTAACCAACAATACAACAGGTGTAGACCTTACAGTGAAATGCTTACTAACAAGCCCTTAACCAACAATACAACAGGTGTAGACCTTACAGTGAAATGCTTACTAACAAGCCCTTAACCAACAATACAACAGGTGTAGACCTTACAGTGAAATGCTTACTAACAAGCCCTTAACCAACAATACAACAGGTGTAGACCTTACAGTGAAATGCTTACTAACAAGCCCTTAACCAACAATACAACAGGTGTAGACCTTACAGTGAAATGCTTACTAACAAGCCCTTAACCAACAATACAACAGGTGTAGACCTTACAGTGAAATGCTTACTTACAAGCCCTTAACCAACAATACAACAGGTGTAGACCTTACAGTGAAATGCGTACTAACAAGCCCTTAACCAACAATACAACAGGTGTAGACCTTACAGTGAAATGCTTACTAACAAGCCCTTAACCAACAATACAACAGGTGTAGACCTTACAGTGAAATGCTGACTAACAAGCCCTTATCCAACAATACAACAGGTGTAGACCTTACAGTGAAATGCTGACTAACAAGCCCTTAACCAACAATACAACAGGTGTAGACCTTACAGTGAAATGCTGACTAACAAGCCCTTAACCAACAATACAACAGGTGTAGACCTTACAGTGAAATGCTGACTAACAAGCCCTTAACCAACAATACAACAGGTGTAGACCTTACAGTGAAATGCTGACTAACAAGCCCTTAACCAACAATACAACAGGTGTAGACCTTACAGTGAAATGCTTACTAACAAGCCCTTAACCAACAATACAACAGGTGTAGACCTTACAGTGAAATGCGTACTAACAAGCCCTTAACCAACAATACAACAGGTGTAGACCTTACAGTGAAATGCTTACTAACAAGCCCTTAACCAACAATACAACAGGTGTAGACCTTACAGTGAAATGCTGACTAACAAGCCCTTATCCAACAATACAACAGGTGTAGACCTTACAGTGAAATGCTGACTAACAAGCCCTTAACCAACAATACAACAGGTGTAGACCTTACAGTGAAATGCTGACTAACAAGCCCTTAACCAACAATACAACAGGTGTAGACCTTACAGTGAAATGCTGACTAACAAGCCCTTAACCAACAATACAACAGGTGTAGACCTTACAGTGAAATGCTGACTAACAAGCCCTTAACCAACAATACAACAGGTGTAGACCTTACAGTGAAATGCTTACTAACAAGCCCTTAACCAACAATACAACAGGTGTAGACCTTACAGTGAAATGCTTACTAACAAGCCCTTAACCAACAATACAACAGGTGTAGACCTTACAGTGAAATGCTTACTTACAAGCCCTTAACCAACAATACAACAGGTGTAGACCTTACAGTGAAATGCGTACTAACAAGCCCTTAACCAACAATACAACAGGTGTAGACCTTACAGTGAAATGCTTACTAACAAGCCCTTAACCAACAATACAACAGGTGTAGACCTTACAGTGAAATGCTGACTAACAAGCCCTTATCCAACAATACAACAGGTGTAGACCTTACAGTGAAATGCTGACTAACAAGCCCTTAACCAACAATACAACAGGTGTAGACCTTACAGTGAAATGCTGACTAACAAGCCCTTAACCAACAATACAACAGGTGTAGACCTTACAGTGAAATGCTGACTAACAAGCCCTTAACCAACAATACAACAGGTGTAGACCTTACAGTGAAATGCTGACTAACAAGCCCTTAACCAACAATACAACAGGTGTAGACCTTACAGTGAAATGCTTACTAACAAGCCCTTAACCAACAATACAACAGGTGTAGACCTTACAGTGAAATGCTGACTAACAAGCCCTTAACCAACAATACAACAATGAAGTTTAAAAAGTATGAATAAGAATAAGTAACAAGTAATTAAAGAGCAGCAGTAAAATATCAATAGTGAGACTATATATTTATTGAACCTTTATTTAACTGTGCAAGTCAGTTAAGAACAAATTCTTATTTACAATGACGGCCTACCAAAAGGCAAAAGACCTCCTGCGGGGACGGGGGATTAAAAATACAAATTTATTCAAATAATTACAATTTAAATATATGTCCTATATTTGTTTTTTTATTTTTTATTTATTTCACCTTTATTTAACCAGGTAGGTCAGTTGAGAACAAGTTCTCATTTGCAACTGCGACCTGGCCAAGACAAAGCAAAGCAGTGCGACAAAAAAACAACACAGAGTTACACATTAAACAAACAGTCAAAAACACAATAGAAAATCTATATACAGAGTGCAAAATGTAGTGCAAAAATGCAGTAAGGTTAGGAGGTAGGACAATAAATAGACTATAGAGGTGAAATAAATTACAGATTATCATCATTAACACAGGAATGAAGGATGTGCAAATTATGATGTGCAAATAGGGATACTGGAGTGCAAGATTAGTGAAAATAAACAAAAATAAATATGGGGATGAGGTAGTAGTGTGGGCTATTTACAGAAGGGCTATATACAGGTGCAGTGATGGATAAGCAGCTTTGACAACTGATGCTTAAAGTTAGTGAGGGAGATAGGAACCTCTAGCTTCAACGATTTCTGCAATTTGTTCCAGTCATTGGCAGCAGCGAACTGGAAGGAATGGCGGCCAAAGGAGGTGTTGGCTTTGGAGGTGACCAGTGAGATATACCTGCTGGAGCGCATGCTACGGGTGGGTGTTGCTATAGTGACCAGTGAGCTGAGATAGGGCGGGGATTTACCTAATAAAGACTGACCTGATAAAGATGACCTGTAGCCAGTGGATTTGGCGACGAATATATAATGAAGGCCAGCCAATGAGGGCATACAGGTCGCAGTGGTGGGAAGTGTATGGGGCTTTGGTGACAAACCGGATGGCACTGTGATAGACTACATCCAATTTGCTAAGTAGAGTGTTGGAGGCTAGTTTGTAAATGACATCGCCGAAATCAAGGATCGGTAGGATAGTCAGTTTTACAAGGGCATGTTTGGCAGCATGAGTGAAGGAGGCTCTGTTGCGAAATAGGAAGCCAATTCTGGATTTAATTTTGGATTGGAGATGGTTGATGTGAGTCTGGAAGTTGAGTTTATAGTCTAACCAGATGCCTAGGTGCCTAGGTATTTGTATCACGACAAGAGAGACAAAACAACACTACCAAAAGAGATACATAAGACAACAACATAGCAAGGCAGCAACACACGACAACACAACATGGTAGCAACACAACATGGTGGCAGCACAAAATATGGTACAAACATTATTGGCCACAGACAACAGTACAAAGGGCATGAAGGTAGAGATGACAATACATCACGCAAAGCAGCCACAACTGTCAGTAAGAGTGTCCATGATTGAGTCTTTGAATGAAGAGATTGACATAAAACTGTCCAGTTTGATGTTTGCTGCAAATGCTAGATGCAGCGAACTGAAAAGACGAGCGACCCAGGGATGTGTGTGCTTTGGGGACCTTTAACAGAATGTGACTGGCAGATTGGGTGTTATATGTGGAGGATGAGGGCTGCAGTAGAAATCTCTGATAGGGGGGAGTGAGGCCTAAGAGGGGGGTACCGGGGGTACCGATACAGAGTCAATGTGCGGGGGCACCGGTTAGTTGAGGTAATTGAGGTAAAATGGACATGTAGGTAGAGTTATTAAAGTGATAGTAACAGAGAGTAGCAGTGGCGTAAAAGGGGGGGGGGGTCAATGCAAATAGTCTGGGTAGCCATTTGATTAGATGTCCTGCAGTAGCAGAGAGAACAGTCTATGACTAAGGTGGCTGGAGTCTTTGACAATTTTTAGGGCCTTCCTCTGACACTGCCTGGTATAGAGGTCTTGGGTGGAAGGAAGCTTGGCCTCAGTGATGTACTGGGCCATACGCACTATCCTCTCTAGTGCCTTGCGGTCGGAGGCCGAGCAGTTGCCATACCAGACGGTGATGCAACCAGTCAGGATGTCTTGATGGTGCAGCTGTAGAACCTTTTGAGGATCTGAGGACCCATGCCAAATCTTTTCAGTCTCCTGAGGGGGAAAAGGTGTTGTCGTGCCCTCTTCACGACTGTCTTGGTGTGCTTGGACCATGTTAGTTTGTTGGTGATGTGGACACCAAGGAACTTGAAGCTCTCAACCTGCTCCACTACAGCCCTGTCGATGAGAATGGGGGCGTGCTCAGTCCTCCTTTTCCTGTAGTCCACAATCATCTCCTTTGTCTTGATCATGTTGAGGGAGAGGTTGTTGTCCTGGCACCACTTGGCCAGGTCTCTGACCTCCTCCCTATAGGCTGTCTCGTAGTTGTTGGTGATCAGGCCTACCACTGTTGTGTCACCGGCAAACTTGATGATGTTGTTGGAGTCGTGCCTGGCCGTGCAGTCGTGAGTGAACAGGGAGTACAGGAGGGGAGTGAGAACGCACCCCTGAGGGGCCTCAGTGTTGAGGATCAGCGTGGCAGTGTTGTGTTGTTACCTACCCTTACCACCTGGGGGCGGATCCAGGTTCCAGTTGTATAGGGAGTTGTTTAGTCCCAGTGTCCTTAGCTTAGTGATGAGCTTTGAGGGCACAATGGTGTTGAAGGCTGAGCTGTAGTTAATGGATAGCATTCTCACATAGGTGTTCCTTTTGTCCAGGTGGGAAAGGGCAGTGTGGAGTGCAATAGAGATTGCATCACCTGTGGATCTGTTAGGGCGGTATGCAAATTGGAGTGGGTCTAGGGTTTCTGGGATAATGGTGTTGATGTGAGCCATGACCAGCCTTTCAAAGCACCTTATGGCTACAGACGTGAGTGTGACGAGTCTGTAGTCATTTAGGCAGGTTACCTTAGTGTTCTTGGGCACAGGGACTATGGTGGTCTGCTTAAAACACGTTGGTATTACAGACTCAGACAGGGAGAGGTTGAAAATGTCAGTGAAGACACTTACCAGTTGGTCAGCGCATGCTCGCAGTACACGTCCTGGTAATTCGTCTGGTCCTGCGGCCTTGTGAATGTTGACCTGTTTAAAGGTCTTACTCACATCGGCTGCGGAGAGCGTGATCACACAGTCTTCCGGAACAGCTGGTGCTCTCATGCATGTTTCAGTGTTATTTTCCTCGAAGCGAGCATAGAAGTAGTTTAGCTAGTCTGATAGGCTCATGTCACTGGGCAGCTCTCGACTGTGCTTCCCATTGTAGTCTGTAATGGTTTGCAAGCCCTGCCACATCCGACAAGCGTCGGAGCCGGTGCAGTACGATTCGATCTTAGTCCTGTATTGACGCTTTGCCTGTTTGATGGTTCGTCAGAGGGCATAGCAGGATTTCTTATAAGCGTCCGGGTTAGAGTCACGCTCCTTAAAAGCGGCAGCTCTAGCCTTTAGCTCAGTGCGGATGTTGCCTGTAATCCATGGCTTTTGGTTGGGGTATGTACCTACGGTCACTGTGGGGACGACGTCATCGATGCACTTATTGATGAAGCCAATGACTGATGTGGTGTGCTCCTCAATGCCATCGGAAGAATCCCGGAACATATTCCAGTCTGTGCTAGCAAAACAGTCCTGTAGCTAAGCATCTGTTTCATCTTTTTTATTGACAGAGTCACTGGTACTTCCTCCTTTAATTTTTGCTTGTAAGCAGGAATCAGGAGGATAGAATTATGGTCAGATTTGCCAAATGGTGGGCGAGAGAGAGCTTTGTATGCGTCTCTGTGTGTGGAGGAAAGAGTTTTTTCCCTCT
This sequence comes from Thymallus thymallus, assembly GCA_023634145.1. NCBI lineage: Eukaryota > Metazoa > Chordata > Actinopteri > Salmoniformes > Salmonidae > Thymallus > Thymallus thymallus. The sequence goes on from CM042384.1 coordinate 30,871,288, forward strand.
GGTTGCACATTTAACATGCTAATAGAAATTTGGTAAAACAGATTTAAGTTTTGAACAGTACTCACCAGTGTATGCAAAGTGGACCAAAGATCTCAAGGCTTCTGGATCCACCCCCTCCATCTTGATCTCCTCCTGTTTGGCCTCTCTCACATCGCTGGTGAACATGGCAGCAAAGTAGTCAGAGACCGCACTAAGGACCAGTCTGTATAGGACAACATCAACACGGTAGTGGTCAGAGACTGCACTAAGGACCAGACTGTATAGGACAACATCAACACAGTAGTGGTCAGAGACTGCACTAAGGACCAGTCTGTATAGGACAACATCAACACGGTAGTGGTCAGAGACTGCACTAAGGACCAGTCTGTATAGGACAACATCAACACGGTAGTGGTCAGAGACTGCACTAAGGACCAGTCTGTATAGGACAACATCAACACGGTAGTGGTCAGAGACTGCACTAAGGACCAGTCTGTATAGGACAACATCAACACGGTAGTGGTCAGAGACTGCACTAAGGACCAGTCTGTATAGGACAACATCAACACGGTAGTGGTCAGAGACTGCACTAAGGACCAGTCTGTATAGGACAACATCAACACGGTAGTGGTCAGAGACTGCACTAAGGACCAGTCTGTATAGGACAACATCAACACGGTAGTGGTCAGAGACTGCACTAAGGACCAGTCTGCACACAGCAACAACCAGCAAATAAATCAAAGGGCCTGTCCCAAATGGCACCCTATTCCCTATATAGTGCGGTATTGATGTCTTAATATATATTGATTATCCGTTACATAATGTTCTGATGAGGGAGCTGTGAGGGAGCTGTGAGGGAGCTGTGAGGGAGGCTGTGAGGGAGCTGTGAGGGAGGCTGTGAGGGAGCTGTGAGGGAGCTGTGAGGGAGATGTGAGGGAGGCTGTGAGGGAGATGTGAGGGAGGCTGTGAGGGAGATGTGAGGGAGTCTGTGAGGGAGATGTGAGGGAGCTGTGAGGGAGGCTGTGAGGGAAATGTGAGGGAGGCTGTGAGGGAGATGTGAGGGAGGCTGTTCTGGTGTACAAAGGCCATTTCAACCAGGAATGAAGCCAAATGAGTTTGAGTAGGAAGTTTTATCGTTATATTATGGCCTGTATTTACTACCCAAATGCTGCTCCATAAAAGAAAGTATACCAGGTGGTATATCAGACAGTATACCAGGTGGTATATCAGACAGTATACCAGGTGGTATATCAGACAGTATACCAGGTGGTATATCAGACAGTATACCAGGTGGTATATCAGACAGTATACCAGGTGGTATATCAGACAGTATACCAGGTGGTATATCAGACAGTAGATCAGGTGGTATATCTGACAGAAAACCAGGTGGTATATCAGACAGTATACCAGGTGGTATATCAGACAGTAGACCAGGTGGTATATCAGACAGTATACCAGGTGGTATATCAGACAGTAGACCAGGTGGTATATCAGACAGTATACCAGGTGGTATATCAGACAGTATACCAGGTGGTATATCAGACAGTAGCTCAGGTGGTATATCAGACAGTATACCGCTCTTAAGATAACCTTCGGGCCAACTGGGGGCCCAAGTCTGGTTAGGAGACACTGCCAGAGACACTATGTAATTGTGATGAACTGAGAGAATATTAGGGTAGCACTAATTCATTAATCATATGCTGTCTTCCCTGCTCCTCTGTTCTTACATCTTTCCCTTTCTGTCTTCTGTTTTTTTTTTTCTAATCGATTGTCCTGCAAACAGTGCGTCAATAATTCAGCATAGCAATGAAGAGCAGTGGTTCTCAGTCCTGGTTCTGGGGACTCAAAGTTAGTTGTTGCCTCAGCATTACACAGCTGATTCAAATGATCAAGTCATCATCAAGCTTCAAGTGGTATTTCTGTAATAATTTGAGATACTATTTATGTATTAATTTGTGGAGCTAGAATGGCTGGCTGGCTGGCTGGGTGTTTCATGTGAGGTTAGGACACAAACAACTCAGTGATATACAGGTAGAATGGCTGGCTGGCTGGCTTGGTGTTTCAGGTGAGGTTAGGACACAAACAACTCAGTGATATACAGGTAGAATGGCTGGCTGGCTGGCTGGGTGTTTCAGGTGAGGTTAGGACACAAACAACTCAGTGATATACAGGTAGAATGGCTGGCTGGCTGGCTGGGTGTTTCAGGTGAGGTTAGGACACAAACAACTCAGTGATATACAGGTAGAATGGCTGGCTGGCTGGCTGGGTGTTCCAGAGGATGTTTGGACACAGCTCAGTGATTCTCTAACCGCCCCTAACAGCTTCCCCCTTGTGTTCTGCATGACTACTTCCAATTTGTTGAAGCAGCATTTGAAAAAATAAACAACATTTACAATTATTTCTAACAGATAAAAGACTCTGGGCTCTAATCGTGTGTTAATGTCTCCGTCTGTTTTGCTTCACAAGTCTGTTAATGTAAGAACTGAAGTGGAGAGTGATCAGAAGCTGCTATCACAAGGAAATTAGTTTTCTTTGAAATGTGTTATTAAATGAAACAGAGGAGATTATTGTCTGTCCTCTACAGAGCCAATATAGCTTTTGTAAATGCATGTGATCGTGTCATATTACTCTTATACTAAGTGTTAAATAAATGCTTATGGCAAGGGCGTCATGACTAGTGTTCGATTGCCCTGTTGAGGCCACCCCCTCTGAAATAAGAGCAGCCTTGGTTTATTAGATAGTACTATTGATTGTACAGATGATCAAAGTATTGTGTTATCTATGATGGTAATCAGTGAAAGGACTACTACAAGTGGCTATCTTAATAACATTGATCCAGATTAATCATACAGGCTGTGTCCCAAATGACACCCAATTCCCTATATTGTGCCCTCATTTAAACCAGAGCCTTATGATCCGTGGTTTTATATACTGACCTGTGAGCCGTGATCTTATGATCTCCTGCTATCAAGACAACATCACACAGCTGCTTGTGCTGAAGATAAGTCTCCATCTTGCGAAAGGTCTGTTCCGCATGGTTTGTAGCCTGGAAGAACTCATCTGAGCCGTTGGAGCTCATCCTAGAAGAAGAAGAAGAAGAAGAAGAAGAAGAAGAAGAAGAAGAAGAAGAAGAAGAAGAAGAAGAAGAAGAAGAAGAAGAAGAAGAAGAAGAAGAAGAAGAAGAAGAAGAAGAAGAAGAAGAAGAAGAAGAAGAAGAAGAAGAAGAAGAAGAAGGGATGTGTAAGTAATCATGGTTATAGTCCTACATGGAAGAAGTTACATGACCATAATGCTACTGATATAATAGGGTTCTACATGGAACCCTAAAGGATTCTACCTGGAACCCAATAGAGTTCTACATGGAACCGAAAAGGGTTATCTTATGGAGACAGCCAAATAACCTTTTTGGATCCTTTTTCTAAGAGTGTACCTAGCATACAGTACCTAAAAGGTATATTGTATCACAATCAAAGTAACACAATCATCATTATGATACGATGAAACACAACTTGCTTTGCGGCAGTCAAACTTCTTACCCACCAGTCTGAGCCGATTAAAAGTGTAACAATTAAACTGGGTACCTAAATGGTGAAGAACCTGAGCGCTAACTCCAACGGGACAGGCGGTTTACAATCTGAGCAACTCCCGCCTCGCCTTCTAAACACAAGCAAGTGAGCTGGCTTCCCCTTCACAGTATTGTGATAATGCTGTATTCTGAGCCCCGCTCCCCAAAGACCTTCACAGTATTGTGATAATGCTGTATTCTGAGCCCCGCTCCCCAAAGACCGGTAGATTACATGCTGTTTTACGGAGTCTAAATAATCCTTCAGATTTGTGGTAAATAATTCAGGCCAGTTAGTTTGGTGTCCTTCACGGAGGAAAACCCCCTTGCTGACATTTAGCTTGTTTGTTACACTCCATAAACAGTCTCAACTCTCAGGGGGAATTAACTGATTCTAAAAGCTTTTCTATGAGGAGATTCATAGTTTTCAAAGAGCATACTGTACATGGAGAATGTAAGAATGATTTTATGTTATCAGTCAACACCACCATATTAACAAGGAATAGGAACAGAATCCACACATACAGGAGTACGTACGGCGTTCCTCTTTTGACACATACAGGAGTACGTACGGCTTTCCTCTTTTCACACATACAGAATAACGTATGGCTTTCCTCTTTTCACACATACAGGAAAACGTATGACTTTCCTCTTTTCACACATACAGGAAAACTAATTGCTTTCCTCTTTTCACACATACAGGAGAACGTATGGCTTTCCTCTTTTCAGAAACTATATTCTGTCAAACAAATTTTGCTGAAGACATTTTTTATATATAGGAGGTCAGGTCCACATCCTATAGTATAAACCTTTATTGGGATGCTTTATGCTAAATACAGCTGTAATTTATTGCCTTGTCCCGTTAAACCCTGTCTGACTCAGAGAGTCTTGCGCTTGTGCCAAATAGCACCCTATTCCCTATATAGTGAACTACTTTTGACCAAGGCCCTTAGGGAGCCATTTGGGACACATCCTTTGTTGGCAACAAACACTAAACTAGACTGATTGAGGACTGGGGCTGTAAAACCTAGGATTACCTCTGTATGGGCTCAAAGGAACGGTGTAAGGGTTTTTCATGCCCACCAATCTCCAGGACACTAATTGCTTTTGGATAGCATTCTTGGGAGCTGTACATTTTGTTGAGGTGTTTAATTTCTTTTCAGAATGGGGTTGTTCATTAGGGGCATGCTCAGCCATTAAATTAGCCTCTAAACTAGGAGCATATTTTCAAAATACCAACAACAAGCCTTAATGCTACATTACCTAGGCATTGTTTCAGGGTAACAGACAGTATGTAGGCAGAAACACAAACATTTATATTGAACATATTATGGATAATCCTGAAGAAAATTCAATAAGGTGAGCACAAGGTTACTATTTCAGAGGTACAGTAAGTTAATATTTCAGAGGTACAGTAAGTTAATATTGCAGAGGTACAGTAAGTTACTATTGCAGCGGTACAGTAAGTTACTATTGCAGAGGTACAGTAAGTTACTATTGCAGAGGTACAGTAAGTTAATATTGCAGAGGTACAGTAAGTTAATTTTGCAGAGGTACAGTAAGTTACTATTGCAGAGGTACAGTAAGTTAATATTTCAGAGGTACAGTAAGTTAATATTGCAGAGGTACAGTAAGTTACTATTGCAGAGGTACAGTAAGTTACTATTGCAGAGGTACAGTAAGTTACTATTGCAGAGGTACAGTAAGTTAATATTGCAGAGGTACAGTAACTTACTAAATTGAACTATAACTCTATCATGCGAATTATAACTTTGAGATGAAGATCGCCAAGTAAAAATTGTGAATTACGACTAGACCAGCCAGCTGAGTATGGTAAAATAGTATGAACTTTGAACTGTCCTTCACTAAAGAAGAAGTGATTAAATCCTAGACGTCGCGTTATCACCTGTAGACGATCTCCTAAGAACTGAGGGTACTTCAACGTATCCGCTCTACAACACCACAACCAGTGTAACGAATGCCCCGCGCAGAGCACCGGTCCCTCCTCCTCTCCAGCGATCATCCTCGCCGGCGTTCTAACCGGCGGTCGGGGGAAGATGGTAGCAACACCCTGATGACCCACACCTGTTCCTCATCGGTCATCAGGGTCACTATTTAACTCCATGTTTTCTGTTCAACCCTTGCGGGTTATTAGTCTTTCTATGTATATTGCTGTCTTTTCTTTATATTAAAATCCTATATACGCTAATTTCCTCTCTCTCGCTCGTTCTTAGCCTCATCACTCACTTTCACCCCTCGCAATATCACAACCAGAAAGACTCTCCTTTGGACGAGGGCGATCTCTGCTGAACCAGATTCCTCCAGCTTCGACCCATCTATCGAAGCCAAGCTCAAATATGTATAATTACATTAACTCTTTCCGAATGGGCGGTTGTTAAAGAGCATACGTAGTGATGTAACCAGCCATCATATCGGGTTAGTCCACTAGGGACTTTTCATTATGTGACTGAGTAATCTATGTATAATCTATTGTGTATACACAGTTTATGTAACTCTGTGTGATTCTTTAGCTAGTAAATAAATCATTAAGCCAATTTGTGTAAAGCTGTGCAGATTTAGATCATTCGATCATCAGAATGAGACTGATAAAGGTATCTATTAATAATTGACTGCTATTGATATAAAAGATCATCAGATCTTTATGAGTGGATTCGGGAGATAGCCGCTCTATATAAACCAATTCTTCCGTGGTGCCCCAGGTTATTAATGGGTTAATTGTTGCACGATTTAATTCAATCAGGTAATCAATTAAACATTAGGTAATCGATTTGATGAGATAGCATGTCACCAACTTAATCAAAGCCAACGTTACAAAATATTATATAAGTCTAATAACTAATGTCAACAGGATGATTGTAAAATAATGATTTAGACTGAAGTCCAGTACACTTTCTTTCTAAACGAATTACAGAAGCTAGCCCACTGCCCCTCAAGGCATTACGTTGGTAGAGACACTACTTAGACAAAGGCCCACATGGCATGCCAAGTCAGTACACATAGTGTTGTCTAGTCCATTAGATGCTGCTATGTCTCATGCTAGCATTCAGATGTGTGGAGCAGAGAGAGTCATATTCATTCATTCAGTGTTATCACTTCATCCCAGTAGTCAGGCGGGAGACTACTAAGCCTGTGCTGCTGATAATTCTTTCCCCCACCATTCTCACCATACTGACAGTCAGATAGCTGATGGTTTAAGTCTGCTGTTCCATTTGTTGTTACAGATATTCTTTAATATAGGTATGTCTGTGTAGCCTAAAGGCTAGCTAGCTTCTTTAACAGTATGGTCTCTTTATGTCTTTATGTACCAGGGGTATCTGGTTTAGAGATCAACCACAAGTCTTGTTGTGTCTGTCTTTACCAGGGGTATCTGGTTGAGAGAATAACCACAGGTCTCTTTATGTCTGTATCTACCATGGGTATCTGGTTGAGAGAATAACCACAGGTCTCTTTATGTCTGTATCTACCAGGGGTATCTGGTTTAGAGATCAACCACAAGTTTTGTTGTGTCTGTATCTACCAGGGGTATCTGGTTGAGAGAACAACCACCTGTCTCTTTATGTCTGTATCTACCAGGGGTATCTGGTTGAGAGAATAACCACAGGTCTCTGCGTGTCTGTATCTACCAGGGGTATCTGGTTGAGAGAATAACCACAGGTCTCTTTATGTCTGTATCTACCAGGGGTATCTGGTTGAGAGAACAACCACCTGTCTCTTTATGTCTGTATCTACCAGGGGTATCTGGTTGAGAGAATAACCACAGGTCTCTGCGTGTCTGTATCTTCCAGGGGTATCTGGTTGAGAGAATAACCACAGGTCTCTTTATGTCTGTATCTACCAGGGGTATCTGGTTGAGAGAATAACCACAGGTCTCTTTATGTCTGTATCTACCAGGGGTATCTGGTTGAGAGAACAACCACCTGTCTCTTTATGTCTGTATCTACCAGGGGTATCTGGTTGAGAGAATAACCACAGGTCTCTGCGTGTCTGTATTTACCAGGGGTATCTGGTTGAGAGAATAACCACAGGTCTCTTTATGTCTGTATCTACCAGGGGTATCTGGTTGAGAGAATAACCACAGGTCTCTTTATGTCTGTATCTACCAGGGGTATCTGGTTGAGAGAATAACCACAGGTCTCTTTATGTCTGTATCTACCAGGGGTATCTGGTTGAGAGAATAACCACAGGTCTCTTTATGTCTGTATCTACCAGGGGTATCTGGTTGAGAGAATAACCACAGGTCTCTTTATGTCTGTATCTACCAGGGGTATCTGGTTCAGAGAACAACCACAAGTCTTGTTGTGTCTGTATCTACCAGGGGTATCTGGTTGAGAGAATAACCACAGGTCTCTTTATGTCTGTATCTACCAGGGGTATCTGGTTGAGAGAATAACCACAGGTCTCTGTGTGTCTGTATCTACCAGGGGTATCTGGTTGAGAGAATAACCACAGGTCTCTTTATGTCTGTATCTACCAGGGGTATCTGGTTTGGAGAACAACCACAAGTCTTGTTGTGTCTGTATCTACCAGGGGTATCTGGTTGAGAGAATAACCACAGGTCTCTTTATGTCTGTATCTACCAGGGGTATCTGGTTGAGAGAATAACCACAGGTCTCTTTATGTCTGTATTTACCAGGGGTATCTGGTTGAGAGAATAACCACAGGTCTCTTTATGTCTGTATCTACCAGGGGTATCTGGTTTAGAGAACAACCACAAGTCTTGTTGTGTCTGTATTTACCAAGTGTAAACCACAGGTCTCTTTATGTCTGTATCTACCAGGGGTATCTGGTTGAGAGAATAACCACAGGTCTCTTTATGTCTGTATCTACCAGGGGTATCTGGTTTAGAGAACAACCACAAGTCTTGTTGTGTCTGTATCTACCAGGGGTATCTGGTTGAGAGAATAACCACAGGTCTCTTTATGTCTGTATCTACCAGGGGTATCTGGTTGAGAGAACAACTACAAGTCTTGTTGTGTCTGTATCTACCAGGGGTATCTGGTTGAGAGAATAACCACAGGTCTCTTTATGTCTGTATCTACCAGGGGTATCTGGTTTAGAGAACAACCACAAGTCTTGTTGTGTCTGTATTTACCAAGGGTAAACCACAGGTCTCTTTATGTCTGTATCTACCAGGGGTATCTGGTTGAGAGAATAACCACAGGTATCTTTATGTCTGTATCTACCAGGGGTATCTGGTTTAGAGAACAACCACAGGTGTCTGTGTGTCTGAGAGCACATGGAGGAAAATTGCTACAGCTGTTAATGGAGAAGGGTTATTGTCCCAATATACTGTATCTCTCCCTCCCCGCTATTATCAACCCCCCGGGTCGGTGCCAAATGGTACCCTGTTTCCAATAGTGCACTACTTTTTACCAGGGACCATAGAGTCCCAAATGGTACCTTATTCTCTGGTTAAAAGTGGTGCACTTTATGGAATAGGGTGCTATTTGAGACAACACTGTGTGTTGAAAATCATCAAAGTAGTCTTGTCAGCATTATCATCTCACTAGCCGTGATAGATAATGGAGGATATAGCTGGTAAGATATTGGTTTATAGTATGTCAGGTTGGTTTAAATTGAGAGTTATCAATCAGACAGTTATTTACATTTTACTCATTTAGCAGACACTTTTATCCAGAAAAACTAGGGTAAAGAGCCTTGCTCAAGGGCACATCGACAGATTTTTCATCTAGTTGACTCAGGGACTCAAACCAGCAACTTTCCGATTAATGACCCAACGCTCTTAATCGCTAGGCTACCTAACACCCTTTAGAATTAGTGTTTTCATTGTTGATTGTGAGTGTTCCTAGTACTGATATTTCATATGTGTGTGTATAAAACATGCTTGATATCATGTGCAAATGTTCTGCTGAAAACGTGTTACATGTTGAAATATAGTATTTCCAGTGGTAAGGAAAACTACGTTCAATTCCTTAGTGAGATTTGGCATTCCACATCCTTAGATGACCTATATGACTTCAGCAAAGTGGAAATGTATATTTAACCCTTCTTTGGTGTTTCAGTCGAATTGGACCGATTTACAAGTTCTCTCTCTGAAAAATGTAGTTCATTTAATCTGATTGAGGTTCCATGACTTTGTCCACACAGGGCATTTGAACACACTAAATACATGTAGATGATTTTCATTTTGGTATCATATACTTTTGTACACCTGCGGTTCATTAGAAATGAATGGGTGAGACTACAATCAGTGTATAAAATTGGCCCATTTATCAGATAGACACACTTCCACTCCCAGACCCCCACACACACACACACACACACATCACTCCCCTTCTTGGCTTCCATGGCAACCCCCACGGGAACCTTTCCCCAATAGAATCTTTCCCCCACGGGAACCACACCTGTTGGCATTCTCACAAACAATCGCAACATTGTTTCAATAATATATAGAACTTTTCTCGCAGCTCTGGTATTTAAAGCTTTTTTGAGGCCTTGCTCACAATTCATTCTGTGGCAGCACAATGACCAAACGATATACTGTATGTGAGGCTCTTGATCATATCTTTGATCATGACACTGGTGAGGAGGAGAGAGGACAGGAAACTGACAGTCAAGATGTATTAGAGGAGGAAGTGTCAGAAGTTGAAGATAATACAGAATATGATCCAGACCAAGAGACAACCGATGTGGAACAATCCAGTGATGAGGAAGAGGGCCCTGCTGAGGTTGTTGTTACATTCCAGTGATGAGGAAGAGGGCCCTGCTGAGGTTGTTGTTACATTCCAGTGATGAGGAAGAGGGCCCTGCTGAGGTTGTTGTTACATTCCAGTGATGAGGAAGAGGGCCCTGCTGAGGTTGTTGTTACAATCTGGTCCAAGAAGGGGAATTTGTCCTGGTCTTCATCCCCACCTGAGAGGAGAGGTCGGCTGAAAATCTTATCAGGATGACCCCAGGGCCAACGAGATACGCCACATTCCGGGTGGATGACATAAAATCCTGCTTCTAACTGTTCCTGACAGAGTCAATCGAAACTATAGTGATGAACATGACCAACTTGGAGGGGAGACGCGTTTACAAAGACAACTGGAAGGAGGTAGACCGGACAGACGTCCAAGCATACGTGGGTCTTTTGATTTTATCTGGTGTGTACAGATCCAGAAATGAATCTACCACCAGTTTATGGGATGCAGAGTCTGGTCGGGCAATTTTTCGTGCCACTATGTCACTCCAGACATTTCACATGTTGTCACGGGTGATTCGCTTCGACAACCGTGATATAAGACCAGGCCGCCGTCAACAAGACTGACTTTGACACAAAGTAGTCTGTGATAAATAGCACAATATGTTTAATCTGAGTATTTTTTATAGTAAAAATAATCCACACATTATGCTTTTTTTACTCAAAAACTAGTTGTATGAGCTCAGGTCAATGAGGCCTACAGGCCATAAATAGCAAATAGATGTTCAAAACTTGTAATGTTCACAATAACTTAAGTTGATAAAAATATCTAACACAACATTAGGTGATAATATATGTATTATTATGGATTTATAATCTGCTATAATGGGGCGGTCATTTTGGACCGGGAACACAGAATGAATTAACATGAAACAAACACAAAAGAAGGGTTAAGTGGAACATGTGCAAGTGTTAGCAAACCACTTCCCCTAGTTGGCTGATGGTGGTTTAAGGAGCAGAAGACCCAAAATAAGACCACTCCTATAGATACCTGTTTGGCTAGGTCCCTAGCAACACATGCAGTGGAGATTTTTATCATGTAAATCTTGGTGGGGCAAACAAAAAAAACATGTTTTTAGATGTATAACAGCAAAGCCACTACACTACACAACACAACACTAAACAATACATTAACTACACAACACTAAACAATACATTAACTACACAACACAACACTAAACAATACATGAACTACACAACACAACACTAAACAATACATTAACTACACAACACAACACTAAACAATACATTAACTACACAACACAACACTAAACAATACATTAACTACACAACACAACACTAAACAATACATTAACTACACAACACAACACTAAACAATACATTAACAACACAACACTAAACAATACATTAACTACACAACACTAAACAATACATTAATTTCACTATACCGGTGACAATCGGTGCCCACAAACTGTTAGGGCCGACATAAAGCTGTCCCAACAGCAGAATCCCAACAGCAGTCCCAACACCTTACCACTGCTACACCTGGCTATCAGCGGAGCCTTGTCTGGCAGCGAAACAGTTCATTCAGCCTCATTAGCTGATACGGCTGACTTGCTTAAACAAATGTGGTTTCTACTGACAATTGAGATGTACAAACTATGGCATAAGGGGACGACAAGCGGATAAGAGGCCATCTGTAATTACGATTAAGACATTAATGAGCGAGCTAAGATGAACGTAGTCAATATAACTATTTTTTCAGCACTTTTAAAATGTACAGCAACAGAATTCAGAACATGGGCCGTTCTTACAGTGTACTCCCTGAACACCAAGTCAGAACCATAGGATAAATAAAGGGGGCATATAAGCAGACAATGAAAGCTCTTACAATATTTGATGATTACATTTCTATAAAACAGGTTATAGGCTACATGTGCACCACCAAGTTAGAACAGTAGGCGAAATTAAGAGGTGAAAATAGATCAAATTATTAGGGCAAGGCACATGGGCTACTAACAGCTTACTACACAACATTCACTTAGGAATACTACATCATTTATGAAGCAGTGTAACAGTTTTGCTTCATTCCCTCTCCTAGCCCCTACCTGGGCACACATTGACAACAGTCACCCTCGAAGCATCGTTAACCATCGCCCCACAAAAGCTGTGGCTCTTGAGGAGCAAGGGAAATAACTACTTCAAGGTCTCAGAGCGAGTGACATCACAGATTGCAACGCTAATGTTGTCATCAGATTTACAATTCCGAGTTGACTGACCGTTCAAAACGTATTTTCCCAGTTTGAGCTGTTTTATTCCCGACTTCCCAGTTGCAATGCTTGCAGTTAGCCACTGTCACTGATTCCTTACAAACCACTCATTGTTGAATTTGCAATCTCCAAATTGTTGTGTAATGTTTATGTCCAATGGCCGATGAGCACCGATAGCAACACATGTACAGGATAAGACCCACAATAAGAACGCTCCTACAGATAGATACCTGTTTGGCTAGGTCCCTAGCAACACATGTACAGGATAAGACCCACAATAAGAACGCTCCTACAGATAGATACCTGTTTGGCTAGGTCCCTAGCAACACATGTACAGGATAAGACCCACAATAAGAACGCTCCTACAGATAGATATCTGTTTGGCTAGGTCCCTAGCAACACATGTACAGGATAAGACCCACAATAAGAACGCTCCTACAGATAGATACCTGTTTGGCTAGGTCCCTAGCAACACATGTACAGGATAGAAACAAAACAACATTTTAATTGGAAAGGGGATTGTTTAATTTCTTTGTATCTTCCAAATTCTGTAACAATTCCATTGTTATTAGTCTATATCTACTCCTACTGCTTTATGGGATCTTAATGACAGACTAGGTGTCAACCACCAACTGAGAGCCTATAAGCTATCAATAAAACAACTGAGTTTCTGCCGCTGACAAGGAGAAGGTGGTGGTATTTCTCTTCCAAGGCGATTGAGGGGAAATTGAGATATCATTCATGGTAGCAGCTGCTGACTCAAACCTCAAAGTTCTATAAGGAGGGGTCAGGGTTGCTATTTATTTTGGGTTATGGTATATTGCAGAGAAAGCAGGTTGAGATGTTGACTGTTTGGCAGCAATGAGAGGTCGCTTGAATGTCAGTGATGAGCATACAGGAGAAATCCAAGGAACTCTCCAATGGTACTATAATATATTGTTTGGGGGTGGGTTTATATTTTTTAAGAAATGTTCCATGTGAAACAAGTCAATTGAGGGGAACTAAGTTTGACAAATGACTTTGACTAAAATGTGCTGGTAGCAAGAGATTGGAATTCATGTTTCTGAACAGTAACATCCAGATTCTAATTTGGTAGATTTATGAGATTGTGAGAAATTACGAGTCAACCAATTTATGATGTGAAAAGTAATTAGATCAAGTACTACACACATCTGGTTAGCCTTTGATTAATGTGCAACAAACAATGTATAATAGACAGAGGCCACAATCAACAGTTTATCCCTCGATTCTGTCTCCATCCTGGGATAGATATTATTGCCTTAATATTACAATATATTTTTTTTTAAGTACATAATGTCTACATTATCAGATCTGTCAACTTGTAAGGTCATTTCATTTTGGAGGAGTTCACAGCCCCATAACATGGGCCACTGAAGGAGTTCACAGCCCCATAACATGGGCCACTGAAGGAGTTCACAGCCCCATAACATGGGCCACTGAAGGAGTTCACAGCCCCATAACATGGGCCACTGAAGGAGTTCACAGCCCCATAACATGGGCCACTGAAGGAGTTCACAGCCCCATAACATGGGCCACTGAAGGAGTTCACAGCCCCATAACATGGGCCACTGAAGGAGTTCACAGCCCCATAACATGGGCCACTGAAGGAGTTCACAGCCCCATAACATGGGCCACTGAAGGAGTTCACAGCCCCATACCATGGGCCACTGAAGGAGTTCACAGCCCCATAACATGGGCCACTGAAGGAGATCATGGAATTTCATTAGAGATTATTTAGAATAACAGGGTATTTTATCTTCTTGGTAGAATAGCCAATGTCCTGTCTGTCTGTCTGTCTGTCTGTCTGCATATCTGCCTTCCTGTCTGTCTGTGTTCTCTCCTCTCTCTCTCTCTCTCTCTCTCTCTCTCTCACTATTTCTATTTAATAGTGCCTGTCTGCCTGTCCGGCTGTCTGTTTGTCTGCCTGTGTTCTCTCCTCTGTCTCTCTCTCTCTGCTTTAAAGGATCTGGGCTTATTTTCCCCCTCCCTCCCTACCTCCATCCTCCTAGCATCTCTGTCTCTCTCTCTCTCTCTCTCTCTCTCTCTCTCTCTCTCTCTCTCTCTCTCTCTTTCTCTTTCTGTTTTATAGGGCCTGTGTCTGCCTGTGACTGTGTTCTCTTTTCTCTCTCTCTGATGTAATGGGTGTTGTTACTGTAGCCACTTAAACTCCCAGGATGAATACATTCATCTCTGTTTCTGCTGTCTGAGCTGAGGACCATGTTGAGTCAAACTGAATATATACTTCTGTAATCTTTATCTGCACAAAACACAAAGCAATCTGTGATACCATGCATGACGTCCATAACATCCAATGAATATCTTTAAGATATTTTATTGGTTTGTGTTTATTTGTCCTGTAGAGTAGATTGTGTGAGTGAACTACCCCCAGGTGAGTTATAAAGGCTACTCCACCAGTGAACTACCCCCAGGTGAGTTATAAAGGCTACTCCACCAGTGAACTACCCCCAGGTGAGTTATAAAGGCTGCTCCACCAGTGAACTACCCCCAGGTGAGTTATAAAGGCTACTCCACCAGTGAACTACCCCCAGGTGAGTTATAAAGGCTGCTCCACCAGTGAACTATCCCCAGGTGAGTTATAAAGGCTACTCCACCAGTGAACTACCCCCAGGTGAGTTATAAAGGCTGCTCCACCAGTGAACTACCCCCAGGTGAGTTATAAAGGCTACTCCACCAGTGAACTACCCCCAGGTGAGTTATAAAGGCTGCTGCACCAGTGAACTACCCCCAGGTGAGTTATAAAGGCTGCTGCACCAGTGAACTACCCCCAGGTGAGTTATAAAGGCTGCTGCACCAGTGAACTACCCCCAGGTGAGTTATAAAATGAAAATGATACAGTAGCTACACAGCTAATTTAGTAGTTTCTGTATAGTTAATCATGGTGAACTGTATAGTTAATCATGGTGAACTGTATAGTTAATCATGGTGAACTGTATAGTTAATCATGGTGAACTGTATAGTTAATCATGGTGAACTGTATAGTTAATCATGGTGAACTGTATAGTTAATCATGGTGAACTGTATAGTTAATCATGGTGAACTGTATAGTTAATCATGGTGAACTGTATAGTTAATCATGGTGAACTGTATAGTTAATCATGGTGAAACTCATGTTGAAAATAAAACAACAAAATACACACAAAATAATGCAACTCAATTTAGGCCTTCAACTATTTGGAATAATAACAATCCAACATCTTGACATTTGTCAATGCAGACTTATATTGTGAACCTCCACCATAGCTTACTGCAGCGGTGGAGAAAGGACCCAATTATCAGACTTGAGTGAAAGTAAAGGTACCTTCATAGAAAATGACTCAAGTAAAAGTGAAAGTCGGCCAGTAAAATACTACCTGAGTAAAAGTCTAAAAGTATTTGGTTTAAAATATACTTAAGTATCAAAAGAAATTTTAAAGTAATCATCATTTCAAATTCCATATATGAAGCAAACCAGACTGTACCATTTTCTTGTTCTTTAAATGTACAGATAGCCATCATTTACGAAGCGTGTGTTTAGTGAGTCCCCCTTATCAGAGACAGTAGGGACGACCAGGGATGTTCACTTGATAAGTGAGTGAATTGGACCATTTTCCGGGCCTACTAAGCATTCAAAATGTAACTAGTACTTTTGGGTGTCAGTGAAAAAGTATGGAGTAAAAAGTACATTATTTTCTTTAGGAATGTAGTGAAGTAAAAGTAAAAGTAGTCAAAAATATCAATAGTAAAGTGAAGTAGAGATACTCCAAAAAACTACTGAAGTAGTACTTTAAAGTGTTTTTATTTAAGCACTTTACACCTCTGGCCATGTGGATGTAAACAAGGTGCTCAATCAGTTACCTCTTGGAAAATACAACTGCCTCTGGCTTTACTGAACTTGGTTCTTAATGTGACTACGATTGTTTTGACTCAGTTCTATCCATACCTGTCTCTTGTTTTGACATACCTGTCTCTTGTTTTGACATACCTGTCTCTTGTTTTGACATACCTGTCTCTTGTTTTGACATACCTGTCTCTTGTTTTGACATACCTGTGTCTTGCTTTGACATACCTGTCTCTTGTTTTGACATACCTGTGTCTTGATTTGACATACCTGTCTCTTGTTTTGACATACCTGTGTCTTGCTTTGACATACCTGTCTCTTGTTTTGACATACCTGTCTTTCACTTTGACATACCTGTGTCTTGCTTTGACATACATGTGTCTTGTTTTGACATACATGTGTCTTGCTTTGACATACCTGTCTCTTGTTTTGACATACCTGTGTCTTGCTTTGACATACCTGTGTCTTGCTTTGACATACCTGTTTCTTGCTCCCACCTCCGAGGACTCCTCTACACTCCTCACATTCTCCTGGCTGCTCTTGGAGCAGTCCTCCTTCCTGGTGTTGTTGGGTGAGCTGCTGTTCTTAGGCAGCTCCTGGCCTCCCTGCTGCTGCAGGTGCTGAATAATGTTCTGCTGGTGCCATGATTGATTACTGGCTCTGACATAGACTGGCGTGGGGGCCAGGATACTATGGACCGGACTGTTGCTGTTCTGCTTCCAGAGTCCCCCTCCGCTGCCACCTCTGTCCCGGGAGTGACTCTTCAGCCTGCCCTGGACTGGGGTCCCTCTGTGATCAAAGCTCTCCTGGAGGTATCCTCCTCCTCCTCCTCCTCCTCCTCCACCTCCTCCTCCCCCACCCCCTCCTCCTCCTCCAACTCCTCCTCCTCCACCTCCTCCACCTCCTCCTCCCCCACCTCCTCCTCCTCCTCCTCCTCCTCCGGCAGAACTCTGGGATGAATGACTAAACCAGCGCCAACGCAGCCTGAGGATCTGTTTCACGTCAAACTCCTTCTTCCCCGACACTGACATCCTCCTCTTTCTTTCTTGTTGAAGAAGAAGGCAGCAGTCAAATGTTCTAGTGTAGAATCCCCCTAAAACATGGAGGAGGGTAAAGAAGAGGGAGCCTATGAATCCAGTTCCAGTATGTTCAGTACTGTACGCCTCCTTCCTCCTTTAGTCTCCCTCCTCCTCCTCCGTTGTTCTTTTAGTGGAGGGCAAGAAGGGAACGGTCTCTCTCTCTCTGCAGCTTTTGTCTCCCCATGCCTGGGCTTATTTTCCTCCTCCTCCCTCCATCCTCTCTCTGTCTCTCTCTCTCTCTCTCTCTCTCTCTCTCTCTCTCTCTCTCTCTCTCTCTCTCTCTCTCTCTCTCTCTCTCTCTCTCTCTCTCTCTGTCTCTCTCTCTCTGTCTCTCTCTCTCTGTCTCTCTCTCTCTCTCTGTCTGTCTCTCTCTCTCTGTCTGTCTCTCTCTCTCTGTCTCTCTCTCTCTCTCTCTCTCTCTCCTCTCTCTCTCTCTCCCTCTGCTGCCTGTTAGTTGAGTTAATGCACATGCGTGACCCACGCTCCCTCCCTCCCTTTCTTCTCTTCTCGGTCTCGGTCACTCGCTCCGTGTCCTCTCTGCACTCGCACACACAAGGAACCCAAACAGAAATGAGAAACGTTTCACAAGCCCAGCCCAGTATCCAGTAGCTGATAATGTTGGAGTAGGCAGCCCCTCACCAAAGGGAGGGAGAGAGGCAGGAGGGGGTGGGTATCATACACACAGCATGATGAGGTCACACCATAACCAAGTAAATCATCTCTTCTCTGAAAAGAACAACAGCACTATCTCCTCCGTCTCTAGTAGCAGGGTTCCTCACGCTATGCTATCATACATGACGCACACGCACACACACACGCACATAACCATACATACACACTTACACACAGACATACACACACAAACATCACATCTGCCTACACACTACTGTCTCCCCACGTCTCACGGCATCCCATGGGGAAAGAGGCTCTATCTCTCTATGCAGGCAGTCAACCATGCAGAATAATGATTCTCTCCTCTCCATCCTCCTCATAGAGTGATGAACCGTCAAGGTCGAAAGCTGCTACTGCTGATCAGTTTTCAAAGACATCAAATTCTAGAAAATGTTCTTATTTGTAAAATGAATGCAGATTCCATTTGAGCTGTAGTGACGTAAACATGTAGATGTTTCCTGTATCACATGGTCCTGGAGACTCTAGGGTAGGGATTAAAGAGATGAATATATTGTACAGGGTATCTGAGGACAATTCAATCGATCTTGAAAACATCACCAGCATAGGAAAATAAGAGGCCAGTAAAAGCTGCAGTATGGTACACTGTCCACTGGGATTCTTGTTGCTCATTTTATTAGGAGTTAGGAAATTAGTGGACAGAAGAAATTAAACTAGTGAAATCATTTATTTTGATAATAATGGAACAATGTGCAATGCACAGTTAGATATGGACGCCACAGACAAACCATTAGCTATATCTGTATCTTCATTTTGTAGTATAGCTATGTCTGTAGTTGTGGTACTAAAAATATTATGTCATGTCAAAGTGGAAGTATATTAAAAATATATATATTCAACCCCCCAATACATGTTAGAATCACCTTTGGCAGAGATTACAGCTGTGAGCCTTTCTGGATCTCTAAGAGATTTGAACCTGGATTGTACTATGTTTGCATTTTTTAAATTCTTCAAGCTCTGTCAAGTTGGTTGTTCATCCTTGCTAGACAGCGATTTTCAAGTCTTGCCATAGATTCTCAAGCGGATTTAAGTCAAAACTGTATCTACGCATTTATGGAACATTCAATGTTGTCTTGGTAAGTAACTTCGTTGTATATTTTGACCTTGTGTTTTAGGTCCTGCTGAAAGGTGAATTTGTGTCCCAGTGTCTGTTGGAAAGCAGACTGAACGAGGGTTTCCTCTAGGATTTTGCCTGTGCTGAGCTGTATTCCGTTTCTTTTTATCATGAAAAACTCCCTAGTCCTTGTCGATGACAAGCATACCTATAATATGATGCAGCCACCACCATGCTTGAAAATATGAAGAGTGGAACTCAGTGATGTGTTGTGTTAGAGTTGCCCCAAACATAACTTGTTGTATTCAGGACATAAAGTTAATTTATTTGCAAACAGGAAGCATGTTTTGGAATATTTTGTATTCTGTACAGGCTTCCTTCTTTTCACTGGCGTAACTACAATGTTGTTGATCTATCCTCAGTTTTCTCCAATCACAGCCATTAAACTCTGTAACTGTTTTAAAGTCACCATTAGCCTCATGGTGAAATCCCTGAGCGGTTTCCTTCCTCTACGGCAACTGAGTTAGGAAGGATGCCTGTATCTTTGCAGTGACTGGGTGTATTGATACATAATCCAAAGTGTAATGAATAATTTCACCATGCTCAAAGGGACTTGCCACGCTCTGACCATAGGGAAGCCTCTGGTGGAATCTATGGTGGTCATGGTCAGGGCCTGACAGGAGTACTCTGGTGAACTCTATGGCGGCTATTGGTGTTTGGTCCCCAATTGGAGGCAGCTGTTCAGCATTGTCTCTAACTGGGGGGCCATGTTTAAGTTGAAGTGTTGCCCACCTGCTTTGTGGGTCTTTGTTGTTTTTGTGAGTTCGATATAATAAAGTTGATGAATGACTTCAGCTCTGCGCCTTGGTCGGCCTCTCTCTACGATCGTGACAGAATAACCCACCAAACCAGGACCAAGCAGCGCTGTCATTGGGAGAGTGAGTCGCCGCTGGAAAACGGAGGACAGCGAAGTCGTCGGGTCCCACGACGACGAGCAGCCCAAATGCAAACCCCAGAAAATGGGGGGGCTATGGGGGGGCTATGGGGGGTGGTCTGGCCTAGATGAGGAAGAGCCAGTACCACTCTCTATGTGGGATGTAGCGATGCCGGAGTTTAAGTGGGGTGTGAAATCTAAGGAGGAGGAGCAGTACCTGGAGGGAGTTTATAGTGGAATATGGGAGGAATTCAGGCAGAGGTCGAAGACGACAAAGCGGATTTGGAGTTGAAGGTGCCCGGAGTGTGCATCCCCAGTCAGGGTCATACAATACCAGCCTCCCGCACCGGATCTCCAGTCCACATCGTCCATCCAGTACGTCGCCCCAGACCGGTATGTCCCGTGCCGGCTCCCCGCACCAGTGAGTGTCACCAGCGCGGAGCCTCTTGTGACGGTCCACAGCCCGGAGCCTCCGGTGACGTCTCATAGAGCAGTGTTAAGGTCAATCAATTAATCTCTTCTCATAGAGCAGGGTTTAGGTCAATTCATTTATCTATTCTATTAGAGTAGGGTTGAGGTCAGAGCTGGGCGGCCCTATACGCTCACTACGCAAGTTGTGTAGGGCCCCGCAAATTATGCAAGGGCCCCGATATGTTTGATAAACGCCAACGGGTAACGGTGTTTATAAACTGCTTATGAACGCAGTTTTGAAAAGATAACCGCGTTCATAAGCGTGTTCACGAAATGAAACTCATTCTTTCCAGCAGCAACCTCTGTGGGGAGCAGTCCAGACAATATATGGGCGTGATGGCACTCCTCATAGGCGCACATCATTTAAAACAAGACAATGATTATCTAGTCTCTCAGTCAATGGTTAAGTTACAACTCTGGAATATTGCAAGATGGAAAGCAATGGATTGACATTGACTATTGACTATTTATATATTTAATTTATATATTGAATTTAAAATGTTGATTAGCTGGGCATACTGGGCAATATGGATGCACATCTCTCAGTAAATAATAACCCTCAAGTATTCAGCCAAGCCATAGTATAATAGTATTTTATATTTGAAATGTATAAAAGGAAATCTGGGGGAGCCAGTGTCAGGCTCTGGCCATAGAGAAGCTTTGCTTCTCTATATTTCTATGGTCAGAGTCTGGCAGATCTAGTATTTCTACTTCTGTGTGGTGTTGTGTGTGGGATCCCTAATTAGAGGCAGCTGCATTGCATTACCTCTAATTAGGGATCTTACTTATATGTCTGTGTTCCACTCCCTTGGCGTGGTTCATTGTTATTGTTGTTGTATGTTGTCCCGTGTTCGTGCTACGTGTGTTTCATATTGTATTGCATATTTGTTATTTTGTATAGTTCGATGTCCAGTCTAGTTTATTAGTTTAATAAACGATGTCGAACTATCGCTACGCTGCGCCTTGGTCTCTCTACACACCCGAACGTGACAGCCAGTTTGAATGGGCCTGATGCAGATGATAAAATTAATAATAGTATTGTTATCTATAATTTACAGGTGCTCTGCTTAAGTTTGTCAGTAGAGGAGATGCTGGACCATCAGCCAGTACAAGCACAGACTCAGTTGATCCACATCCAGCCTCAGCCAGTACTAACACAGACCCAGTACAGCTGGCTTCAGCAAATACTAACACAGACCCAATACAGCCGTCTTCAGCAAGTACTAACACAGACCCAGGTGAAGTAAAGGCAGCCTCAGCCAGTACTAGCACAACCAGCATCAGATACAAGCAGCTCAGACCCAAATAGAACAGTTGCTGCTCCACCAAATGACCCAGCAGATTGGCCCCCAGTCTTAACAGACTTTATGAGGACTGAGTTAGTGCACAGAGGTCCATTCAAACCAGGACTGGATTTTTCTTACCCTAAAGACAAGTCTAGAAGAGGTTTCCATTCAGGCTTATTACAGAGACAGCTGTCAAATGGGGAAAAGATTACCAGGAGCTGGCTTTCATACTCAATCAAAAACAACGCTGTGTATTGTTTTTGCTGTAAGCTCTTTTCTACAAAAGACTACAAAATAATAAAGGAAGGCGTGAATGACTGGTGAAATATCAACGCCATTCTGAAACACCATGAGGGTTGTCCTGAACACACAGACAATATGATTAAGTGGAGAGAACATGATCTATGCCTAAGTCGGGGACAGACTCTTGACCAGATACAAATGACAATTTTGGAGGCTGAAAGAAAGAGATGGCGGGATGTCTATACACATTTAATAAGTATCAACCATTCAGGGGTTCATCAGAAAAACTCTTCCAACCAGATAATATAAACTTCCTAAAAGAGGTTGAATTACTGGCAAAATTTGACCCCATTATGGAAAATCATCTCTCCATCTTTCATCAAAATGAAAGATGGAGAGACACATGCTCATTACCTTGGGAAGAGCACACAGAATGACCGGATACAGATTGTGAGTGACAAGATTCTGGAAGCAATAGTGACTCAAGTAAGAGACTCAAAGTACTTCTCCATTATCTTGGACTGTACACCTGACATTAGTCACCAGGAGGAAATGTCCATTATTCTGAGAAGCATGGCTTTAAAGGGAAATCCAGAGATCAAGGAGCACTTCCTCGGCTTGAATCTGCCCGCTGTCATCTTAGATAAGCTGAACGAGCTGAAGATTCAATTTGAAGATTGCAGAGGGCAAGCTTATGATAATGGGGCCAACATGAAGGGCAAGCACCAAGGAGTACAAGCCAGACAGCTAAAAAAAAATCCCAGAGCCAAATCTTGAAAATATGCAGTTGGGCAGTTTATGTGCATGTGCAAAAGCTCTTCACCTACTTTTCACAGGAACATTTGAGTGGTCTGGCCATCATGAGCATAAATCATGACGTGGGGAAACATGACATCATTGATGATTTTGCCTCAACAAAGCGCTGAAGAGGAATATTTTGATGGTAAGACTGTATGGCAGAAGTGTAAATGACTGCTTAACTAACTATGTGACATACTTTCTCAATGTCTTCCAGACAGTCCAGATAGACTGCTGCCCATGCTGATGCTGAAAATGCCCAGGATGTAGAGGGAACCAACGTTAATCACACAGCTGTATAGGTTTTATTAGACTATTTTGAGACATACAGTATAGCTGCAGCCACAGCCTATAGGCTTATGTTTCCATTGTATAGACAAAGCTAATAGTATGATATTGTGAGAACTGGACTAATTGCCAGGCAACAGAGACAAAGATCAGTGTTAATTTCTACATTTTATATTTTCTACAGTATCTTATTTATGTTAATGTTAATATTCACTTATCTTAAGATTCTATAAATATTATTATAATCAATAAATATAGTTTGTTTATACCTGATTCTGTTCTGTATCGGTCTACTTATTCTTAGACCGACAGATGGAGAAAACTGTTTTAAAGGAGGGAGGATTGTAGTGGGAGCACTGGGGTGTCAGTTGTGACTGTGTGGCAAATGGTTTACATGGCTCACGGGTCAGGTAGAAGGGCCCCTTAGCAGAATTTTGCTTAATGCCCCAGCGAGGTCAGGACCGGCTCTGGTTGAGGTCAATTTCATTTCAATTCCAGTCAGTTCAGGACGTTTACTGATATTAACATTCAAATTCTCTTCGGTGCTTCTTAATGAGGAACATTTGGAATTGAAATTTGAATTTGGTTTACATTCTGAATTGATTGGAATTTAAATGGAATTGACCCCAACCATGTCATATAGCATAGCTCCCTTAGATTTGATGCTACTATGAGTTTAATTTCCATCATACAGTACATTTTCATTCACTTTTAAATAAAATAGAAAAAGTGATATATTGTAATTAAGAGCAGTAAGATTTGTTTAATACGTTTTCTCTATAATACATGATGTATGTTAAATCTATGCAAGCAACAGCAGGGAGTCCAGGTCACGTGTGGAGTACAGGGATAATCCTTTCCTTTCACCGTCATAGATAATGCTGAGGAGCCAATGAGAACGATGTTTCTACATCTAACTATATCCAAGGGGGCACAGATATTAAATTATTCAACAGGAATTCTCCCCCTGTAAGGTATCGTTGAATATCTTAAGATTGTAGACTTCATTTGTGGGCAGATTTTGTCATCAAAGTCTGTCATTCTCTGGATTGATGGTGATTTCAAGAAAACAAGGTCAAATCATGACGTTAGTGATCTTCAGGTCGGAGCCCTAAAAAGTCAGAGCTGGATGACCGTTCAAACTTATTTTCCCAGTCAGAGCAATTTTTTTTCAGAGTTCCCAGTTGTCTTGAACTCACTGAAGTCTGAGATTTGACAGTTCTGAGATTCCAGTTGTTTTGAAAGCGGCAGAAGTCATCCTGGATTGACAGCAGGGCCAATGTTGAATGTTTATCCTTTTAAGCTTGGAAAAGAGACTGTGAAACCCAGATTTGGACCCCACAGCCACTTCACTGAATAGAAGGCTAGTGATTGCTTTGCAATGCTTGTAGTTATCCACTGATTCATTTCAAACCACTCATTGTTGAATTTGCGATTTCCAACTTGTGTAATGTTTATGTCAAATGGCCGATGAGCACCGATACGTTTTATATATAATTTGTCTTCATAATTTCTCTTCATATGACAAGGATTTGCCACTATATTGTTGACTTGATTCATGATGATGACTGCTAGCTTCCTAGCTAAGATTTTGGAAGTATGATGTTGACATTATCAGACCAATCAAAGCTACTGTAGATATAACATGATTTAATGTCCTTTTATCCGTGACCAATGACATTTAGCCTTCTTGGATCGGCACTTCTAATGTAACTCTATGGCAGCACCCAAGGGGGCTTGAATTTTCGGGCCCTCCCCGTAGATTTTGCAGTGACGTAGTGTCCCCATGAGTGACAAAACACTGAGCCAATCCCAGCGCAACTAGAGAACATTACCAACCCCTACGCTTCGTATTTTCGAGCTGCCTTACTCAAGAAAGCAAAAAAGAGACCACATTTGTATGCGGCTTCATCAACTCAATGATATATATATATATTTTTTTTTTACATTGTTTGCAAACTGATATGTAACACGTATTAATGCCAAAATAACATGCAAAACAGGCACAAAACAGTTTTTTTACTTAAACAGGTTGGGCTCAAAACAGGTGGGGATCTGCCCCACCTGCCCTGAATGACAGGTCGCCACCGGGTGTCTGGATAGGTTACATCTTATAGTAAGTTGTTTATAATTTGAATCATTTCAAGCCCTATTCCTTTTGTTGAATAGAATTGATATATATGATATTATGATATACAGTATTGTGAGCGAGACCAAGGCACAGCGTATTCATCGTTCGACATTTTAATACAGAATATTATAAATGACAAACTTACAAAACAAAAACACGATACGATGCGATACGATACGATACAACAAAAACGTAACACACCTCCCTTCTCCTCTGACTTACATATATTATATTTTATGACCCACCGCCCCGGTGTGGAAACCTACCCGCATATGTAGGATCCCTAATTAGAGACGATGCACAGCAGCTGCCTCTAATTAGAGATCCTACACAAACCACCTACAGAAATGATAGACCTGTCAGACTCTAACCATGGCACATAGAGAAGCAATAGGCTTCTCTATGGCCAGAGCCTGAAAAGTATATATACAGTGGGTGAAATAAGTATTGAACGCGTCACCATTTTTCTCAGTAAATATATTTCCAAAGGTGCTATTGACATGACATTTTCACCATATGTTGGTAACAACCCAATTAATCCATACATACAAAGAAACCAAAACAAATAAGTTCAGAAATTAAGTTATGTGTAATAATGTGAAATGACACAGTGAAAAAGTATTGAACACATGAAGAAAGGGAGGTGCAAAAAGGCATGGAAAGCCAAGACAACAGCTGAAAACTATCAGTAATTAAAAAGCAATCCAGCCCCATGTCAGTGCAAATTAATATCAGCTGGTTCAGTCCCAACTGATGGCCTACAAAAAGGTCTCATTGCCAAGGTGTCACACAAGACACATCTCATGATGGGTAAAAGCAAAGAGCTGTCTCAAGACCTTCGCAACCTAATTGTTGCAAAACATAATGATGGCATTGGTTATAGGCGCATTTCTAAGCTTCTGAATGTTCCAGTGAGCACTGTTGGGGCCATAATACAGAAGTGGAAAGACAATCATTTCACCATAAATTTGCCTCGACCAGGTGCTCCTCGCAAGATTTCTGACAGAGGAGTGAAAAGAATAATCAGAAGAGTTGTCCAAGAGCCAAGGACCACTTGTGGAGAGCTTCAAAAAGACCTGCAATTAGCAGGTACTGTTGTCTCAAAGAAAACAGTAAGTAATGCACTCCACCGCCATGGCCTGTATGCACGCTCACCACGCAAGACTCCATTGCTGAAAAAAAAGCATGTTGAAGCTCGTTTAAAGTTTGCTGCACAACATTTGGAAAAGCCAGTGAAATACTGGGAGAATATAGTGTGGTCAGATGAGAGCAAAATTGAACGGTTTGGATGTCATAATACACACCATTGGAGGAGAAATGGCACTGCACATCACCCTAAAAACACCATACCAACAGTGAAGTTTGGAGGTGGGAACATCATGGTGTGGGCTGCTTTTCAGCAAATGGTACTGGTAAACTTCACATAATTGAAGGAAGGATGAATGGGCAAATTTACCGAGACATTCTTGACAAAAATTATCCCAAACACACAGCCAAGGAAACTCTCAATTGGTTTCAAAGAAAGAAAATAAAGCTGCTAGAATGGCCCAGCCAATCACCTGACTTAAATCCCATTGAAAATCTATGGAAAGAACTGAAGATCAAGATTCATAGAAGAGGCCCACGAAACCTTCAAGATTTGAAGACTGTTTGTGTGGAAGAATGGGCCAAAATCACACCAGAGCAATGCATGCGACTAGTTTCTCCATACAGGAGGCGTCTTGAAGCTGTCATTACCAACAAAGGCTTTTGTACAAAGTATTAAATAAATATCAATACATTTATAATTATTTTTACCAGAAAGGTGAGTTCCAGACCTTTCTAGAACTATCCAGCATTACTAGTTATTGTCTGTGGCCATCATGAAAGATAATTACTTTTGTCTAATGATGCAGAACTATACATTTTGCCATAACGTTGAAGAGGAACAGAATATGTTTTACAATGATGACCTGTTACAGACCAGTTACAGCTGGTCATGGGTGCACCTCAGCTACGCTCAAGGTACTGAACGATATCATAACCGCCATCGACAAAAGACATTACTGTGCAGCCGTCTTCATCGACCTGGCCAAGGCTTTCGACTCTGTCAATCACCGCATTCTTATTGGCAGACTCAACAGCCTTGGTTTCTCAAGTGACTGCCTTGCCTGGTTCTCTAACTACTTTGCAGACAGAGTTCAGTGTGTCAAATCGGAGGGCCTATTGTCCGATCCTCTGGCAGTCTCTATGGGGGTGCCACAGGGTTCAATTCTTGGGCCAACCCTTTTCTCTATATACATCAACGACGTCGCTCTCGCTGCTGGTGACTCTCTGATCCATCTCTACGCAGATGACACCATTCTGTATATATCTGGCCCCTCTTTGGACACTGTGTTTACTAACCTTCAAACAAGCTTCAATGCCATACAACACTCCTTCCGTGGCCTCCAACTGCTCTTAAACGCTAGTAAAACTAAGTGCATGCTTTTCTATCGAACGCTGCCAGCACCCGCCCACCGGACTATCATCACTACTCTCGACGGGTCCGAATTAGAATACGTGGACACCTACAAATACCTAGGCATCTGGTTAGACTGTAAACTCAACTTCCAGACTCACATCAACCATCTCCAATCCAAAATTAAATCCAGAATTGGCTTCCTATTTTGCAACAAAGCCTCCTTCACTCATGCTGCCAAACATGCCCTTGTAAAACTGACTATCCTACCGATCCTTGATTTCGGCGATGTCATTTACAAACTAGCCTCCAACACTCTACTTAGCAAATTGGATGTAGTCTATCACAGTGCCATCCGTTTTGTCACCAAAGCCCCATACACTACCCATCACTGCGACCAGTATGCTCTCGTTGGCTGGCCTTCATTATATATTCGTCGCCAAACCCACTGGCTCCAGGTCATCTATAAGTCTTTATTAGTAAATCCCCGCCCTATCTCAGCTCACTGGTCACTATAGGAACACCCACCCGTAGCATGCGCTCCAGCAGGTATATCTCACTGGTTACCCCCAAAGCCAACACCTCCTTTGGCCGCCATTCCTTCCAGTTCGCTGCTGCCAATGACTGGAACGAATTGCAAAAATCATTGAAGCTAGAGGTTCCTATCTCCCTCAATAACTTTAAGCATCAGTTGTCAAAGCTGCTTATCGATCACTGCACCTGTATATAGCCCTTCTGTAAATAGCCCACACTACTACCTCATCCCCATATTTATTTTTGTTATTTTCACTAGTCTTGCACTCCAGTATATCTATTTGCACATCATAATTTGCACATCCTTCATTCCTGTGTTAATGATGATAATCTGTAATTTATTTCACCACTATGGTCTATTTATTGTCCTACCTCCTAACCTTACTGCATCTTGCACTACATTTTGCACTCTGTATATAGATTTTCTATTGTGTTTTTGACTATGTTTGTTTACTGTGTAACTCTGTGTTGTTTTTGTCGCACTGCTTTGCTTTGTCTTGGCCAGGTCGCAGTTGCAAATGAGAACTTGTTCTCAACTGACCTACCTGGTTAAATAAAGGTGAAATAAAATAAAATAAAAAATAAAATAAATACTTAGCATTAGTGACCCAACTATATAAAACTCTAATAAAGCAATAGATCTAAAACTGAATTGTAATGATGTCACGTTATTATCAATAAATTGTCCTTAAAACAAACATTACCACATTGACAGTGTTAGCTGTTTAGCTGTCAAGACAAGAGCAGGAAAGCTAATACATTTCCTCCAATGAATGTATTGCACTCTCCTCAATAACCTATTTTATTCCTGCAGGGGTCAAGGACGGCATCTGCTCCCCATGACACACGAGACGGCAGTCCAAACCTGGGCTAGCTAACGACAATATCATCCAACTTCTGCCTCGATGGGAGACTGGCTGTACCTAGCCTACTCACCTGGCTGTACCTAGCCTACTCACCTGGCTGTACCTAGCCTACTCACCTGGCTGTACCTAGCCTACTCACCTGGCTGTACCTAGCCTACTCACCTGGCTGTACCTAGCCTACTCACCTGGCTGTACCTAGCCTACTCACCTGGCTGTACCTAGCCTACTCACCTGCCATTACTCCTCTAGCTACAACAAGCACTGGACATAACAATGATGAAAAGGTTCAGGCTGGGATTCAATCCAATCTGCGTTTAAAGGTAATTTACAATTGAGCGGACATATGCAGTATTTACGGTGAATGCATAGCCAACAAAAGCCAATGGCATTTAATCGTGGCCTCTGTCTTTAGTATTTGACAACAGAACGTGTACAGAGAAAGGCTATGAATTTGCTATGATGTGAATCAGATAGGATTTCATTATTATATATTTTTTAATAAAACAGAAACTTCTATACCTAACTGTAATTGCTGTAATACATGTTGTAAAAGTATCTCAGTATTGTTCAAGACACGTTCCATGTGTATGAATACTGTATTGGTTGATTTCAAATATTATTCACCATTGTTCATAAGCTTGAGATGTTCAAACTAAGACCAGGCAGATCAGTTAGCAATTAATCAAGATGCAACACATTTATAATTAATGCTCTCTCTCTTTCTCTCTCTCTCTCTCTCTCTCTCTCTGTCTCTCTCTCTCTCTCTGTCTCTCTCTCTCTCTCTCTGTCTCTCTCTCTCTCTGTCTCTCTCTCTCTCTCTCTCTCTCTCTCTCTCTCTCTCTGTCTCTCTCTCTCTCTCTCTGTCTCTCTCTCTCTCTCTGTCTCTCTCTCTCTCTCTCTCTCTCTCTCTCTCTCTCTCTCTCTCTCTCTCTCTCTCTCATTAAATTAATAAAGAACACAGTTGTTTGATAGTGATCTTAAACACTGCCATTTTAAACACTGCAATAAACCTTTTGAGGTTTATTTGAAATAACTCCCTACAAAAAGTGAGTTTATGAAAATAGCTGCCTCACTGACTGAGTCAGTCTACTCTCTGTAGTACACTATATAGGGAATAGGATGACATTTGGGACGTACACTCAATCTCCGAAGGTTTTTCCTTGAATCAATAGGAAGACATTTAGTAATGTTGGTGGACGGCCAAGCAAAGGTAAGGACATAGGGCAATGGGAGTTTATTTCGAGCTCCTGTCAGAGACACCCTAAGCACGGTAATGGTTTAAGTATTATGAGTATCCCCAGTGACAAATGTTACTATATTAAACTATAGAAAGAAAGAAATCCCAACTATCCCCGGTCAGTGTTAATCTAGACTCTTGGAGCAACTCAAGCATTTACACGTACTAGTCACTACACAGAACATGGTTCTTACCTGTCAAAGGAATCTTGGGGGTTTTATTGCAGATGGTCTTATATTCCTCTCTACCGACTATTTGATATCTGGAAGTCTCTGAAACCACTACAAGTCTCCAATGAAATGTTCCGTTGTGTTTTAATCCCCCATGTTCTCTTCTAGCTGACAAATATTTTGCCTTCGCGAAGGAAAAGAGCACTTTCCTCTTTTAAAGGAAATTCCTGAAGAGTTCCTTCCTCTATGCTGCGTCAACAACAATTACATTCAAACAACCAGGAACAGGGAACACTTCCACTCTGCTGCTTACTCCTCTTACCACATATAGTAATATTGTAATCTCAAAGGCCCCAGAATGCACCCTGTTTCATATAAAGTGACTACTTTTAACTAAGCCCCATAGGGTGTGGCTGAATGACAGCTTAGTCCTTCATGTGGGATTTTCAATTTTGTATATCTGTTGTATGTCTAAACATATTACGGTCTAAACATATTAGGTTGTGTGATATCATTGGTAAATATGTGGTGGGGATGACAGGACATATTTAAATCACAATATGGGACAATTGGTATATTAACCGTTTATTAGAGATATTTTTCAGAATGCACACATGAAACACAAAATACCCATATTGATTAAAAACTCCAACTCCATCAAATAAAAGCAAGGACATTTTCAGCTTCCTTTCTCTGTTTACTCTTTATTCATGCTAGTCAAACACCAGACTTGAATTAAGTCAGAGAGAGAGAGAGAGAGAGAGAGACAGTGAGAGACAGTGAGAGAGAGACAGTGAGAGACAGTGAGAGAGAGAGAGAGAGAGAGACAGAGAGAGAGAGAGAGAGAGAGAGAGAGAGAGAGAGAGAGAGAAGACAGAGAGAGACAGAGAGAGAGAGAGAGAGAGAGAGAGAGAGAGAGAGAGAGAGAGAGAGAGAGAGAGAGAGAGAGAGAGAGAGAGAGAGAGACAGAGAGAGAGAGAGTGAGAGTGAGAGAGAGAGAGAGAGACAGAGAGAGAGAGAGAGAGAGAGACAGAGAGAGAGAGAGAGAGAGAGAGAGAGAGAGAGAGAGAGAGAGAGAGAGAGAGGGAGAGGCTGTACTATTTTCCATTTTGGCATTTGAGCAGAATTGAAATTAAAGGTGTTGAAGCGAAAAGGGACAAATTCTAATAATCAAATTGGATGTAAAAGAAAATGCCTTCTCTCTCTCAAAGATGAATAACAACAGTTAATAGAGTTTATTAATTTACATAAACATTATGGTCTCTGACCGCATTGTCACTCTTGATAGAATGTTATACCGGGACGGCTCTATGTTGAGTAAATACGCTTCTTTAACAATTATATATCCAAAGCTTCAAAACAAAAGTAAATCATTTCATACATAAAAACAACAAGTAGTTATAGATGTTGTTGTTGGAGTTGTTGTTTGCTGTGTGTCAGTGTGTATAAACATACTTTTCTTAAAAATAACAATTGAATCTATATTATTTTTGTGCAAAAGACCCCTGGATACAAAAATATCACACCTAATCTTGACAAAATGCATTTTAACAGAATGCAATACAACACTTGGACTAAACATGTAAGGCACTATTGGTATGAATTTGTTGAAATGGTAATATGTTCAATAAATTTTGACTATGTACAAAAGACAATACTTATTATTACAATACAGATTCATCTTATTTACAGTTAAATTGTAGTCTAAACAATCTCATGTACCCCACATGTAATAAGTCAAATTTGTGGAGAAAGTCCAAAGAGAATAACGCACACGTATTGTTACATTGCACACAACTTATTGAGATGAGATGTGAATTCATCTGTCAAGTTTAAAATTATTGAGCAAATAGGGGTGTTGTGTATATGAAGCAGATCATTGGGTAGTACATGAGAGTTTATAATTAGCCTCACAATTCATCATTTCTTTGGTGACACAGACAACTCGAGTTTTGGGAAACGGAAACCACCTCTAGACCCACTGTCGCTGCTGGAGGATGAGGAGATTCTAGACTTTTTAGAGGGGAGAGATACACCGTCACTTCCCTCTACTCTCTCTTCACCATCTTCACCCAGTGTCACTTCATATGAGCCTGTCGACTTTGAGCCAAAACCACCAAAGGTGCCAAACTTTGACTTTCCCGTCTTTCCTTTCACCTTGGCCCCCCCAACATCTACAGAGATGTCGCCACCCTCAGCACTTAAGTGACCTGAGGGAGAAGACACAGCCAGACCTCCCTCGTCACTCGCCACAGAGGAAGACCGATTCCTTGATTTCTTAAAAAGATCCAGTGAGGCTGACTTGCTCTTAGGGGACACACTAAGCCCAGATCCTCCCTCTACTGACAACTTGCCACTTACTAACTCCCCATGACTTAAACTCAACTCTTTGGAGCCCTTAACTCCGCCACTACCACCGGCTCCCAGTTCTGCGTCCGGCCCCTGGAAGCTTAGATCAGCTGCACTACCTCCCTTTGCTTTTGACTTGCCAAAACCAAACCTTGGCATCTTGACCTTTACCTTCCCACCACTGTTCTTCACGTCTGGGCTTTGCAGCTCCAGGCTCTGAGAACTAACGCTACCACTAACCGAAGGAGTCTGCACATCTATCTTCCCACCCCCCACTGCTGCCCCTGCTCCTGCCCCTGCTTCTGACCCTGCATTAACATCTACTCCCATCTCTGGTCCATGGTACTTTGGAACATTGATTTTGGGGAATGATACATGTCCCTCTGGGAAATGTAGTCCACCGTATCCTGGAACATTTGGGTCTACTCCTCCTCCTCCTCCAATATCTATCTTAGGACCTTTTAAACCTCCTGAGAAGCTTGCCTCTCCTTTCAGATTTTGCCCGTTCACATTGATGTCAGGTACATTTACCTGGGGCCCTTTGATTTTCATCCCTGGAAATTTTATGTTAGACTTCATTTTTACATCTGGGACTTCCACGTTTCCATCTGGGCCCCCAATATTGGCTTGTAGGCTCCCAGATGACAAGCCACCAGACAGAGAGCCATCACCTTTAACTTTGGGAGACTTTACATCAAATTCAACATCGGGGAAATTCAGTTTTCCAAAGAAGGGTTTCTTTACTTTTGCTCCTTTCAGGTGAAGCTCAGGAGAGTCAACATCTAAATCTACACCTGATGTTTCAAGGTCAATATCAGGTTTCTTTGCTTTCCCTTTGATTTTGGGTAGTTTGAACTTGCCTTTCTTTCCTTTGACATGAACGTCAACATCAGGGGATTCTAGACTACTGTCAACCTCTGGCAAATTAACATCTAATTTAGGGCTCTTGCCTCCCATGTGGAACTTTGGTGCCTTGAATTTAGGCCCTTTGATATTTGCATCCCCTAGGTTAAGGTCAACCTCAGGTGCCTTCACATCCATCTTTCCTTGAGAAATATTCAGTTCAGGACCTTCAACTTCTGGGGACTTAATACCAAATGTGGGACCTTTGAACTTTGGAAACTTGATCTCTGGTTTTTCCATACTGAAACTGGGACTTTCCATATCAAGGGAACCACCTGACAACTTTGTATCAGGGCCTCTGATGTTGAGATCTGTATGTGAAATGTCTAAACTAGGCCCCTTGATGTCAATGTCAGCTTTAGGTAGGTTGAGATCAACATCCGGACCCTCAAGTTTAGGTCCTTTGAATCCAAATGACGGCATCTTCATCTTTGGCATCTTAAATCCTCCTGAACCTTCAATGTCAACATCTGGACCTTCAATGTCTACTTTGGGTGCTTTAAGGTCTCCTGACATATCAAAATCTCCCTTCACCTTTGGCCCTTTCAGATTGAAGTCCACATCGGGCATGGAGATCTTTGGTCCTGATATTGATGGACCTTTAATGTCAACTTTGGGAGCCTTGATGTCAATGTCAGCTTTGTGTAGGTTGAGATCAACATCCGGACCCTCAAGTTTAGGTCCTTTGAATCCAAATGACGGCATCTTCATCTTTGGCATCTTAAATCCTCCTGAACCTTCAATGTCAACATCTGGACCTTCAATGTCTACTTTGGGTGCTTTAAGGTCTCCTGACATATCAAAATCTCCCTTCACCTTTGGCCCTTTCAGATTGAAGTCCACATCGGGCATGGAGATCTTTGGTCCTGATATTGATGGACCTTTAACGTCAACTTTGGGAGCCTTGATGTCAATGTCAGCTTTTGGTAGGTTGAGATCAACATCTGGACCCTCAAGTTTAGGTCCTTTGAATCCAAATGACGGCATCTTCATCTTTGGCATCTTAAATCCTCCTGAACCTTCAATGTCAACATCTGGACCTTCAATGTCTACTTTGGGTGCTTTGAGGTCTCCTTCTAACTTGTGACCTGACACATCGAAATCTCCTTTCATTTTTGGACCTTTTAGGTTGAAGTCCACATCGGGCATGGAGATCTTTGGTCCAGAAATTGATGGCATCTTGAATTTCGGCCCTTTGATTTTACCATCTGGACCTTCAATGTCAAGTTCTGGAACTTTCATGTCTACATTGGGCCCCTTGATGTCAATGTCAGCTTTGGGTAGGTTGAGATCAACATCCGGACCCTCAAGTTTAGGTCCTTTGAATCCAAATGACGGCATCTTCATCTTTGGCATCTTAAATCCTCCTGAACCTTCAATGTCAACATCTGGACCTTCAATGTCTACTTTGGGTGCTTTGAGGTCTCCTTCTAACTTGTGACCTGACACATCAAAATCTCCTTTCATTTTTGGACCTTTTAGGTTGAAGTCCACATCGGGCATGGAGATCTTTGGTCCAGAAATTGATGGCATCTTGAATTTCGGCCCTTTGATTTTACCATCTGGACCTTCAATGTCAAGTTCTGGAACTTTAATGTCAACATTGGGCCCCTTGATGTCAATGTCAGCTTTGTGTAGGTTGAGATCAACATCCGGACCCTCAAGTTTAGGTCCTTTGAATCCAAATGATGGCATCTTCATCTTTGGCATCTTAAATCCTCCTGAACCTTCAATGTCAACATCTGGACCTTCAATGTCTACTTTGGGTGCTTTAAGGTCTCCTGATATATCAAAATCTCCCTTCACCTTTGGCCCTTTCAGATTGAAGTCCACATCGGGCATGGAGATCTTTGGTCCTGATATTGATGGACCTTTAATGTCAACTTTGGGAGCCTTGATGTCAATGTCAGCTTTTGGTAGCTTGAGATCAACATCTGGACCCTCAAGTTTAGGTCCTTTGAATCCAAATGACGGCATCTTCATCTTTGGCATCTTAAATCCTCCTGAACCTTCAATGTCAACATCTGGACCTTCAATGTCTACTTTGGGTGCTTTGAGGTCTCCTTCTAACTTGTGACCTGACACATCAAAATCTCCTTTCATTTTTGGACCTTTTAGGTTGAAGTCCACATCGGGCATGGAGATCTTTGGTCCAGAAATTGATGGCATCTTGAATTTCGGCCCTTTGATTTTACCATCTGGACCTTCAATGTCAAGTTCTGGAACTTTAATGTCAACATTGGGCCCCTTGATGTCAATGTCAGCTTTGTGTAGGTTGAGATCAACATCCGGACCCTCAAGTTTAGGTCCTTTGAATCCAAATGATGGAATCTTCATCTTTGGCATCTTAAATCCTCCTGAACCTTCAATGTCAACATCTGGACCTTCAATGTCTACTTTGGGTGCTTTAAGGTCTCCTGACATATCAAAATCTCCCTTCACCTTTGGCCCTTTCAGATTGAAGTCCACATCGGGCATGGAGATCTTTGGTCCAGATATTGATGGACCTTTAACGTCAACTTTGGGAGCCTTGATGTCAATGTCAGCTTTTGGTAGGTTGAGATCAACATCTGGACCCTCAAGTTTAGGTCCTTTGAATCCAAATGACGGCATTTTCATCTTTGGCATCATAAATCCTCCTGAACCTTCAATGTCAACATCTGGACCTTCAATGTCTACTTTGGGTGCTTTGAGGTCTCCTTCTAACTTGTGACCTGACACATCGAAATCTCCTTTCATTTTTGGACCTTTTAGGTTGAAGTCCACATCGGGCATGGAGATCTTTGGTCCAGAAATTGATGGCATCTTGAATTTCGGCCCTTTGATTTTACCATCTGGACCTTCAATGTCAAGTTCTGGAACTTTCATGTCTACATTGGGCCCCTTGATGTCAATGTCAGCTTTGTGTAGGTTGAGATCAACATCCGGACCCTCAAGTTTAGGTCCTTTGAATCCAAATGATGGCATCTTCATCTTTGGCATCTTAAATCCTCCTGAACCTTCAATGTCAACATCTGGACCTTCAATGTCTACTTTGGGTGCTTTAAGGTCTCCTGACATATCAAAATCTCCCTTCACCTTTGGCCCTTTCAGATTGAAGTCCACATCGGGCATGGAGATCTTTGGTCCTGATATTGATGGACCTTTAATGTCAACTTTGGGAGCCTTGATGTCAATGTCAGCTTTTGGTAGGTTGAGATCAACATCTGGACCCTCAAGTTTAGGTCCTTTGAATCCAAATGACGGCATCTTCATCTTTGGCATCTTAAATCCTCCTGAACCTTCAATGTCAACATCTGGACCTTCAATGTCTACTTTGGGTGCTTTGAGGTCTCCTTCTAACTTGTGACCTGACATATCGAAATCTCCTTTCATTTTTGGACCTTTTAGGTTGAAGTCCACATCGGGCATGGAGATCTTTGGTCCAGAAATTGATGGCATCTTGAATTTCGGCCCTTTGATTTTACCATCTGGACCTTCAATGTCAAGTTCTGGAACTTTAATGTCAACATTGGGCCCCTTGATGTCAATGTCAGCTTTGTGTAGGTTGAGATCAACATCCGGACCCTCAAGTTTAGGTCCTTTGAATCCAAATGACGGCATCTTCATCTTTGGCATCTTAAATCCTCCTGAACCTTCAATGTCAACATCTGGACCTTCAATGTCTACTTTGGGTGCTTTGAGGTCTCCTTCTAACTTGTGACCTGACACATCGAAATCTCCTTTCATTTTTGGACCTTTTAGGTTGAAGTCCACATCGGGCATGGAGATCTTTGGTCCAGAAATTGATGGCATCTTGAATTTCGGCCCTTTGATTTTACCATCTGGACCTTCAATGTCAAGTTCTGGAACTTTCATGTCTACATTGGGCCCCTTGATGTCAATGTCAGCATTGGGTAGGTTGAGATCAACATCCGGACCCTCAAGTTTAGGTCCTTTGAATCCAAATGACGGCATCTTCATCTTTGGCATCTTAAATCCTCCTGAACCTTCAATGTCAACATCTGGACCTTCAATGTCTACTTTGGGTGCTTTGAGGTCTCCTTCTAACTTGTGACCTGACACATCAAAATCTCCTTTCATTTTTGGACCTTTTAGGTTGAAGTCCACATCGGGCATGGAGATCTTTGGTCCAGAAATTGATGGCATCTTGAATTTCGGCCCTTTGATTTTACCATCTGGACCTTCAATGTCAAGTTCTGGAACTTTAATGTCAACATTGGGCCCCTTGATGTCAATGTCAGCTTTGTGTAGGTTGAGATCAACATCCGGACCCTCAAGTTTAGGTCCTTTGAATCCAAATGATGGCATCTTCATCTTTGGCATCTTAAATCCTCCTGAACCTTCAATGTCAACATCTGGACCTTCAATGTCTACTTTGGGTGCTTTAAGGTCTCCTGACATATCAAAATCTCCCTTCACCTTTGGCCCTTTCAGATTGAAGTCCACATCGGGCATGGAGATCTTTGGTCCTGATATTGATGGACCTTTAATGTCAACTTTGGGAGCCTTGATGTCAATGTCAGCTTTTGGTAGGTTGAGATCAACATCTGGACCCTCAAGTTTAGGTCCTTTGAATCCAAATGACGGCATCTTCATCTTTGGCATCTTAAATCCTCCTGAACCTTCAATGTCAACATCTGGACCTTCAATGTCTACTTTGGGTGCTTTGAGGTCTCCTTCTAACTTGTGACCTGACATATCGAAATCTCCTTTCATATTTGGACCTTTTAGGTTGAAGTCCACATCGGGCATGGAGATCTTTGGTCCAGAAATTGATGGCATCTTGAATTTCGGCCCTTTGATTTTACCATCTGGACCTTCAATGTCAAGTTCTGGAACTTTAATGTCAACATTGGGCCCCTTGATGTCAATGTCAGCTTTGTGTAGGTTGAGATCAACATCCGGACCCTCAAGTTTAGGTCCTTTGAATCCAAATGACGGCATCTTCATCTTTGGCATCTTAAATCCTCCTGAACCTTCAATGTCAACATCTGGACCTTCAATGTCTACTTTGGGTGCTTTGAGGTCTCCTTCTAACTTGTGACCTGACATATCGAAATCTCCTTTCATTTTTGGACCTTTTAGGTTGAAGTCCACATCGGGCATGGAGATCTTTGGTCCAGAAATTGATGGCATCTTGAATTTCGGCCCTTTGATTTTACCATCTGGACCTTCAATGTCAAGTTCTGGAACTTTAATGTCAACATTGGGCCCCTTGATGTCAATGTCAGCTTTGTGTAGGTTGAGATCAACATCCGGACCCTCAAGTTTAGGTCCTTTGAATCCAAATGACGGCATCTTCATCTTTGGCATCTTAAATCCTCCTGAACCTTCAATGTCAACATCTGGACCTTCAATGTCTACTTTGGGTGCTTTGAGGTCTCCTTCTAACTTGTGACCTGACACATCGAAATCTCCTTTCATTTTTGGACCTTTTAGGTTGAAGTCCACATCGGGCATGGAGATTTTTGGTCCAGAAATTGATGGCATCTTGAATTTCGGCCCTTTGATTTTACCATCTGGACCTTCAATGTCAAGTTCTGGAACTTTCATGTCTACATTGGGCCCCTTGATGTCAATGTCAGCATTGGGTAGGTTGAGATCAACATCCGGACCCTCAAGTTTAGGTCCTTTGAATCCAAATGACGGCATCTTCATCTTTGGCATCTTAAATCCTCCTGAACCTTCAATGTCAACATCTGGACCTTCAATGTCTACTTTGGGTGCTTTGAGGTCTCCTTCTAACTTGTGACCTGACACATCAAAATCTCCTTTCATTTTTGGACCTTTTAGGTTGAAGTCCACATCGGGCATGGAGATCTTTGGTCCAGAAATTGATGGCATCTTGAATTTCGGCCCTTTGATTTTACCATCTGGACCTTCAATGTCAAGTTCTGGAACTTTAATGTCAACATTGGGCCCCTTGATGTCAATGTCAGCTTTGTGTAGGTTGAGATCAACATCCGGACCCTCAAGTTTAGGTCCTTTGAATCCAAATGATGGCATCTTCATCTTTGGCATCTTAAATCCTCCTGAACCTTCAATGTCAACATCTGGACCTTCAATGTCTACTTTGGGTGCTTTAAGGTCTCCTGACATATCAAAATCTCCCTTCACCTTTGGCCCTTTCAGATTGAAGTCCACATCGGGCATGGAGATCTTTGGTCCTGATATTGATGGACCTTTAATGTCAACTTTGGGAGCCTTGATGTCAATGTCAGCTTTTGGTAGGTTGAGATCAACATCTGGACCCTCAAGTTTAGGTCCTTTGAATCCAAATGACGGCATCTTCATCTTTGGCATCTTAAATCCTCCTGAACCTTCAATGTCAACATCTGGACCTTCAATGTCTACTTTGGGTGCTTTGAGGTCTCCTTCTAACTTGTGACCTGACATATCGAAATCTCCTTTCATATTTGGACCTTTTAGGTTGAAGTCCACATCGGGCATGGAGATATTTGGTCCAGAAATTGATGGCATCTTGAATTTCGGCCCTTTGATTTTACCATCTGGACCTTCAATGTCAAGTTCTGGAACTTTAATGTCAACATTGGGCCCCTTGATGTCAATGTCAGCTTTGTGTAGGTTGAGATCAACATCCGGACCCTCAAGTTTAGGTCCTTTGAATCCAAATGACGGCATCTTCATCTTTGGCATCTTAAATCCTCCTGAACCTTCAATGTCAACATCTGGACCTTCAATGTCTACTTTGGGTGCTTTAAGGTCTCCTGACATATCAAAATCTCCCTTCACCTTTGGCCCTTTCAGATTGAAGTCCACATCGGGCATGGAGATCTTTGGTCCTGATATTGATGGACCTTTAACGTCAACTTTGGGAGCCTTGATGTCAATGTCAGCTTTTGGTAGGTTGAGATCAACATCTGGACCCTCAAGTTTAGGTCCTTTGAATCCAAATGACGGCATCTTCATCTTTGGCATCTTAAATCCTCCTGAACCTTCAATGTCAACATCTGGACCTTCAATGTCTACTTTGGGTGCTTTGAGGTCTCCTTCTAACTTGTGACCTGACACATCGAAATCTCCTTTCATTTTTGGACCTTTTAGGTTGAAGTCCACATCGGGCATGGAGATCTTTGGTCCAGAAATTGATGGCATCTTGAATTTCGGCCCTTTGATTTTACCATCTGGACCTTCAATGTCAAGTTCTGGAACTTTCATGTCTACCTTGGGCCCCTTGATGTCAATGTCAGCTTTGGGTAGGTTGAGATCAACATCCGGACCCTCAAGTTTAGGTCCTTTGAATCCAAATGACGGCATCTTCATCTTTGGCATCTTAAATCCTCCTGAACCTTCAATGTCAACATCTGGACCTTTAATGTCTAC
This sequence comes from Thymallus thymallus, assembly GCA_023634145.1. Classification (NCBI taxonomy): domain Eukaryota; kingdom Metazoa; phylum Chordata; class Actinopteri; order Salmoniformes; family Salmonidae; genus Thymallus; species Thymallus thymallus. Next base: position 30,912,463 of record CM042384.1, read on the forward strand.
TTTGGGTGCTTTGAGGTCTCCTTCTAACTTGTGACCTGACACATCAAAATCTCCTTTCATTTTTGGACCTTTTAGGTTGAAGTCCACATCGGGCATGGAGATCTTTGGTCCAGAAATTGATGGCATCTTGAATTTCGGCCCTTTGATTTTACCATCTGGACCTTCAATGTCAAGTTCTGGAACTTTAATGTCAACATTGGGCCCCTTGATGTCAATGTCAGCTTTGTGTAGGTTGAGATCAACATCCGGACCCTCAAGTTTTTGTCCTTTGAATCCAAATGATGGCATCTTCATCTTTGGCATCTTAAATCCTCCTGAACCTTCAATGTCAACATCTGGACCTTCAATGTCTATTTTTGGTGCTTTCAGGTCTCCCTCTATTATTGGCACAGACATGTCCACATCTCCCTTTATCTTTTGACCTTTCAGGTTGAAGTCCATATCAGGCATGGAGATCTTTGGTCCTGATATTGATGGCATCTTGTATTTTTGTCCCTTGATTTTGCCATCAGGGCATTCAATGTCAATTTCCGGAACTTTAATGTCAACACTGGGTCCCTTACTGCCAATGTCAGCTTTAGGTAGGTTAATATCTACATCTGGTATCTCTACCTTCGGGCTTTTGAATCCAAATTTTGGCATTTTGAATTTATATCCTTTGACTTTAGGACTGGTATCCCCAACATCAAGCTCAACATCTGACACACTACCTTTCGATCCTTTGACATGAATATCTGCCTGCGCTAGATTTACATCAACCTCAGGAGACTTGACTTTCGGCCCTTTGAATCCAAACTTTGGCATTTTGAACATAGACTTCTTTGGTGAAATGTCAGGACTCTCTATAGAGACATCCAATCCATCAATTTCAGCTTTGGGTGTACTGATTTCTCCCTCAACTCCACCCTTGAACTTTGGCCCTTTGAGATTAAAATCAACATCAGGCATTGACATTTTAGGGCCAGACATAGAGGGCATCTTCATCTTTGGCATCTTAAATCCTCCTGAACCTTCAATGTCAACATCTGGACCTTCAATGTCTACTTTGGGTGCTTTAAGGTCTCCTGACATATCAAAATCTCCCTTCACCTTTGGCCCTTTCAGATTGAAGTCCACATCGGGCATGGAGATCTTTGGTCCTGATATTGATGGACCTTTAATGTCAACTTTGGGAGCCTTGATGTCAATGTCAGCTTTGTGTAGGTTGAGATCAACATCCGGACCCTCAAGTTTAGGTCCTTTAAATCCAAATGACGGCATCTTCATCTTTGGCATCTTAAATCCTCCTGAACCTTCAATGTCAACATCTGGACCTTCAATGTCTACTTTGGGTGCTTTAAGGTCTCCTGACATATCAAAATCTCCCTTCACCTTTGGCCCTTTCAGATTGAAGTCCACATCGGGCATGGAGATCTTTGGTCCTGATATTGATGGACCTTTAATGTCAACTTTGGGAGCCTTGATGTCAATGTCAGCTTTTGGTAGGTTGAGATCAACATCTGGACCCTCAAGTTTAGGTCCTTTGAATCCAAATGACGGCATCTTCATCTTTGGCATCTTAAATCCTCCTGAACCTTCAATGTCAACATCTGGATCTTCAATGTCTACTTTGGGTGCTTTGAGGTCTCCTTCTAACTTGTGACCTGACACATCGAAATCTCCTTTCATTTTTGGATCTTTTAGGTTGAAGTCAACATCGGGCATGGAGATCTTTGGTCCAGAAATTGATGGCATCTTGAATTTCGGCCCTTTGATTTTACCATCTGGACCTTCAATGTCAAGTTCTGGAACGTTCATGTCTACATTGGGCCCCTTGATGTCAATGTCAGCTTTGGGTAGGTTGAGATCAACATCCGGACCCTCAAGTTTAGGTCCTTTGAATCCAAATGACGGCATCTTCATCTTTGGCATCTTAAATCCTCCTGAACCTTCAATGTCAACATCTGGACCTTCAATGTCTACTTTGGGTGCTTTAAGGTCTCCTGACATATCAAAATCTCCCTTCACCTTTGGCCCTTTCAGATTGAAGTCCACATCGGGCATGGAGATCTTTGGTCCTGATATTGATGGACCTTTAATGTCAACTTTGGGAGTCTTGATGTCAATGTCAGCTTTGTGTAGGTTGAGATCAACATCTGGACCCTCAAGTTTAGGTCCTTTGAATCCAAATGACGGCATCTTCATCTTTGGCATCTTAAATCCTCCTGAACCTTCAATGTCAACATCTGGACCTTCAATGTCTACTTTGGGTGCTTTGAGGTCTCCTTCTAACTTGTGACCTGACACATCGAAATCTCCTTTCATTTTTGGACCTTTTAGGTTGAAGTCCACATCGGGCATGGAGATCTTTGGTCCAGAAATTGATGGCATCCTGAATTTCGGCCCTTTGATTTTACCATCTGGACCTTCAATGTCAAGTTCTGGAACTTTAATGTCAACATTGGGCCCCTTGATGTCAATGTCAGCTTTGTGTAGGTTGAGATCAACATCCGGACCCTCAAGTTTAGGTCCTTTGAATCCAAATGATGGCATCTTCATCTTTGGCATCTTAAATCCTCCTGAACCTTCAATGTCAACATCTGGACCTTCAATGTCTACTTTGGGTGCATTAAGGTCTCCTGACATATCAAAATCTCCCTTCACCTTTGGCCCTTTCAGATTGAAGTCCACATCGGGCATGGAGATCTTTGGTCCTGATATTGATGGACCTTTAATGTCAACTTTGGGAGCCTTGATGTCAATGTCAGCTTTTGGTAGGTTGAGATCAACATCTGGACCCTCAAGTTTAGGTCCTTTGAATCCAAATGACGGCATCTTCATCTTTGGCATCTTAAATCCTCCTGAACCTTCAATGTCAACATCTGGACCTTCAATGTCTACTTTGGTTGCTTTGAGGTCTCCTTCTAACTTGTGACCTGACACATCGAAATCTTCTTTCATTTTTGGACCTTTTAGGTTGAAGTCCACATCGGGCATGGAGATCTTTGGTCCAGAAATTGATGGCATCTTGAATTTCGGCCCTTTGATTTTACCATCTGGACCTTCAATGTCAAGTTCTGGAACTTTAATGTCAAAATTGGGCCCCTTGATGTCAATGTCAGCTTTGTGAAGGTTGAGATCAACATCCGGACCCTCAAGTTTGGGTCCTTTGAATCCAAATGACGGCATCTTCATCTTTGGCATCTTAAATCCTCCTGAACCTTCAATGTCAACATCTGGACCTTCAATGTCTACTTTGGGTGCTTTAAGGTCTCCTGACATATCAAAATCTCCCTTCACCTTTGGCCCTTTCAGATTGAAGTCCACATCGGGCATGGAGATCTTTGGTCCTGATATTGATGGACCTTTAATGTCAACTTTGGGAGCCTTGATGTCAATGTCAGCTTTTGGTAGGTTGAGATCAACATCTGGACCCTCAAGTTTAGGACCTTTAAATCCAAGTGACGGCATCTTCATCTTTGGCATCTTAAATCCTCCTGAACCTTCAATGTCAACATCTGGACCTTCAATGTCTACTTTGGGTGCTTTGAGGTCTCCTAACTTGTGACCTGACACATCGAAATCTCCTTTCATTTTTGGACCTTTTAGGTTGAAGTCCACATCGGGCATCGAGATCTTTGGTCCAGAAATTGATGGCATCTTGAATTTCGGCCCTTTGATTTTACCATCTGGACCTTCAATGTCAAGTTCTGGAACTTTAATGTCAACATTGGGCCCCTTGATGTCAATGTCAGCTTTGTGAAGGTTGAGATCAACATCTGGACCCTCAAGTTTAGGATCTTTGAATCCAAATGATGGCATCTTCATCTTTGGCATCTTAAATCCTCCTGAACCTTCAATGTCAACATCTGGACCTTCAATGTCTACTTTGGGTGCTTTAAGGTCTCCTGCCATATCAAAATCTCCCTTCACCTTTGGCCCTTTCAGATTGAAGTCCACATCGGGCATGGAGATCTTTGGTCCTGATATTGATGGACCTTTAATGTCAACTTTGGGAGCCTTGATGTCAATGTCAGCTTTTGGTAGGTTGAGATCAACATCTGGACCCTCAAGTTTAGGACCTTTGAATCCAAATGACGGCATCTTCATCTTTGGCATCTTAAATCCTCCTGAACCTTCAATGTCAACATCTGGACCTTCAATGTCTACTTTAGGTGCTTTGAGGTCTCCTTCTAACTTGTGACCTGACACATCGAAATCTCCTTTCATTTTTGGACCTTTTAGGTTGAAGTCCACATCGGGCATGGAGATCTTTGGTCCAGAAATTGATGGCATCTTGAATTTCGGCCCTTTGATTTTACCATCTGGACCTTCAATGTCAAGTTCTGGAACTTTAATGTCAACATTGGGCCCCTTGATGTCAATGTCAGCTTTGTGAAGGTTGAGATCAACATCCGGACCCTCAAGTTTAGGTCCTTTGAATCCAAATGATGGCATCTTCATCTTTGGCATCTTAAATCCTCCTGAACCTTCAATGTCAACATCTGGACCTTCAATGTCTACTTTGGGTGCTTTGAGGTCTCCTTCTAACTTGTGACCTGACACATCAAAATCTCCTTTCATTTTTGGACCTTTTAGGTTGAAGTCCACATCGGGCATGGAGATCTTTGGTCCAGAAATTGATGGCATCTTGAATTTCGGCCCTTTGATTTTACCATCTGGACCTTCAATGTCAAGTTCTGGAATTTTAATGTCAACATTGGGCCCCTTGATGTCAATGTCAGCTTTGTGTAGGTTGAGATCAACATCCGGACCCTCAAGTTTAGGTCCTTTGAATCCAAATGATGGCATCTTCATCTTTGGCATCTTAAATCCTCCTGAACCTTCAATGTCAACATCTGGACCTTCAATGTTTACTTTGGGTGCTTTGAGGTCTCCTTCTAACTTGTGACCTGACACATCGAAATCTCCTTTCATTTTTGGACCTTTTAGGTTGATGTCCACATCGGGCATGGAGATCTTTGGTCCAGAAATTGATGGCATCTTGAATTTCGGCCCTTTGATTTTACCATCTGGACCTTCAATGTCAAGTTCTGGAACTTTAATGTCAACATTGGGCCCCTTGATGTCAATGTCAGCTTTGTGAAGGTTGAGATCAACATCTGGACCCTCAAGTTTAGGACCTTTGAATCCAAATGATGGCATCTTCATCTTTGGCATCGTAAATCCTCCTGAACCTTCAATGTCAACATCTGGACCTTCAATGTCTACTTTGGGTGCTTTAAGGTCTCCTGACATATCAAAATCTCCCTTCACCTTTGGCCCTTTCAGATTGAAGTCCACATCGGGCATGGAGATCTTTGGTCCTGATATTGATGGACCTTTAATGTCAACTTTGGGAGCCTTGATGTCAATTATAGCTTTTGGTAGGTTGAGATCAACATCTGGACCCTCAAGTTTAGGACCTTTGAATCCAAATGACGGCATTTTCATCTTTGGCATCTTAAATCCTCCTGAACCTTCAATGTCAACATCTGGACCTTCAATGTCTACTTTAGGTGCTTTGAGGTCTCCTTCTAACTTGTGACCTGACACATCGAAATCTCCTTTCATTTTTGGACCTTTTAGGTTGAAGTCCACATCGGGCATGGAGATCTTTGGTCCAGAAATTGATGGCATCTTGAATTTCGGCCCTTTGATTTTACCATCTGGACCTTCAATGTCAAGTTCTGGAACTTTAATGTCAACATTGGGCCCCTTGATGTCAATGTCAGCTTTGTGAAGGTTGAGATCAACATCCGGACCCTCAAGTTTAGGTCCTTTGAATCCAAATGATGGCATCTTCATCTTTGGCATCTTAAATCCTCCTGAACCTTCAATGTCAACATCTGGACCTTCAATGTCTACTTTGGGTGCTTTGAGGTCTCCTTCTAACTTGTGACCTGACACATCAAAATCTCCTTTCATTTTTGGACCTTTTAGGTTGAAGTCCACATCGGGCATGGAGATCTTTGGTCCAGAAATTGATGGCATCTTGAATTTCGGCCCTTTGATTTTACCATCTGGACCTTCAATGTCAAGTTCTGGAATTTTAATGTCAACATTGGGCCCCTTGATGTCAATGTCAGCTTTGTGTAGGTTGAGATCAACATCCGGACCCTCAAGTTTGGGTCCTTTGAATCCAAATGATGGCATCTTCATCTTTGGCATCTTAAATCCTCCTGAACCTTCAATGTCAACATCTGGACCTTCAATGTCTACTTTGGGTGCTTTAAGGTCTCCTGACATATCAAAATCTCCCTTCACCTTTGGCCCTTTCAGATTGAAGTCCACATCGGGCATGGAGATCTTTGGTCCTGATATTGATGGACCTTTAATGTCAACTTTGGGAGCCTTGATGTCAATGTCAGCTTTTGGTAGGTTGAGATCAACATCTGGACCCTCAAGTTTAGGACCTTTGAATCCAAGTGACGGCATCTTCATCTTTGGCATCTTAAATCCTCCTGAACCTTCAATGTCAACATCTGGACCTTCAATGTCTACTTTGGGTGCTTTGAGGTCTCCTTCTAACTTGTGACCTGACACATTGAAATCTCCTTTCATTTTTGGACCTTTTAGGTTGAAGTCCACATCGGGCATGGAGATCTTTGGTCCAGAAATTGATGGCATCTTGAATTTCGGCCCTTTGATTTTACCATCTGGACCTTCAATGTCAAGTTCTGGAACTTTAATGTCAACATTGGGCCCCTTGATGTCAATGTCAGCTTTGTGAAGGTTGAGATCAACATCTGGACCCTCAAGTTTAGGACCTTTGAATCCAAATGACGGCATCTTCATCTTTGGCATCTTAAATCCTCCTGAACCTTCAATGTCAACATCTGGACCTTCAATGTCTACTTTGGGTGCTTTGAGGTCTCCTTCTAACTTGTGACCTGACACATCGAAATCTCCTTTCATTTTTGGACCTTTTAGGTTGAAGTCCACATCGGGCATGGAGATCTTTGGTCCAGAAATTGATGGCATCTTGAATTTCGGCCCTTTGATTTTACCATCTGGACCTTCAATGTAAAGTTCTGGAACTTTAATGTCAACTTTGGGCCCCTTGATGGCAATGTCAGCTTTGTGAAGGTTGAGATCAACATCTGGACCCTCAAGTTTAGGACTTTTGAATCCAAATGATGGCATCTTCATCTTTGGCATCTTAAATCCTCCTGAACCTTCAATGTCAACATCTGGACCTTCAATGTCTACTTTGGGTGCTTTAAGGTCTCCTGACATATCAAAATCTCCCTTCACCTTTGGCCCTTTCAGATTGAAGTCCACATCGGGCATGGAGATCTTTGGTCCTGATATTGATGGACCTTTAATGTCAACTTTGGGAGCCTTGATGTCAATGTCAGCTTTTGGTAGGTTGAGATCAACATCTGGACCCTCAAGTTTAGGACCTTTGAATCCAAGTGACGGCATCTTCATCTTTGGCATCTTAAATCCTCCTGAACCTTCAATGTCAACATCTGGACCTTCAATGTCTACTTTGGGTGCTTTGAGGTCTCCTTCTAACTTGTGACTTGACACATCGAAATCTCCTTTCATTTTTGGACCTTTTAGGTTGAAGTCCACATCGGGCATGGAGATCTTTGGTCCAGAAATTGATGGCATCTTGAATTTCGGCCCTTTGATTTTACCATCTGGACCTTCAATGTCAAGTTCTGGAACTTTAATGTCAACATTGGGCCCCTTGATGTCAATGTCAGCTTTGTGAAGGTTGAGATCAACATCTGGACCCTCAAGTTTAGGACCTTTGAATCCAAATGACGGCATCTTCATCTTTGGCATCTTAAATCCTCCTGAACCTTCAATGTCAACATCTGGACCTTCAATGTCTACTTTGGGTGCTTTGAGGTCTCCTTCTAACTTGTGACCTGACACATCGAAATCTCCTTTCATTTTTGGACCTTTTAGGTTGAAGTCCACATCGGGCATGGAGATCTTTGGTCCAGAAATTGATGGCATCTTGAATTTCGGCCCTTTGATTTTACCATCTGGACCTTCAATGTCAAGTTCTGGAACTTTAATGTCAACATTGGGCCCCTTGATGTCAATGTCAGCTTTGTGAAGGTTGAGATCAACATCTGGACCCTCAAGTTTAGGTCCTTTGAATCCAAATGATGGCATCTTCATCTTTGGCATCTTAAATCCTCCTGAACCTTCAATGTCAACATCTGGACCTTCAATGTCTACTTTGGGTGCTTTGAGGTCTCCTTCTAACTTGTGACCTGACACATCGAAATCTCCTTTCATTTTTGGACCTTTTAGGTTGAAGTCCACATCGGGCATGGAGATCTTTGGTCCAGAAATTGATGGCATCTTGAATTTCGGCCCTTTGATTTTACCATCTGGACCTTCAATGTCAAGTTCTGGAACTTTAATGTCAACATTGGGCCCCTTGATGTCAATGTCAGCTTTGTGAAGGTTGAGATCAACATCCGGACCCTCAAGTTTAGGTCCTTTGAATCCAAATGACGGCATCTTCATCTTTGGCATCTTAAATCCTCCTGAACCTTCAATGTCAACATCTGGACCTTCAATGTCTACTTTGGGTGCTTTAAGGTCTCCTGACATATCAAAATCTCCCTTCACCTTTGGCCCTTTCAGATTGAAGTCCACATCGGGCATGGAGATCTTTGGTCCTGATATTGATGGACCTTTAATGTCAACTTTGGGAGCCTTGATGTCAATGTCAGCTTTTGGTAGGTTGAGATCAACATCTGGACCCTCAAGTTTAGGACCTTTGAATCCAAATGACGGCATCTTCATCTTTGGCATCTTAAATCCTCCTGAACCTTCAATGTCAACATCTGGACCTTCAATGTCTACTTTGGGTGCTTTGAGGTCTCCTTCTAACTTGTGACCTGACACATCGAAATCTCCTTTCATTTTTGGACCTTTTAGGTTGAAGTCCACATCGGGCATGGAGATCTTTGGTCCAGAAATTGATGGCATCTTGAATTTCGGCCCTTTGATTTTACCATCTGGACCTTCAATGTCAAGTTCTGGAACTTTAATGTCAACATTGGGCCCCTTGATGTCAATGTCAGCTTTGTGAAGGTTGAGATCAACATCTGGACCCTCAAGTTTAGGTCCTTTGAATCCAAATGATGGCATCTTCATCTTTGGCATCTTAAATCCTCCTGAACCTTCAATGTCAACATCTGGACCTTCAATGTCTACTTTGGGTGCTCTGAGGTCTCCTTCTAACTTGTGACCTGACACATCGAAATCTCCTTTCATTTTTGGACCTTTTAGGTTGAAGTCCACATCGGGCATGGAGATCTTTGGTCCAGAAATTGATGGCATCTTGAATTTCGGCCCTTTGATTTTACCATCTGGACCTTCAATGTCAAGTTCTGGAACTTCAATGTCTACTTTGGGTGCTTTAAGGTCTCCTGACATATCAAAATCTCCCTTCACCTTTGGCCCTTTCAGATTGAAGTCCACATCGGGCATTGAGATCTTTGGTCCTGATATTGATGGACCTTTAATGTCAACTTTGGGAGCCTTGATGTCAATGTCAGCTTTTGGTAGGTTGAGATCAACATCTGGACCCTCAAGTTTAGGACCTTTGAATCCAAATGACGGCATCTTCATCTTTGGCATCTTAAATCCTCCTGAACCTTCAATGTCAACATCTACTTTGGGTGCTGTTATGTCTCCTTTTATCTTTGGCACTGACACATCCACATCACTCTTCAGCTTGGGTCCTTTAAGATTGATGTCCATATCAGGCATTGAGATCTTTGGCCCTGACATTGCTGGCACCTTGAATTGTGGGTCCTTGATATTTCCATTAGGGCCTTCAATGTCAAGTTCTGGACGTTTGATGTTAACATTAGGTCCCTTGATGTCAATGTCACCTTTAGGTAGTTTGACATCAACATCTCCCTCAATTTTGGGTCCTTTGATTCCAAATGATGGCATCTTTACTTTTGGCATCTTAAATCCTCCTGAACCTTCAACATCAACATCTGGACCGTCAATGTCAGTTTTTGGTAGGTTGACATCCTCACGTCCGGCTTCTTTAATTCCAAATGATGGCATCTTTACTTTGGGTATCTTGAAACCGCCTTCTGGACCATGAATGTCAACAACTGAGTCTTTATTGTCTACTTTGGGTGCTTTGATGTCAACACCACCTATCTTCTTTCCTCCTTTTACATTCATAGATGGGCCTGATACATCTATATCTACCCCTGGAACCGAAACATCTACACTACCGCTGACCTTCGGTAGTTTAACATCTCCATAGCTTTCTGTACCTCCAGTGTTCAGTCCAAATGATGGCATTCTGATGCCACCTTTGAGTTTGCTTTCACTTTCAATGGTTGTTCCTTTTGTTGATGGTCCCTTTACAGACATTTGTACTGAGCCAGACTCCTTTATGCCTGGTGTATTGATGTCAAGTGTTGGCGCTGTTATGTCTGTTGATATCTTGCCTCCATTCAACCCTGTATCAATGCCTGGCATGTTGGGTAAGTAAACCCCACCCTGGTTGCTCCCAGACCCTCTCATCTGTTGATCACTAATGTTTATTCCAGGTACTGAACCTCCGACCCTACCCTGCCAGTCTGCACTGCCTCTACCAGGCAAATGAATGTCTACTCCTCTCACCTCCCCTTTACCCACTGATATGGAGCTGGAGGAAATATTTGTTGTTCTTCCAGGGACCGTGACACTGACTGATCCTGCCTGGTAGTCAGCTGAGTCACTTGAAACCTGAAAGCTCCCGTCCCCCTGCTGACCCCCTCTATAGAGGCTGAACTCCCCCTGACCTTTCGCCCCTGACATTCCAAAGGTTGGTCCTTTGAATCTGATCCCTGCTGCTCCACCATCTCCCCCCTCGATCTCCCTCGTAACAGTGGTGGTCTTCACCCCTCCAGTGCTCCAGTGCTTCTCAGAGGAGCTCGTTAAATCCGGCCCAGTGAAAGAAACCCCCCCCCCCTCCAATCCACCTCCGATACCTGAAGGGCTTCCGTGTGAAACCCCTCCTGACTGCCCTTTGAACTCTGGGCTGGTGACCTCAAGCTGCTCGCCCCCTGGCATGTCCACTGTGTAGGTAGTGATGCGACGGGTGATCGTGGTGATCATGCTGCCATCGGTGCTAGTGCTGCTGTGGCGCTCCGTACGGACATCCACGCCCTCAGCCAGATCCTCCGACTTCAGCCGGGGCTTAATCTTCTTGGAATATATTCTCTTGTAATCTTCATCATCCCCACTCTGTTCTCGTCAAAATAAGGTGAAATCAGTCATTTAAATTAATTGCAGTAATTAATTTATTTATTACATTAGGTAATAATACTATTGTTTGAAAATATACAGTATGAACATTTGATATAAAAGTAAGTCTATTTGTAAAAATGTATTAATCATTTGAGAAAATAGTGAATTCTATATTCAAGAAGTCTGTGTTCACCTGGGTTAGGGTCAATTCCATTTCCATTCAGGAAGTAAACCTAATTCTAATTCTAAATGTTCCTCATTTTAAAACCATTGAAGGGAATTTGAACCATCACACAAGTAAATACACTTAACATTGCTTGCACAGTAAACATAGCTACATACCAGAATCATGTCTTGGCTGGAGCCTCCAACCCTTCCCTTCCCTTCATACGTCAGGGTTCCCATGGGGGAGCGGCAGGGTGACAGGGTTCCCATGGGGGAGCGGCATGGTGACTTGTCCTTCTTCTGTAGTTTAAGTCCAACCTTGTGTTTGTTTAAGGTTTTAAGGAGCTCCGCCGTCTCCTCGGAACTCATGTTGTCAAAGTAGATGGTGGCACCCACAATTTGATCACCTTTAGAGGAGGACACAAGAGAACATTGATACCATGTTAAAATATGTCAGTCAAATGGATTTTTAATAAAAACAAAGGTAGATCAAGCAAATCTTACTGTATTTTTATTTGTATTTTATTTAACTAGGCAACTCAGTTAAGAACAAATCCTTATTCACAATGACGGCCTACACCGGCCAAACTCGGACGATGCTGGGCCAGTTGTGCGCCGCCCAATCACGGCCGGTTGTGATACAGCCTGGATATCAATTTACATAAATTATAAGATATCAGGAGCTTAAATAACAGCAGAAATAAATTAAGTTAATATACTATAGAATATGAATACTGTACAGAAGAGCAATTCCAACTCTGTTACATTACCCTCATGTACTCTTCCAGTGCGTCCAGCAGGTGACTCCATTTTCACCTCTTTGACATAGATCTCTCCTTCACCTGACTGCTCAAGGGTCATTCCCTGTTTCTCTGGACCCGACCAGTCAGTGAAGAGCACCTCCCTGGTTTCCTCCTCCTCAGCCATACTAAATGTAAATAGCGCTTTTCAATACAAGAAGAATCTCAAAGACGCTTTGAAGACCAACAACATTAAGTTAGTTCATTGGCTGGAGAGAGAGAGAGAGAGAGAGAGAGAGAGAGAGAGAGAGAGAGAGAGAGAGAGAGAGAGAGAGAGAGAGAGAGAGAGAGAGAGAGAGGGAGAGGGAGAGGGAGAGGGAGAGGAGAGAGAGAGAGAGAGAGAGAGAGAGAGAGAGAGAGAGAGAGAGAGAGAAATATAAAATAAAGTCTATAGTATTTTAAATAAAGTTTATAGTAAGGTGATTTCTAAGTAGGTGATATACCTTTGTTTTTCCTTGTCCTCTACCTGTGCTCTGGTGTGGTTAGTTTCTGCCTTGGTTTTCCTGAAAAACAAAACATGACATAACATCAGTACTCTTGACTTGAACATGCTTTCTCATATCATCAGCAAATTATTCACATCTGTAAAAAGACAACCCTGTTAGAATGTGTACAAAATGTAAGGCACCTGACATATTTGCATATGTATTTGCTTGTATGAAAACCACGTTCTACCTGTCACTCACTGCATGGTTTAGATGGCCTTTAGATGGTGCTAAAGTTCAGTAGTACTGCCTTGTCCTATGTAACCACCCTCCCTCTCTTTCTCCTGTGCTGTGTGATGTGGAAATCTGGTTGGAGTTGGACTGAGACCACACCCTGCCCTGAGGAAAGCTGCCTGATCCTGCAGCCTACACCTCTGCTCCAATGTCAATACTGACAATGATCGCTGTGGCTGCCATTCTTTAGACATGCACACACACACATACACACACACACGTACAGGCTTGTATATAACACACACACACACACAAACCACACACACACACAAACGGGCATCAGTTCCTATAGATATAGTTCAGTCAAGGTTGACATGTGGCTTATAACTCATTATTTATAACTCATTATTTATAACTCATTATTTATAATAACTCATTATTTTAATAACTCATTATTTATAACTCATTATTTATAATAACTCATTATTTATAATAACTCATTATTTATAACTCATTATTTATAATAACTCATTATTTATAACTCATTATTTATATCTCATTATTTATAACTCATTATTTATAATAACTCATTATTTATAATAACTCATTATTTATAATAACCCATTATTTATAATAACCCATTATTTGCACACTTGCTCTCCCCTTTCTTACAATGGAACTGTACTTTTGTCAAATATAGCCCTTCAAAAAGCCAGCTACATCAAATACAATTTGACAATATTCATAGCCATGAAACTAATGTACTATACATCACATAAACCAAACAGTAGGCTACAAGTACAACACAGTGACATAGTGATTTGTTTACATAATTTACTTGCCAGGGTGAGTGCCTGTCCCGTCCAATACATTCTGCCAAGACCTATCCTACACTCCACAGTCTAACACACATTGGGGACAGACATCACATTGTTTCATTAATGTCAACTCCTCGACATCCCACCCCTATAATTACACAAGCCATGTCGGTGCTGCATCAATCTCCACCTACGCAGACAGTGTAGGCCTATGTTACACCATGCTTTAGATTCTGACAGACAATTATGTCAGTTTTCAAAGGGACCCTAATTCATCAAGAAGACTGTGTAGGCTGCGTCCCAAATGACAACCCGTTCCCTACATAGTGCACTACTTTTGACCAAGGTCCAGGGTGCCATTTGGGACGCAGCCTGTGAAGAAGAACTATCCAGTGTTCAATTTTCATTCCTGACCTTTATGGAAAGAATGTTCAGATGAATACTGTGAGTCAACTTAATCACAGACAACATTGAGCGTTTGTAGAGTGATTGTGCTGTACATGTATATGAACATATAGCCTATAGACTTGTATGTTATACAAGGGTTCAGCAGGATGGTTGTATTTGGGCCCCCCATGTTTTTTACATTGTAATTGTAGGACATAAAATAATCTGTTCCCAAATATTCCCATGCATAATATACACGTGTTCGTATACAAATGTAAGCAAGGTTTGAAATTATGTTTTAGTCAAATTATGTACCGGCCCCCTGACCATCCGCTCAAGAAAAGAAATCGGCCCACTGCTGACATACATTATAAATGGGAAGTCTGTGAACAGGATATAACAAAAGCAACAGGATATGAGTCATGCCACTGAGTGATTGTCTCTGTTTTCATTGAGTTGCCATCACAACCACAAAGTAAGCAGGGAGGGAAGCAGGGAGGTCACAACTAGGAATCCAACAAGTTTCCTCAATCTTTATATCACTATCTTGGGATCACAATTGAGAATAACGCAAATCACAACCTTCCATTATCACATGGTGTTTTCTTGATTTTGTTGTGTGTTATCTTTCCCCATTGATTTGATCACATTTACTGCCACAGCACTAGAGCACTCTCCACTATGGGTAACTGGGGATCTAGGCAGGGAATAGGGTGCCATTTTGGATGTAGACAGAGTGACAGTAAAGGCAGAGTAGACCTCAGACAGAGTGACAGTAAAGGCTGAGTACACCTCAGACACCGAAAACATGCAGAGAGGGAACACATCCGATCCAAGAGAGAGAAAACCCAGAGAGAGAGAAATAGAGAGAGAGAGAGAGAGAGAGAGAGAGAGAGAGAGAGAGAGAGAGAGAGAGAGAGATAGAGAGAGAGAGAGAGAGAGATACCAACAGGGAGAGGTACAGAGAGAGAGAGAGAGAGAGAGAGAGAGATACCAACAGGGAGAGGTACAGAGAGAGAGAGAGAGAGAGAGAGAGAGAGAGAGATACCAACAGGGAGAGGTACAGAGAGAGAGAGAGAGAGAGAGAGAGAGAGAGATACCAACAGGGAGAGGTACAGAGAGAGAGAGAGAGAGAGAGAGAGAGAGAGAGAGAGAGAGAGAGAGAGAGAGAGAGAGAGAGAGAGACACAGAGAGACAGAGAGACAGAGAGACAGAGAGACAGAGAGACAGAGAGACAGAGAGAGAGAGATACAGACAGAGAGAGATACAGAGAGAGACATACAGACAGACAGACAGACAGACAGACAGACAGACAGAGAGAGACAAAAAAAGAGAGAGCACACTCCTTCGCTCCAATCCAACACCCACTGTCAGATTCCTGTGGTGCTCAGATCAGACACACCAATTAAAATGTTTGTTGTCTGTCTACGTTTCTCTAAGAAAGGAGGCAAAGGGAATCCAGAACATCTCTCTGAGACTGTGTCATTGTTGACTTATGGGCATCATGCTGTTTGTTACCAGTCAGATCTTATCTACATCTAGATATAGATGGAGTATGCTGCATTTAGTATGCTGTATTTAGTATGCTGCATTTAGTATGATGTATTTAGTATGCTGTATTTAGTATGCTGCATTTAGTATGCTGTATTTAGTATGCTGTATTTAGTATGCTGTATTTAGTATGCTGCATTTAGTATGCTATATTTAGTATGCTGCATTTAGTATGCTGCATTTAGTATGCTGCATTTCGTATGTTGTATTTAGTATGCTGTATTTAGTATGCTGTATTTAGTATGTTGTATTTAGTATGCTGTATTTTAGAATGCTGTATTTAGAATGCTGTATTTAGTATGTAGTATTTAGTATGCTGTATTTAGTATGTTGTATTTAGTATGCTGTGTTTAGTATGCTGCATTTAGTATGCTGCGTTTAGACAGATAGCCTTACATTCTCCTGCAAAATGTAAACTTGGGAATTAATTTTTCCGTTGATGATAGCAAGCTGTCCAGTCCCTGAAGCAGCAAAGCAGCCCCAAACCATGATGCTCCCTCCACCATACTTTACAGTTGGGATGAGGTTTTGATGTTGGTGTGCTGTGCCTTTTTTTCTCCACACATAGTGTTGTATGTTCCCTCAAAACAACTCAACTTTAGTTTCATCTGTCCACAGAATATTTTGCCAGTAGCACTGTGGAACATCCAGGTGCTCTTGTGCGAACTTCAGACGTGCAGCAATGTTTCTTTCGGACAGCAGAGGCTTCTTCCATGGTGTCCTGCCATTCTTGTTTCAGGTTTTACCTATCATAGACTCGTCAACAGAGATATTAGCATGTTCCAGAGATTTCTGTAAGTCTTTAGCTGACACTCTAGGGTTCTTCTTAACCTCAATGAGCATTCTGTGCTGTGCTCTTGCAGTCATCTTTGCAGGACGACCACTCCTACGGAGAGTAGCAACAGTGCTGAATTTTCTCCATTTATAGACAATTTATCTTACCATGGACTGATGAACATCAAGGCTTTTAGAGATACTTTTGTAACCCTTTCCAGCTTTATGCAAGTCAACAATTCTTAATCTTAGGTCTGAGATCTCTTTTGTTCGAGGCATGGTTCACATCAGGCAATGCTTCTTGTGAATAGCAAACTCAAATAGCAAACCCAATCTCGTCTCATTGATTGGACTCCAGGTTAGCTGACTCCTGACTCCAATTAGCTTTTGGAGACATAATTTGTCTAGGGGTTCACATACTTTTTCCAACCTACACTGAATGTTTAAATTATGTACTCAATACAGACAAGAAAAATACAATCATATGTATGTTATTAGTTTAAGCACACTGTGTTTGTCTATTTTTGTGACTTATATGAAGATCAAATCAACTTTTATGACCAATTTATGCAGAAATCCAGGTAATTCAAAAGGGTTCATAATTTTTCTTACCGCTGTATGTCTTCCTGCCCGTAGACTATCTTGTATACTTCCATAGGTTTCAAACTAAAATTAAATGTTTCCATACCATACTCTATAAATACAATAATTGCAAGTTAAGCTGGAAAATCCTCCACTAGCATGAGCAGAGAGTGATTGAAGCCAAGGTGACTCTATATATATTCACTGATAAAGTTCAACTGTTGATGGCGATAATGGTACTAGACCACACTGCTCTGCAAGATAATGTCCTGCTGAGAGAAAGAAATAGGAACCGAGGAACCAAGATAATGTCCTGCTGAGAGAAAGAAATAGGAACCGAGGAACCAAGATAATGTCCTGCTGAGAGAAAGAAAGAGGAACCAGAGGAACCAAGATAATGTCCTGCTGAGAGAAAGAAATAGGAACCGAGGAACCAAGATAATGTCCTGCTGAGAGAAAGAAAGAGGAACCAGAGGAACCAAGATAATGTCCTGCTGAGAGAAAGAAAGAGGAA
This sequence comes from Thymallus thymallus, assembly GCA_023634145.1. NCBI lineage: Eukaryota > Metazoa > Chordata > Actinopteri > Salmoniformes > Salmonidae > Thymallus > Thymallus thymallus. Next base: position 30,929,930 of record CM042384.1, read on the forward strand.
CCAGAGGAACCAAGATAATGTCCTGCTGAGAGAAAGAAATAGGAACCAGAGGAACCAAGATAATGTCCTGCTGAGAGAAAGAAAGAGGAACCAGAGGAACCAAGATAATGTCCTGCTGAGAGAAAGAAAGAGGAACCAGAGGATCCAAGATAATGTCCTGCTGAGAGAAAGAAAGAGGAACCAGAGGAACCAAGATAATGTCCTGCTGAGAGAAAGAAAGAGGAACCAGAGGAACCAAGATAATGTCCTGCTGAGAGAAAGAAAGAGGAACCAGAGGAACCAAGATAATGTCCTGCTGAGAGAAAGAAAGAGGAACCAGAGGAACCAAGATAATGTCCTGCTGAGAGAAAGAAAGAGGAACCAGAGGAACCAAGATAATGTCCTGCTGAGAGAAAGAAAGAGGAACCAGAGGAACCAAGATAATGTCCTGCTGAGAGAAAGAAAGAGGAACCAGAGGAACCAAGATAATGTCCTGCTGAGAGAAAGAAAGAGGAACCAGAGGAACCAAGATAATGTCCTGCTGAGAGAAAGAAAGAGGAACCAGAGGAACCAAGATAATGTCCTGCTGAGAGAAAGAAAGAGGAACCAGAGGAACCAAGATAATGTCCTGCTGAGAGAAAGAAAGAGGAACCAGAGGAACCAAGATAATGTCCTGCTGAGAGAAAGAAAGAGGAACCAGAGGAACCAAGATAATGTCCTGCTGAGAGAAAGAAAGAGGAACCAGAGGAACCAAGATAATGTCCTGCTGAGAGAAAGAAAGAGGAACCAGAGGAACCAAGATAATGTCCTGCTGAGAGAAAGAAAGAGGAACCAGAGGAACCAAGATAATGTCCTGCTGAGAGAAAGAAAGAGGAACCAGAGGAACCAAGATAATGTCCTGCTGAGAGAAAGAAAGAGGAACCAGAGGAACCAAGATAATGTCCTGCTGAGAGAAAGAAAGAGGAACCAGAGGAAGAGATCATGATAGAGCTGTTTGAGACAGAGGATGTGTCCCAAATGCTACACTATTCCCTATTTAATGAACAACGTTCCCTATGGGCGCTCATCAAAAATAGTGCGCTATAAAGGGAATAGGGTGGTATTTGAGACGCACTCATAGTTTGAATCTGCAACATGCACCACCACACTGATTCAACGTTTGTCGTTATCATTACATAAACAAGGAGAGGTGCTAAAATATAGATTTTTCCATTCCATCTTTTCAAGTTATTTTAAAGTACAACAAATGTAACACTAAAACAGCTACATTCACTGGGTATTACTGTAATAAACCAATATCCACTGAAATACAGCGGGTGAAATAAGTATTGAACACGTCACCATTGTTTTCAGTAAATATATTTCCAAAGGTGCTGTTGACATGACATTTTCACCAGATGTTGGTAACAACCCAAGTAACCCATACATACAAAGAAACCAAAACAAATAAGTTCAGAAATTAAGTTATGTGTAATAATGTGAAATGACACAGGGAAAAAGTATTGAACACACTTACTGATATTTATTTAATACTTTGTACAAAAGCCTTTGTTGGTAATGACAGCTTCAAGACGCCTCCTGTATGGAGAAACTAGTCGCATGCATTGCTCTGGTGTGATTTTGGCCCATTCTTCCACACAAACAGTCTTCAAATCTTGAAGGTTTCGTGGGCCTCTTCTATGAATCTTGATCTTCAGTTCTTTCCATAGATTTTCAATGGGATTTAAGTCAGGTGATTGGCTGGGCCATTCTAGCAGCTTTATTTTCTTTCTTTGAAACCAATTGAGAGTTTCCTTGGCTGTGTGTTTGGGATCATTGTCTTGCTGAAATGTCCACCCTCGTTTCATCTTCATCATCCTGGTAGATGGCAGCAGATTTTTGTCAAGAATGTCTCGGTAAATTTGCCCATTCATCCTTCCTTCAATTATGTGAAGTTTGCCAGTACTATTTGCTGAAAAGTAGCCCCACACCATGATGTTCCCACCTCCAAACTTCACTGTTGGTATGGTGTTTTTTCTCCTCCAAACATGGTGTGTATTATGACATCCAAACAGTTCAATTTTGCTCTCATCTGACCACACTATATTATCCCAGTATGCCACTGGCTTTTCCAAATGTTGTGCAGCAAACTTTAAACGAGCTTCAACATGCTTTTTTTTCAGCAATGGAGTCTTGCGTGGTGAGCGTGCATACAGGCCATGGCGGTGGAGTGCATTACTTACTGTTTTCTTTGAGACAACAGTACCTGCTAATTGCAGGTCTTTTTGAAGCTCTCCACAAGTGGTCCTTGGCTCTTGGACAACTCTTCTGATTATTCTTTTCACTCCTCTGTCAGAAATCTTGCGAGGAGCACCTGGTCGAGGCAAATTTATGGTGAAATTATTGTCTTTCCACTTCTGTATTATGGCCCCAACAGTGCTCACTGGAACATTCAGAAGCTTAGAAATGCACCTATAACCAATGCCATCATTATGTTTTGCAACAATTAGGTTGCGAAGGTCTTGAGACAGCTCTTTGCTTTTACCCATCATGAGATGTGTCTTGTGTGACACCTTGGCAATGAGACCTTTTTGTAGGCCATCAGTTGGGACTGAACCAGCTGATATTAATTTGCACTGACAGCGGGCTGGATTGCTATTTAATTACTGATAGTTTTCAGCTGTTGTCTTGGCTTTCCATGCCTTTTTGCACCTCCCTTTCTTCATGTGTTCAATACTTTTTCCCTGTGTCATTTCACATTATTACACATAACTTATTTCTGAACTTATTTGTTTTGGTTTCTTTGTATGTATGGATTACTTGGGTTGTTACCAACATCGGGTGAATTTCATGTCAATAGCACCTTTGGAAATATATTTACTGAGAAAAACGGTGACGTGTTCAATACTTATTTCACCCGCTGTAAATGAACCAAAAACTGCTGTTTTGGCTGTTTAGTGTCTTAACAGCTACTAAACCAGACTTGACCTGCCGTTGTTAGCCAGATAATCACATTAGACTTGGGCGGTATACCGTATACCTGTATACTGTATACCAGGGTATTTGGAAATAGTGACGGGATGTTTTTTTTACACAATCAATACCTTTAAAACTATTTAAATTGATGGGTTTTTTTATACATTTGAATATTTTTCGAAAAAGAAGATCACGTTCTTAATTTCACCTGTCACATTATTTTTCATTTTGAATCTTACCATTAGACCCCAGTCACATGGTGTTTATTTACAAGCACACAACAACGAGAGACGGGAGCCTTGAGTCACTCACTGTCGTGCAGCACACACACCAGGTGATCTAGTTACAGTAGGGAATTCACAACTAAGTGTTTGCCGGCCAGATATCTTATAACTAGTACGTTAACTGTCTAAAATTTGCTAAATGCTCTGCAGTTGTGCATTTGGTTTACTAACTTAGTAGTTATCTAGCTGCTCAGCTTCTTGCAAAATCAAGCTTCTCTTGGTAACAGCAGAGAATACCCTCCTGGTTCAAGAACGTTGCTTTCTAATATTTGTTTTGTGTGTGCAGCAAACTGTGAGCAGCATTTTTTAGTTACTTGTATAACTTTATGAGCTGAGATGTCTGTCCTGCAAAATAGTTTATGTCAGAGACTATAAAACGTTTGCAATGCGCTCATTAGCATCTAGCTAGCATTCCCTATAGGATTTAACATGTACGTTTTAGCATTGCTAACAGAGGCTTACTGGAGTTTGAAAAAAGTGCCCCTTTTGTTCAGTGCCGGTATTACTGAATATTCTGGGATGGCACAAGAATGGAATGGTATGACAATCTGGATACCACCCAAGCCTAAATCACATCAACTAGACTATCTGTGCCTCCCTCTGGAGATGACACAGGCTGTGTCTGAAATGGAATCCTTTGCCTACATAGTGCACTACTTTTGACCAGATTCCTATAGGGTGCCATTTCTGTGACACAGCCACAGAGCAGTTCATTCTCCTGAACAATAATTAATTGAATAAAATAAAATAAAATGATTCATCTCGATGATAAAAGCAATGAATTCCATCTTGAAAATACTTCAACTAAGTGAACAGAGATACATGGTTTATACAGACTCGCTGTCAGTGCAAATTAATATCAGACTTTAAACAACAAAAAGCAGATCGATATGCTGGAATGCAATGTAAATAGCTGACCATAGGGGAATGATTATACGTATTCATATTTTTATATTAATATATATTCTTTTTTAAATATTTTTTTCTCTGCATTGTTGGGAAGGGTCGTAAAATAAACATTTTCACTGTTAGTCTACACCTGTTGTTCACCAAGCATGTGACAAATAAAATGTGATCTGATTTGATATAAACATGGAAAAACAGAGAAGACAGAAGATACAGTAGGAACAATGTTTACGCCAAAGATGGTGTTGTCTCTTCCCTTGCAATGAAAACCCTTCTCTGCCCCTCTCTCTCTTTTCAAGTATGCACATGCTTTCTAAATAGAGCCCCACTGTGGAGGTGTCATAATAACCTAGTGGTCAAACAGGGAAATGGTTCCAATCGTTTTTTCCACCATTCTTTTTTCCCATAGGGGATTTTAGAAACACTTAAAATAAGGGCTGTGTTTTGAGTAGGCTTACCCTGCCGTGACGTTTTGATAACCATGTAAATCTCTCTCGGACAAGGTGACTTTTATCAATATATTTGGCTCTATTTACTCTCAGATTAAAAAATGCAAATTAGCATCAAAATAGACATCGTGCAAAACTACAAATCCCTGCAAGCTCTAGCTGACACCTTTGCTAACAGGTATTGTGTCAACTTAAAACTAGCATAACACAGCTCACATAATTATACATTTAAATAAATGTTGCCAATTTATTAATTACTACATTTAACTAACATTAAAGAGTTAATCCAGAGATTCTAACCTTTTCCTCGATTCGGCAGTCTCATCCAGATCATCATGGTATTTGTAGTTCCTTATGATAGCTACAATAGCAGCTAATTAGCATTTCATTTTTGGGTGGTAAATACAGGTGAATATATTGCTAAAAGTCACCTTGTCGAAGAGAGATTTACATGGTTATCAAAACGTCGCGGCAGGGTAAGCCTACATGAAACTCAACCCTTATTTTAAGTGTTTCTAAAATCCCCTATGGGAAAAATGAATGGTTGAAAAAGGATTGGAACCATTTCCCTGTTTGACAGCTAGGTTTTATGGGTATTATGACTCATACTGACATATAATTGAGGTCATTTTCAACTCCTCCATTAACCCAACAACAAGCACAGCCAGTCCAGCTAAAGGGAGTTACTTTAACAAGGCAACTATGCAGACCTACCGAATCTACAATGTCAAAGGGTGCATCCCAAATGACACCCTATTCCCTACATAGTGCAATACTTTTGACCAGAGCCCATCAAAAGTAGTGCACTACATAGGGAATAGGGTGTTATTCATCAAAGACGCTTGATCTAATTAACTCAGGTCAACTGACATTGCTAGCTAGCTAGCAACACAATCTAAAACAGGCCCTAGCTAGTAACAGGGCCCTTAGTATCATGACTAAAATACATTCTAAGTAAATAAAAAACGGAGTGTGTGTGTGTTTTGTGTCTGTGTGAGTCAACGTGTCATGTGAGAGCCCGAACACATAAACACCAAATGTGCATCCATCAGAGGAATTAGAAATCATCAAAAGAGCCACACAAAAACACAGACTGTGTCCCAATTCATGCTTTCTCTCTACCACACTTGGTCTGTTGGTCATTTGACTGTTTCAAATGCGTTACAGAGCTTATCTCCGTCTGCATAGAGACATTCAGGATATGAGAGACCCATGAACACTATGCTGCCCTAACTCTCAAACAAGCCCCAGTATTATTGTTGGCACTCACAGTTATTTACAAAAGCAAGAGTGCAGCAGAGGGAGGGGAATATCCAACAGCTCCCGGCTCGGAGAATACACCTCGTTATTGTTCTCTATGTCCCGCCCTCCTCTCATCTCTCTCATTAAAAAGTAATCTAAGGCCACACCCAACTCTCACTCCTTTCACTCTCTACTGCTGCAAGAGTCCTCAAGGTTTCATCACACCAAATGTGTATTTTCCCCCCCTTTTAAAACAATGCTTTATGATCTAGAGAAGTATTTGTACTGAGAGAGAGAGAGAGAGAGAGAGAGAGAGAGAGAGATAGAGAGAGAGAGAGAGCTGGTTGAGGGGTAAACAAACTGTATTGCTGTAATATAAAGTCACATGACCAGCTGGTGAGTAAACAAACTGAACAAGACTTCTTGTGTTCATGGAATCAAACGACAGACAGCAGAAGCAAAAACGTATCTTTCTTCCATTTCTGTCTCTGTGATTTGGGTGTAAAAACTTGTCGAGGGACACACCGCACTCTAATCAAATGATGAGCTCATCAAAATGTGCTCAAGGGAGACATGAAAGTGACACAAAAGAGTCAAAGAAGAAAATTGGGGGGGAAGGAATGGGAGGGTATAAACGTCACACATCATCATTGGGGTTTGGTATGTAACTGTGCTATGACAGAAAGCCTGCAGGGAACACGAGGACAGACCACCCGACCAGAAAGCTTCTGGTTTCTGACAATGGCAGCTCCTAACCAGCTAGCTAAACCGCCTCTTTCTGACCACGCCTTTCTTTTCTTCCTTATTGGCTACATTGTCTGCGTACGGTTTGGCGGTTTGGTATTCCTTAGACTTACGACACTGACTCCCCAGTCAAAACATGCATCTTGCTGCAGCTGCTACTACCAACAGTTAAACAGTCTGACCTGGCAGGGCTTGACCAGCCATTTCATATTAACAGTTAAACAGTCTGACCTGGCAGGGCTTGACCGGCCATTTCATATTACACTCTAAAGGAGGTGGCGGAGAGACGGATCCTGGCCAAACTGCTGGCCATCATGGACAACGTCACCCACCCTCTGCACGCTATGGTTATGACTCAGAGGAGCACTTTCAGTCACAGACTGATCCCACCACGGTGTGCCAGAGAGCGCTACAGGAGGTCCTTCCTGCCGGCGGCTATTAGACTATATAATGCCTCACCGGGGTGCCGTGCCGTCGGCAACATAGATCTGGAACTGTTGGGGTGCTAGGACCTAGTTTAACAATTATGCATCCATCCGTGAGTAACTCTGGTCCGTCAGCACTCATCCACTCAGGACCTATTTATTCATACAGGTCTGTATATATACATACTCATGTACAGTTGTTATATTATATCACATGCAATATTGTAAGTAATTATTGGACTTAACCTACGTAGGCATTCACTCAGGAATGCATATTAGTATCCTGCCAGTTGCACCTTTTCTCATTGCTTTTAGTATATCGAATGTGCAATACGTGCAGTTGTCTGTAATTAAACCCTGCGCAAGGACTGTATTTTAAGGGAATTACTATTATTACCCCAAATGATATCATACACACATTTAGCTATTAAAGTATCTCTTCCTGTCATTTACCTGTTCAGTTTGTGTAAACATGCAAGTATTCACTTATCTGTAAATATAACTGTATACCTAACTGTACAGCTAATTTAACCATGCAAAATTTTCACTTACCTGTTCATTTACCCAGTCTGTCTATTAAGTAAACTATTATTACCCTCGCTCATATCATACGCATTTTTAGCTACTGAAGTATTTCTCTGCCATCGACCTGTATAGTATAGTTAACCATGAACCATCCACCAATGTATAGTGTACATATTCAGCCAACCACTCATACTATGCTATGTCTTTTTATAGCTTTTATTTTTTTGCACTCCAGATATCTTGTATTTCTATACTTTTTCATACTGCCGCTCTATGTATCATGTACCGTGTATCTGTCTTTTGTGTACTTTCGTTGTGGCATTTTGCACCTGCCCTGTGTTTTGTTGTAGCTGCTTGACAATGAAATTTCCCCCCCCGGGGGATCAATAAAGTATCTATCTATCTATCTATCTATCTATCTATCTATCTATCTATCTATCTATCTATCTATCTATCTATCTATCTATCTATCTATCTATCTATCTATCTATCTATCTATCTATCTATCTATCTTAAACAGTGTGACCTGGCAGGGCTTGACCGGCCATTTCATATTAACAGTTAAACTGTGTGACCTGGCAGGGCTTGACCTGCCATTTCATATTATCGGCGTTAACAATAACTGATATGTTTCGTGTTGTGTTTAGCCTGTTACTTGTCGTCAGCATCTTGGAGGAATGTATCTTTGAATGAAGGACACTTACGTACTTTGGATTGCTCAAACAAGGCCAAAGGCTCTCTGTCTTTGTTTCCTGTCTTTCTCTTTCTGTTTGTCTGTTAACAGAGAGAGAGAGAAGAAGAATTGGAGTTAATCACATTGATTGATCGACTAGTTAGGTTCAGTAACACGTCCACACGTCTCTCTTGCATGTGTTACTCACACAAGAGAGCAACCAACTTCAACAAACATTAATTCATGGCTTTCGAGCATACAGTTGAAGTCGGAAGTTTACATACGCTTAGGTTAAAAACTCATTTTTCAACCCCTCCACAGATTTCATGTTAACAAACTATAGTTTTGGCAAGTCGGTTAGGACATCTACTTTGTGCATGACACAAGTAATTCTTTACATACACTAAGTTGACTGTGCCTTTAAACAGTTTGGAAAATTCCAGAAAATTATGTAATGGCTTTAGAAGCTTCTGATAGGCTTATTTACATCATTTGAGCCAATTGGAGGTGTACCTGTGGATGTATTTCAAGGCCTACCTTCAAACTCAGTGCCTCTTTGCTCGACATCATGGGAAAATCTAAAGAAAATCAGCCAAGACCTCAGAAAACAAAATTGTAGACCTCCACAATTCTGGTTCATTTTTGGGAGCAATTTCCAAACGCCTGAAGGTACCACGTTCATCTGTACAAACAATAGTACGCAAGTATAAACACCATGGGACCATGCAGCCGTCATACCGCACAGGAAAGAGACGCGTTCTGTCTCCTAGAGATGAACGTACTTCGGTGCGAAAAGTGCAAATCAATCCCAGAACAACAGCAAAGGACCTTGTGAAGATGCTGGAGGAAACAAAAGTACAAAAGTATCTATATCCACAGTAAAACAAGTCCTATATCGACTCAGCAAGGAAGAAGCCACTGCTTCAAAACCGCCATAAAAAATACAGACTACGGTTTGCAACTGCACATGGGGACAAAGATAGTACTTTTTGGAGAAATGTCTTCTGGTCTGATTAAACAAAAACAGAACTGTTTGGCCATAATGACCATCGTTATGTTTGGAGGTAAAAGGGGGAGGCTTTCAAGTTGAAGAACACCATCCCAACCTTGAAGCACGGGGGTGGCAGCATCATATTGTGGGGGTGCTTTGCTGCAGGAGGGACTGGTGCACTTCACAAAATAGATGGCATCATGAGGAAGGAAAATTATGTGGATATATTGAAGCAACATCTCAAGACAGGAAGTTAAGATTGGAGGTAGGCTTGGGGTCATTGTCCATTTGGAAGACCCATTTGCGACCAAAATTGTGGCAAAATTACTTAAGGAATGTGATGAAAGAAATAAAAGCTGAAATAAATAATTCCCTCTACTATTATTCTGACAATTTCACATTCTTAAAATAAACTGGTGATCCTAACTGACCTAAGACATTTAATTTTTACTAGGATTAAATGTCAGGAATTGTGAAATGTATTTGGCTAAGGTGTATGTAAACTTCCGTAACCTGCCTAAGAACAGCCCTTAGCCGTGGTATATTGGCCATATACTACACCCAGGCTGTATCACAACCGGCCATGATTGGGAATCCCATAGGGCGGCGCACAATTGGCCCAACGTCGTCTGAGTTTGGCCGGTGTAGGCCATCAATGTAAATAAGAATGTGTTCTTAACTGACTTGCCTAGTTTAACAAAGGCTAAATAAAAAATAATATTGTAATATTGGGAAGAAAATATCTTTATTGTTTATGCTCTTGGTGTTTCATTCAACATATTCACAAAAATCTAACCTTTAATTGAAGTAAAATAATTGAAAGAAACAATAAATTCTTATCATAAAACAAATAAATTCTTATCATAAAACAAACAAATTCTTGGCACCCCTTCAATCAATACTTTGTGCAACTTCCCTTGTCCAAGATAACAGCTCTGAGTCTTCTCCTATAATGAGTCATGAGGTTGGAGAACACATGGCAAGGGATCTGAGACCATTCCTCCATACATCATTTCTCCAGGTCCTTCAGATTCCTAGTTCCACGCTTGTGGACTCTCCTCTTCAGCTCATCCCACAGGTTTTCTATGGGGTTTAGGTCAGGGGACTGGGATGGCCATGGCAAAACCTTGATTCTGTGGTCAGTGAACCATTTTTGTGTTGATTTTGAAGTGTGCTTTGGATCATTGTCCTGCTGGAAGATCCAACCACAGCCCAGTTTAAGATTCCTAGCAGAGGCAGTCAGGTTTTGATTTAATATCTGCTGGTACTTGATGGAGTCCATGATACCATGTATCCTAACAAGTTGTCCAGGGCCTTTGGATGAAAAAGAGCCTCACAACATCAAAGATCCACCACCATACTTCACAGTGGGGATGAGGTACTTTTCTGCATGGCTATCTTTCTGTCTACGCCAAACCCACCTCTGGTGTTTTGTTTCCAAAAAGCTATATTTTGGTCTCAATTGACCATAGAATCTGGTCCCACTGAAAGTTCCAGTAACGTTTGGCAAACTGTAGGTGCTTGAGTTTGTTGTTTGATGACAGCAAAGGCTTTTTTATGGCAACCCTCCCAAACAACTTGGGGTTATGTAGGGAAGGAAGTGAAAGGGGGATACTAGTCAGTTGTACAACTGAACGCATTTACTAACCCAACCCCTCTGAATCAGAGATGTGCGGGGGGCTGCCTTAATCAATATCCACGTCTTCGGCGCCCAGGGAACAGTGGGATAACTGCCTTGTTCAAGGTAGGTGGTGTTTGATTGTAGTTGGAGACTTTCTGACCCCAAGACCCAACTAACACCTGCAATTCTCCAGCTGTGATCCTTGGAGATTTTTTTGGCCACTCAAACCATCCTCCTCACTGTGCATGGGGTTAATATAGACACACGTCCTCTTCCAGGACAATTGTTAACATCTGCGACAGAGGATACACATGACTCCTGGGAAGCGCAGCATCTACCCTGAGGTTTATTGCACAATCCCCCTGATGACCGGAAAAAGCAGGGGATGAATTTTCTCTCTATAGTTCCCCTGCGCAATCATCTCCATAGGGACTGTAGCACGCCGAACTAAACCTGACCCTAAAGGCCGACTGTCAAGAGAATTTATGGGGAGTGGATTTGACAAAGGCACTAATGGGACACCTAACCTATGGGCTAAATCCTTGTCCATGAAAGACACAGGAATGCATAAGTGAGCAACAGAGGGCTTGGTGGGATTGGTGCATTTTCCTTCCTGGGGTGACGCGAGAGTGTCCTGCCTGCCGCCTCTAGACCCAACACTCGGATGACATCTATCAGCCGTGTGTCCTCTGCATCCACACGCTGAGCACTGGGCCTGTCCTCCTCGGTTCTCGCTGAAGGCGGCTCCGCCTAGCTCCATAGGAACGGAAGTCGGGGTGGATGATGGTGAAGTGGGCAGGCCCCTCTAGGACGTCCTCGAGAGGCCAGCAGATTATCCAACCAAATGGCCATGTCCACCAGTTGGTCGAATGACAAGGTGGTGTCCCGGCAGGCTAGCTCTCGACGGACGTCCTCGCGCAGACTGCAGTGAAAGTGGTCAATGAGGGCCCGCTCGTTCCACCCCGACCCCCCACCAGGGTCCGGAACTCCAGTGCAAAATCCTGGGCAGACCTCGTTTCCTGCCTGAGATGGAAAAGGCGCTCGCCCGCCTCTCTACCTTCAGGTGGATGATGGAAAATGGTGCAGAAGAGGAGGGCGAACTCCCTGTAGTCCTCCAACGCAGATCCTCCTTCGTCCCAGATCGCGTTGGCCCACTCCAGGGCTTTACAAGAGAGACAGGAGAAACCAGGTTGAAATAGATGTTCAGCTGCAACAGGAACCCCTGGCAGCGGGCCGCTGCTCTGTCTAACTCCCGGGGCAGCGACAGGTGTAGACCACTGATCCCCGGGGGAGGTGTGGTGGGTACAGGGAGAGCTGGAGGGAAGGCCACTGGCTCTCCTACTTGTGTCTCCAGGCCCTGGACGGCCTGGAGAACTCGGTCTATGGCCTCTCCCAGACTGGTCATCATACTTGAGTGCTCCCTCACCCGCTCGATTATGCCTGGCGTATTTCCTGCTGGCTCCATGAGAAGGTGCGTTAGTCTGTAAGGAGTGTGGAGAAAATGGAGCCAGGCGCAGGAGAGTATGATTCGCTATGCCGGTATATTAATCCTTCAGCGAACATAATTCCGAGCATAAACAGCGAGAAACGGACAACACTTGTCTCAACAAAATAAATACACAGGTAATATAAACCTGGCAATACACAGGATACAACCCGGTGAAACAAGAGAGAGGAGACGAAGCACAAGCTCCTACAATGAACAATAACGCACAAAGACATGGGGAAACAGAGGGTAATTATACACAAACACATGAGGGAATAATGACCAGGTGTGAGAAAGACAAGACAAAAGCAATGGAATATGAAAAAGGGAACGGCAGTGGCTAAAAGGCCGGTGACGACGAATGCCGAAGCCCGTCCGATCAAGTGAAGGAGGCAGCTTCGGAGGGATTCGTGACAGATCATTCATATTTATTGGAAAGGAGCATCAACCTAATCACTGTGCACTTTAGTTTTGTCAACATTTTGAAAGCATGACATTCTTTATCCCAAATGTACTTTACACACATAAAAAGGTTGGATGGAAACCTGCTTAGTGTCCCAATACTTTAGGAGCTCACTGTACTAGCACATACCTGAAGATGAAGAAATATCTGATTCAAGATTTAGTTAGGTAGGTAGGTAGGTAGGTAGGTAGGTAGGTAGGTAGGTAGGTAGGTAGGTAGGTAGGTAGGTAGGTAGGTAGGTAGGTAGGTAGGTAGGTAGGTAGGTAGGTAGGTAGGTAGGTAGGTAGGTAGGTAGGTAGGTAGGTAGGTAGGTAGGTAGGTAGGTAGGTAGGTAGGTAGGTAGGTAGGTAGGTAGGTAGGTAGGTAGATAGATAGGATACTTTATTGTTTATATATTATTTATTTATGACTCTTACTATAAAGTATCTGGAGAATTATGCTTTGAGACATCAATATTTTCAAGATATAATTGTAAAAGCATATGCTAGCCAACTGCTTTGGTATTGATGTATTTATTTTCCAATTAAACTTTGCCATTTGTCTAGACAGTAAAAGCTGAACCTTGCCGTACCCCAGACAAATTCTTTGAAGAAAAGTTGTCATTAATCTTCTGCCTCCTCCACTATTGTGGTATTACCGCTGAACTGTTCATTACCTCCAAGAAAATTACAGCAAATAACCGTGTTTACAATCATAAGAGACTTTATTGACTCTTTCAGTGGATGTTGAAATACAGAACTCAAAGTAAAAGTTATAGTAAAGGTAAAAAGATTTTGATTGATTACTTAAAACAGGATGAACTAGTTTGAGGATAAACTGCAAACACAAACCTTTGACGCAATAACACAGTTATATTTGCATAGTGTTAACAAACTGGATCTTAGCTAGATTTAGAGTTGTGTCACTCCTGTGTTCAGTTTGTGCTTACCTGTTGAAGTTGCAGAAGAGCAGAAATCAAGCACGTCATAGCTACTACATGTTGTTGTCTATAGCGATAGCCCTGGTGAAGAAGGAGTAACGGATCCAACAAGTGTTTCTCTCTTTTCAAAACCTCATTAAAGTCTTTCATCACGCCACCACCAAGCAAAGACATCTTCCCTACAGCTAGCTGGTTGGTTATTTCTGCCTGGTACTGAAATAGATAGGCCAGTGGTGATAAATACCAAGCGATACGAGGTTGGGTTGTCACTGTGTTTGTCACTGTGTTATTTCTGCCTGGTACTGAAATAGATAGGCCAGTGGTGATAAATACAAAGCGATACGAGGTTGGGTTGTCACTGTGTTTGTCACTGTGTTATTTCTGCCTGGTACTGAAATAGATAGGCCAGTGGTGATAAATACCAAGCGATATGAGGTTGGGTTGTCACTGTGTTTGTCACTGTGTTATTTCTGCCTGGTACTGAAATAGATAGGCCAGTGGTGATAAATACAAAGCGATATGAGGTTGGGTTGTCACTGTGTTTGCATAGAGAGACTCTGGGTATGGCAGCTGTGTACACTAGCAGAAATCGGAGGCGTTGTATTAATTTGCCTCCTGTCACAATGGGGAGATCAAAAACATACGTAGGTAAGACGGTTAGTCTCAAGAGTTCCACAAACGTGGGCTCTGTCTGTAATCCATTCAATGAAGCAGATTCAGGTAAGATTTCCGTCATGTGATGGGCTAGTTAGTCAAACATGTAGATCGATGAGTGAGTCATTTAGAAGACTCTCTTATCCAGAGAGACTTACAGTAGTGAGTCATTTAGAAGACTCTCTTATCCAGAGAGACTTACAGTAGTGAGTCATTTAGAAGACTCTCTTATCCAGAGAGACTTACAGTAGTGAGTCATTTAGAAGACTCTCTTATCCAGAGAGACTTACAGTAGTGAGTCATTTAGCAGACTCTCTTATCCAGAGAGACTTACAGTAGTGAGTGCATACATTTTAATACTATTTTCGTACTTGTCCCACATGGGAAATCGAACCCACAACCCTGGTGCCTTGCTCTACCAACTGAGCTACATGGGAGTCCCTTGCTAAAGGGGCAACAGGCTAAACGGCAGGGTGCTGTGCAGTGCAGTGCTGTGCTAAGAGGCTGGGCCCCACCTTGCCTCCAGTCCTGTCTCAGTGCTAGTAGTTCACCCCACCCTAGCCTCTCAGTGCTAGTAGTTCACTTGCTAAGAGATTGTAGCAACAGGCTACGGGTCTGGACCCCACCCTAGCCTCTCAGTGCTAGCTAGATTGCTAAGAGAGCAACTAAAGGGCTAGGCAACAGGCCTGGGTGTTGTGCTGTGCTCTACGGGCCCCACCCTGGGTGTTGTGCTCTACAGGGCTGAGCAGGCCCCACACTGGGCTCCAGTCTCACACATTCCTTGATAGCACTGTCAGGCCAGCTGGAATGGAGCCCAGGCTCTCCTCTCTCCCGCAGTGACTAACTAAAAAAGAAATGACCTCCAATCACTCTACCCAGCCTCTCTGTGTGCTGCCGGCCTCCCAGACATGTCAGCACAGGGTCCAGTCACAAAACAGAATTACCTTTCTTTATCTCGCTCTTTCTTTCTTCATCATCATCACTAAATGGATCTATGTACCTGATTGTGCCAAGCACCCGTATTGACTCTCCAGCTTGGTAAATACCTAGTGACTTAGTGTTGTATCTGATAGAGGCAGTGAAAGTGAATGCAACCAGAGGATCTGAAAGGATCAGTCAGTCAAGACAACAATGAAGAATAGATTGAAAGGTGCTCATGTTTAGAACACTAATCAAACAATGAAGTGTGAAACACTAGTGAGTGGCAAGATTTGGTTAAGGATCTATGGGCCCTGGTCAAAAGGTAGTACACTATGAAGGAAATAGGGTGCCATTTGGGACTCATGCATAGACTACGGAGAATAGAGATAGTGAATTATCCCAATACTATCAGAAATAATTGTCTCAATGTTGTAGTAGTAGTTGCAAGCGAAGGGATGGACACAGGGCCGGCCCTGGGCATAAGCGATATAAGGGGTCACTTAGGGCCCCCAGACGATAGCGGGCCCCAAACCCCCCCACTTTGCTTTAAAACCACAACATGTTCTCTATGCCTCATGGCAAAATGGAGAGAATTACAGGAAATGTACAAAAAAAAATATCTCTACCATCAAGAGGGAGACCACCAAAGGTTTTGGGGGGCCCGAAAACCAAATCTCACTTAGGGCCCCGAAATAGCTAGGGCCGGTCCAGGGTGAACAGATCAGCTGACAAAGCAACATTTGCTACCACTAACCTGACTGGTTTATAGACCAGAGAGAGAAATGGAGAGAGAGAGAGAAATGGAGAGAGAGGAATGGAGAGAGAAAGAGAGAGAGGGAGACAGAGAGAAGAGGGAGAGAGAAAGAGAGATAGAGAGGTTTTGCATAAGCAAACATAATTTGTTTTTTAGATTGACAGAGGCAAATGAGATTCTTCTACAGTACATGGTGTGTAAAACCTCAAATCATAGAACATAACATTGATCAATAACTGAACTAGAAATTATTTACTACACTGATTTGAAAGTGGAATAAATAATGTTCCAACACTCATCAAGATACACCAACAGCTAAGGACTGCATACAAGTATTGTGTTATTTACTCTGTGCGCTGTTGTCTGACCCAAAGTGGCAAGTACACTGTTAATTGTTTGTGTGAATGTCATCTGTGGCTAATGGTAATTACAGGCTAATATCACACCTCCAAAAGCTCTTAAAGCTTCCCTGGTTTGGAAATCAACATCTAATGCCTGAACAGTTATTAGTATATAGTTATTGTTGACATTAATCATTATAATGTCTTCCAGTGACATGACATATTGATAAATAGTGTGTAACACAACTGTAACCTTTTGACTTTTTGCAACTTTCTGCACATTCTATAAGCTACTGGTTTTATTTCAGCGTAGAAGAACAGCGGTGGTTGGAAACAGCTGGGTTTTAACAAGCAAAGACAAATGGGTTTTAACAAGAAAAGACAAGAAGGAGGTAAAGAAATATCAGTTTAAAACACACGTGAGCCTGTATCTGTTGCCAGCCGGACAACAACAAGACAGGTTAATGGTTAAAGAAGGATTTTCAAGCCTTGAGATATGGATTGTGTATGTGTGTCATTCAGAGGGTGAATGGGCAAGACAAAAGATTTAAGTGCCTTTGAACGGGGTCTGGTATTAGGTGCCAGGCTCACCGGTTTGAGTGTCAAGAACTGCAGCGCTGCTGGGTTTATAGCGCTGGGTTATTCACGCTCAACAGTTTCCTGTGTGTATCAAGAATGGTCCACTACCCAAAGGACCTCCAGCCAACTTGACACAACTGTGGGAAGCATTGGAGTCAACATGGGCCAGCATCCCTGTGGAACGCTTTCGACACCTTGTAGAGTCCATGGCCGACGAATTGAGGCTGTTCTGAGGGCAAAAGGGTGTGCAACTCAATATTAGAAAGGTGTTGCTAATGACTGGTATGCTCACTGTAAATTTACTTTTACATCTCTCTGTCTGCATATTTCAAGACATGGCATATGAGGGTGCACGTATACTTAAAATCCTCCATTGTTAACACAATGGAAAGGTAAAAAGCTTTATCATCTAAATCATAAAAGTGTGTGGGAGACGGAGAGAAACAAAATGGTGCGGTTTGAGGCCATGTGATAAGAGTGATGCAGGCGCTGGATATGGGGTGTGAGCAGGTGGGTCTGGGTGGACGTTGGTGAGCGTCTGTATGTTGTCGTTCGTATGTGGATATTTTGTATTGTTTAAAGCGGGGAGGGGAAAGGGAGTGTCCCGTGATGAGGAAATGACAGAGGACGTGTGCGAGAGTCTGGGCTCTTTCCGTTTCACACTGGCACAGTGAGAATGCCACTCCTCTCCTCTGCTATCAACAGTTGGCAGGGGAAAGCTGTGGTGGCACGTTTGGTGGAGTACAATGAGGAATGTTCTATGAGTTCCTTGTCCACTGGATTGATAGATCACGTGAGTAAATAACAATGGGGGTTGTCAAGAAAGGATCTGTTCTGAAACTGAAAGTTTTCTGAAGTTATTGCTCACTTTGTTCCAGTCAATATTTGAAACGTACTATATTATCTGTTTTGAACAAGTACTACCCAGTCAAATGAACTGTTCAAAACACTGAACACAAGTACTACCCACTCAAATGAACTGTTCAAAACACTGAACACAAGTACTACCCAGTCAAATGAACTGTTCAAAACACTGAACACAGACATCGGCTATACTTTTACATACCAAGGTCCAGTGCAGTCAAAAACAGATTTTCCTGTGTTTTATGTCTTTCCACACTAGGAGGTTGGAATAATACTGTGATATTGTGAAAATGGTGATAATGCCCTTTTAGTGTAAGATCTGTTTGAAAAGATTGCCTAAAATTACAGCCTATTTCGTTGGGATGGCGCTTGACATGCCAGGTGACATCACCAGGCAGTACATTAGTTAAGAGAGTTCCACATTTCTCTGTCAATAACAGTTAGTTTTCAGTTTTCCCCTCCCCACTCAAACCACTCCCAGACAGTCCTAGCCAAAGTCTTGCTTGAGAAATTGCTTGTACAATCTAAAGCGCTGTGAAATACATTTTTCATAACAAAAAATATTGTTGTTTCAGCTGTTTGAAGCTGGTGTATAAAAACGAAATTAAAAGAAACAAAAACAGAACTGGAAGCATAGAAAAACGCACACAGAACAGATTCTTAGACTTGCTTTCAAGTTGAATGATAGATCTATAGCACACATTTCTATGTGAATTTGGTCGGGTTGCCCAAAAAAGTTGCTTATTGCCACATTAAGCATGACTTGACCGACTGTACAGCCCTTGCTAATAGCCGCTGTCACTAGCCATCACTTCCACAGGAACAATTGGAGAACGCTAGACTTTTACAGGTATTCTCTGTGAGCACGCTGGCAGCCTATGGCTAGTGTTCTCTGGGAGAGCGGCTTTCCTTTCCCTGCCGTTTCACAGATGAACGTCGGCCAGGGTGTGGCAGAAGGGGGAAGGGAGAGCTTTAAAAATGTGAATTTACACCCAACTATACAAAGCATAACGTCTGGGGGGGGATATCTATGTCGCTACATCTATATATCTATATATGTCTATTGCGATGAAGAAACACACCAAATGTGGCTATTTCGTTGTATTCTAACTCTTCAAGGTTAATACACGCCTGAAGTTACAACAGCGTAGCTGTATTCTGCTATTTAAACAATGCTATTCAATCATATTCTGTGCCTTCGTTTCTTAGCTCGATAAAACACCACTTTCTCTCTCGTGCTGCAGCAGTCTTGATTATTTTTCCCCTCTTTTCCTAAAACCTGGTTTCAATTAGTAAGTATTTCCAAACCACTACATTCCATTACCATACCCCGCCCACCCCCTCTCTCTCCCTCCATCCTTCCTCCTCTCTCTCTCTCTCTCTCTCTCTCTCCACCCTGGCTAGAATCCCAGGACAAGACGAATCAAGGTAAAACTGCAAGCGAGGAGAAAGTCCCTAAAACTCCACGTCAACACGTTAAAACAGATAAAATAGCTAAATTGGAAAAGTAAAGTTTGATTTATCACACACTGTATGCTTTTATACTATATTAAAACCGTTATAATATTATACTCGGAAACCCGTTGGATTCGTGAAGATGGGTTAGAAGAGGTGTTCTATGACTGCTGTAAATGATTGCAGTGTTGTGCCATAATTTTTGTTCTCTCTCCCCTGGGTGCGCCCTGAACCAGAAGTAGGAGGGAGGGAATATGAGGAAGGGGGTGAAGGAGTAGTACGCCAGTAGAATCCACACCCAAGTCTGTAGGCTATCTTAAAATGCTTTATGGGGAACTGCCTTAACTGATAGCCATTTCTTAACAAATACTTACTCATACTCAGACAAACACTTGATTTGATAGATTAGTGGCAAATAGATTAAATATAATTTAGCTTGACAGGTTGTTCATCAAATATGATGTTTGGGCGTTTTCTTTGAACAACTTTTTTTTCTGCGTACAGGGCAGGGTTAGACTATCCACGTTGCTGAGATAAAATCACAACCGGACTAGGCTATACCTTTGCATGGGTTTTTTTTTTTTTTTTTTTTAATGTTATAACACTTCCCCGGAAACTTAGTTAGTCTGGCATGTAGCCCTTCACGCTCCATATGCCCCAGGCAGCTTCATGCTGTGCACAGTAAACTAGAGAAATAATAAGATGCCCATTCATTTGGTTGAGGACACACCCACTTCATCTCGTGTTCTAAATGACAGGACTTTGAACGAGAAAACAAAGTAACACCATGGGTACCACCCTTCCCCTCAGTTGGTGCTGTGAAAGACTATAATTCTCAAAAACTTTATGTAAACGCACCTTAAACAGCACGATTGCCACGTCATTTAACATATGCATTACAATTTTGGGAGGTTACCAGATTATAAACGGTTAAAATATTCTAAATCAAGAATTGTGATGACAGAAGTAAATAAGTTGGTTTACCTAAGCAGTCTGAGCTGCAACTTCAACACAGCAGCTGGAGCATCTTTGGCAGTGTTCTCTTCCCCTCTGTCCCCAGCAGTCGATAAAAGCACGGCTTCTTCTTCCCAATCAAAAGTTATTTTTCTCTTCTAAAATAATTTTCTTTCTCTATCAACCCGAGTCTCCCTCGGTGTCCAGGGCGTTTTCTCTCTCCTCTCCCCTCCCTTCTCACTCTCTCCCCTCAGAGAGTGCGCTTTACCTTTTTTCTAGTCTGCGTGGCTGTTACTCTGGGCGATGCAGAATGGTTGGACATGCGAAAGGGTAGGGCTACTGGTCTTGGATAAAGGGAGGGATAGAGGGAGGGAGGAGCTGGGAGGTGTAGAAGGGAGTGGCCGTAGTCTCCCTTTCTGTCTCTGCCATCCAATGCAACTTGGAGTCAGGGGTAGACATAACATAGTAACAAAATCCGGTATAGTCAAATTATACAGAACAAAAATATAAACGCAACATGCAACAATTTCACGATTTTACTGAGTTATAGTTCGTATAAGGAAATCAGTGAATTTAAATTAGTTAATTAGGCCCTAATCTATGGATTTCACATGACTGGGCAGGGGCACCAAAACGCATGGCCAATCAAAATGAGTTTTTCCCCACAAAAGGGATTTATTACAGAATAAATACTCAGTTTCATCAGCTGGCCAGGTGGCTGGTCTCAGATGATCCCGCAGGTGAAGAAGCCAGATGTGCAGGTCCTGGGCTGCCGTGGTTACACGTGGTCTGAGGTTGAGAGGAAGGTTGGATGTACTGCCAAATTGCAATTCATTGAATATGTACAAATTTGCAATACGTGTGATATGTTACAAATTCCAATTGGTTATTGCTAACGTTAGCTAGGTGACTAGATGGGTAACGCCAACGTTAGCTAGGTGGCTAACGTTAGTTGGTATTGGTTATGGTTATGGTTAAGGTTAGGGTCAAGGATAAGGTTGGAGTTAGGGTAAAGAGTTAAGGTTAGGGGAAGGGTTAGCTAACATGCTAAGTACTTGCAAAAAAGTAGTAAGTTGTTGCTGAAGTTGTCTGGGATGAGATTTGAACATGCAACCTTTGGGTTGCTAGACATTCACGTTTTTTGTCCACCCATCTACCCGACCAAAAGTAACCTTCTGTCTTATGTAACCATACAAAACGTAACATATACTAATTTTAGCATCCCGGATTTTCGTTTAATATTTTACATCTAGTGTATGAGACCGAACTGCCATATGTAACAGTCATATGCTGCTTCAATGAATTGTAATACAAAACTTTTCTACAACCAAACATTTTGGTTAAAGGAGCAGTCCTTCATGGTCCAGTTAGCCAACTTAATACATTTGTAACAGTTTTAGAGAACAGAGAAACTCAAATACATGTTTTTCAAATATAACTTTTTGTCTCTTTTTCTTTGAAGAAATGCTCTCTCTTGTTTATAGATCTTTGCAATAGTTTTTGTTTGAAGCGATAGGAATTTAACAATATAGTCTTTTGTGAAGGAGCTTTGGTTGAAACTCAGCAGGTACAATTGTATTGCTTTGAATGACTGTCCAACTTCGCTCTCTCAGATTCAAGAGATCCATTCAAAACTTTAAACAACCCTTTGTTATGATATATTATAAGCGTCGCAAATGGGACCCTATTCACATATGGTACCAGAGTCCTGGTAAAAAGTTGTGCACTATAAAGAGAATTGGGGGCCGTTCAGAACAATAGGGAGGCAGGTAGCCTAGTGGTTTGAGTGTTGGACCAGTTACCGAAAGGATGCTGGTTTGAATACCCGAGCTGACAAATTAAAACATCTGTTGATGAGCCCTTGAGCAAGGCACTTAACCTGAATGTGCTCCATGGTCTCTGTACTACTATGGCTGACCCTGTAAAACTGTATCTGGTGTATGTGACAATAAAAATGTTTTTTTGGGGGAAACATACACACTGTTTCGTCATTGTTATTGACATCAGCTCCATCATTCCAGCAGTGCGGTGTCACCCAATACTGTTCTTCATACGATACCTAACCATACCAATACTGTTCTTCATACCATACCTAACCATACCCAATACTGTTCTTCATACCATACCCAATACTGTTCTTCATACCATACCTAACCATACCAATACTGTTCTTCATACCATACCTAACCATACCAATACTGTTCTTCATACCATACCTAACCATACCAATACTGTTCTTCATACCATACCTAACCATACCCAATATTGTTCTTCATACCATACCTAACCATACCCAATACTGTTCTTCATACCATACCTAACCATACCAATACTGTTCTTCATACCATACCTAACCATACCCAATACTGTTCTTCATACCATACCTAACCATACCCAATACTGTTCTTCATACCATACCTAACCATACCCAATACTGTTCTTCATACCATACCTAACCATACCCAATATTGTTCTTCATACAATACCTAACCATACCCAATACTGTTCTTCATACCATACCCAATACTGTTCTTCATACCATACCCAATACTGTTCTTCATACCATACCCAATACTGTTCTTCATACCATACCTAACCATACCAATACTGTTCTTCATACCATACCCAATACTGTTCTTCATACCATACCCAATACTGTTCTTCATACCATACCCAATACTGTTCTTCATACCATACCTAACCATACCAATACTGTTCTTCATACCATACCCAATACTGTTCTTCATACCATACCCAATACTGTTCTTCATACCATACCCAATACTGTTCTTCATACCATACCTAACCATACCAATACTGTTCTTCATACCATACCTAACCATACCAATACTGTTCTTCATACCATACCTAACCATACCCAATATTGTTCTTCATACCATACCTAACCATACCCAATACTGTTCTTCATACCATACCTAACCATACCAATACTGTTCTTCATACCATACCTAACCATACCCAATATTGTTCTTCATACAATACCTAACCATACCCAATACTGTTCTTCATACCATACCCAATACTGTTCTTCATACCATACCCAATACTGTTCTTCATACCATACCCAATACTGTTCTTCATACCATACCTAACCATACCAATACTGTTCTTCATACCATACCTAACCATACCAATACTGTTCTTCATACCATACCTAACCATACCCAATATTGTTCTTCATACCATACCTAATCATACCCAATACTGTTCTTCATACCATACCTAACCATACCAATACTGTTCTTCATACCATACCTAACCATACCCAATACTGTTCTTCATACCATACCTAACCATACCCAATACTGTTCTTCATACCATACCTAACCATACCCAATACTGTTCTTCATACCATACCTAACCATACCCAATATTGTTCTTCATACAATACCTAACCATACCCAATACTGTTCTTCATACCATACCTAACCATACCCAATATTGTTCTTCATACCATACCTAACCATACCAATATTGTTCTTCATACCATACCTAACCATACCCAATACTGTTCTTCATACCATACCTAACCATACCCAATACTGTTCTTTATACCATACCTAACCATACCCACTATTGTTCTTCATACCATACCTAACCATACCAATACTGTTCTTCATACCATACCTAACCATACCCAATACTGTTCTTCATACCATACCTAACCATACCCAATACTGTTCTTCATACCATACCTAACCATACCCAATACTGTTCTTCATACCATACCTAACCATACCCAATACTGTTCTTCATACCATACCTAACCATACCAATATTGTTCTTCATACCATACCTAACCATACCCAATACTGTTCTTCATACCATACCTAACCATACCCAATACTGTTCTTCATACCATACCTAACCATACCAATATTGTTCTTCATACCATACCTAACCATACCCAATACTGTTCTTCATACCATACCTAACCATACCAATACTGTTCTTCATACCATACTTAACCATACCCAATACTGATCTCGATGCCATACCATACAATACCCAATACTGTTCTTCATATCATACCATAGCATACCCAATACTGTTCTTCCTACCATACCATACCATACCATACCATACCCAATACTGTTCTTCATACCATACCATACCACACCCAGTATTGTTCTTTATACCATACCATACCATACTACACCCAATACTGTTCTTTAAATCACACCCAATAATGTTAATCATACCACACCATACCCAATACTGTTCTTTACACCATACCATACCATACCCAATACTGTTCTTTACACCATACCATACCATACCACACCATACCCAATACTGTTCTTTACACCATACCATACCACACCATACCCAATACTGTTCTTCACATCATACCATGACCAAAACTGTTATTCACACCATACCATACCATTCCATACCCAATACTGTTCTTCATACCATACCATACCATACCCAATACTGTTCTTCATACCATACCATACCATACCATACCATACACAATACTGTTCTTCATACCATACCATGACCAATACTGTTCTTCATATCATACCATACCATACCACACAATACCCAATACTGTTCTTCACATCATACCATACCATACCATACCACACCCAATACTGTTCTTCACACCATACCATACCATACCATACCCAATACTGTTCTTCATACCATACCATACCATACCATACCCAATACTGTTCTTCATACCATACCATACCCAATACTGTTCTTCATACCATACCATGACCAATACTGTTCTTCATATCATAAAATATCATACCCAATAATGTTCTTCATATCATATCATAGCATAGAATACCATACCATACCATACACAATACTGTTCTTCATACCATACCATACACAATACTGTTCTTCATACCATAGCATACACAATACTGTTCTTCATACCATACCATACACAATACTGTTCTTCATACCATAGCATACACAATACTGTTCTTCATACCATACCATACACAATACTGTTCTTCATACCATAGCATACACAATACTTTTCTTCATACCATAGCATACACAATACTGTTCATCATACCATACCCAATACTGTTCTTCATTACATACCATCATCTACCATACCATACCCAATACTTTTCCTCATACCATACCCAATACTGTTCTTCATACCATTCAATACCATACCCAATACTGTTCTTCATACCATACCATACCATACCATACTTCATATCATACCCTACCATACCCAATACTGTTCTTCATACCATACCATACCCAATACTGTTCTTCATACCATACCATAGCCAATACTGTTCTTCATACCATAGCCAATGCTGTTCTTCATACCATAGCCAATACTGTTCTTCATACCATAGCCAATGCTGTTCTTCATACCATAGCCAATACTGTTCTTCATACCATAGCCAATGCTGTTCTTCATACCATAGCCAATACTGTTCTTCATACCATAGCCAATGCTGTTCTTCATACCATAGCCAATGCTGTTCTTCATACCATAGCCAATATTGTTCTTCATACCATAGCCAATACTGTTCTTCGTACCATAGCCAATGCTGTTCTTCATACCATAGCCAATGCTGTTCTTCATACCATAGCCAATATTGTTCTTCGTACCATAGCCAATACTGTTCTTCATACCATAGCCAATGCTGTTCTTCATACCATAGCCAATATTGTTCTTCATACCATAGCCAATACTGTTCTTCATACCATAGCCAATGCTGTTCTTCATACCATAGCCAATACTGTTCTTCATACCATAGCCAATACTGTTCTTCATACCATAGCCAATGCTGTTCTTCATACCATAGCCAATACTGTTTTTCATACCATAGCCAATACTGTTCTTCATACCATAGCCAATACTGTTTTTCATACCATAGCCAATACTGTTCTTCATACCATAGCCAATGCTGTTCTTCATACCATAGCCAATACTGTTTTTCATACCATAGCCAATACTGTTCTTCATACCATAGCCAATACTGTTTTTCATACCATAGCCAATACTGGTTTTCATACCATAGCCAATACTGTTTTTCATACCATAGCCAATGCTAACCACATAATTACACCCTCACTGCGGTAGCTGTATTGTTGGCTCATTTTCAGTGCCAGTCTCACGGCAGCAACTCAACAACTGTGGCTGGCCACTTAATCAAGTCTCTTTCAACTGTATCCAGCCTGAGTTTGTCTATACATTATACATCTCATCTTTGTTACTAGCAATTTTGTCAAATACGTCCCAAAGGGCTATTCCCTATATAGTGCAGTACTTTTGACCATGGCCCCACTACATTGGGAATAGGGTGCCATTGGGGACGTAGACATGCAGGGCGTTGTCTAACTTGGTTCCAGGTAAGCTATTCTTTCAGCAGTTAAGATTAAGGTTAGGGTTAGGGTAAGAGTACGGGTTAGGGTTAAGGTTAGGGTTAGGGTTAGGTTTAAGAGGGTTTCTATTTATGACGGTACCTTTCTACATAGTACATCCTATCGGTCAACAACAGGAGGAAGACAACTATGGATAAAGTGCTGAAGGTAATTTAATTTTGAAACCAATCTTGTATAATAAGATCATAGTAAAACATGCAAACTGGATCAATAAAATAAATATATAAATGATTAAATAAGTACATACTTGGAAATTCCCCAAAGGAGTGAAGGGATTAAGTGTTAGGGTTAGGATTAGGATTAGGGTTAGGATTAGGGTTAGGATTAGGGTTAGGATTAGGGTTAGGGTTAGGGTTAAGGTTAGTATTAGGGTTAGAGTTAGGGTTAGGGTTAGGGTTAGGGTTAGGGTTAGGGTTAAGGCTAGGGTTAGGGTTAGGGTTAGGGTTAGGGTTAAGGTTAGGATTAGGGTTAGGGGTTAGGGAAAATAGGATTTTGAATGGGAATGAATTGTGTGTCCCCAGAAAGTTAGCTGTACAAGACTGTGTGTGTGTGTGTGTGTGTGTGTGTGTGTGCAGAGCATGGGTACTTGCACGTAGGTGTGTCTATGCGGGCGTGCCCTTGTAGGTGTGTGTGCTTGCCAGTCATCTCATATCCCAGGCCATGTCACATATCCATGTCTGAGGTGAAACAGCAAACAGTCAGATGAAGAGGCAGAGAGGCTGCTTCCCAAATGGTGTCCTATTCCCTATATAGTTATTTTGACCAGGGCCCACAGGGCTAAGTTTAAAAGTAGTGAACTATGTAGGGAATAGGGAATTTGGGAAGCAGCCAGAGAGCAAACAAAGAGGAAGTGGAGACTGGTCCTGTGTGTCTGTTCAAGGAAGAACAGGAAGTGGAGACTGGTCCTGTGTGTCTGTTCAAGGAAGAACGGGAAGTGGAGACTGGTGGAAGCACAATACTATGAGTCAAGAATACCAACTGTGATTTTGGGATGTGTCCCAAATGGCACCCAATTCCCTATATATAGTGCACTACTTTTGACCAGAGCCCTATGGACCCTATGGACCCTATACACCCTATGGACCCTATAGACCCTATGGACCCTGGTCAAAAGCAATGCACTGTATAAAGAGTAGAGTGCCATTTGGGACGCTGACTTAGTCTCAGGATAGGGAACACACAGGGAAGTGAAGTGCAGCTGTACTAAAGACGCTGTCTGTTTTCTTTAGAAGTAGCCTGTCTATTCCTGTGGAGATGATGGAGGAGAGCAAGGGAAGAGCTTATCATAAACTTCTGTATAGGTTGAGGATGTCTGCTCCTCTCTAGGAACAGAGGGATCCCCAAAAATGCATATAATATTTTATACATCAAACATACATGATGTTTGAAAGTAGGCACTTTTCTGTATGGGGTGTGCATGTCAACTAACATTGTTTTAAACTTTTACAAACATTTTGTTTGATCACACACAATCATATAATCATAATCAAGTCAGAAAACCCCAGCAGTAGATACAGTACATGGTTGTACTTCAGTAACGGTCACCAACCAAATTATACTGCACCTGTACCTGTTTGACTCACTGCCACGTAGATCTTAGGAGTGGTCCACTTTGAAGACCAGTTGAATGTGTTGTTATTCTCACAGTCTGACTAACACTTCGTCATGCTGAGTCTGACTAACACTTAATCATTTATTTTTTAATTTTTTTTATTCCACCTTTATTTAACCAGGTAGGTCAGTTGAGAACAAGTTCTCATTTACAACTGCGACCTGGCCAAGACAAAGCAAAGCAGTGCGACAAAAAACAACACAGAGTTACACATGAGAATAAAGAAATGTACAGTCAATAACACAATAGAAAATCTATATACAGAGTGTGCAAATGTAGTGCAAAATGCAGTAAGGTTAGGAAGGTAGGTTAATAAATAGACCATAGTGATGAAATAAATTACAGATTAGCATTAACACTGGAATGATGGATGTGCAAATGATGTTGTGTAAATAGAGATACTGGAGTGCAAGATTAGTGAAAATAACAAAAATAAATATGGGGATGAGGTAGTAGTGTGGGCTATTTACAGAAGGGCTGTATACAGGTGCAGTGATCGATAAGCAGCTCTGACAGCTGATACTTAAAGTTAGTGAGGGAGATAGGAACCTCTAGCTTCAAGGATTTTTGCAATTTGTTCCAGTCATTGGCAGCAGAGAACTGGAAGGAATGGCGGCCAAAGGAGGTGTTGGCTTTGGGGGTGACCAGTGTGATATACCTGCTGGAGCGCATGCTACGGCTGGGTGTTGCTATGGTGACCAGCGAGCTGAGATAGGGCGGGGATTTACCTAATAAAGACTTATAGATGACCTGGAGCCAGTGGGTTTGGCGACGAATATGTAATGAGGGCCAGCCAACGAGAGCATACAGGTCGCAGTGATGGGTAGTATATAGGGCTCTGATAACAAAACGGATGGCACTGTGATAGATTACATCCAATTTGCTGAGCAGAGTGTTGGCTATTTTGTAAATGACATCGCCGAAGTCAAGGATCGGTAGGATAGTCAGTTTTACAAGGGCATGTTTGGCAGCATGAGTGAAGGAGGCTTTGTTGCGAAATAGGAAGCCGATTCTGGATTTAATTTTGGATTGGAGATGGTTAATGTGAGTCTGGAAGTTGAGTTTACAGTCTAACCAGACGCCTAGGTATTTGTAGGTGTCCACGTATTCTAAGTCGGACCCGTCGAGAGTAGTGATGATAGTCCGGTGGGCGGGTGCGGGCAGCGTTCGATAGAAAAGCATGCATTTAGTTTTACTAGCATTTAAGAGTATGGAGGCCACGGAAGGAGTGTTGTATGGCATTGAAGCTTGTTTGAAGGTTAGTAAACACAGTGTCCAAAGAGGGGCCAGATGTATACAGAATGGTGTCGTCTGCGTAGAGATGGATCAGAGTGTCACCAGCAGCGAGAGCGACATCGTTGATGTATATAGAGAAAAGGGTTGGTTGAACCCTGTGGCACCCCCATAGACACTGCCAGAGGATCGGACAATAGGCCCTCCGATTTGACACACTGAACTCTGTCTGAGAAGTAGTTGGAGAACCAGGCAAGGCAGTCACTTGAGAAACCAAGGCTGTTGAGTCTGCCAATAAGAATGCGGTGTTTGACAGAGTTGAAAGCCTTGGCCAGGTCGATGAAGATGGCTGCACAGTACTGTCTTCTATCGATGGCGGTTATGATATCGTTCAGTACCTTGAGCGTAGCTGAGGTGCACCCATGACCAGCTCGGAAACCAGATAGCATAGCAGAGAAGGTACGGTGGGATTCGAAGTGGTCAGTTATCTGTTTGTTAACTTGGCTTTTGAAGACTTTAGAAAGGCAGGGCAGGATGGATATAGGTCTATAACAATTTGGGTCTAGAGTGTCTCCCCCTTTGAAGAGGGGGATGACCACGTCAGCTTTCCAATCTCTAGGGATCTCAGACGATACGAAAGAGAGGTTGAACAGGCTAGTAATAGGTGTTGCAACAATTTTGGCAGATAATTTTAGAAAGAGAGGGTCCAGATTGTCTAGCCCAGCAGATTTGTAGGGGTCCAGATTTAGCAGCTCTTTCAGAACATCAGCTGTCTGGATTTGGGTGAAGGAGAAGCAGGCGGGGGGCTTGGGCAGGTTGCTGCAGGGGGTACAGAGCTGTTGGCCGGGCTAGAGGTAGCCAGGTGGAAAGCATGGCCAGCCGTAGCAAAATGCTTATTGACATTTTTGATAATCGTGAATTTATCAGTGGTGACAGTGTTTCCTATCCTCAATGCAGTGAGCAACTGGGAGGAGATGCTCTTATTCTGACTAACACTTTGTCCTGCTGAGTCTGACTAACACTTCGTCATGCTGAGTCTGTCTAACACTTCATCATGCTGAGTCTGACTAACACTTCATCATGCTGAGTCTGTCTAACACTTCGTCATGCTGAGTCTGACTAACTTCGTCATGCTGAGTCTGACTAACACTTCGTCATGCTGAGTCTGACTAACTTCGTCATGCTGAGTCTGACTAACACTTCGTCATGCTGAGTCTGTCTAACACTTCGTCATGCTGAGTCTGTCTAACACTTCGTCATGCTGAGTCTGACTAACACTTCGTCATGCTGAGTCTGACTAACACTTCGTCATGCTGAGTCTGTCTAACACTTCGTCATGCTGAGTCTGTCTAACACTTCGTCATGCTGAGTCTGACTAACACTTCGTCATGCTGAGTCTGACTAACACTTCGTCATGCTGAGTCTGTCTAACACTTTGTCATGTTGAGTCTGACTAACACTTTGTCAGAATACATTTCAGAGTTATAGTCTTCTTTAAAAAGCAAACTTTTGAGACTCTTGCATTCATTGAAACTGAGTTCTAAATGTCTGCCTCTTCTGTGGTAGCTAGCAAATGTCATTATGATCATTTTCTGGAGTACAATTGGAAGTAACTGTCAAAGTAATGGAAACACTTGAGTAAATGAGGGATACAAAGTATATTGAAAGAAGGTGGGTCATTCTCACGAAACTGACATTTGACAAAAAAATTATTGTGTCATTTTTCATGAAATGTCCTCTTAATTCACTGAGATTAGGATCTGTACTTATCAATTTTATAATTATTATTATGTTTTTAATATCAGATATTATGCATTTTACCACAATTTTCACAACTACTAATGCAAAACTTCTTCATAATTTTTTAACATTGCTTCCCTAATGAAAAAGCCTGAGTTTAGCCTTGGAGTGGCCAACAACTGGATGTTCCGGTTTTCAGGGATACAGCTATTTTCAACCTAGCTTCCTTTTCCGCTTCACTGAGGCGTATCTCGTACACCTGCTAATTTACGTTACCCTGAGCTAATGTCAACACAGATTTTTTGTATTAAGTTATTAAACTGTAATTCACAACTTTTTTTTGTCACGTGTGTACATGTTATTAATCTTTATGTACACATATTTAAATAAAGAACCCTAACCCTAACCCACATATTTAGATAAAGAACCCTAACCCTAACCCTAACCCACATATTTCAATAAAGAACCCTAACCCTAACCCACATATTTAAATAAAAACCCTAACCCTAACCCACATATTTAAATAAAGAACCCTAACCCACATATTTAAATAAAGAACCCTAACCCACATATTTAAATAAAGAACCCTAACCCACATATTTAAATAAAGAACCCTAACCCACATATTTAAATGAATGAATTTTTTTTTTTTTCATATTTTATTTATTTATTTTGTACCTTTATTTTACTAGGCAAGTCAGTTAAGAACAAATTCTTATTTACAATGACAGCCTAGGAACAGTGGGTTAACTGCCTTGTTCAGGGGCAGAACGACAGCTCGGGGATTCGATCCAGCAACCTTTCAGTTACAGGCTCAACACTCTAACCACTAGGCTACCTGCCGCCCTTTGGGATGCAGACATGGTAATCATGATATGGGACAAGCAACAGTTACTGTTGGTCAGGAGGGCAGAGTTATCAGACACCAAAATCCCTCCATGGTTACCAAAACTACAGTAAATAGACAAACCAGCGATGACAACAAGAAATATCATAGATAACATAACAACAGCCTGATTTCTGTGGTTGCCATAGTCGGGATTTCCACACTACACTCATATGATTCAGATAGTCAGGCAAGCCTTCCACAGAGCCTCCCACCCCTGTCCCTTCTTCTGGTAGGCTACAGAGCCTCCCGCCCCTGTCCCTTCTTCTGGTAGGCCACAGAGCCTCCCGCCCCTGTCCCTTCTTCTGGTAGGCTACAGAGCCTCCCACCCCTGTCCCTTCTTCTGGTAGGCTACAGAGCCTCCCACCCCTGTCCCTTCTTCTGGTAGGCTACAGAGCCTCCCACCCCTGTCCCTTCTTCTGGTAGGCTACAGAGCCTCCCGCCCCTGTCCCTTCTTCTGGTAGGCTACAGAGCCTCCCACCCCTGTCCCTTCTTCTGGTAGGCTACAGAGCCTCCCGCCCCTGTCCCTTCTTCTGGTAGGCCACAGAGCCTCATGCCCCTGTCCCTTCTTCTGGTAGGCCACAGAGCCTCCCGTGTGATGTAGTGATGGTTTCCACTGTGAGTTGTGACAGATTGAATTGTGTAGTGTGATGTAGTGATGGTTTCCACTGTGAGTTGTGACAGATTGAGTTGTGGTTTCCACTGTGAGTTGACGAACACGAGAGAGGGACAGAGAGGAGGCTGAAAAAATACTATTCTGGGATGGTTGGTTGCTATAGCAACATAATAAGCAAGGGGGCAGGTTATTGCAGGGATGTTTCCATAGCAATGCCCTGTGTGGGTATATAAATATTGGATGCAGAAAAGCAGTTGTAAGTGCTGTAACAAACAATTCAGAAATGAATAGCTAAGCGCAGTCCAAAAAAGTTGATTTATACTATTGTATGGTGAATGGATAGTTTGTCTATAGGACTGAGAATAAGTCCCTGCACTGGGATTACCCTAGCATGGCTAACAGCTTTGGCAGGTTATGTCTTGTCATAGCCGACCACAGCACTGAACAATCAACCACCCTCCACTTAGAGAACAGTTACCTAGAATTTCAACAGCCAGCGGAAACAATGATAAACCCCTATATTTGCTACTTTAAGGATGAAGAGAATGATAGCTTAAACTTTGAGGTGTCATCAGTAGCACACTACCTTTGACCCAGTGTGTGATAAAAACCCTTTGCAACAGTTTGGTGTAGCCCTCGTCGATCCCCTGTTATGTTTTTACAGATACCGTCCCGTGAGCTCCACATTCCTCTAATAGTTGGAAGTGTTCCAGAAGTCCAACACTGCAGTGGCAATGAATGGCAATGAATTCTGTTAAAAGTAGGTGGTGTTGCAGTAATATCTGTTGAGAGAGTCTGCTGAACCAGACTAAGCCTTTATCTAAGTGACTCAAACGTATACCGAAGGAGTCATTTGGACACTACCCCTGGTAGCTAGACTCACCTTAAACAAACAAGTCCCAAATACACCAAGAAGGTACCTTCTGAGTCTGTATTGAGGGTATTTGGGTCAAATACTGCCCTCCCTCAGACCACCCCAGAGAAACCTGTATTGAGAAGTATTTAAATGATTCTATGCCTCTGCAGAATGTTACTATGGCATGTATCTATTTCAAAACAGACACTGAGACACACATGCTATTTACACACGTCATATTAACTGTTGCTCTTTGTTTGATCAATATTAAATCGGAGATACTGTATCTTGTAGATTTTCACAAAACAATCAATAGTTATCGGCTGAGCCTGTGACTTTAGTGAGCATTATCTCTCTCTCTCTCTCTCTCTCTCTCCTCCTCCCCTCTTCTTGTATTTACATGGTGTTTGTTCTTCACTGGTTGTCCTTTTCTTGTGGCAACAGGTCACACATCTTGCTGCTGTGATGCACACTGTGGTATTTCACCCAGTAGATATGGGAGTTTATCAAAATTGGGTTTGTTTTCTAATTACTTGTGGGTCTGTAATCTGAGGGAAATATATGTCTCTAATATGGTCATACATTTGGCAGGAGGTTAGGAAGTGCAGCTCAATTTCCACCTCATTTTGTGGGCAGTGTGCACATAGCCTGTCTTCTCTTGAGAGCCAGGTCTGTCTCTCCCTCTTCATCTCCTCTCCTCCCCTCTCCCTCTCCCTCTTCATCTCCTCTCCTCCCCTCTCCCTCTCCCTCTCCCTCTCCCTCTCCCTCTCCCTCTCCCTCTCCCTCTGTTCTCTCTACTGTTCTCTTCTATCTTTCTCTTACACAGTCCTACAGGGCAGCTAGGATGATATATGTAAGCTACCAAGAAATTAAATTAAACATTGTTTACGTACTAAATATTTCTGACTATGTTGCTGTGGCACCCTGCCTGGAGAGTGTTGAGTGTTCATGTCAGACAGTGTGCGTCCCAAATGGCACCCTATTCCCTATATAGTGCATTACTTTTGGCCAGAGCCCTTTGAACATGCTATATTGCCCTGGTCAAAAGTAGGGCACAATATGGGGAATAGGGTGTCATTTGTAACACAGGCCATTCCATTCTGATGCAAAATTACTCTGCTGCTGTGCAAAACACAGTGTATGCCCGCATTAAGTGTACCAACTGACTGGAGGCTGCAGAGAGGGAGACAGTGAGAGGGGTGGGGGACAGACTAGAGACTGCAGAGAGGGAGACAGTGGGAGGGGTGGGGGACAGACTAGAGACTGAAGAGAGGGAGACAGTGGGAGGGGGGGCAGACACACCCACACCCACCCAGGAATGTTTTTTTTTTTTTAAAAGGTTAAATACATATCCCATGGTGGGAAACTTAAAACAATAGTTTGTTATTTTGTTGATTTTAGAAAGCAAAATAAGAATATTAATGCTGATCCATGTGGTCTTACATCATTTAGAAAATATAAAACTATAGCATGTTAGTATATCCTTACCACTGTCTACCGTATGAAATAGAATCTTCTGTCTACCATATGAAATAGAATCTTCTGTCTACCGTATGAAATAGAATCATCTGTCTCCCATATAAAATAGAATCTTCTGTCTCCCATATAAAATAGAATCATCTGTCTCCCATATAAAATAGAATCTTCTGTCTCCCATATAAAATAGAATATTCTGTCTCCCATATAAAATAGAATCTTCTGTCTCCCATATAAAATAGAATCTTCTGTCTCCCATATAAAATAGAATCTTCTGTCTCCCATATAAAATAGAATATTCTGTCTCCCATATAAAATAGAATATTCTGTCTCCCATATAAAATAGAATCTTCTGTCTACCATATGAAATAGAATCATCTGTCTCCCATATAAAATAGAATCTTCTGTCTCCCGTACTAAATAGTATATTCTGTCTCCCATACTAAATAGTATATTCTGTCTCCCATACTAAATAGTATATTCTGTCTCCCATATAAAATAGAATCTTCTGTCTACCATATGAAATAGAATCATCTGTCTCCCATATAAAATAGTATATTCTGTCTCCCATACTAAATAGTATATTCTGTCTCCCATACTAAATAGTAACATTTGTACTTTTGCAAGATGTTAACAAAGATACATATGCAATATATTACTGGGTTGTTGTTCGCTGTCATTATAGATGCCACACTGTCTCATTTTTATAACTGTCTGGTATTAAACCATTATTTCTGGCATGAATATGTCAAGACGGAGATGATGCCAATTTAGACACAACGTGTCTAAACCCATTTCCTCTAAAGATTCTGATACATCGGTTGGTTATTCAACCAATGGCACACGTCTCAAACTGGAGTAACGGAGCTATCGCTCTACCATAGTAACGACACAAACCATAGCACAAGTATGACAGTGAAATAAAGTGCGTGAGTTCAGGCAAAATATTTAGAGAACAGGGAAGTGGGGATTGGGGTGAGGTTGGTTTCTACTTCTGCTATGTTCCTTCTCTCCAGCCCAAACCAAACCCTGTCTACAACCGTCCCACTCTCTCCAGATGTGTGGACAGAAACAGATGCAGAGTACATGCATACCATGCCTAAGCATTCACATGGGAGTGACAGAGAGAAACAAAGGAAGAAGTAAATTAACAATACAGAGCTTTTGTTAATTTTCAAATTGGCCAAACATGCTTCTTTTGCTTTGCTCAACATTTTTAAAAGATCCCATAAAGCACAGAAGAAGTTAAGTTCTTACAAGCCCTTAACCAGCTACGCAGTTCAAGAAATAGAGTTAAGAAAATATGTACTAAATAAACTAAAGTAGAAAATAAAATAAATATTAACACAATAAAATAACAGTAACGAGGCTACATACAGGAAGTACCGGTACCTAGTCAATGTGGGGGTACAGGTTAGTAACGAGGCTATATACAGGAAGTACCGGTACCTAGTCAATGTGCAGGGGTACAGGTTAGTAACGAGGCTACATACAGGAAGTACCGGTACCTAGTCAATGTGCAGGGGTACAGGTTAGTAACGAGGCTATATACAGGAAGTACCGGTACCGAGTCAATGTGCAGGGGTACAGGTTAGTAACGAGGCTACATACAGGAAGTACCGGTACCAAGTCAATGTGCAGGGGTACAGGTTAGTAACGAGGCTACATACAGGAAGTACCGGTACCGAGTCAATGTGCAGGGGTACAGGTTAGTAACAAGGCTATATACAGGAAGTACCGGTACCGAGTCAATGTGCAGGGGTACAGGTTAGTAACGAGGCTACATACAGGGGGTACCGGTACCGAGTCAATGTGCAGGGGTACAGGTTAGTAACAAGGCTATATACAGGGGTACCGGTACCGAGTCAATGTGCAGGGGTACAGGTTAGTAACGAGGCTACATACAGGAAGTACCGGTACCGAGTCAATGTGCGGGGGTACAGGTTAGTAACGAGGCTACATACAGGAAGTACCGGTACCGAGTCAATGTGCGGGGGTACAGGTTAGTAACGAGGCTATATACAGGAAGTACCGGTACCGAGTCAATGTGCGGGGGTACAGGTTAGTAATGAGGCTATGTAAAGGAGTGTTTGGGGGGGGGGGGGGGGTATGGCCAATGTAAATAGTCTGTGTGGCCATTTGATTAATTGTTCAGCAGTCTGATGGCTTGGGGGTAGAAGCTGTTAAGGAGCCTTTTGGACCTAGACTTGCCGTAGCAGAGAGAACAGTCTATTACTGGGGTGACTGGAGTCTTTGACAATATTTTGGGCCTTCCTCTGACACGGCCTAGTATAGA
Organism: Thymallus thymallus; assembly: GCA_023634145.1. Lineage (NCBI taxonomy): Eukaryota > Metazoa > Chordata > Actinopteri > Salmoniformes > Salmonidae > Thymallus > Thymallus thymallus. Next base: position 30,967,222 of record CM042384.1, read on the forward strand.
GGTCCTGGATAGCAGGAAGCTTGGCCCCAGTGATGTACTGGGCCGTACGCACAACCCTCTGTAGCGCCTTACAGTCGGAGGCCGTTCTTCACGACTGTCTTGGAGTTTTTGGACCATGATAGTTTGTTGGTGATGTGGACACCAAGGAGCTTGAAACTCTCAACCCTCTTGTACTTCTTCAGATGAGTAGTGTATAGAGACGTTCTTCTTACTCACCCTGCAGGTCTAGGCGCTACATACCAATATGCTTTATACACAGATAGAGCAAGGGAGGAGTTCAGCTCAACAATACCAGTCCTTGTTGTAGGAACAGGATCAAGGAATAGGGAACCATGATATTGTCTGTTTTCTATGTTGGGAACACCCAAAGTCTTGTTGCTTTGGTGACTATCATAATGAATGTGGTGTGTGTAAACTACTTGTTATGTTACTATAGGCTTTAGCTGTGATCCACAGGATGAGTGAGTCCTCCATCCACTCTAGGACTCAGGTCTTGTGTTGTGGGAACATTTCCATACTGTGTGTGTGTGTCTCACCAGACACACACACACATAGAGGTCTTTAATAAAACATTCGGAAAGTATTCAGACCCCTTGACTTTTTCCACATTTGTATGTTCAGCAGTATGATAATGTGGCTGCCATAGAGATATACAGAGGGGAGAGTATGTTCAGCAGTATGATAATGTGACTGCCATAGAGATATACAGAGGGGAGAGTATGTTCAGCAGTATGATAATGTGGCTGCCATAGAGATATACAGAGGGGAGAGTATGTTCAGCAGTATGATAATGTGACTGCCATAGAGATATACAGAGGGGAGAGTATGTTCAGCAGTATGATAATGTGACTGCCATAGAGATATACAGAGGGGAGAGTATGTTCAGCAGTATGATAATGTGACTGCCATAGAGATATACAGAGGGGAGAGTATGTTCAGCAGTATGATAATGTGACTGCCATAGATATACAGTATAATACTAGAGTGGTTATGTGACTGCCATAGATATACAGTATAATACTAGAGTGGTTATGTGACTGCCATAGATATACAGTATAATACTAGAGTGGTTATGTGACTGCCATAGATATACAGTATAATACTAGAGTGGTTATGTGACTGCCATAGATATACAGTATAATACTAGAGTGGTTATGTGACTGCCATAGATATACAGTATAATACTAGAGTGGTTATGTGACTGCCATAGATATACAGTATAAAACTAGAGTGGTTCTATTTTCACTTCTATAATACGCATATAATCCCTTTATCCAGGCAATGAACCGATAGCCTACAGTACAGTCCTGTCTTAATGAGCTGATAGCCTACAGTACAGTCCTGTCTTAATGAACTGATAGCCTACAGTACAGTCCTGTCTTAATGAACTGATAGCCTACAGTACAGTCCTATGTTATTGACATTCATTTGAATGATTATTAATCCTCTTCAGGGAATAAAGACATTCAATCAATTTAAATCAAAATGTATTTGTATAGTACTCTTTATACAGCATTCAAGCAATCACCAAAAGGAACCAGGCATAACCCACTGTACTGCCAAAAGGAACCAGGCATAACCCACTGTACTGCCAAAAGGAACCAGGCATAACCCACTGTACTGCCAAAAGGAACCAGGCATAACCCACAGTACTGCCAAAAGGAACCAGGCATAACCCACTGTACTGCCAAAAGGAACCAGGCATAACCCACTGTACTGCCAAAAGGAACCAGGCATAACCCACTGTACTGCCAAAAGGAACCAGGCATAACCCACTGTACTGCCAAAAGGAACCAGGCATAATCCACTGTACTGCCAAAAGGAACCAGGCATAACCCACTGTACTGCCAAAAGGAACCAGGCATAATCCACTGTACTGCCAAAAGGAACCAGTCATAACCCACTGTACTTCCAAAAGGAACCAGGCATAACCCACTGTACTGCCAAAAGGAACCAGGCATAATCCACTGTACTGCCAAAAGGAACCAGGCATAACCCACTGTACTGCCAAAAGGAACCAGGCATAACCCACTGTACTGCCAAAAGGAACCAGGCATAACCCACTGTACTGCCAAAAGGAACCAGGCATAACCCACTGTACTGCCAAAAGGAACCAGGCATAATCCACTGTACTGCCAAAAGGAACCAGGCATAACACACTGTACTGCCAAAAGGAACCAGGCATAACCCACTGTACTGCCAAAAGGAACCAGGCATAATCCACTGTACTGCCAAAAGGAACCAGGCATAACCCACTGTACTGCCAAAAGGAACCAGGCATAATCCACTGCATTTCATAAAGCCAGTTGTCCGTTGACAAGACAGATCACCGTCCTCAATATAAAGGTTCATTCTTCACAGTCCATTGGGAAGACATTAATGTCAATGTTACCAAACCCTTTGTCTTTAAAGTCTACGGTGGATGGTAAAGAGACCCGTAACATAACTCATGCAAATTATAACAGTGAAAAGGAAAAGTGAGAAATAGATATTCATAAACCCCTAAACTAATCTTGCCTGCTTCAAAAACAGCTAAGCTATCTAACCAAAAATACAAGAGAGGGTCCACCCAGTTCTTACTAGTGTATTTAAACAGTTTTTCTACAGGTAGTGTATGCCCAAGGTATCCCCTTTCCCCAAGTACAAACCAACAGCATAGACAACAATAACCATAAACAAGGCACCACAGCAATACATACTCAAAAGATATTTGACAAAGAGAGATGTATGCACAATCACTAAAGATGTGGTGTAAGAAGGAATATGTGGTCTGTCTGTGTCTGTGTCTGTGTCTGAAGGTGGTTGTCAGTAAATACAAAAAGTGTCTGGGTAGAAACACAACCGACTGGGTTTTTAAACAGGAGCAGGTGGTGAAATCAGGAGGTGTGTCTTCTGATTGGTCCACCTCAGCAAGGGAACAAACCAACTGATGACTGACACCTGTGATTAGGGCAGAAGGAGTGAGAACATAAATACAGACAGGATACCTGTACCACAGACAGGATACCTGTACCACACACAGGACACCTGTACCACACACAGGATACCTGTACCACAGACAGGATACCTGTACCACAGACAGGATACCTGTACCACAAACAGGATACCTGTACCACACACAGGATACCTGTACCACACACAGGAAACCTGTACCACACACAGGAAACCTGTACCACAGACAGGATACCTGTACCACAGACAGGATACCTGTACCACAGACAGGATACCTGTACCACACACAGGATACCTGTACCACACACAGGATACCTGTACCACACACAGGATAGCTGTACCACACACAGGATAGCTGTACCACACACAGGAAACCTGTACCACAGACAGGATACCAGTACCACAGACAGGATACCTGTACCACACACAGGATACCTGTACCACACACAGGATACCTGTACCACACACAGTATACCTGTACCACAGACAGGATACCTGTACCACACACAGGATACCTGTACCACACACAGGATACCTGTACCACACACAGGATACCTGTACCACAGACAGGATACCTGTACCACAGACAGGATACCTGTACCACAGACAGGATACCTGTACCACACACAGGATACCTGTACCACACACAGGATACCTGTACCACACACAGGATACCTGTACCACACACAGGATACCTGTACCACAGACAGGATACCTGTACCACACACAGTATACCTGTACCACACACAGGATACCTGTATCCATAACAGTGAACAATACAATTTTGTGGAAGAAATGTGTTTTAACTCGGCTCCAAGTCACCAGCCTATTGTAATGAAAGGAGTAAAATAACTACAATGGGTCCATGGGCTGTGGTCAAAAGTAGTGCACTATAAAGGGTGTAGGGTGCCATTTGAGACGCAGAATACTTATTGGAAGGGAACTTCATGTGGCTGAGGTTGGCACACAGGACAGAGATCAAAGCAAAGGCAGGTTAGGGCGTGGTGGGGCTCAGAGCCTGCAGCGGCAGGTATATCGGCCAGGTTAGGGCAAAGTAGTAGTCTGTAGTCAACCTAGGTGATATTTACTAAGCACCTAACTGAAGAAAACAGACAAACAGGGAGGTACCACACACCCATATGGTTAAGACCAAACCAGACCAATGTTCTTATCTTTGTGGAAGGCTGGACCCTCCTAAGTTTCTCTCTAATGTTTTCTAATCATTTTCATTTGTTTTGGTACCTAATTCTAATTTTAGACATTTTATGTGATGGTAAAGGTAGGGGTGTACTAACTTTTTCCCCATAAGGAAAAGGCATTTTTGTTTATTTTAATTGAATAACATTTTTAAAAGATGACATATCCATCTGTCCAAATATGTAAAAATAAATAGAGAAAATAAATCTTCATTGCATTGTTACTGGATTTACTGAAATGCTGTACAACTATACTGCTTTGGCAATAACTACTAACTGTTTTTCATGTTTATTTATCTATTTTCCCTTTTGAACTATTTGCACATAATGACATTTAAAATGTTTCCCATGTCAATAAAGCCCTTTGAATTGTATTGAATTAAGAGAGAAGGAGAGAGAAAAAGAGAGAGAAAGAGAGAGAGAGAGAGAGAGAGACCTCATATGACAATCTAAGCATGTGATGTTATGAGCCATAAGACAGCACTGTCCACTGTTTAATTAACTTATTTTCTCCTCTCTCTCTCTCTCTCTCTCTCTCTCTCTCTCTCTCTCTCTCTCTCTCTCTCTCTCTCTCTCTCTCTCTCTCTCTCTCTCTCTCTCACTCACTCACTCACTCACACACTTGTTTGAACATGAAAATCCCTTACCACTTTAGGCTGGAACTTCCCCCAAGTCTATTGCTGGCCTCATCTCTATCCTAGGGCTGATGTTTAGTGTCGTAGAGAGGCATTATGAATACTGTCCTTAAGGTTAAACATATGATTAATCGGATGGAGAAAAGGCAATTAGTAGTGTTATCTCAGCGGCAGGTGAAACACCAAATACAGATGTAGGATCTTAATTTGATTACTATTTTATTGCTGAGAATTTTGTAATGTATTTCAGTTTTAAAAATGCTCCTAAAGTTTCAACATTTTAGACTTGATTTGCCCTGACCTTTCGCTAACCTTTCCTGTTGCTGCAGGATAATGTCTTATTTTAAATGTGTGTAGTTCTGTCGTTGAGCTGTTCCAAATATATACTAAAATACTGTGCATCTTAAACAGGGGATCCAAATAAATAAATATTGCTATAACCTAATGCTAGAGTCCATAGTTTTGATGAAAAGCTGTTTGTGGAAACGATGAGTGCACTTCAGTGATATCCAACAAAAAACACAAAGATATACTTCTATAAATCCTTTTAATTTGCATCTCAGCTCTCAACTGTATCTCATAGCGCTGTGACAAGTTAAGCAGCACACACATCAAAAGAGCACAACACTGGATAGATATAGAACCTTCTATTACAATAAAAAGCTCTGGATAGATAGATATAGAACCTTCTATTACAATAAAAAGCTCTGGATAGATAGATATAGAACCTTCTATTACAATAGAAAGCTCTGGATAGATAGATATAGAACCTTTATTACAATAAAAAGCTCTGGATAGATAGATATAGAACCTTCTATTACAATAAAGGTTCTGGATAGATAGATATAGAACCTTCTATTACAATAAAAAGCTATGTATAGATAGATATAGAACCTTCTATTACAATAAAAAGCTCTGGATAGATAGATATAGAACCTTCTATTACAATAAAAAGCTCTGGATAGATAGATATAGAACCTTCTATTACAATAAAAAGCTCTGGATAGATAGATATAGAACCTTCTATTACAATAGAAAGCTCTGGATAGATAGATATAGAACCTTCTATTACAATAGAAAGCTCTGGATAGATAGATATAGAACCTTCTATTACAATAGAAAGCTCTGGATAGATAGATATAGAACCTTCTATTACAATAAAAAGCTCTGGATAGATAGATATAGAACCTTCTATTACAATAAAAAGCTCTGGATAGATAGATATAGAACCTTCTATTACAATAGAAAGCTCTGGATAGATAGATATAGAACCTTCTATTACAATAAAAAGCTCTGGATAGATAGATATAGAACCTTCTATTACAATAAAAAGCTCTGGATAGATAGATATAGAACCTTCTATTACAATAGAAAGCTCTGGATAGATAGATATAGAACCTTCTATTACAATAAAAAGCTCTGGATAGATAGATATAGAACCTTCTATTACAATAAAGGTTCTGGATAGATAGATATAGAACCTTCTATTACAATAAAAAGCTCTGTATAGATAGATATAGAACCTTCTATTACAATAAAAAGCTCTGGATAGATAGATATAGAACCTTCTATTACAATAAAAAGCTCTGGATAGATAGATATACAACCTTCTATTACAATAAAAAGCTCTGGATAGATAGATATACAACCTTCTATTACAATAAAAAGCTCTGGATAGATAGATATACAACCTTCTATTACAATAAAAAGCTCTGGATAGATAGATATACAACCTTCTATTACAATAAAAAGCTCTGGATAAATAGATATACAACCTTCTATTACAGTAAAGGGTCTGGATAGATAGATATAGAACCTTCTATTACAATAAAAAGCTCTGGATAGATAGATATACAACCTTCTATTACAGTAAATGCTCTGGATAGATAGATATAGAACCTTCTATTACAGTAAATGCTCTGGATAGATAGATATAGAACCTTCTATTACAGTAAATGCTCTGTATAGATAGATATAGAACCTTCTATTACAATAAAAAGCTCTGTATAGATAGATATAGAACCTGCTCCAAAGCACTCAGGACCTCAGACTAGGGAGAAGGTTCACCTTCCAACAAGACAACATCCCTAAGCACACAGCCAAGACTACGCAGGAGTGGCTCTGAGTGTCCTTGAGTCTCTGAATGCCAAGTGTCTGAATGTCCTTGAGTGGCGCAGCCAGAGACGGGACTTGAACCCGATCGAATATCTCTGGTGAGACCTGAAAATAGCTGTGCAGCAACACTCCTCATCCAACCTGACAGAGCTTGAGAGGATCTGCATAGAAGAATGAGAGAAACTCCCTGAATACAGGTGTGCCAAGCTTGTAGCGTCATACCCAAGAAGACGTAAAGGGTCTGAATACTTGTATTTATTTTTTTATATTTAAAACGTACAATATACCTGCTCGACAAATACATCACATTAGTAATCTAACAAACTCCCAACCAGAGCGACACACAGAAGCAAACAGGTTTAACGCCCTGCTCAAGTGTACGTCGATAGATCTCCCAAGGTCAAAACGGGGACCCGAACCAACGAACCATTAGCCACCGGGCCAAGCTCCCAACCACCAGGCCACCAGCCCTCCAAGATCCCCCCACAGTTCCCCAAGAGCTGCCCCTCCAACCATCCGAGACCCCCCCTACAAAATAACATCAAATAAATAATTCCACCCCCCCTACATTATTAATTATAATAATTATTATTATTACAGTATTCCTCCCCACCCCCCCCAAAGCACCAACAACCAACAAAATGAAGAAAAGAGAAAACAGAGAAAGACAAAGGAAGACAGAAAACAACATTACAAAAAACTAAAGACATCATGAACAACTAAAGTCATAACAGCAAGGCCAACTAAATATGTGTGAGTGCATGTATGGCACTATTTACATGTGTGTGTGTGTGTCCGTGTATGTGCACGTGTGTGCATTTGAATGAGAGTGTGTGTACATGCATGTGTTCAAACACATGGCATCAGCCTCAGGGAAACCTGCATTAGCTGTAACAACACTGCCTCAGTGTCATTCAAACTTTTTATTATGTTTTATTTTGACGTTATTTTTTGGTACTTTTATCTTTTTTGTCATTCTATCCCCCACCCAGCAACTCCACTCCCACTTGTCTCCAATTCCACATCCCAACCCTCAGCTTCCCTCAGCCCATCCCACCTATCCCCGCCTCACCCAACGTGGAACGGATCTACTATTTCTTTATTTCTTTTCCATTTAACTGAACCTCCCACAGAAGCTAGCCTGCTAGCTAGCCTCCTAACTAGCTACTAGCCATTGCTAGCCATTGCTAGCGGTCTCCACCACTGCTCTGCCTGCACCAGCCAGCTTTAGTTCGGACAATACCGGCCAGTCTGCACAGGCGCTACCAACCCTGCGCATATCGGATTGCTTTCTCTACCACATCACTGGATTTCTGCCGAAATCACAGGACCATCACACCGGATCATCACAGCTCGCTAGCTGCAACTGAGTGGCTGTTGTTTGACTAATCACTACTGTCCCGAAGCATGCACCAGTTATCCTTGAGCTAGCCTCGAGCTAGGCCCATCTCCCGGCTAGCTAATTCCTGGGCTACAGTACCTCTTTGTCAGCCGGCCTGGACCTTCTATTGTCGACACGGAGCACCGCCGATCCATCACGACTGGTCTGCCGACGTAATCGTCCGACGTGGTTTCAACAGGCTCATCTGCTAGCCCCGGCCCTCTAGCATTCTGATCGCTGTGCCTCCCGCTCGCCTAGAGCAGTGGCGGCCACTGAACTGCTCCCTGGCTCACCTCTTGGCTGCTCATCGGACCTTATGATCACTCGGCTACACAGCTGATACCTGCTGGACTGTTCCCTTACACGGTACCTCATTCTGTTTATCTGTTAAGCGTCAGCCTCAAACTCAGGTCCTGTGTGTAGCACAACATTCTCTCTAACTGACCCTCTCTGTCAGTTAGAGAGCTATACAGCTGTCTCTGATTGGGGATGATCATCTCCCTAATAATGTGTGATGACTTGGTTGTGTGCCTCTCTCCTCCCCTAGGTGGGAGTAAGAGGCCTTACCACAACCAAGCCATCACAGTACCCCCCCCGCAAGGTGCGGACTCCCGATCGCACACACAATCCCCCCCTTCCTGAAAGACAAAAAAAAAAAAATGTCCAAAAACTAGGGGGGACATGGCGGGGTACTGAGGTGGTTGCTGGTGGGGGCTCCGGTTCCGGTTCCGGGCGTGGCACAGGCTGTGAGAGTAGCTTCCCTCCTACCTCACGGTTGCACGCCCGGTCCGGTCCGGACCCCGGCGCGGTGGTTCCCCCCTCAGTACTCCCGCCATTCACCAAGTCCTGTCTGGACCCTGGTGCGGGAGCCCTCGACCCTGGAGAGGGGCTGACAACCGGCCCCGGACTGGGCACCGGTGGAGCGGACTGCTCCTTCCCTGGAGCGACGTAGACGACCGGCCCCGGACTGGGCACCGGTGGAGCGGACTGCTCCGTCTCTGGAGCGACGTAGACGACCGGCCCCGGACTGGGCACGGTTGGAGCGGATTGCTCCGGCACTGGAGCGACGTAGACGACCGGCCCCGGACTGGGCACCGGTGGAGCGGACTGCTCCGGCACTGGAGCGACGTGGACGACCGGCCCCGGACTGGGCACCGGTGGAGCGGACTGCTCCGTCACTGGAGCGACGTAGATGACCGGCCCCGGACTGGGCACCGGTGGAGCGGACTGCTCCGGCACTGGAGCGAAGCAGACGACCGGCCCTGGACTGGGCACCGGTGGAGGAGGCTCCAGGCCTTGAGCTGTGGCTGGAGGCTCCGGGACGCTGACCTTCGCTGGAGGTGGCGGAACGCTGACCTTCGCTGGAGGTGGTGTGGCGCTGACCTTCGCTGGAGGTGGCGTGGCGCTGACCTTCGCTGGAGGTGGCGTGGCGCTGACCTTCGCTGGAGGTGGCGTGGCGCTGACCTTCGCTGGAGGTGGCGTGGCGCTGACCCTCGCTGGAGGTGGCGTGGCGCTGACCCTCGCTGGAGGTGGCGTGGCGCTGACCTTCGGCGGGGACCTCGGGCTGCTGACCGTCGCCGGGGACCTCGGGCTGCTGACCGTCGCCGGGGACCTCGGGCTGCTGACCGTCGCCGGGGACCTCGGGCTGCTGACCGTCGCCGGGGACCTCGGGCTGCTGACCGTCGCCGGGGACCTCGGGCTGCTGACCGTCGCCGGGGACCTCGGGCTGCTGACCGTCACCAGGAACCTCGGGCTGCTGACCGTCACCGGGAACCTCGGGCTGCTGACCGTCACCGGGGACCTCGGGCTGCTGACCGTCACCGGGGACCTCGGGCTGCTGACCGTCACCGGGGACCTCGGGCTGCTGACCGTCACCGGGGACCTCGGGCTGCTGACCGTCACCGGGGACCTCGGGCTGCTGACCGTCACCGGGTACCTCGGGCTGCTGACCGTCACCGGGGACCTCGGGCTGCTGACCGTCACCGGGGACCTCGGGCTGCTGACCGTCACCGGGGACCTCGGGCTGCTGACCGTCACCGGGGACCTCGGGCTGCTGACCGTCACCGGGGACCTCGGGCTGCTGACCTTCTCCGGAGGTCTCGGGCTGCTGACCTTCACAGGAGGCCTCAGGCTGCTGACCTTTACAGGAGACCTCAGGCTACTGACCGTCACAGGAGGCCTCGGGCTGCTGACCTTCTCCGGAGACCTCAGGCTGGATGCCGTGCCCACCCTGGGCACCGACGCAGAGGTGGTCTTCAGCCCTGCAGCTGGTCTGGCTGTCGGCCCCAGACTGGGCACCGACACGCTATGGAGCTCCTGCTCCACAGCGGGACTGAACGTCGTGCCCACCCTGGGCACCGACGCAGAGATGGTTCCCAACCCTCTGGTGGGGCTGAACGTCGTGCCCACCCTGGGCACCGACGCAGAGATGGTTTCCAGCCCTCTGGTTGGGCTGGCTGTCGGCCCCAGACTGGGCACCGACGCGCTATGGAGCTCCTGCTCCACAGCGGGGCTGAACGTCGTGCCCACCCTGGGCACCGACGCAGAGATGGTTTCCAGCCCTCTGGTTGGGCTGGCTGTCGGCCCCAGACTGGGCACCGACGCGCTATGGAGCTCCTGCTCCACAGCGGGACTAAACGTCGTGCCCACCCTGGGCACCGACGCGGAGAGGGTTTCCAGCCCTGTGGTTGGGCTGGCTGTCGGCCCCAGACTGGGCACCGACACGCTATGGAGCTCCTGCTCCACAGCGGGGCTGAACGTCGTGCCCACCCTGGGCACCGACGCAGAGAGGGTTTCCAGCCCTGTGGTTGGGCTGGCTGTCGGCCCCAGACTGGGCACCGACGCGCTATGGAGCTCCTGCTCCACAGCGGGGCTGAACGTCGTGCCCACCCTGGGCACCGACGCAGAGATGGTCTCCAACCACAGAGCTGGGCTGGCGACCGTCGCGGTAGCCTCCGTGCGAGGAGTAGGCACGGGGCGTACTGGACTGGGGACACGCACCATAGGTCTGGTGCGAGGAGCTGGCACGGGTCGCACCGGGCTGGAGACACGCACCATAGGTTGGGTGCGAGGAGTAGGCACAGACCGTACCGGGCTGGGGGAACGCACCACTGGTCTGGTGCGAGTAGCTGGAACGGGCTGTACCTGGCTGGGGAAACGCACCGTTGGGTCGGTGCGTTGAGCTGGCACGGGTCGCGCCGGGCTGGGGAAACGCACCATAGGTTGGGTGCGAGGAGTAGGCACAGACCGTACCGGGCTGGGGGAACGCACCACTGGTCTGGTGCGAGTAGCTGGAACGGGCTGTACCTGGCTGGGGAAACGCACCGTTGGGTCGGTGCGTTGAGCTGGCTCGGGTCGCGCCGGGCTGGGGAAACGCACTGTTGGGTTGTTGCGTTTAGCTGGCACGGGACTCACCGGGCTAGCGTTGCGCACCGATGGTTTGGTGCGCTGAGTCGGTCTCCTCCTCCTCCGACTCTGGACCGGCGCTGGAGGCACCGGACTGGGAACTGGCGCTGGAGCACGACTGTCCCTGTCGTGCCTACTCCACCGCCAATCCCCATCCTGTGAGGGTTCCTCCGGGAACCCCCACGAGTGAGGGAACAGAAGCACATCGTCGTCGTCTTCCTCCGACTCCTCTCTGTACTCCCGTTCCCACGGCTGTAGGGGCTCCTCCTGGAACCCCCACGAGTGCAGTGGTCGGGGCTCTTCTCCCTCGATCCCCGACCACCCCCATAGCCCCCCCCCAAAATCTGTTTGAGGGGTTTTCTGGGCTCCAGGCTGGTCCTCAAACCTAGCCCGGTGACGTGTCCTCCGTCTCCGGCGCCTCGGTTGCTCCGGACCCCAGCCTTCCTCCACCGCATGATAATGGTAGACATCCTCTTTCGATAATTTCCCCATATCGTAGAGGATGTCTACCACTGTCTTCTCTCGTTGCGTCCCAGGAGGGTGGATCATTCTGTCACGGTGTGGAGTATATATGGGACGATATACGGAGCGCTGGTGAAGTGTCATCCTTTTTATTGATAATGAGTTGTTCTCACGAAGCATTAACAACTAAAAAGGAGAGTGAAAACAAAAACACGATAACAAACAAAAACACGGTGACTTACTTTGTGTTGCAGGCAGTGCAGACAAACACAACAGACAATGATCCACACACAGGTGGCTGTGTGTGGAGTCTAAATACTATCCCCAATCAGAGACAACGCTATACAGCTGTCTCTGATTGGGGATGATCATCTCCCTAATAATGTGTGATGACTTGGTTGTGTGCCTCTCTCCTCCCCTAGGTGGGAGTAAGAGGCCTTACCACAACCAAGCCATCACATACCCGTTGTTGTCTTAGCTCTCTTCATTAACTCCAGTTTCTGTTTAGGTTATTTCTTATTTTTCTTTTTCACTGTAAGAGCCCCCAGTCCCGCTCAACATGCCTCAGATAGATCCTTTGTCCCCCACACACGTGGAGACCTCACCTGGCTTAACTGGTGTCTCCAGAGATGCAACCTCTCATCGTTACCCAACGCCTAGGTTTACCTCCACTGAACTCACATCCTACCATAATCCTGTTTGTACATTACGCCCTCAATCTATTCTACCGCGCCCAGAAATCTGCTCCTTGTGTTCTCTGTACCCAATGCACTAGACGACCAGTTCTTAAAGCCTTAAGCCGTACACTTATCCTACTCCTCCTCTGGTGATGTAGAGGTAAACCCAGGCCCTGTAGCCCCCAGTACCTATTACCCAGGCGCTCTCATTTGTTGACTTCTGGAACTGTAAAAGCCTTGGTTTCATGCATGTTAACATCTGAAGCCTCTTCCCTAAGTTTGATTTATTCACTGCTTTAACACACTCCGCCAGCCCTGATGTCCTAGCCCTGTCTGAATCCTGGCTCAGGAAGGCCACTGAAATGTCCATCCAACTACAATATTTCCCGTCAAGATAGAACTACCAAAGGAGGCGGGGTCTATCTACTGCAGAGAGAACCTGCAGAGTTCTGTCATACTGTCCAGGTCTGAGCCCAAACAGCTTGAGCTTCTACTTCTAAAAATCCACCTTTCCAGAAATAAGTCTCTTACTGTTGCCGTTTGTTACAGACTCCCCTCAGCCCCCAGCTGTGCCCTGGACACCATATGTGAATTGATTGCCCCACATCTTTCTTCAGAGTTCGTACTATTAGGTGACTTAAACTGGGATATGCTTAACACCTCGGCCGTCCTAAAATCGAAGCTAGATGCCCTCAATCTCACACAAATTATCAAGGAACCCACCAGGTACATCCCTAAATCCGCAAACATGGGCACCCTCACAGATATCATTCTGACTAACTTGCCCTCCAAATACACCTCCGCTATCTTCAACCAGCATCTCAGCGATCACTGCCTTATTGCCTGCGTCCGTAATGGGTCCACGGTCAAACGACCACCCCTTATAACTGTCAAATGCTCCATAAAACACTTCAGCGAGCAGGCCTTTCTAATCGATCTGGCCCGGGCATCCTGAAAGGATATTGACCTCATCCCGTCAGTAGAGGATGCCTGGTTGTTCTTTAAAAGTGCTTTCCTCACCATCTTAAGAAAGCATGCATTAGCATCGAATAGCCCCCGAGTAATCTCAAACAGAGATTTGCATCCTGTAGCACTAATTCCAAAAAGTTCTGGGACACTGTAAAGTCCATGGAGAATAAGAGCACCTCATCCCAGCTTCCCACTGCACTGAGGCTAGGAAACACTGTCACCACCGATAAATCTACGATAAACAAGAATTTCAATAAGCATTTTGCTACGGCTGGCCATGCTTTCCACCTGGCTACCCCTACCCAGGCCAACAGCTCTGCACCCCCTGCAGCAACTTGCCCAAGCCAAATTGGATGTAGTCTATCACAGTGCCATCCGTTTTGTTACCAAAGCCCCATATACTACCCACCACTGCGACCTGTACGCTCTCGTTGGCTGGACCTCACTACATATTCGTCGCCAAACCCACTAGCTTACCGATCACAGCACCTGTATACAGCCCATCTGTAAATAGCCCACCCAACTACCTCATCCCCATATTGTTATTTTTGCTCATTTACACCCCAGTATCTTCTATTTGCACATCATCTGCACATCTATCAGTCCAGTGTTAACGCTAAATTGTAATTACTTCGCCACTATGACCTATTTATTGCCTTACCTTCCTAATCTTACTACATTTGCACATTGTACAGAAATAGTTTATCCCATGTGTAACTCTTGTCGTTTTTGTCACACTGCTTTGCTGTTTCTTGGCCAGGTCGCAGTTGTAAATGAGAATTTGTTCTCAACTGGCCTACCTGTTTAAATAAAGGTGAAACCCCCCCCCCCCCCCCCAAAAAAAAAAATCCTTACATAGATTTGTGTGGATCGAGTATATGTTGTGTAATTGTCAGATATTACTGCACTGTCGGAGCTAGAAGCACAAGCATTTCACTACACCCGCATTAACATCTGCTAAACACGTGTATGTGACCAATAAGATTTGATGGACAGGGGCGAAGCCTCTCCTGTGTTGTCTTGGCTGTGTGCTTAGGGTCGTTGTCCTGTTAGAAGGTGAACCTTCGTCCCAGTCTGAGGTCCTGAGCGCTCTGTAGCAGGTTTTCATCAAGGATCTCTCTGTTCTTTGCTGCGTTCATCTTTCCCTCGATCCTGACTAGTCTCCCAGTCCCTGCTGCTGAACAACATCCCTACAGCATGATGCTACCACCACCATGCTTCACCATAGGGATTGTGCCAGGTTTCCTCCAGATGTGACGCTTGTCATTCAGGCCAAAGAGGTCAATCTTGGTTTCATCAGACCAAGCAGGCTGTCATGTGTCTTTTACTGAGGAATAGCTTCCGTCTGGCCACTCTACCTGATTGGTGGAGTGCTGCAGAGATGGTTGTCCTTCTGGAAGGTTCTCCCATCTCCACAGAGGAACTCTGGAGCTCTGTCCGAGCGGCCATCGGGTTATTGGTCACCTCCCTGACCAAGGCCCTTCTCCCCCGATTGCTCAATTTGGCAGGATGGCCAGCTCTAGGAAGATTCATGGTGGTTCCAAAGTTTTTCCATTTAAGAATGATGGAAGCCACTGTGTTCTTGGAGACCTTCAATGCTGCAGACATTTTTTGGTACCCTTCCCCAGATCTGTGCCTCGACACAATCCTGTCTCTGAGCTCTACGGACAATTCCTTCAACATCATGGCTTGTTTTTTCCTCTGACATGCACTGTCAACTGTGGGACCTTATATAGACATGTGTGTGCCTTTCCAAATCATGTCCAATCAATTGAATTTACCACAGGTGGACTCCAATCACGTTGTAGAAACATCTCAAGGATGATCAATGGAAACAGGAAGCACCTGAGCTCAATTTTCAGTCTCATAGCAAAGGGTCTGAATACTTATGTAAATAAAGTATTTCTGTTTTGTATTTTTACATTTGCAAACATTTCTAAAAACCTCTTTTCACTTTGTCATGATGGGGTATTGTGTGCAGATTGACGAGGAACATTTTTTTATTTATGGATTTATTTATTTAATCCATTTTAGAATAAGGCTGTAACATAAAATGTGTGAATACTTTCCCGAACGCATTGTATACAGCGAGTGTGCCCACTCTGGTATTGGCGTGCGTTCAAGCCAACAGTTAGCTAGAGTACACCTGCAGCCTACATGATGACATTATTATGGACAAAAAAACGAGAGTAACTGTGCAGGTAAAATGTATTATGCAAGAAATGGCGGAGCAAACACCTTTATGCGCAAATATTGATATAATGACCATCATATCGAAGTAAACTTGGAGATACGCGATGATCTGTTGTGTGGTCCACTATGACTTAGTCTACAGGTTTTATTAGTCTACAGGTTTTATTAGTCTACAGGTTCAATAAATGTCTTATTCTGGTGGCATGATGATCGAAGCTTGGCTGCCGTTTGACAAATAAAAATAATATTGCTCTTATCGATAATAACCTCATAATGTAGGTGGGTATTTCCCAGAATTCGGGCCTATTTCTGTCCACAGGGTGTAATTCTATTAAAAACGAATGAAATCTAATGCATTTTAGCACCACTAATTAGTATAAACAAAAACAAGCCTAGATTTTTTTTATGGCTGCTCTTACTAATGATTTTAACACATTTTATTGGTGTTTTGTGGTACAATATCTGTGTTTTGGTGTTGTCCGACACCAGAGTTTTCACATGTCGTGCCATATCTCAAACATTATTTATCACAAATTAATTAAAAAAAATATGCATATGAATTAAATGTTACCTGAACTAATAAACTACATGCACAGATTAAGCATATATATGCATTTTGTACTTTATTTTGCTTAATTTCTACCTGTCCCATGGTTTAGCCGTCATTACCAACACGCTCTGCATAAAGGCACTTTCCTAGTGTTTTTTCATCAAAAGTTTATTTGGTAGCCATGGTAACCTAATAGCATAGTGGAGCACATGGATTTCAAGCTGCAAAACTGATGCCTTGATGTCCAGAAAAGTAAGTAAATCTACTCTTTATTCTTTGTGTTGGGTATGTACACTTATTATGCGTCATTACCATATGTGTTGTATTTCTGTATTTTTAAACATTTTTGGATTATTTTTATCACTTTAATAGTTAAAATGGTGTACATTACATGTAGAAAGCTAGCTACTCTTGCTTAGTCATCATCTTTGCTAGTAAGGCTAGTTTTTTGACAAAAATGTAATTACCAGCACAGTCATTACCAGCACATTACAGCTTGTGCTGGTAATGACAGGTTGTGGTGGTGATGACGGCAGATACATTAAACATACTGTTCTTTAAAGAATTTATGTTGAATGTTTAAATGAATTAAAATACATTTACCAATCAAAGGTCACTATATTTTAAATGAAGTAATGCATTTGTTTTTAAAATACTAAATTAATTCATTATAATTGTTGTGTTTAGGTGTGACATGGCTCCAAAAGCAGCTGCTCAAAGGTCCAAATCATACAGAAAACGTCTAAAAGATAATCCTGAGAAATATGCACAGTATCTGCAGAGTGAGAAAGAGAGATATCGTAGAAGAAGAGAAACAGGAAAATTGAAATCTGTTTCCCTATTGAGCACGCAAGAACACAAATATGAAAAATAGCGATGGAAAGTTAATCAACAAAGGAAGAGAGCTAAGGACAGAGAAAAAAGAGAAATAGAAAATTATATTTCAATGAATAGTCCTCCAGAATCTCCTGATGTCCATACACAAGAGAATCAGAATAGGGATGTGCCAAATGCAGGGAATGAAAGAGGAGGTATGGCAGATTCCGCCCAAACCCCAAAGCAAAGAGGACGCAAAAAAGTCAATAGAAACAGAAGAAAGGTCTACTATGATCTTCAAAAGTCTAAAAAAAAGCTGGAAAATGCTTTGCAAAAGGTCACATGGAATTTCCTAGAGGCAGGCCATGGAAAGGGTGCAGCTGATGGGGTTGGCGCAGCCTTAAAACGGAGGGCAGATGTTCTTGTTGCAGGTGGAACAGACATTCCAGATGGGAGGATGTTCTTTGAGAAGCTGATAGAAGAGAAGTCAAAAATCAAGCTCTTCTACATCACAGAAAGTGAGATAGAAGAAAATGACAGATCTATACCAGATCTATGCCTCTGCTTTGCCCCTGAGTCTGTGGTCCTCAACAAAGCACAGAAAAAGAAAACCACTATGAAGACAGAGCCATGCCAAGGGATGCTCAGTACAACACCTGAAATAACCATGTCTTTGATGGGAGAATGGTGTGTGGTCTGTTACGATGGGGAGGCCTACCCAGGTGTGGTCCAGGATGTCGATGAAGAGTCTGTCCAGGTGAAAACAATGTGTATCATTGGGGTTAACCGTTTTTTTTGGCCTCTGAAAGATGAGATCCTGTGGTACAGGCATGAAGATTTCCTGGGGCTCATGCCAGAGCCAAAACCAGTCACCAAGAGGCATATGATGCTTGATGTCTCTGTCTGGAATAAAGTATCGTCCATGATGGATGAGAGGATGGAAGTTTGACGAGTTTTTGTCTGTTTTGTAGAAGATTTGGTATCAATGACATGTTTATGGTGTTTAATTTTTTAAGCAATTGTTGAACAAAAAGTTTAAGTAAACTGTCAGATTAGATTCTAGTTGTTTGGGATACGTAATATGACTAATGTGTTATTTCAGCGTTTTACCTGTTCTTAACTGCCCTCCTGTTCCATGTTTTTTTTATTCAACATGGCTATGAAATTATTAAATAATCTGTTTAGACTATAATTATACTGAACCAATCCTGTTCACAAGGAACACAGTTCATATTTGGTCTTCCATAATCAGATTAAACTATGTTTTGATGTTTAAACAGATTACTAGCTGGTGTTTGTTTTGTTGGTCTGAAGTCCCTTAGGCTCTTAAATTACAATAGGTTATGATCAGTGATTTGTCATCACCGCAACAAACTGTCATTACCAGAACTGCAATGTCATCACCATCACCATACATATTTTTGGCAATAAATTATGTATAAATTACAAAAACATCCTACAATTATATATTTCTGACAATGTTGGACAGTCTAAACGATCACTGTATTAAAAAGTTTTGATACATGGCATTCACTTACAATAAGCTTATATTCCAAGCCAGGGTAGATTGATGAATCAGAAATGTAGATACTTAAATGACTATAATTCATCTTGCAAGTAAAAATCAACAATCCCATTAAGTTCAAGATAAAATAGATTCCATGTGAAACCACAAAATGTTTTAAAAGCACTGATTTATCATTTAAGTTGTATTTTTTACATATATTCGATGATGTGATGGTAATGACACATTTACTTGACATAGTTAAGAAAATGGCAAAAAAATCATAAATTCCCTTATCTTATGGTCTCAACCAAGCTCATAACGTCGCTCCTGACTTAAGGACTGATAATTTGATGTATACCAATTAGTCAAATTTGGAATTTTAATTTTCAAAATTGCAGCAACCCAATTTGGCCCTTAATCTGAGAAATGCCCAGGTAGCCTACCCACACTGTATTTGCGAGATGTTGGCTAGAGCGCATGTGCCAAGACCAGAGTGGGCACATTTGCTATATTACGCAAGTCTGTGACCAAACCATCAGTAGAGTTGAAAATGCGAAGGAAACCCATTTAACTTGTATTTTTCATTCAGTACCTCAGGTCATGGGAATTCAACCGCAAAAGGTATTGTTATATGGACTACCTCATCACACACAACCTTTTATCCACAATAAATCAGATTGGAAAAGGACAGTCACTTGTGGGGTATGTATGGGTATCTGAGCTGAATGTTATTTCATTATGCAATCTGGAATTTTCTTTACAGTAACACTTTTCACTAAAACTAAAAGAGCATTTCATCTCTTCAACCCTCAACCAGTAAAGACCGGCATGAATGCTGTCGTTCTGGTAAAATGCATTGAAAACACTCCCTGCACTGTCACTTAGTGGATGGAGATGTAAGTGAAGCCAGAGGCCTTGACAATTTACATCTTATGCAAACGATCTGTTTTGTGTTCCTCTTCATGACCATGCTATAGGAAGCTGGTTAACTAACCCGTGAGTGGTCAGGCTGTGGAATGTTTACTGATAAACGAAAAAGGAAAAAAAAAAAATAATCTAGGAACAAGATATATTGTATGATTAGATGATTGAATGACATGCCTGGGGAATCTCACTGTAGACTGAGTGGTTAACTCAAAAGAGCAGGGCATGGATTCTTCCCAATACTGAAGCCCATCTATCCCCAGGGAGAATAGGCCATTGATGAATAGGTCTTCTCAATCTCCTTCCACCCCATGCCGGGCCTTCTGGTGTCTGCTTCCATCTCCCGTTCTTTGTAATAGTAAACGATGTACTATTATTTACATTGACTTAGTGTCGTGACAGAATACATACTGAACTACCAAAAGGAATGGGCCACCCTCAGCCTGGCTCCTACAGACTCCTTTCTTCTAGGGGGTTTTCCCCTGGCCACTAGGATTTTATTTATGCTTTGATTGCTCTTTGGAGTTTGACTACTGCCAGTATAAATAGGTCTTTGTAAAATACATTTGAAAATTGTTGCCTGCCTTAGTTTGAGAATGTAACCCATTTGTTGCACTTCATTTGAGAGCTGGTTTCTCTGACATAGATTAAGAAAAATCATAGACTAAGAAACACTTCCCACAGAGAATCTTCATAATTCTAGTATAGAACTAGAATCAAACTATCTTGTAAATAGGCCCTGGGTGGAAACCATATTCCATTTGTTGCAGGTCTTCATTTTCTGGAGAGTTTGAGTCTCTTTCCATTCCACCCGTTCAGAAATACTGCATCTAATCCAAGGGTTTGTACGTCCCCTGGAGGACCAAGTAAATACTGCACCATCACCATTTTGACACACCCATCTACCCCACAAAAGTATTGCTAATTTAAATACCAAAGCTGCCATTTTGTAGGCTTTGTGTAGAAACTAGAAAACACACGACTTACGCTACTGAGACAATTTTGAATCCTTTAACAATGTATCCAGATGAAATCAAATTATTTCACAACAGCTTGACTTCATGTAGCACATAAAATGTATGCAAAGTCATATGTCATATGACTAAGTCATATGCAACTATTCTCATTCATTAGGAAAAGGCTGGTATAGAGCCCCACAGTGGAGGTGTCATAATACCCATAAAACCTAGCAAATCAGGGAAATGGTTCCAATCGTTTTTCCACCATTCGTTTCCCCACTTGAAAAGTTTTAGCGTGGGGTAATGTTTTGATAATCAAGGTGATTTCCCAATATATTCGGCTCGATTTACTCAAGATTACAAAATGCTGATCAGCATCAAAGTAGTTATGCAAAACTACAAATCCCTGCAAGCTCATGCATGTCATCTCTAGCTGACACCTTTGCTAACAGGTAGTGTCAATTTAAAACTTGCACAAGACAGTTCACAGAATTCTCCATTTAAAGACATTTATTAATTACTACATTTAGCTAAGCATTAATCCAGAGATTCTTAGCTTTGCCTCGATTCGTCAGTCTCTTCCAGATCATCATGCCATTTGTAGTTCATGATAGCCACATTAGCATTTCATTTTTGGGGGGTAAATACAGGCGAATACATTGATAAACGTCACCTTGCCCTAGGGAGATTGACACACTTATCAAAACGTCACACCAGGATCCCTACAAGAAAAACAGCCCTTATTTTAAGTGCTTCTAAAATTCCCAATGGAAAAAATGTATAGTGGAAGAACTATTGGAACCATTTCCCCGTTTGACCACTAGGTTTTATGGTTATTATGACTCATACTGTGGTACTCGATTTACTAAGATTATATACAGGACAGAGCCCAATTTACACCCTAGTCAAAAATAATAATGAATAGGATGCCATTTGGTACAGAGCCACAGTATGCATAGAACCATGGGGGTTGAGGGACGGGAGAACCATGGGGGTTGAGGGACGGGAGAACCATGGGGGTTGAGGGACGGGAGAACCATGGGGGTTGAGGGACGGGAGAACCATAGGGGTTGAGGGACAGGAGAACCATGGGGGTTGAGGGACAGGAGACTGTAGATGTTCAATGTATTTATTTTTCACCACATTAAGTCTATAATGTACGCAACCAATTATTTCACGGGTAGCAATTAAACCCTTTTATGCTCCATGTCCAGATTTCAGCTCCATAATTGAAACAAAATATTAAAATAACCATTTTAACCGAATTAGCCTGGTCCCAGATCTGGGGTCTCCTCAAGCCTGGTCCCAGATCTGTGGTCTCCTCAAGCCTGGACCCAGATCTGTGGTCTCCTCAAGCCTGGACCCAGATCTGTGGTCTCCTCAAGCCTGGTCCCAGATCTGTGGTCTCCTCAAGCCTGGTCCCAGATCCCTTTGTGCTCTTGCCAAATCCATTGCGCCTTGTCAAGTCAATGACTGACAAGGGAGTCGGTATGATGGCACAAACAGACTGGCACTCTTGCTAGAAGTGAAGAGATTCAGGCTAAAACGGGGTAACGAGGTAAGACGGGGTAACGAGGTAAGACGGGGTAACGAGGTAAGACGGGGTAACGAGGTGAGGGTATACAGCTCAAGGCCACAAAACAACTAAAATAATAAAGTAGTCTACCATTCCTTTTTGGAAATTCTATCACCAAAAACATTTTTATTTGTCAACTCAAAACAACCACTTCTGCTGGACCATTGAGACAATCCACTCCAACTGAAGATCAGTTTGAGAAGGTCCAAGTGCAGTTTAAGCACAAGGTTGTTGAATGTCCTTAGGTTAAGGTGTTGATGTATAGCGGTGGACGTATAGGGGTCATGGTGCCATCCTCCTCCACACTGCTCACTTGAAGCACTTGCCCTGGTTAAAGGGTTTGCCCACGTGTTTGAACTCTCCCTCCCAAGCAAAGTACTCCTTGACCATGGTCTTGGTTTCGTCACTGTCGGGGTCCAGTTTGCGCCAGGCGTAAGACTCGTAATCAATCTGCCAGTCATCAGACAGCTACACAGAGGGAGAGATGATACGTGGTCAACTCAACGCAAACATAAAATCATTGCATTCACAATATCCCCAATATTGGGACAGAATAATGAACCAGTAGGACTCATAAATCCTTGGTGAGACTATAACAAGATCAACCAATGGTTGCAGCACAGGGTTCTCCAAGAGCCTATTTTCAATTCAGAACTGCAGTATACCAACACATTCTCTCTGATACCCCTTGGCCCAGTTTCCCAGAAAAATATTAGAGTTCAGTCCAGGACTAACTGCTTGGTCAATGGAAAATTGTAATGTTTAGTCCTGGACTATGCTTAATCTATGTCTGGGAAAACAGTCCCCAGTGTCTCTACAAAACTGTTGTCTGGGAAACCGGTCCCCAGTGTCTCTACAAGACTGTTCAGTCCAGTCAACTTTATTATACCTTAAGGGAATAAGACAAGAATGGCCTACTAAATGACCTTTCACCCCAGGGGAAACAAACTCACAGTGAAAGCCAAGTCCTGCCCTCTGAAGATCCAGATTCCAGAAATGCTACTGTCGTTGTTCCCTCCGAACAGGATCACGCTGGCAAAGCCATTCTTGCGGAGTTTGTCAAGTCGCTGGAACATTCCTGAAAGATGAAACGTTTTTGACAATGATCGCTACATGTGGAATCCTTGACTCTAAATACATGGCCGCAATGCTGTGTGAAAAGTAAGATTTGCACGGACGTTAGACTTTTACTGTCGAGTCGGCCCGATGACGTGTCTACATAACTATCACTTACAGTATGACAGCCACGTATCACTACTTTCTAAATGACTAGCTGGAGTCTGATGCGTGTGGAGCTCCGGCTCTGTGTATTCTACATCTCACCCATGAGGTTACAGCTCATGGGGTCAATGGGTGATGTGGACCTGTGTGTGTAGAGCCTATGGATGGCTGTGTGGATCTGTGTGTAGAGAGCCTATGGATGGCTGTGTGGATCTGTGTGTGTAGAGAGCCTATGGATGGCTGTGTGGATCTGTGTGTAGAGAGCCTATGGATGGCTGTGTGGATCTGTGTGTGTAGAGAGCCTATGGATGGCTGTGTGGATCTGTGTGTGTAGAGAGCCTATGGATGGCTGTGTGGATCTGTGTGTGTAGAGAGCCTATGGATGGCTGTGTGGATCTGTGTGTAGAGAGCCTATGGATGGCTGTGTGGATCTGTGTGTGTAGAGAGCCTATGGATGGCTGTGTGGATCTGTGTGTAGAACATGTGGATGGCTGTGTAGATCTGTGTTTAGGATGGCTGTGGTATCTATCTCACCCATGATGAGGTTACAGCTCATGAAGGTCATGGTAAGCTCCTCTGGGTATTTGTACTCTCCATACCAGATGGAGTAGCCCTCCTTGTCAAAGTGTTCCCAGAAGTGGGGCACGGCTACAGTCAGGGTGTCCTCGTTAGAGTACTTCCTCTTGAACTCGTCCATGACAAACGCACTGCAGGAAGAGAAGGAGAGAGGACGCAGGAGAGAGGTGGAGTTATTAGGTGACTAGGTAGCGTACAGAGGTTGATATACATTGGCTTTGGAACACTACAGTGAAGGAGAGGTATACAGATAAGAGTCAGATTGAGTTATTAGACCACTATCTGACCATGAACACAGAGGGATGCAAACTGGTGACGCCCAAACAAAAACAATACCTGCTAGGGTTTAACTAATTAGACACAGAATATGGTCTACATGATCAGTCTCTGAGTGTAAAATAAAGAGGTTAACGTGAACCTAATTCACAGCTAAAACATGTAAAGAAAGCAATCCAATGTTATTTGTTGCCTAGACTTTACTGCAAATGACACTCAAGTCTTGAGAAAAAAAACAATCCACTAATATAGCAGTTAGTGATGACAGCCTTCATAATAGAACGCTTGACCTCACATCTATAAAAGTAGAATGAAACAAACAGGCATTCTATTATATTGGCCACCATATTAGACATGGATCAAGTGCACAAAGCTACATATGTGCAAAAATAACGCTCACTGGGTAAAACATGTAATAATCCCCCCTCAAAGCAATATCTTCGTGCTACAGCTACACTTGATCCCTGAATCCACTTTAACAAGCAACGCCTCATTTCCACCCAATAATCTCCTTCTGTAGAGGGAAAACATTGGTTCACAGATAGTAGTTAGTTCATTAGCTAGTTAGCGTTTCACACAGATTGCCAGGGTCCAGTAAGCAACTAACGTGTTATAACTTGAGGAACGGCAAAGAGTCGTATAACGTTACCAGTTAATACTATAGCGAATTGGTTAGGTTACTAACGTTAGCTCATCTGACGTTGTAATGTTAGCTAGCTAACGTTGTAATGTTAGCTAGCTAACGTTGTAATGTTAGCTAGCTAACGTTACGGTCTAGTAGCCATCTAATTTTTACACCATAAACTCAGTTATTTGATCTGTTAGGTTGGCTAATGTTGCTCAACATTTCTCTGGCTAGCTAACGGAGAACTCGATCCAGCTAGCAAGATACTTAACAAAGCTAATAATACTTGCACCACCACACTTCCTTCGTCACCTCTAACTTTCTAAATGCCAGTTTTTCCGGTTACAGCTCATTAAGTACACTTCATCACCTTCTCACCCCCGTCTCCGTGGTCAGGCTTCTCACCGACCTCTTCGTTATCGTTCAGGGGACGCGGTGCTCTAACTGGCGAACTGCCTTTCTACTCTCTACTGCACAGAGCGCGCGCTCTTTCCAGAGAGAAAGCTGTAACTAGCAAATTGGTTGTAACTTCTTTTCAGTCTCATGCTGCATTCTGTTGTTAAGTGAACGATTGCTAGGCCTTGTTTGCTTACAGACAGTATTGATCCAAAGCCCCTCAAAAACCTTCTCATCTGATCTACACAAATCACGTAGGGCATCCATTTTGGATTCAAAACGGCAAATTTAGCCAAAAGTTGACTAGTTTGCATCCGTGACACAGAATAAACTATTGACCAGAGCAGAGAAGAGGCAGATTTAGTTGTGAGCCGACCATGTAGGATTGATGACGATAAAATAAGAATGTGTTCGTTGTCCGTAGCTTATATGCCTGCCCATACCATAATCCCACTGCCACCATGGGGCACTCTGTTCACAACGTTGACATCAGTAAACCGCTCGCCCACAACGCCATACCCAGGGTCTGTGGTTGTAAGGCTGGTTGGACGTACTGCCAAATTCTGTGAACAGCTCTGGTGGACATTCCTGCAGTCAGCATACCAATTGACCACTACCTCAAATTGAGACATCTGTGGCATCGTTTATTCAATCTCTGGCTTTTTGGACGCCTCCCAGAATGGTACTGGGTTCCATTCCTACTTCTGACCAGAGCCCTATGGGAACAGGGAGCCATTTGGGGCACAGGTTGAGTCTCCACACATATGGTAAAAAAGTCAACCAGTATCTTAACTATGTGCCTCTCCTCTGTTTGCTGGTCTAAAGCCAATATAAACACGACATGTAAAGTGTTGTTCCCATGTTTCATGAGCTGAAATAAAATAAAAATGTGTACAAATTTGTTAACAGCCCTGTTAAGGAGCATTTCTCCTTCGCCAAGATAGTCCATCCACCTGACAGGTGTGTCATATTAAGAAGCTGATTAAACACCATGATCATTACACAGGTGCACCTTGTGCTGGGGACAATAAAAGGCCACTGTAAAATGCGCAATTGTGTCACAACACAATGCCACAGATGTCTCAAGTTGAGGGTGAGCACAATTGGCATGCTGACTGCAGGAATACACCAGAGTGGTTGCCAGAGAATGTAATGTTTAACATGTCAGGTGGATGGATTACCTTGGCAAAGGAGAAATGCTCACTAACAGGGAGATAAATAATTTGTGTGCGTATGGAACATTTCTAGGATATTTTATTTCAGCTCAGGAAACATGGGACGCACTTTAGACGTTGCGTTTATATTTTTGTTCTGTTTACAGTGCATTCGGAAAGTATTTAGACCCCTTGACTTTTTCCACAGTAATGTTGCAGCCTTATTCTAAAATGCAGATGCAAATTATATATATATATATATATATAAATAAATACTTAAGTATTCAGACCCTTTGCTATGAGACTGGAAATTGAGCTCAGGTGCTTCCTGTTTCCATTGATCATCCTTGAGATGTTTCTACAACTTGATTAGAGTCCATCTGTTGTAAATTAAATTGATTTGACATGATTTGGAAAGGCACACACGTCTATACAAGTTCCCACAGCCGACAGTGCATGTCTGAGCAAAAACCAAGCCATGAGGTCGAAGGAATTGTCCGTAGAGCTCAGAGACGGGATTGTGTCGAGGCACAGATCTGGGGAAGGGTACCAAAACATGTCTGCAGCATTGAAGGTCCAAGAACAGTGGCCTCCATCATTCTTAAAATAAAAGAAGACTCTTACTAGAGCCTCCCAGACAAACTGAGCAATCGGAGGAGAAGGGCCTTGGTCAAGGAGGTGACCAAGAACCCAATGGTCACTAACAGAGCTCTCGAGTTCCTCTGTGGAGATGGGAGAACCTTCCAGAAGGACAACAATCTCTGCAGCACTCCACCAATCAGGCCTTTAATGGTAGAGTGGGCAGACAGAAGCTACTCCTCAGTAAAAGGAACGACAGCCCGCTTGGAGTTTGCCAAAAGGCACCCAAAGGACTCTGACCATGAGAAACAAGATTCTCTGGTCTGATGAAACCAAGATTGAACTCTTTGGCCTGAATAACAAGCGTCACGTCTGGAGGAAACCTGGCAACATCCTTACTGTGAAGCATGGTGGTGGCAGCATCATGCTGTGGGGCTGTTTATCAGCAGCAAGGACTGGGAGACTAGTCAGGATCGAGGGAAAGATGAACGGAGCAAAGTATAGAGACATCCTTGATGAAAACCCCCTACAGAGCACTCAGGACCTCAGACTGGGGCGAAGGTTCACCTTCCAACAGGACAACGACCCTAAGCACACAGCCAAGACAAAGCACGAGTGACCTAGCCAAAGCCCGGACTTGAAACCGATTGAGTCTCTGGAAAGACCTGAACTTAGCTGTGCAGCAACGCTCCCCATCCAACACGACAGAGCTTGAGAGGATCTGCAGAGAATGGAAGAAACTCCCCAAATACAGGTGTGCCAAGCTTGTAGCGTCAGACCCAAGAAGACTCGAGGCTGTAATCGCTGCCAAAAATGTGGAAAAATGTAAGGATTCTGAATACTTTCTGCGAATGCACTCTATGTACATTTGAGTCCCACTGAGATTTAGATATTTTACGAGGGAGCCCTGAATATACAAATCATAAACGGAATACAAATACACAAGATTACAAAACAATAAAAATAGTGTGTTTTTGGTTGTTGAGTCAATTACACCACGACCATTTCAAGCTAATCTTCCCCCCCAAAAATGTATGACAATATTTAAGCAAGTAAGCTGGCTAACTCATTGATCCAGCTTGGTAGTACAGCCCTCAGGTCTGATGTATGTGGACATATGATGTACCTCTTTGGCAGGTGAGCGAAGGGGTCCTTTGTTTTGGGTTCTGAAGCCAGAGCTGCTTCACACTCGTCCATCTCCTCAACATCAGGCGCAGCTTTCTTCTCTTCCTTCTTCTTCTTGTCCTTCTCCTGAGGTTTGCCTGCCTCCTTTCCAGCTTTCTCTTTCTTGGGAGGGGTGTCTTTCTTGGGAGGGGCATCTTTCTTGGGCTGCATGTCAGAGAACTTCTTGGCTGTAGAAGACATCCAATAACAAATCCAGTGTTATGTATCTTGTGTTTGCATCCTTTCACATCAAAACAATGTTTTTTACCATTTGACCACAACATGTGTGCTTGAAGAGGGGCGTACCGACACCGCTCATAATATAGTAACTATTGTCCCAGGTCTTCTAGTCAGATTATTGTAGATTGGGTCTACTTTAACCTGTGCCAAAGTCCTGTATTATTCTCCCAAGGATTAGATTTCACAACAAGGGGGATGCCTCTGTCATGATAGTACAGTCTTGGGTGGGTGACAATTAATTCATATAAACCTTTCATTTATCTCCATGAAAACAAACTCCAAATATTTAAATTTGAGAAATCTATCAAAATGTTTAAATGTGCAGAAAATACAACACTATGCTTCTTAAAAAAAAACACTAGAACAATATGGAACTAGAACAACATGGAACTAGAACACATGGAACTAGAACAACATGGAACTAGAACAACATGGAACTAGAACACATGGATGTGGAACAATCCTTTATTCTAAAGTTGGTCCTTACGATCAAACTGAGCCATCTTGTCGCAGAGCTTGACCTCTCCGAGCACAGTCTTGAACTGGGGCTGGTTGACGCAGGTCTGGAACCAGCGGGTCACGTTGGGGTAAGGTTGGCGGAAGGAAGGCTCAAGGACCTACAGGAGGACGAGAGGGACATTTAAAACCATGTGGATAGCTCTACTAATCTAAACCAAGTACAACTGTGCAGCATCTAGGCCAGTGTTTTCACAATCCATTGGTCATATTTGTAGCTAGAGCTGATATGTGCAGTCCTAGGGGTACTGGATAGAGAAATAGTAGCCTAGGCTAAGCCATATGACATCAAAGCCATATGGGCCGGTTTCCCGGACACAGGTTAAGCCCAGTCCTGGCACACTGTATGCTATATAAGTGCACTTAATAGGGAGCCAATTTGAGAGACAGCATGTTAGTTAATAAATACAAGGGGTTCCCTGATTCAACAAGCCATTAATTAGTTAACTGAAGCAAAATGTGTGCAGTCCAAGGGTTACTTTGAGGAATGGATAGGGAACCACCCACCTAGACTGTCAGAGAGACTGTCATTACAGTAAAACAGAACATCAAACCTGTTTATAGAGCCAGATCATGCTGCAGGCCACGCTGATATCAGCCAGGCTGACTCTCTCTCCAACCAGGAAGGTCCTGGTGTTCAGGTGATGGTTGAGGACAGACAGAACCTTCTTCACCTCTTCCTTGGCCTGCTCTGTTGCCTGGATGTAGAGGGGGGGGGGATGGGGTAATGGATACATTACAATGTGCAAGAGGCCACAGGGTGAGACATGGGGCACCACATTGAGCAGAGCAACCCTTAACTAGAACTGACAAGTTACCTCCTAAGACACTTCATTTAGCACTAGTCACCTAACTGCCTTTCAAATAGTTGATTTACCTGCTGTTTTGTTTTACCTGCTGTTGTTTTGTTTTACCTGCTGTTGTTTTGTTTTACCTGCTGTTGTTTTGTTTTACCTGCTGTTTTACCTGTTATTTCACTATATCACAATTCCAGTGGGTCAGAAGTTTACATAAACTAAGTTGACTGCCTTTTAAACAGCTTGGAAAATTCCAGAAAATTATGTCATGGCTTTAGAAGCTTATGATAGGCTAATTTACATAATTTTAGTCAAATTGGAGGTGTACCTGTGGATGTATTTCAAGGCCTTCCTTCAAACTTAGTGCCTCTTGGCTCGACATCATGGGAAAATCAAAAGAAAAATCAGCCAATACCCCTGAAGGTACCACATTCATCTGTACTAACAATAGTACGCAAGTATAAACCCCATGGGACCACGCAGCCGTCATACCGCTCAGGAAGGAGACACGTTCTGTCTCCTAGAGATGAACGTACTTTGGTGAGAAAAATGCAACTCAATCCCAGAACAACAGCAAAGGACCTTGTGAAGATGCTGGAGGAAACGGGTACAAAAGTATCTATATCCACAGTAAAACAAGTCCTATATCGACATAACCTGAAAGGCCCTCAGCAAGGAAGAAGCCACTGCTCCTAAACCACCATAAAAAATCCAGACTACGGTTTGCAACTGCACATGGGGACAATGATCATACTTTTTGGAGAAATGTCCTCTGGTCTGATGAAACAACAATAGAACTGTTTGGCCGTAACGACCATCGTTATGTTTGGAGGAAAAAGGGGGAGGCTTGCAAGCCCGAAGAACACCATCCCAACCGTGAAGCACGGGGGTGACAGCATCATATTGTGGGGGTGCTTTGCTGCAGGAGGGACTGGTGCACTTCACAAAATAGATGGCATCAGGAGGAAGGAAAATGATGTGGATATATTGAAACGTCTCAAGACATCAGTCAGGAAGTTAAAGCTTGGTCGCAAATGGGTCTTCCAAATGGACAACTGAGTTTAAATGTATTTGGCTGAGGTGTATAAACCTCTGAGCCAAAGGAGCAAAAAGGTTAATTTCCCACCCTGGTTGTGAGATCTGATCATCTACAGCGCAACTCCAACACAGAGGACCTGGAACAAACCCAGACAGAGCATCAGCGATAACAGTACATACCTGTTTGTTGAACTGCATGATTCCCAAGGTGGGGAAGACCCATGCAGAGGCTGGAGGGATGATCTCAGCATCAGCAAAGCTCACCCACTGAAGCACCTGGGACTGGGCCTGGGGACTGCTGCCACGCAGAGCCTCATTGCTCACTGGAGGAGAAGACAGTCCATTAGATGAGAATATGGGCACAGATCTTTACAGGTCAAAGGGAAGTGAATACTAACAAAATATTGTACGATCTGCATTTTTTCAAATCCATGTTTACAAAGGTGGATATGACGCATTGGTGGACTTTTCAGCCCAGTGGCATTTCTTAGAAAACACAGTCTAGTGATGAAAACCCAGATACAGTAAAGTAGGGCTTTTCCACTGGTAGTACTCCATAAACACCCTGATGTTATACCAGGGACATTGATTTTCTATTGCTAAGGATGGAACTAGTGACTTGTGAACAGCAGAATAAACCTGTGAATCATCTAAACCAGAGCTCACCATTGATCTCCAAGCCATTCCTAGTCAATAGCCAAACATTTGTAAAAAACAACAATAAAGCCTTGTGGCCCGGAGAGAAAATCAGGTGCACTATAGGCCACCGCTGGCCAATCAGATTACCTTGTCTGCAGTAACATTGCAGGAATAAAAGAAAGCTTCAGCAAAGTTGATACTGAGATTTCAAAACCATGACTAGAGAGACTCGACGAATACAGCAAAAAGCTGCTGATTGTATGAGTGACTTCATGTTGAAGTTCTTACTCAGCCCTGTCAACATTCTGCATTCAACACTTTCATAAACCATAAAATGAGTATTCTTCCTGTTTCCATTCAGCGCTACAAGAAGCACTGCAGCAGTAATGAATGAGTAGGACAGTGTAGCGATTGGCTTATGTTATTAGCAGCTTGGGTCTTTTTTTAATATCGAGGAATATTTCACTTTCTCTGTTCGTAGGAGTAACAACATGAATTTATGCATGAGGCAGAAACATGCGGTGCGAATCGAGTTTTGCCGTCAGCTGGAAGACGGTGTCCCTTTTTGGTCAGAGTCAGTGGAGGAAAGGGAGAGGAGGGATGTTGAGAGGCGGACCCTGAGTCTTCTGCTCTCTCCCTCTGCTGACACTGACCATCAAATGCAGGCACCATCAGCCCAGTAAAATAAAAAGCAAATTATTTAAATGTATGCTCACTTAGCTGTGCCTTGCAAATAATACAATAACGGATCTATTACCAGTAAAGCATACCTCAAATGTTGAAATATATATAAAACATTTTAATGGCCCAAACAACAATGCATTGGCAGGGCAATGCAAGCAAATAACCCCTGCTCTAGAAGGACACTCAAACCACCACCGTTCTCTAGTTTACTAGTTACCACCGTTCTCTAGTTTACTAGTTACCACCGTTCTCTAGTTTACTAGTTACCACCGTTCTCTAGTTTACTAGTTACCACCGTTCTCTAGTTTACTAGTTACCACCGTTCTCTAGTTTACTAGTTACCACCGTTCTCTAGTTTACTAGTTACCACCGTTCTCTAGTTTACTAGTTACCACAGTTCTCTAGTTTACTAGTTACCACCGTTCTCTAGTTTACTAGTTACCACCGTTCTCTAGTTTACTAGTTACCACCGTTCTCTAGTTTACTATTTACCACCGTTCTCTAGTTTACTATTTACCACCGTTCTCTAGTTTACTATTTACCACCGTTCTCTAGTTTACTATTTACCACCGTTCTCTAGTTTACTATTTACCACCGTTCTCTAGTTTACTATTTACCACCGTTCTCTAGTTTACTATTTACCACCGTTCTCTAGTTTACTATTTACCACCGTTCTCTAGTTTACTATTTGACGAGGGAATTCCCGCCCTCAGTGGACGCAAACACAGCGTGTGACGTCATCCACTCTGTTATCGCGAGGTTACAGACAGCGCATCCCAGCGCCTTCTTTCCCATTTCGGGGGATTTTAACCTTGCATCTCTCTCAATGCTGCCCACGTTCAAACAGTTTGTGAAGTTCCCAACCAGGAATAATAAAACTCTGGACTTGTTATATGTTAATGTGAAGGATGCATACAACTCCACTGCACTCCCACCCCTGGCTTTCACCACCAACCAAGTGAAGAGAGAGCTGGAGAGACTAGATCAGTGGAAAGCGGCGGGCCCTGATGGCATCAGCCCAAGGGTGCTTAGGGTCTGTGCTGACCAATTGTGTGGAATACTCCAGCAACCCTTCAACCTTAGGCTGAGCCTGGAAAGGGTCCCAGTGCCCAAGAAGGCACACCCCACTGTTCTGAATGACACCTCGCTCACAGACCCCTGGTGTGTACATCACTGGACCCCTGCAGTTCACATATCAGCGCAAAATCGGGGTGGATGATGCAATCATCTACCTTCTGCAGAAGGCCAACTCTCACCTGCACAACGCAGGTTGCACTGTGAGGGTTATGTTTTTTGACTTCTCCAGTGCCTTCAATACCATTCAGCCCCTGCTACTGGGTGAGAAGATGAAGACGAAAGTGGAAGCATCCTTAATGTCCCGGGTTACGGACCAAACCCTGCATGAGGGCAGCTATCAATGAAGAGGGTAGCAGGCCAACCCTGTCTTAAAGGATCAAAATCATCCATCTTCAGGCAGAACATGTGGAAGGGCTAGAATACATACAGTACAGCCAAGTCCTAAATGACACCATATTCCCTTTATAGTGCACTACCCTATGGCCCCTGGTCAAAAGTAGTGCACTATAGAGAATAGGGTGCCATTGAGGACATTCCTCAGAAAAAGATGGGTTGGGAAAAGCAGACTTACGGTAGTGAGCAATGGCATTACTCTCGAAAAGACAGAAGCCGTCATCGCCCTGAAAAGCTGGAACCTGATGAGGTGGACAGTTTAAAAAGGAAAACAGATCAGTCATTTATTTGATTAGCTTGAGTCTATTTTCAACAGCTGTCCCTAGACGTGCAACAAAAAACCATTTTGTTTTCTTTATGGGAAAATATAGCATTGATATGAAACCCATGTTCAATCTAGCTTAGGCACCAGTCTGTGCCATCATGCCTCTCCTTGCTGCGTTTGGCATGACAAGAGTTGATATGACAGCACAAAGAGATCTGGGATCAGGCTACATTCAACCCAGAAGTCTTAAAATAGTCAATGTTAACATCTGATGCTCAGGGTTAAAAAGCTTAATAAAACTTATTATTTCAAGTGAAGAAATTAAAAACATAATTTTGGGAATATAGGCCTACTACCACAGACAATACAAAATATTATCATCCAAGTATGTGTACACGGTGAGCAGGTAGCCTAGCGGTGGGAAGGCAGGTAGCCAAGCGGTGGGCCAGTAACCGAAACCCCAATTTATCCTGCAAGTCTGCTAAATGACTAACATGGTAATGTAACCATGGTAATATACCAAGTGGCACCCTATAACCTATATAGGGTCCTGGTAAAAAGTAGTGCACTGTGTAAGGAATAGGGTGCCATTTAAGACACATCCCACTACAAAACGGATGCAAAAACTGACCTTGCCCAAGGGGAAGTTGTTGAGGAAGGTGGGGGTACGGTTTGTCTGCCCGAAGGTGAAGGCAGGGGCGCTGCTGGCCACCTTAGAGATAGGAGACGATACTTTATTAATCCTAAGGGGAAATTAGACTGCATTTACTCAGGGAGTTCAATTCTGATATTTTGCCCAATTAGTGGCAAAATAGCTGATTGGTCAAATGACCAATTAGTGGCAAAATATCATAATTGGGCTGTCTGTGTAAACAGAGACGTAGTGTGTCATCCTTACAGCCATAGTAAAACAATATAAATACATTTAAAAAAACAATCACAGGACAATAAGAATACATATGATAAGGCAGGTTAAACGTGTAGTGTTGTACCTTGAGGCGTGCACCACTGTACTGGGCTGCAATCTGAGCCTTGAAGGCTCTCCAGTTCTCTGGATACGTGTACAGAGTCTGTGGCATGGAGGACAGAAAACCATCACAACTAAACTCGGCAAAAAAAAGAAACGTCCCTTCTTCAGGACCCTGTCTTTCAAAGATAATTCGTAAAAATCCAAATAATTCACAGATCTTCATTGTAAAGGGGTTAAACACTGTTTCCCATGCTTGTTGAATGAACCATAAACAATTCATGAACATGCACATCTGGAACGGTCATTAAGACACTAACAGTTTACAGACGGTAGGCAATTAAGGTCACAGTTATGAAAACTTAGTTTCTACTGACTCTGAAAAACACAAAGAAAGATGCCCAGGGTCCCTGCTCATCTGCGTGAATGTGCCTTAGGCATGCTGCAAGGAGGCATGAGGACTGCAGATGTGGCCAGGGCAATAAATTGCAATGTCCGTACTGTGAGACGCCTAAGACTGAGCTACAGGGAGACGGACAGCTGATCGTCCTTGCAGTGGCAGACCACGTGTAACAACACCTGCACAGGATCGGTAGATCCAAACATCACAACAACTGCCCGAGTTACACCAGGAACGCACAATCCCTCCATCACAGCAAGAACCCGGCAAATCTGGTGCAGTCCATGAGATTCTGACCCCCCCCCCCTTTGTTCAGGGACACATTATTCAATTTCTGTTAGTCACATGTATGTGTGTAACTTGTTCAGTTTCTCTCAGTTGTTGAATCTTGTCATGTTCATACAAATATTTACACGTTAGGTTTGCTTAAAAACAAACGTGGCTGGATGCTGTTCAAGAGTTAAGGTGAACTCATCTTCTCGAATCCCACGGCCATAAAACTATAGAGGTAAGATATACTTAAAACATATAAACACAACATTAAATTCTCTGGCAACAGCTCATGCCAATTGCAAGTTCCCTCAACTTAAGACATGTGTGGCATTGTTGTATGACAAAACTGCACATTTTAGAGTGGCCTTTTATTGTCCCCAGCACAAGGTGCACCTGTGTAATGATTATGCTGTTTAATCAGCTTCTTAATATGACACACCTGTTAGGTGGATGGACTATCTTGGCAAAGGAGAAATGCTCCTTAACAGGGCTGTAAAACAAACTTGTGCACATCATTTAAGTGAAATACGCTTTTAGTGAGTTTGGAAAATGTCTAGGAATGTTTATTTCATCTCATGAAATATGTGACCAACGCGTTACATGTTTATATTTTTGTTCAGTGTATTTAGCCAACTAGCCACAATTAAGCTACCCATAGACTCCGGATGGCAATATCTGGATGATTTGATTATCAAATAAAAACTCTAAATATGCCATGACACGCAGGATGTATAAAATCGCCTGCAAGGAATGATCATTCATTATACGTCACGGACTCTGAACAACCCAACGTGGCACAAGGCACTGAAAGAGGCGTCATTTTACTACCAACGCTATTACGCTGCATCATCAAGAACGACTATGAAAAAGGTGCAAATAAACATGGCAATAGAGTTTAAAGGGGCTACATATTTCAGATGCACTAAAGTGTAGTGGATAAGTGGATGGATGGGGCAGATTTTCTACAGATGATTGTTGAAACGCAAGTAAAGATTGTGACAAGGCATCTCTCCAGTTTACTCACCCCTGCCGCCATCTTTAGGACGAGAAAAAGGAAGAACGATGGCGCGCACCAGTGACGTATTTACTTGCTGTTGGGGCTCGTCGCTGAAAACAAACGTTGACTGAAAATAAATGGCCTTTTGACCAAATAGGAAAACATGGACTCTGTGGACACACAATTTCTATAAAATGTATTTAATTTTCTAAGTAGGTTTCAATGAATTTCCATTGATTGAATGTGATGGATAACTATGTATCCCATTTGTTATTTGTGTGTATTTATAATTGTAAAAAGCACAACACCAGGTCGCAGTTGTAAATGAGAACTTGTTCTCAACTGACCTACCTGGTTAAATAAAGGTGAAATAAAAAAATAAAAAATAAAACACATACAAAATGGAGCAGACCTCAAGGCTCAACATATTTTTCAATGACATAACATTCAAGGGAGACAAGGTCAACATCAACAAAAAATAATTTATTTCAGTTCTCAAGTTGTAGGAATACAATAGAAAATGAAGGGTAACTCAAGACGATACAGTAGCGTTTAATACGGCAACATAACCAACTGCTTATCAACAGGCTACGTGTGGTTTCATACTGTGTCAGACGATCATTGTCCTTCCCCATTGAGTACAGGACTTGAACATTTGCAGCAATACCACATTACCAAGCTAGAAAAATATTTGTATTGACAATACTGTAATGTAGAGGAATAAACACAAAATATGAGAGATGTATGTTGATACACCAGCACAGCCCTGCAGGGACATCAGCTGACAAGACCTGAGAAACAGAGAGAAAAAAATCATTACAGATCGATTCAATCTTTCAAACATTTCTTTGACATCTATGAAAGATGACTAATAAAAGAGAAAACGCCAACATACCCAGGTAATCGTCCATGAGGGATCCAATGGCAAACTGAAAGAGGAAAGCAAATATTCAACGTTACAACTTGCAGGGCTCTTTATAGAGATGAGACTATGGAAATATCTCAGACTTTAGAAAGCTAGCAGTGGCTTGCAATCTGTGAGGATATATAGGGATATCAGGTAGCATTTTCTCAAACTTTAGATAGCTAGCGGTGGCTTGCAATCTGTGAGGATATATAGGGATATCAGGTAGCATTTTCTCAAACTTTAGATAGCTAGCGGTGGCTTGCAATCTGTGAGGATATATAGGGATATCAGGTAGCATTCTTAGTTGATGGTGATTTGATTTTTACTCACAATGTCATTTTTATCCACTCTTGTTCCTACGATCTTCAATCGAATCTCATCATCCTGTTGGATTACAATGTCCTAATGTGGAGAACACAGAATCCTTAATAAGAGGACATGTATCCAAGAGTTGTGTTCACTAAATATTCATTTTCAAAAAACGACAACCACTATCTAGTGAAGAGCAGGGCAGGTTTGAGGTCTTACCTCATCAGTGGTCTTATAACAGGGAGGATTTGAGTTGGGGTCAAACTCCATCTCTGAGGGAATGGACTGCAGAAACAGAATGTGACCAGGTTGACATTTAAGAGTTTATCAATAAAAGCATTCAACAACAAAAGAGAAATGTTCACGTGGACCTACATGACGAGAGATGAAACAGGACATGGGGCCGATCTCTGTGAAAAGGCCAACCTGAAAAGAACGTAACATCTTGTATTAATTTAACCACACCATGAAAACAATCTATTCTTGTCAATCCTTATTCAGATCTTAATGAGACCAAATGTGTCCCAAATGGCACCCTGTGGTCTCTGTTCAAATGTAGTGCACTATAAAGGGAATAAGGGTGTTATTTTTTTGACAGTCTTTGAATAACTAACCCCTTCCACTAATATTTTGACAGTCTATGAATAACTAACCCCTTCCACTCAGATTGACAGTCTTTGAATAACTAACCCCTTCCACCCAGATTTTGCATAATTCTACTGATAGTTAAATAAACTGTCCCAATGTTTCAGAGTGATCCACACCAGATACAGGTATAAGCTTATGGATGCTCAATCCACCATCCTCTGTAATCTCAGACGTCCAGAAATACACTGGGGGCCAAAAGTTAGGAATATTACTCCTTCAAGGGTTTTCTTTATTTGCACTATTTTTACATTGTAGAATAAAAGAGAAGACATAAAAACTATGACATAACACATATGGAATCATGTAGTAACCAAAAACGTGTTAAACAAATCAAAATATATTTAATATTCTTCAAATAGCCACCTTTGCACACTCTTGGCATTCTCTCAACCAGCTTCACCTGGAATGCTTTTCCATCAGTCTTGAAGGAGTTCCCACATATGCTGAGCACTTGTTGGCTGCTTTTCTTTCACTGCGGTCCGACTCATACCAAACCATCTATATTTGGTTGAGGTTGGAACCAAAAATCTAAAATTTGGACTCCAGACCAAAGGACAAATTTCCACCGGTCTAATGTCCATTGCTCGTGTTTCTTGACCCAAGAAAGTCTCTTCTTATTATTGGTGTCCTTTAGTAGTGGTTTCTTTGCAGCAATTCGACCATGAAGGCCTGATTCACACCTCGTCTCCTCTGAACAGTTGATGTTGAGATGTGTCCGTTAATTGAACTCTGTGAAGCATTTATTTGGGCTGCAATCTGAGGCTGGTAAAACTCTAATGAACTTGTCCTCTGCAGCAGAGGTATTTCTGGGTCTTCCATTCCTGTGGCGGTCCTCATGAAGCTGGTTGAGAGAATGCCATGAGTGTGCAAAGCGGTCATCAAGGCAAAGGGTGGCTACTTTTAAGAATCTCAAATATATTTAGATTTGTTTAACACTTTTTTGGTTACTACATGATTCCATATGTGTTATGTCATAGTTCTGATGTCTTCACTTTTATTCTACAATGTAAAAAATAGTGCAAATAAAGAAAAACCCTTGAATTAGTAATATTCCAAACTTTTGGCCCCCATCTACATCTCAGTCTATCTTCCACTGTCCCAGTTCACTGAACCACTCAGGTTTCTGTCAGCACTCAACGTTTTCATGCAACCTCTGATTCTTCCCATTGGGACATCATGTAGGTCTAGGTACCGTAAATGTGTATTTTGTTGTACCATTGTACCTATTCTTTGGTACCGAGAACATTGAATTTAACCCACGGGTGATTTTATTTTATTTGTCACCCCTTCAAGGTTGTTTATTTATATTTTGTATTATTAAATTGTTGGACATAAGAATGTAAAAACACCAGCAAATCAAGTGATTGTAATATTGGAAGTCTGTTCCAAAGTATTTCCACGCATAAAAGAGAGATGTGGAATTGTATACAAATTAAGCAAGGTTTGAAATGATTATGTTTTATTCAAATATATCTGTTGGGGCTTCTTGAAGTCAATTTGCAGTCTACAAACGATTTGTAATCTATTTGATGACCCCTGATAGAGAGTATAGGTTTCCATTTGGGACGTAGCCTTTGTTTCGTTTCCTTACTTTGTTGACCTGGGTGACCACGGCATCTACAACCTCGCCTTTGAATGGACGGAAGACAATAGCCTTGTACTTGACGGGGTAAAGAACGAATCCCCTGCCTGGTTGGATGACACCTGCACCAATGTTGTCAATGGTGGTCACCGCAATGACAAATCCATATCTGAAACAGAGTTATCTTCATTAACTGAGCAAGAAAATCAACTTGTTAATGGTCAAAACAAACCAACACAGTGTTGTGAAAGTGTGCTAACTGTAAAGACATTTTGTGGTCTCTTATCTACATTGAAATGTAGCCTGGAGTCCACACGGATTATCACTTAGCAATACTTAAGAGTGGGTTCCAGGTTAATGAAAGGGAAGCTTCCCTGGTTCAATACCACTCACTTTCCTGTGCATGTTCCCTCCACTTCTGTGAAGAGCTTCTGTTTCACAGTGTTCAGGAGGTTGGGACCAAAGTACCGAGGGTGGAGCAGGATCTCATGCTCCAGGGAAATCTGTAAATTATTTAAAAATATATTTAGTTATGGTAGTTTATTATTATTTTTGAACAATAGATAATTTAGTACTGAACAGTCGTACTGTTTATTGCTGAGAATGCCAGCACTTAACGTTACTTTCATCTAATCTAAGTAACATGTAGCTATCTGATTCATAACTGGTTTTAAACTATCATCACCAGACACGTATCAAACCGTCAAATATGCAGAACTATTATGGACGTTGATTTGTTTGTTTTCATTTTGGCAACAGTTAGTTAAGAGAGATGTTAGCTAGATAGCTGGCCAGCCGGCTAACAAAATTAGCACTACCGATAAGAGTTAAGACATGCTGGTGTTTTTTATCGTCACAAGATCATACAAATTAACTACTTACATGATAAAACATGATTTCCCGCTCACTCTTTCTTGATTTTAGTCTTCTGTTTCAGAAAGGAATTAATATTTTAAAAACTATTAAGTCCAGCGGCAAATCATAGGAAGATGGTAACGTTTGACCTCTGGAAGAAGTTGTACTTCCGGAGCAGAAGATTCCCGTGTCGTCGGATTTCAAAATAAAAGCCCCGTGTATCTTTCATCAGCTTAAAACAGACCGGATAATAAACACCACAGTTTTTTCTCCAATAATATGATCACTGATTATGATAGAAGACAAGGATTCGTGGGCTTAAAAATAACAAAAACAAATAATAACAAATATATTTAATTTCAAGAACAAGCATTTAGTTGAAACATCTTTGGTTGTAAACAGTATCAACAAATGATGTAACACAAAAATGCACCCTGCATGACACTGACAGGTCATCAGTCTTTCACCTTATAGACAACACATGCCTCGAGTCACTGACAAAGGAAAAACGATAAAAAACAACAAAACTTAATTCATTCAATATCGACACTTCCCATTCAGAAGAAAAAGGTTACAGCAAATAGCTCAAGTATAAAATATGTATACACCAAAAATTGCAAATATATACAGTCAAACGCTGCGCTTAATAGAACAGAATCATCAAATGTATGTGGTTTAAAAAAAAAAAAAAAACTAAGCAATGCAATGGAGGCGCATGCTCTTTGGATAGGCAGCATACTGAGTGCCAGTGAAAGTATATGCCAAAACAATTACCTAAAACTACTTTGGGTCTGCGTCCCAAACGGCACCGACTCTTTTCCCTACATAGTGCTCTATTTTCTTTAGTCAAACGTAGTGCACTATATAGAGGATATGGTGGCATTTTGGATGCAGACGTGCGTCATCTCCGTTAGCATCATCTACCACAGTGTTTGGCATCTTCATTAGAAAGTGTTTGGGCGTATTGAGATGTCCAGTCCCTTAAGAAGACCTCCTGTAGCTGGGGCTGTAAACTCCTCTGGCCCTCTCCCACCACAGAACCGGTCTGGTTCACCACCAGCCCAACACCTGCAGTGTGGGTGAAATAGTTCTCTGACCAGTTGGAGGTTCCTGTGTTCACACAATACAAGATACCAGTTAGTGCATTGATATGGCAGGTGAACATTTCTGTGTAGATCAGAATGCAATGTGATGTTTATACTGTAAAAATATGGATGCAGCAGAATCAAATCCATAAAACCACAGACATTTTGTCCAACGAGTAGTGATCCTGATGTACAGTACCTATATAGATGACTCGGTCTGTCACCATGTACTTAGCATGGTTCACTCTTGAGAAGGGGATCTTCTTCTGCTCTGCTGTTGAAGGCACCTCAAACACTTTCTGTAGGACACGTCATGGAAATAGGACATTAACTACAACAACCGAATGCAAAACTAGAAAAAGGTACATTTCCTGAAGAAAATTGTGTGCTTGCTTTCAGCTGTATTTTAATAGTTTAAAAAAGGTGGAGAAATGTAAACAGCAAACGTACCACATTGATGTTGCATCCCAGGGGAGGTCTGTTGAGGACGGTCAGAGACTGTAGGAAGAGGAACATGGAGCCTGGAGAGTGTGACCAACAGCTCACTAGAAGGTTGACTTCTATCCCTCGAGTACACGCTGCTGCCCGTATGGCTGAGTCAATCACAGGCCAGAACCTAATACATAAATGCACCTGATTGGTTAGAGGTTTAAAACATATACACAACATACATCCAAATGAAAACATCTGATACACCGGTTACATAAAGTCAGAGCATCATTAAGGTGTGAATCCTAATTTTCACTTAAGTTGAAATTTTTCACTCAGGCATTGATGTCAATGGGAGAAGTGAAAATTCTACTGAAGTGGAAGTTAGGATTCTCCAGAGTATGGACAGTCACCTGAGTGGTTCAGTGAACTGGGACAGTGGAAGATAGTCCATGACTGAGATGTAGACATATTGCTGGGCGTCTGCGATGACAGAGAGGATGGTGGATAGATCGTCTGAGCGTCCATAAGCTGATATCTGGGGAGGAGCGCTCTGAAAAAAGGACAGTTTGTTCAACTATCAGTAGCATTATGAAACATATTAGTGGAAGGGGTTAGTTAGTCAAAGACTGTGTCCCAAATTACACTATTTCCTCCCATAGGGCTCTGGTCAAAAGTAGTGCACTATGTAGGGAATAGGGTGCCATTTGGGATGCAGATTCTAGATGATCCAACTCACAGAGAGATATACTCGTGCAGGGACTCCA
Organism: Thymallus thymallus; assembly: GCA_023634145.1. Classification (NCBI taxonomy): domain Eukaryota; kingdom Metazoa; phylum Chordata; class Actinopteri; order Salmoniformes; family Salmonidae; genus Thymallus; species Thymallus thymallus. Next base: position 31,010,398 of record CM042384.1, read on the forward strand.
TTGAGTTTGAGATTCAATGGGTGCTTGGCGCTAGAGAGGGCAGAGTATCGGGCCGGCCAGAAGGGGGGTAAGGAACCATTTTTCTGAGCACCGATGTTCCAGTACACCCCGAAAATCCTTGACGCATCACGCGCCAAGCAGCTGCAGTCCTCCAGGGAAACTCCCACCTCCTTCACCTGAGATGAACAGAGATGATCAATCAATGCATTGGAAGATAAGGAGATGCATTAACTCTTAAACGGCTCATATTGTATACAGCCGGGACTCCAAACTGACATGTTGTTTCACCAGTTTCCCTGCTCATTAGTTCAGATTCCAGGCTGTTTTCTATAAAAGCAAATGACCCAGAGAGGAGGGTGTTATATCAGTACTTTAGGAAGTACCTGTGTGAGGGACCGCCAGTCCATGTTGGCGCTGCCCAGATAGAGGTGTTTCTGATCCACGACCCACAGCTTGGTGTGGATGACACCTCCTGTCACTGACTGAAGGTCCACCTCCCGTACCTCTGCACCTGAATAACACAGATAGGAAGCAGAGGTTAGACACACACAATAAGCAATTCTAAAAATCTATTGTTTGAAAGATATTCTAACATTGGCGTTTACATTTTCGGTCATTTAGCTGTTGGTCTTATCAAGAGAGAATACAGTCATTCCACTTAACTAAGGTAGGATAGACAACCACATATCACAGTCATTCCATTCAACTAAGGTAGGATGGACAACGACATATAGTCCATTTGCAAGTAATTTACAGAATACATGCATAACATGAAAAACAAATCCCATGAGAGAAGACCAGAGGGACCCGTTGTGGCATCAGATGTACAAGCTGCTGTACCTGTTCTAGCTAAATCAGCCGTGTCTCGAGTATCAGTCTGAGGACCATTAACAGCAATCTGAAGTTTCACTCCTTTTGCTTCAAGTTCCATCAGCTGCTTGAAGACCTGTTTTCCCTGTAAAACACATGCATGACAAAGCAATCCCCACACGTTGCATCAAAATAGAACGGATCAGTGAGAGAACAGTGCAACGGTACAGCTCTCCTCAACATCCACGGGTGCTCTTGGAATGGGGAAGTAATTTGAGATTCTGATAATGATTATGTGATTCATTTGTATATCATTATCAAAACACAAATTAATAGATGAAAATGTTTTCCTTTAAAAAAATACAAATAAAATAGTAAACCCCAAAAATCAACCCTTTTCTCCTCCTACCTGTACATCACTAGGCTCTGTGAGTCCCAGGTCAGTGTCTCGGAGGGTGAAGTAGAAAGCAGCTATGTCCACAGAGCTGTTGGCCCCGGACAGTAGGTTAGTCCATGTCTCAGAGATGCTTGGCAGGGATGAGGAATCCGGGGGGTAGAAAAGACCTTCAGGGATGCTCTCCACCAGGCTCACACTGATTAGAGAAGATCAAAACATTCAGCAATTCAATTCAAACAACTGTACTGGTCTTCTATTAGGGCTACAGCAGTGCTTCAGACACATGCCGATTCTATTAGGGCTACAGCAGTGCTTCAGACACATGCCGATTCTATTAGGGCTACAGCAGTGCTTCAGACACATGCCAATTCTGTTAGGGCTACAGCAGTGCTTCAGACACATGCCAATTCTATTAGGGCTACAGCAGTGCTTCAGACACATGCCAATTCTGTTAGGGCTACAGCAGTGCTTCAGACACATGCCAATTCTGTTAGGGCTACAGCAGTGCTTCAGACACATGCCAATTCTGTTAGGGCTACAGCAGTGCTTCAGACACATGCCAATTCTGTTAGGGCTACAGCAGTGCTTCAGACACATGCCAATTCTGTTAGGGCTACAGCAGTGCTTCAGACACATGCCAATTCTGTTAGGGCTACAGCAGTGCTTCAGACACATGCCAATTCTGTTAGGGCTACAGCAGTGCTTCAGACACATGCCAATTCTGTTAGGGCTACAGCAGTGCTTCAGACACATGCCAATTCTGTTAGGGCTACAGCAGTGCTTCAGACACATGCCAATTCTGTTAGGGCTACAGCAGTGCTTCAGACACATGCCAATTCTGTTAGGGCTACAGCAGTGCTTCAGACACATGCCAATTCTGTTAGGGCTACAGCAGTGCTTCAGACACATGCCAATTCTGTTAGGGCTACAGCAGTGCTTCAGACACATGCCAATTCTGTTAGGGCTACAGCAGTGCTTCAGACACATGCCAATTCTGTTAGGGCTACAGCAGTGCTTCAGACACATGCCAATTCTGTTAGGGCTACAGCAGTGCTTCAGACACATGCCAATTCTGTTAGGGCTACAGCAGTGCTTCAGACACATGCCAATTCTGTTAGGGCTACAGCAGTGCTTCAGACACATGCCAATTCTGTTAGGGCTACAGCAGTGCTTCAGACACATGCCAATTCTGTTAGGGCTACAGCAGTGCTTCAGACACATGCCAATTCTGTTAGGGCTACAGCAGTGCTTCAGACACATGCCAATTCTGTTAGGGCTACAGCAGTGCTTCAGACACATGCCAATTCTGTTAGGGCTACAGCAGTGCTTCAGACACATGCCAATTCTGTTAGGGCTACAGCAGTGCTTCAGACACATGCCAATTCTGTTAGGGCTACAGCAGTGCTTCAGACACATGCCAATTCTGTTAGGGCTACAGCAGTGCTTCAGACACATGCCAATTCTGTTAGGGCTACAGCAGTGCTTCAGACACATGCCAATTCTGTTAGGGCTACAGCAGTGCTTCAGACACATGCCAATTCTGTTAGGGCTACAGCAGTGCTTCAGACACATGCCAATTCTGTTAGGGCTACAGCAGTGCTTCAGACACATGCCAATTCTGTTAGGGCTACAGCAGTGCTTCAGACACATGCCAATTCTGTTAGGGCTACAGCAGTGCTTCAGACACATGCCAATTCTGTTAGGGCTACAGCAGTGCTTCAGACACATGCCAATTCTGTTAGGGCTACAGCAGTGCTTCAGACACATGCCAATTCTGTTAGGGCTACAGCAGTGCTTCAGACACATGCCAATTCTGTTAGGGCTACAGCAGTGCTTCAGACACATGCCAATTCTGTTAGGGCTACAGCAGTGCTTCAGACACATGCCAATTCTGTTAGGGCTACAGCAGTGCTTCAGACACATGCCAATTCTGTTAGGGCTACAGCAGTGCTTCAGACACATGCCAATTCTGTTAGGGCTACAGCAGTGCTTCAGACACATGCCAATTCTGTTAGGGCTACAGCAGTGCTTCAGACACATGCCAATTCTGTTAGGGCTACAGCAGTGCTTCAGACACATGCCAATTCTGTTAGGGCTACAGCAGTGCTTCAGACACATGCCAATTCTGTTAGGGCTACAGCAGTGCTTCAGACACATGCCAATTCTGTTAGGGCTACAGCAGTGCTTCAGACACATGCCAATTCTGTTAGGGCTACAGCAGTGCTTCAGACACATGCCAATTCTGTTAGGGCTACAGCAGTGCTTCAGACACATGCCAATTCTGTTAGGGCTACAGCAGTGCTTCAGACACATGCCAATTCTGTTAGGGCTACAGCAGTGCTTCAGACACATGCCAATTCTGTTAGGGCTACAGCAGTGCTTCAGACACATGCCAATTCTGTTAGGGCTACAGCAGTGCTTCAGACACATGCCAATTCTGTTAGGGCTACAGCAGTGCTTCAGACACATGCCAATTCTGTTAGGGCTACAGCAGTGCTTCAGACACATGCCAATTCTGTTAGGGCTACAGCAGTGCTTCAGACACATGCCAATTCTGTTAGGGCTACAGCAGTGCTTCAGACACATGCCAATTCTGTTAGGGCTACAGCAGTGCTTCAGACACATGCCAATTCTGTTAGGGCTACAGCAGTGCTTCAGACACATGCCAATTCTGTTAGGGCTACAGCAGTGCTTCAGACACATGCCAATTCTGTTAGGGCTACAGCAGTGCTTCAGACACATGCCAATTCTGTTAGGGCTACAGCAGTGCTTCAGACACATGCCAATTCTGTTAGGGCTACAGCAGTGCTTCAGACACATGCCAATTCTGTTAGGGCTACAGCAGTGCTTCAGACACATGCCAATTCTGTTAGGGCTACAGCAGTGCTTCAGACACATGCCAATTCTGTTAGGGCTACAGCAGTGCTTCAGACACATGCCAATTCTGTTAGGGCTACAGCAGTGCTTCAGACACATGCCAATTCTGTTAGGGCTACAGCAGTGCTTCAGACACATGCCAATTCTGTTAGGGCTACAGCAGTGCTTCAGACACATGCCAATTCTGTTAGGGCTACAGCAGTGCTTCAGACACATGCCAATTCTGTTAGGGCTACAGCAGTGCTTCAGACACATGCCAATTCTGTTAGGGCTACAGCAGTGCTTCAGACACATGCCAATTCTATTAGGGCTACAGCAGTGCTTCAGACACATGCCAATTCTGTTAGGGCTACAGCAGTGCTTCAGACACATGCCAATTCTGTTAGGGCTACAGCAGTGCTTCAGACACATGCCAATTCTGTTAGGGCTACAGCAGTGCTTCAGACACATGCCAATTCTGTTAGGGCTACAGCAGTGCTTCAGACACATGCCAATTCTGTTAGGGCTACAGCAGTGCTTCAGACACATGCCAATTCTGTTAGGGCTACAGCAGTGCTTCAGACACATGCCAATTCTGTTAGGGCTACAGCAGTGCTTCAGACACATGCCAATTCTGTTAGGGCTACAGCAGTGCTTCAGACACATGCCAATTCTGTTAGGGCTACAGCAGTGCTTCAGACACATGCCAATTCTGTTAGGGCTACAGCAGTGCTTCAGACACATGCCAATTCTGTTAGGGCTACAGCAGTGCTTCAGACACATGCCAATTCTGTTAGGGCTACAGCAGTGCTTCAGACACATGCCAATTCTGTTAGGGCTACAGCAGTGCTTCAGACACATGCCAATTCTGTTAGGGCTACAGCAGTGCTTCAGACACATGCCAATTCTGTTAGGGCTACAGCAGTGCTTCAGACATGCCAATTCTATTAGGGCTACAGCAGTGCTTCAGACACATGCCAATTCTATTAGGGCTACAGCAGTGCTTCAGACACATGCCAATTCTATTAGGGCTACAGCAGTGCTTCAGACACATGCCAATTCTATTAGGGCTACAGCAGTGCTTCAGACACATGCCAATTCTGTTAGGGCTACAGCAGTGCTTCAGACACATGCCAATTCTGTTAGGGCTACAGCAGTGCTTCAGACACATGCCAATTCTGTTAGGGCTACAGCAGTGCTTCAGACACATGCCAATTCTGTTAGGGCTACAGCAGTGCTTCAGACACATGCCAATTCTATTAGGGCTACAGCAGTGCTTCAGACACATGCCAATTCTGTTAGGGCTACAGCAGTGCTTCAGACACATGCCAATTCTGTTAGGGCTACAGCAGTGCTTCAGACACATGCCAATTCTGTTAGGGCTATAGCAGTGCTTCAGACACATGCCAATTCTGTTAGGGCTACAGCAGTGCTTCAGACACATGCCAATTCTATTAGGGCTACAGCAGTGCTTCAGACACATGCCAATTCTATTAGGGCTACAGCAGTGCTTCAGACACATGCCAATTCTATTAGGGCTACAGCAGTGCTTCAGACACATGCCAATTCTGTTAGGGCTACAGCAGTGCTTCAGACACATGCCAATTCTATTAGGGCTACAGCAGTGCTTCAGACACATGCCAATTCTATTAGGGCTACAGCAGTGCTTCAGACACATGCCAATTCTGTTAGGGCTACAGCAGTGCTTCAGACACATGCCAATTCTGTTAGGGCTACAGCAGTGCTTCAGACACATGCCAATTCTATTAGGGCTACAGCAGTGCTTCAGACACATGCCCTTGTTTGCACACACACTGGACTCTACACACTCACACTACAAATGCCCACACACATAACAGCACACACATGCATACTGACGCCACCCACTCACAACATACGCCGTTGCTAGTCACTTTACCCCACCTATATGTACAGTACATAGCTACCCCAATTACATCGTACCCCTGCATCCTATTACAGGTTAATGATGTTTGTCCCCCATGAGACACTGTAGACACGGAAGTCTATTTCAATTCCTATACAATCCCCAGAATGAATCTAAGATAAAATTGATTACAGATTTCTTAAGTTAACGTTTTATGTCAAATATGTTGTAGTTGTGCAATCTTACATCTAACTAAGGTGTTTGGTGCAGTATTTCTTAAGTTAAAAAAAATATGTGTGACGTGTTATTTTATGTAAATAGTCTGAGCTGCTGGGCAGGTCTGTCGCACTGCCTATGCAACTGGATAGAAAGCAATCACCACAGCTGTTCACCCCATGTTAGTGGACATGAACATGTCAAATCAAAACCCATCCTTAATTTACCTGTTGTGACTCATGGATGTTACATGCTCCGTTTTAGACCAGACTGACTTACTGACCAAAATGATCCCTTTACACGTTATAGTCAATTGTAACACTAGAATAACTGTTTCTGGCTCATAATGCCATTTAGGACGTTTTCAAAGGGATTTGTAGATCTGTCCTCTGTCCCAACATCCACCAAAAGCTGTGAAACAATGCATTACTTATAAATTACATATAAACTGATTTGTGAAGGGTCAAACAAAAAGGTGCAATTATCTTACAACACTTTTCTCACCGACAATCTGAGTTACAGTGGTCGTGTGGCACCCACAGTCCCTCCAGCCAGTGCAGCTCCAACTGTCCCATCAACTGTGACACCGACAGAGGCATCCCATAGTGCCAGACGTGTTGACCCAATCCCCCAATCACAAGCAGAGTGGAGGGGAAGAGGCAGAATAGTGCAAAGCTCCAGCACCACGATGTCTACAAATTGAAGAGTGAGATTTAAAACATGAGAAAGAGAACAGATCATGAAGGGATTAAAAGAACTACTACAAGAAGGGATATAGGAATGTTTGCATGTAATTTAGATTAGGCTGCTAAGATAAGATAATGACTATTATCCCATGGGGCCATTCTGTTTGTGGCTGTGCATAGCCTACATTCATACATTCAAAACAAAGCAAGCAGAGACAAAGGACATATACAATTGCAGACAATAAATACAATAAAGATTATTCCTAAGGTGTGTCTTCCCAAGATAGGTAATATCAAGAGTAAGAACTGACATCTAGACAGCTCACCTTGTTGGACTGACTGGATTTAGCTGTTCTCTGAGGCACTGCTCTGGGCGAGGGGACTGAAGTATTAGTTTTTCTCTGAGGCCCTGCTCTGGGCGAGGGGACTGAAGTATCAGGATCGATTGTATCCTTTGGGTTTTTGGACCATTTTCCTGAAATCTTCATTTTGTTGGCAGACTTGTCTTGATTCTCACCAACAACCTCAGATTCACTGAAGCTCTCAGTCTCAACACTGAACTTCTCAAGCTCCTTCTCCTCCAGTAATGGGGAGTCCAACCCATCTCCATCCTCGTCTAATAGACACTCAATCTCCACGTCCTCTGCCTCACAGGGAGTTTCCTCGTAGCATGTTTCCACATCACCATCATCAGGCTGATTCAGATCAGGCTCTTCCTCCTCCTCATCTTCAACTATCTCTACGGATTCCTCTTCAGCGTGACCAGAGGGGATTTCGCCCCTATCCATTCTAACCTCAGCCTCAAACTCTTCCTCTGTGCCCTTGTGCACCGTTTCAGTGGTGGTGAGGGATGCCTCCATTGGGTCATCATAGTCCCCTGCTTCAGCCCTGAGGGCCGGTCTGGGGGTTGCCGTCATGAGATGGAGCTGCGCCTGATCCCCCTCAGGTGGCGTAACACCCAGAGAGCTGGGGCTTTGCTCTGGGGAGCTAACAGCATGAGACAGGGTCTGAGGGTTGAGTTTATGTAGACGGACTGTAGGAAGAGGGAGACCCGTTTCTCTAATACTGGGCAGTTTTGATTTTGACATCTCTCCACTGCTGCTTGTTGAAGCTGCAACGGTTAAAGCTGCCTGGTTAGAATACTCTTTTCTGGTAATAGATGGGGCAGGTGGATCTGAGCTCTGACTGATGCTGGTAATAGATGGGGCAGGTGGATCTGAGCTCTGACTGATGCTGGTAATAGATGGGGCAGGTGGATCTCTGACTGGGCGTTTTTTGACTAATGTTTTGTGAAAAGCAGGGATTCGAGAGGCATGTTGTTGTTTCCTAGTTTTGCGTGAGTCTTCTTCATCCTCTTTTCTCTCAGAGTCTTCCTCTTGGTCCAACATCACAGTCCAATTCTTAGCTCCCTGTTTACAAATCATTTTCCCCAGGTCAGGAATGGAGAGAATATAAGAAATTAATAGTTTAAAATAGGAAAAACACTCACTCATCTTAGGTTGCTGGTTGCAGGTGTGTGTGAATAATTTGAAGATATCATAGATAACTAAAAGTGCCAGGGACGAGTGCAGTGTACAAGTCTTTTCAGTGTCACATCTAGTTTCAAAAGTATCAGAAAGCTAATTATCTATACATCGTAAAGACGTGTAATGATCTATACATCGTAAAGACGTGTAATGATCTATACATCCTAAAGACGTGTATTATTTAATATCCTGTGAGGAGTAGGCTAAATTATACAGGGCAAGGCCAAGTTGTGTCTACGGCAACAACAAAAAAACGTATATGCCTATGGTTAAAACCTACCATCACTTCCAGGTGGGAGTCCCCTGACAGCTTTGTGGTGGTGCCCTCTTCTGACAGGGCTGGAGAAAGATCATCATCATCCATCATAACGTTGTTCTGAAACTCTTCTGTATCTCCCTCTGTATCCTAGGATGAGTCACACAATCAAGTCGGTGGTCATTTACACATAACATAGCTGCAACTCCTAGTTCCAATGGATACAACCAACGTGGTCTCAGAGCATTTTCTATTATTCTGTATGTAAATAATTTAGTATGATATGTTAGGTTTGGTAATGGAATGTGTTAATTTGTGGACGTCCTATGGCCCCATACTCAACTGGCGGACCATGGACCGTATCCGGACCCAGAACGGGGTCAATACGGACCGCGTGTCCCGGAAAAAGATATATAATATGTATTCTTGATTTTTTACTAAGTCAGGCTTCAACCCCTGGTATCATATAAACACACATAAGATATTAAAAGTGAAAACTTTTCTCTCTGCCAACAAGAGTTGTATGAACAGTTTGGGGCGCGAGGTTGGGGTTTGTTACTACTCTGAAACATTATCCAGCTGGACTTTTGCCACCTCGGACATTTGTGTCACCAGACCTTCTCAAATAGTACTTGAGTACCCCTGTCCTATATAGTACGTGTTAATATGTGGATGTCCATCATCCATTTTGTATGATGTCATGAAATGCAATTCTTATGATAATATGTTATGCGTTGCCAAAACATATATGTTTAGAATTTCCTCAACTTATTTAAGCTCTCAAGTGGTTCAGTGGTCTAAGACTCTCCATCTCAGTGCTAGAGGCGTCACTACAGATAACCTGGTTCAAATCCAGACTGTATCACAACCGGCCGTGATTGGGAGTCCCATAGGGCGGCGCACAATTGGCCCAGCATCGTCCGAGTTTGGCCGGTTTAGGCCGTCATTGTAAATAAGAATTTGTTCTTAACTGACTTGTCTAGTTAAATAAACATTTAAAAAATAAAGTGTTGTGGCTACCGTTAGCTCCAGGGTTTAAGGGGTTAGGGTTAAAACTAGTAAGTCATGTACATTTCTAATTCGAACAAACACTCCTTTATACACCGTCCTTTCGCTTTTTTACTGTAACCGTGCCAAACATAACCGTGCCAAACACAACCCATCATACTAAGGTGAGTGTCCCGGCTTTAGATGACTATGTTACATATAGTCTATGAGAAGAAGTTGACTTTACAAAGACAGTTGAGAACCAAACACAATGTCAGGAAGTCCTCCTTACTAAGTTAGAAAACCTGCCGTCTAACAGATTAGTGAACCAGCTCATCTTTTAATGTTTATATGAGGGTTTTACCAATGCATCTAGACTTACCGGGACCAGGAACAGAGAACCGCGCTGCACTCTCGCATTGCCAACCTAGTTCTCTACGTGGCTTTGACAAGTCGGATGAGGAAGAGAGAGAGAGGAAGGCGGAAAAACGAACTCACCCGACCTGAAAAACACCCACCTCTACAAACGTGCTGTCATGTTTCCTGAGACGGGTGGACCTTCTCACTGCAGCACGTTTCCTCCGGAGCTCCATCTTCAACCTCAGCGCGGGCCAAGTCACACACGTTAGCCGAGCTAGATAATGTTTCCGCGCAAAATAAATAATAAGACAAAGTCAACAAACTTTGGAAATGAACTATATAGCTAGCTTGTAAACGAGGCTACTTGTGGCGGCAACGCATTGCACCCGATCATTTATTTTGTTCAACATTTAGGTTTGTTATCAAGCTTAGACGGGTCAACTGAAACGCCACACAAAACAATACATTGATAGAACCGCGATTTCCTGTCATTAACAGTTGGTTTGTGGTTGTTGCCGCAACTAAATAAAAACCCCCACGTCATATGCATCCATGGGACAAAGCTGTTCCCTGTTGGCCGAAAAGAACACTTCACCTCACCGAAATGGGCGCCCAATACCATAACCCACCGCCTGGGGGCGCCGTGGACGACCAATACCATAACCCACCGCCTGGGGGCGCCGTGGACGCCCAATACCATAACCCACCGCCTGGGGGCGCCGTGGACGCCCAATACCATAACCCACCGCCTGGGGGCGCCGTGGACGACCAATACCATAACCCACCGCCTGGGGGCGCCGTGGACGCCCAATACCATAACCCACCGCCTGGGGGCGCCGTGGACGACCAATACCATAACCCACCGCCTGGGGGCGCCGTGGACGCCCAATACCATAACCCACCGCCTGGGGGCGCCGTGGACGACCAATACCATAACCCACCGCCTGGGGGCGCCGTGGACACCCAATACCATAACCCACCGCCTGGGGGCGCCGTGGACGACCAATACCATAACCCACCGCCTGGGGGCGCCGTGGACGACCAATACCATAACCCAGCGCCTGGGGGCGCCGTGGACACCAGGGGATTCCGCCAGAGATGGCGTCCCTTCTGCAGCCGGCCAGGGTTCTCTACCTAGTTCACGGAGAGAAAAGGATCCGATCGCCGTTATCTACGCTTTATTTTTGCCGGTATTGCAGTGAACTGCGTTCCTTGGAATGTGTTTCTCACGAGGTAAGAGATCCAAATCTGAACCGGCTAACTATCATATAGATATCCGGCTAGCTACACAGCGCTAGCGGTTTCTGGAGCGTTTGGTCAACCTAGTCCAGCCCCCGTACAATAAAACAAATATATACATATATATATATATATATATATTATTTTTGGCATACCGCACGCCAATCAATATTTATTAAACAACTCTGTCGTCTTTACGTCCGTCCTATTTTCCTGATTTTGATTGTGTTTATCTAGCTACCTAAGCTAACTGTTAGCGAGCCAGCTAGACATCTAGCCAAACAACACAATCCTACAGCCTTTATCTGCTCGGTGTTCACTATGACTTGATTTTCTCCAGTTAACAGTGACACAAATTCCCAGTGGAAATCCAACTAAAACCCAACGACGTGTTTAATTGTTAGTTAGTTTCACAGCCGCCTAGTTAGCTGTTAGAGGCTAGTCTGCTGTCGTCACCACACCCAGGGTTCAGATTTATCTGTTAAATATATATTTCTGGGGTATCTAACAAACTATTTGTTTTGTAGCTATCTAGTTGTAATCTATTTTGAAACGTGCCACGTCAGCTTTGATTCACTTGTATTACTGAAGCTGAACCAGTATCTGCTAGGTTTAATGGTGCAGTTCTAACTACTAGCTACATACGACGGATAGATATGAACATACATCTATTTTATTCCCAATAACGGATTGTTGGATGCTGCCTCTGTTTGGTTTCTAGGTGGACTCGCATTACTGTCCAAGCTGCCTGGAGAATATGCCTTCAGCAGAGGCAAAGCTGAAGAAGAACAGGTGAGAAACATTTACAACTGAGCATTAGACCTGTTTTATATGCAGTCTATGGCATAGACCTGTTTTATATGCAGTCTATGGCATAGACCTGTTTATATGCAGTCTATGGCATAGACCTGTTTATATGCAGTCTATGGCATAGACCTGTTTATATGCAGTCTATGGCATAGACCTGTTTTATATGCAGTCTATGGCATAGACCTGTTTTATATGCAGTCTATGGCATAGACCTGTTTATATGCAGTCTATGGCATAGACCTGTTTTATATGCAGTCTATGGCATAGACCTGTTTATATGCAGTCTATGGCATAGACCTGTTTATATGCAGTCTATGGCATAGACCTGTTTATATGCAGTCTATGGCATAGACCTGTTTTATATGCAGTCTATGGCATAGACCTGTTTTATATGCAGTCTATGGCATAGACCTGTTTATATGCAGTCTATGGCATAGACCTGTTTATATGCAGTCTATGGCATAGACCTGTTTATATGCAGTCTATGGCATAGACCTGTTTATATGCAGTCTATGGCATAGACCTGTTTATATGCAGTCTATGGCATAGACCTGTTTATATGCAGTCTATGGCATAGACCTGTTCCTTCACTGCATCCAGCCTACATTTCCCAGCTCTCTGTTTTCTTCTAGAAAGAGGATATTCAACCAGTTGAAATAAAACTTAAGGTTTAGAGATGAAGTTATCTATAATTAATATTTATGTTCTATTTCAGGGCTGGGCTATAAAGAAACACTACTGTAGTTTTGGTGCATGTACAGCCAATAAGTGCAAAAATAATTCTGCGATATTGTCAAAACGATACAATATATAGTCAAAATGAATACCCCGATATGTAATTTTTCCCCCTCCCATCACTATTCTATATGGAATTATATGGGGTCAAAGGTTACGTTAAGGTTAGGTGTTGCTTTACGTGAGTTCATGGTTAAGGAACGCCATAAAAGATAGCATTGGGTTAGAGTGCTGCGATTATTTCTTCCAGTTGAATATACACTGCCTCTGTTCTAATTAGCTATGCCTTCTTCCTCTGCGTGCCCAAGGTGTGCCAACTGCTTCGACTGCCCATGCTGCATGCACACCCTGTCCACCCGGGCAACCAACATCCCAGCCCCTCTTCCTGACGACCCCAGCAAGACAGCCATGAAGAAGGCCTACTATCTGGCCTGTGGCTTCTGTCGCTGGGCATCCAGAGATGTGGGTATGGCTGACAAGTCTGTGGGTGAGTGCCAGGCCTACCTCACTGTTGATGATGAGAGGGAGATATTGGACTGTTGACTATTTATTTGCGTTTTGTATTTGGCAAACTATTCTGTGGCTGAGTGAGTGTGAGAAGTGGCTTCAACCAAATCAAATAGCAAACCTTGCTAGTGATCATATGAGGTGGAGATATTGGACTTACTATTGATATTAGGCCATGTTAGAATGGTCCAAATGCAAAACTAATTAATATCTGATGTATGGAGCTTAGTTTGGATTTGTTAATCTGAATAGAGATCTGTCCGTTATGTAGATGTATGTACTAATAGCCTACATGTCTTTTGTGTGATTTAACTTGTCGGGTGTTTTTGTGTCTTCATTTCAGCCAGTGGAGGATGGCAGGAGCCTGAGAACCCTCATACTCAACGGGTATGTTGCCTTCCTTTGGTCCGATCTATTTTCTCTCTCAAGTGTTGCTCACATGGGGAAGTTATGCTTCAGTTCAGCTAGACCCCAGGCTGTAGAGTGCTGTGACACTGGAAGTTGCATAGAGTCTATTGTAAATGCTGTTTTACAAAAAGCACTGTGAGATCAACCACATACTGCACTCTCCTTATACAGGAGCCTAGCGGTTAGAGTGTAGGGCCTGGAACCGAAAGGTCGCTGGTTCGAATACATGGTGTGATGATGATGATGATGAATGCTGTATACATGGTGTGATGATGAATGCTGTATACATGGTGTGATGATAAATGCTGTATACATGGTGTGATGATGAATGCTGTATACATGGTGTGATGATGAATGCTGTATACATGGTGCGATGATGAATGCTGTATACATGGTGCGATGATGAATGCTGTATACATGGTGCGATGATGAATGCTGTATACATGGTGCGATGATGAATGCTGTATACATGGTGCGATGATGAATGCTGTATACATGGTGTGATGATGAATGCTGTATACATGGTGTGATGATGAATGCTGTATACATGGTTCTCTGGTCTATAATTTAGAATATTAGTTGACAGTCAGACTCCTGCTATGTTATGTGTATTCTTCCTCCAGATACTCATGTTATGTATATTCTTCCTCCAGATACTCATGTTATGTATATTCTTCCTCCAGATACTCATGTTATGTATATTCTTCCTCCAGATACTCATGTTATGTGTATTATTCCTCCAGATACTCATGTTATGTGTATTATTCCTCCAGATACACATGTTACGTGTATTCTTCCTCCAGATACACATGTTATGTGTATTCTTCCTCCAGATACTCATGGTATTGTTGGGTATTTTCCTCCAGATACTCATGTTATGTGTATTCTTCCTCCAGATACTCATGGTATTGTTGGGTATTTTCTTCCAGATCAATAAACTGATAGAGTATTACCAGCAGCTGGCCCAGAGAGAGAAACTGGAGAGAGACAGGAAGAAGTTGGCCAGGAGACGACCCTACATGCCACTGGCCTTCTCGGTACACACACACACACACACACACACACACACACACACACACACACACACACACACACTCACTCCAGCAGATAACATGCTACAGACACAGCCCAGCTCCCACCTTTATAATGAGACACAGCCCAGCTCCCACCTTTATAATGAGACACAGCCCAGCTCCCACCTTTATAATGAGACACAGCCCAGCTCCCACCTTTATAATGAGACACAGCCCAGCTCCCACCTTTATAATGAGACACAGCCCTGCTCCCACCTTTATAATGAGACACAGCCCTGCTCCCACCTTTATAATGAGACACAGCCCAGCTCCCACCTTTATAATGAGACACAGCCCAGCTCCCACCTTTATAATGAGACACAGCCCAGCTCCCACCTTTATAATGAGACACAGCCCAGCTCCCACCTTTATAATGAGACACAGCCCAGCTCCCACCTTTATAATGAGACACAGCCCAGCTCCCACCTTTATAATGAGACACAGCCCAGCTCCCACCTTTATAATGAGACAGCCTGATTTTCATATGTGTTTGTTGAAATGGTTATTGCTGTGTTATTAACCCTGCTGGTGACTGAATCTGAAATTAACAAGGCAACGATTTCTGAATTGCATACATGATATATACTTGTACTGTAATATTTTTTTCCCAGTAGGTTGACATTGATTGAAATGCATATATAGACAGAATGATGGGTTTGTATTAGAACCTGGGTCATACTGGAACATTGATTTCAGACCCTGTGATTGGTGAAGATTCACTATAAGCTAGCTGCTAGCTGTCTTCACCTCTATCACTGATGCCTGTCTGTAGCTGTTGCATGGCACCAGTTACCTGCCACTAAATGTGAACTGCTTTGGTTTACCTTGATCCCTTCTTCTCTGCTTCTTCTCTGCTTCTGCACACTGACATGCTGTGTTGTAACCCATCCCCCTCCAGCAACACACTATTCATGTGGTGGTGAGTTGTATTTTTTACGACTTTGATACGACTTTGTCAAACACTGTTCTCTCTCTTGCTCTTCCTCTCGCTCGCTCTGTCATCAGTTGTCTGTATCTAATCTGTAACTGAGTGACCTCCCTGATCACATGACTGTCTCCTCAGAAGAAAGATATTACCAGCAGCATAGGATGACTGGGGAGAGACGCCTTATGAGATTTCCCCCCCGGGGGATCAATAAAGTACCTATCTATCTATCTATCTATCTATCTATCATAGTGTGCATTCTATTGCAATGTACAGTTAATACTGATTTAAACTGTAGTATTGTAGGAAACATACTGGTTTAGACTGTTAGGAAACATACTGGTTTAGACTGTAGTATTGTAGAGAGTATTACTCTGCAGTTAGGAAACATACTGGTTTAGACTGTAGTATTGTAGAGAGTATTACTCTGCAGTTAGGAAACATACTGGTTTAGACTGTAGTATTGTAGAGTATTACTCTGCAGTTAGGAAACATACTGGTTTAGACTGTAGTATTGTAGAGAGTATTACTCTGCAGTTAGGAAACATACTGGTTTAGACTGTAGTATTGTAGAGAGTATTACTCTGCAGTTAGGAAACATACTGGTTTAGACTGTAGTATTGTAGAGAGTATTACTCTGCAGTTAGGAAACATACTGGTTTAGACTGTAGTATTGTAGAGAGTATTACTCTGCAGTTAGGAAACATACTGGTTTAGACTGTAGTATTGTAGAGAGTATTACTCTGCAGTTAGGAAACATACTGGTTTAGACTGTAGTATTGTAGAGAGTATTACTCTGCAGTTAGGAAACATACTGGTTTAGACTGTAGTATTGTAGAGAGTATTACTCTGCAGTTAGGAAACATACTGGTTTAGACTGTAGTATTGTAGAGAGTATTACTCTGCTGTTAGGAAACATACTGGTTTAGACTGTAGTATTGTAGAGAGTATTACTCTGCTGTTAGGAAACATACTGGTTTAGACTGTAGTATTGTAGAGAGTATTACTCTGCAGTTAGGAAACATACTGGTTTAGACTGTAGTATTGTAGAGAGTATTACTCTGCTGTTAGGAAACATACTGGTTTAGACTGTAGTATTGTAGAGAGTATTACTCTGCTGTTAGGAAACATACTGGTTTAGACTGTAGTATTGTAGAGAGTATTACTCTGCAGTTAGGAAACATACTGGTTTAGACTGTAGTATTGTAGAGAGTATTACTCTGCTGTTAGGAAACATACTGGTTTAGACTGTAGTATTGTAGAGAGTATTCCTCTGCTGTTAGGAAACATACTGGTTTAGACTGTAGTATTGTAGAGAGTATTACTCTGCAGTTAGGAAACATACTGGTTTAGACTGTAGTATTTTAGAGAGTATTACTCTGCAGTTAGGAAACATACTGGTTTAGACTGTAGTATTGTAGAGAGTATTCCTCTGCTGTTAGGAAACATACTGGTTTAGACTGTAGTATTGTAGAGAGTATTACTCTGCAGTTAGGAAACATACTGGTTTAGACTGTAGTATTGTAGAGAGTATTACTCTGCAGTTAGGAAACATACTGGTTTAGACTGTAGTATTGTAGAGAGTATTACTCTGCAGTTAGGAAACATACTGGTTTAGACTGTAGTATTGTAGAGAGTATTACTCTGCTGTTAGGAAACATACTGGTTTAGACTGTAGTATTGTAGAGAGTATTACTCTGCTGTT
The DNA here is from genome assembly GCA_023634145.1 of Thymallus thymallus. Taxonomy (NCBI): domain Eukaryota; kingdom Metazoa; phylum Chordata; class Actinopteri; order Salmoniformes; family Salmonidae; genus Thymallus; species Thymallus thymallus. The sequence goes on from CM042384.1 coordinate 31,027,779, forward strand.
AGGAAACATACTGGTTTAGACTGTAGTATTGTAGAGAGTATTACTCTGCAGTTAGGAAACATACTGGTTTAGACTGTAGTATTGTAGAGAGTATTACTCTGCTGTTAGGAAACATACTGGTTTAGACTGTAGTATTGTAGAGAGTATTACTCTGCTGTTAGGAAACATACTGGTTTAGACTGTAGTATTGTAGAGAGTATTACTCTGCAGTTAGGAAACATACTGGTTTAGACTGTAGTATTGTAGAGAGTATTACTCTGCTGTTAGGAAACATACTGGTTTAGACTGTAGTATTGTAGAGAGTATTCCTCTGCTGTTAGGAAACATACTGGTTTAGACTGTAGTATTGTAGAGAGTATTACTCTGCAGTTAGGAAACATACTGGTTTAGACTGTAGTATTTTAGAGAGTATTACTCTGCAGTTAGGAAACATACTGGTTTAGACTGTAGTATTGTAGAGAGTATTCCTCTGCTGTTAGGAAACATACTGGTTTAGACTGTAGTATTGTAGAGAGTATTACTCTGCAGTTAGGAAACATACTGGTTTAGACTGTAGTATTGTAGAGAGTATTACTCTGCAGTTAGGAAACATACTGGTTTAGACTGTAGTATTGTAGAGAGTATTACTCTGCAGTTAGGAAACATACTGGTTTAGACTGTAGTATTGTAGAGAGTATTACTCTGCAGTTAGGAAACATACTGGTTTAGACTGTAGTATTGTAGAGAGTATTACTCTGCAGTTAGGAAACATACTGGTTTAGACTGTAGTATTGTAGAGAGTATTACTCTGCAGTTAGGAAACATACTGGTTTAGACTGTAGTATTGTAGAGAGTATTACTCTGCTGTTAGGAAACATACTGGTTTAGACTGTAGTATTGTAGAGAGTATTACTCTGCTGTTAGGAAACATACTGGTTTAGACTGTAGTATTGTAGAGAGTATTACTCTGCAGTTAGGAAACATACTGGTTTAGACTGTAGTATTGTAGAGAGTATTACTCTGCTGTTAGGAAACATACTGGTTTAGACTGTAGTATTGTAGAGAGTATTACTCTGCTGTTAGGAAACATACTGGTTTAGACTGTAGTATTGTAGAGAGTATTACTCTGCAGTTAGGAAACATACTGGTTTAGACTGTAGTATTGTAGAGAGTATTACTCTGCTGTTAGGAAACATACTGGTTTAGACTGTAGTATTGTAGAGAGTATTCCTCTGCTGTTAGGAAACATACTGGTTTAGACTGTAGTATTGTAGAGAGTATTACTCTGCAGTTAGGAAACATACTGGTTTAGACTGTAGTATTTTAGAGAGTATTACTCTGCAGTTAGGAAACATACTGGTTTAGACTGTAGTATTGTAGAGAGTATTCCTCTGCTGTTAGGAAACATACTGGTTTAGACTGTAGTATTGTAGAGAGTATTACTCTGCAGTTAGGAAACATACTGGTTTAGACTGTAGTATTGTAGAGAGTATTACTCTGCAGTTAGGAAACATACTGGTTTAGACTGTAGTATTGTAGAGAGTATTACTCTGCAGTTAGGAAACATACTGGTTTAGACTGTAGTATTGTAGAGAGTATTACTCTGCTGTTAGGAAACATACTGGTTTAGACTGTAGTATTGTAGAGAGTATTACTCTGCTGTTAGGAAACATACTGGTTTAGACTGTAGTATTGTAGAGAGTATTACTCTGCAGTTAGGAAACATACTGGTTTAGACTGTAGTATTGTAGAGAGTATTACTCTGCTGTTAGGAAACATACTGGTTTAGACTGTAGTATTGTAGAGAGTATTACTCTGCTGTTAGGAAACATACTGGTTTAGACTGTAGTATTGTAGAGAGTATTACTCTGCAGTTAGGAAACATACTGGTTTAGACTGTAGTATTGTAGAGAGTATTACTCTGCTGTTAGGAAACATACTGGTTTAGACTGTAGTATTGTAGAGAGTATTCCTCTGCTGTTAGGAAACATACTGGTTTAGACTGTAGTATTGTAGAGAGTATTACTCTGCAGTTAGGAAACATACTGGTTTAGACTGTAGTATTTTAGAGAGTATTACTCTGCAGTTAGGAAACATACTGGTTTAGACTGTAGTATTGTAGAGAGTATTCCTCTGCTGTTAGGAAACATACTGGTTTAGACTGTAGTATTGTAGAGAGTATTACTCTGCAGTTAGGAAACATACTGGTTTAGACTGTAGTATTGTAGAGAGTATTACTCTGCAGTTAGGAAACATACTGGTTTAGACTGTAGTATTGTAGAGAGTATTACTCTGCAGTTAGGAAACATACTGGTTTAGACTGTAGTATTGTAGAGAGTATTACTCTGCAGTTAGGAAACATACTGGTTTAGACTGTAGTATTGTAGAGAGTATTACTCTGCAGTTAGGAAACATACTGGTTTAGACTGTAGTATTGTAGAGAGTATTACTCTGCAGTTAGGAAACATACTGGTTTAGACTGTAGTATTGTAGAGAGTAATTACTTTATTCTCCCACTATTAACATGAAGGTTTCTGTTTGTGTTCTCGTTGTTCAAACCAAATTGTTTCTCTAGATTTGTTTTTTAGGCATTTGTTCTAGTAAATGGGTGGCAGGGATCTTAGAGGTTAGAGGTTAGAGGTTAGAGCGTTGGGCCAGTAACTGAAAGGTCTGACTTGCCTAGTTAAATGAAGGTTAAATAAATAGTAATGTTTTACTAATTAGATTTTTGAAAAATGCCTCCCCTTCTCCAAGTAATGTAAGAACATCAGCATTGATCAGTCATCAATAGAAATGCCAGTGGTTCCTCTCCCTAGTCTACCACATGGTGTCTGTGTCTCTATCTCTGTGTCTCTATCTCTGTGTCTCTATCTCTGTGTCTCTGTCTCTCTGTCTGTGTCTCTGTGTGTCTGTGTCTCTGTGTCTGTGTCTGTCTGTCAGCTAGTTGACGTTGTGTTGCTCTGCCCTATGAAGGAGAAGTATGGTCTGGGTACCAGACTACAGCGACAGAAACCTGGAGCTTCTATCACCAGTCTGGCTGGTCTTTCGTGAGTATTACATTATATCACATCCTCTCATGTAATACTATACTGTACCATTCCTTTATATAGGGTGCAGTTTGGGATAAAGCCATGGAGAATTCATTAATACAGCTGTGTCTGTCTCCTATAATGGCCTTCACTGTGTCTGTCTCCTATAATGGCCTTCACTGTGTCTGTCTCCTATAATGGCCTTCACTGTGTCTGTCTCCTATAATGGCCTTCACTGTGTCTGTCTCCTATAATGGCCTTCACTGTGTCTGTCTCCTATAATGGCCTTCACTGTGTCTGTCCCCTATAATGGCCTTCACTGTGTCTGTCTCCTATAATGGCCTTCACTGTGTCTGTCTCCTATAATGGCCTTCACTGTGTCTGTCTCCTATAATGGCCTTCACTGTGTCTGTCTCCTATAATGGCCTTCACTGTGTCTGTCTCCTATAATGGCCTTCACTGTGTCTGTCCCCTATAATGGCCTTCACTGTGTCTGTCCCCTATAATGGCCTTCACTGTGTCTGTCCCCTATAATGGCCTTCACTGTGGCTGTCCCTATAATGGCCTTCACTGTGGCTGTCCCTATAATGGCCTTCACTGTGTCTGTCTCCTATAATGGCCTTCACTGTGTCTGTCTCCTATAATGGCCTTCACTGTGTCTGTCCCCTATAATGGCCTTCACTGTGTCTGTCCCCTATAATGGCCTTCACTGTGTCTGTCCCCTATAATGGCCTTCACTGTGGCTGTCCCTATAATGGCCTTCACTGTGGCTGTCCCTATAATGGCCTTCACTGTGTCTGTCTCCTATAATGGCCTTCACTCTGTCCCTATAATGGCCTTCACTGTGTCTGTCCCTATAATGGCCTTCACTGTGTCTGTCTCCTATAATGGCCTTCACTGTGTCTGTCTCCTATAATGGCCTTCACTGTGTCTGTCTCCTATAATGGCCTTCACTGTGTCTGTCCCTGTTCCAGTCTAAAGGAAGGTGAAGACCAGAAGGAGATGAACATAGAGCCAGCCCAGGCCTTAGACGAGGTGGAACCATTGCCTGAAGACTGCTACACTAGACCTATCAACCTACCTGAAGGTAAGAGACAACCAGCCCTGAGCCTAACACTAACCCCTGACCTTTAACATTACTCAAACCCTACATCAACCAGTGATTATAGTTTGAACCATGTTATGAGGTTATACAGTGATATCAACATTATAGTTTGAACCATGTTAGGAGGTTATACAGTGATATCAACATTATAGTTTGAACCATATTAGGAGGTTATATAGTGATATCAACATTATAGTTTGAACCATGTTATGAGGTTATATAGTGATATCAACATTATAGTTTGAACCATGTTATGAGGTTATATAGTGATATCAACATTATAGTTTGAACCATGTTAGGAGGTTATATAGTGATATCAACATTATAGTTTGAACCATGTTAGGAGGTTATACAGTGATATCAACATTATAGTTTGAACCATGTTATGAGGCTATATAACAAGTTTATTTTTGGGGTTCTGATGAGGCATTTCTAAGTTATATTATTGATGAATTAATGGGTAATATAGCATTAACTTATAAGTAGCAACTAAGGAATCTAGATGTCCTTAGTTATATGTTATAATGTTGAAGCCTACAACTATATCAGGGATATGGTAAACTGTTTTGCAATCTGCCGGGTTGTGTTAACCCCCTCTGTTGTCTAGGTGACCATGTTGTGTTAACCCCCTTTGTTGTCGTGTTAACCCCCTCTGTTGTCGTGTTAACCCCCTCTGTTGTCGTGTTAACCCCCTCTGTTGTCGTGTTAACCCCCTCTGTTGTCGTGTTAACCCCCTTTGTTGTCGTGTTAACCCCCTCTGTTGTCGTGTTAACCCCCTCTGTTGTCGTGTTAACCCCCTCTGTTGTCGTGTTAACCCCCTCTGTTGTCGTGTTAACCCCCTCTGTTGTCGTGTTAACCCCCTCTGTTGTCGTGTTAACCCCCTCTGTTGTCGTGTTAACCCCCTCTGTTGTCGTGTTAACCCCCTCTGTTGTCGTGTTAACCCCCTCTGTTGTCGTGTTAACTCCCCTCTGTTGTCTCGTTGACCCCCTCTGTTGTCGTGTTAACTCCCCTCTGTTGTCTCGTTGACCATGTTGTGTTAACTCCCTGTGTTGTCTCGTTGACCATGTTGTGTTAACTCCCTGTGTTGTCTCGTTGATTATGTTGTGTTAACCCCCTCTGTTGTCGTGTTAACCCCCTCTGTTGTCGTGTTAACCCCCTCTGTTGTCTCGTTGACCATGTTGTGTAAACTACATTATGTATTATAGTGACCACCTTGCGTCAGCGTCTGCTACAGCCTGACTTCCAGCCTGCCGGAGCCTCTCAGCTCCACCCCAAACACAAACACCTGCTGGTCAAGCGCTCTCTGCGATGCAGGGTCGGTACATGACACTACTTTACACGACCCTTCTCATTCTATTACTATTTTACTGTTGTTTTTTGCTGGCATTTTATCTTGATTATTCATGGTAGAAATGATGTTTTCTTCCTAGAAATGTGAGCACAATCTAAGCAAGCCAGAATTCAACCCAACCTCAATAAAGTTCAAAATCCAGCATGTGGCTGTGTAAGTATTGCTCAGCATCTCCTCTGTACTGAACAAATTCACCTTATTTTCTACTCAGATTGTTGGTATTATTTCTCAGTAAAGTGATGTTATTTTCAATCTTAAAGGAGTTACCTCCCTGAAGTCAGAATAATGTCCATTCCAAACCTGCGCTTCCAGAAGGCAAGTCAATCATTCAAGTATCGGAACAGGCCCCAACACATGTTTGAAGACATCCTGTGTCACATGTTGTGTGTAGGGGAGCAGAATTACTCACAGTATGGGTGGTATCATGTTGTGTGTAGGGGAGCAGAATTACTCACAGTATGGGTGGTATCATGTTGTGTGTGTAGGGGAGCAGAATTACTTACAGTATGGGTGGTATCATGTTATGTGTAGGGGAGCAGAATTACTTACAGTATGGGTGGTATGTTGTGTGTAGGGTAGCAGAATTACTTACAGTATGGGTGGTATCATGTTGTGTGTAGGGGAGCAGAATTACTCACAGTATGGGTGGTATCATGTTGTGTGTGTAGGGGAGCAGAATTACTTACAGTATGGGTGGTATCATGTTATGTGTAGGGGAGCAGAATTACTTACAGTATGGGTGGTATGTTGTGTGTAGGGTAGCAGAATTACTTACAGTATGGGTGGTATCATGTGTGTAGGGGAGCAGAATTACTTACAGTATGGGTGGTATCATGTGTGTAGGGGAGCAGAATGACTTACAGTATGGGTGGTATCATGTTGTGTGTAGGGGAGCAGAATTACTTACAGTATGGGTGGTATCATGTGTGTAGGGTAGCAGAATTACTTACAGTATGGGTGGTATCATGTGTGTAGGGGAGCAGAATTACTTACAGTATGGGTGGTATCATGTGTGTAGGGGAGCAGAATTACTTACAGTATGGGTGGTTTCTTGTCTAATGGAGCAGAATTACTTACAATATGGGTGGTATCATGTTGTCTGTAGGAGAGCCAGGTGCTGCTGACCCTGACCAACCCAGTGGAGAATATTACCCACGTCACGCTGGTGGGCTGTGAGGAGGGAGACCCAGAGGACATCAACAGCACTGCTAAGGTACTGCTGACTAGGGTTGCTAAGCTACCGGTCATTTACCAAAGTTACCAGAATTGTTTTTATTTAACCTTTATTTAACTAGACAAGTCAGTTAAGAACAAATTCTTATTTACAATGACAGCCTACACCGGCCAAACCCGGACGATGCTGGGCCAATTGTGCACCGCCCTATGGGACTCCCAATCACGGCTGGTTGTGATACAGTCTGAATTCAAACCAGGTTGTCTGTAGTGACTCCTCTAGGACTGAGATGCAGTGTCTTAGACCACTGAACCAGGTTGTCTGTAGTGACACCTCTAGCACTGAGATGCAGTGTCTTAGACCACTGAACCAGGTTGTCTGTAGTGACACCTCTAGCACTGAGATGCAGTGTCTTAGACCACTGAACCAGGTTGTCTGTAGTGACTCCTCTAGCACTGAGATGCAGTGTCTTAGACCACTGAACCAGGTTGTCTGTAGTGACACCTCTAGCACTGAGATGCAGTGTCTTAGACCACTGAACCAGGTTGTCTGTAGTGACTCCTCTAGCACTGAGATGCAGTGTCTTAGACCACTGAACCAGGTTGTCTGTAGTGACTCCTCTAGCACTGAGATGCAGAGTCTTAGACCACTGAACCAGGGTGTCTGTAGTGACTCCTCTAGTACTGAGATGCAGTGTCTTAGACCACTGAACCAGGTTGTCTGTATTGATACCTCTAGCACTGAGATGCAGTGTCTTAGACCACTGAACCAGGTTGTCTGTAGTGACTCCTCTAGCACTGAGATGCAGTGTCTTAGACCACTGAACCAGGTTGTCTGTAGTGACTCCTCTAGCACTGAGATGCAGTGTCTTAGACCACTGAACCAGGTTGTCTGTAGTGACTCCTCTAACACTGAGATGCAGTGTCTTAGACCACTGAACCAGGTTGTCTGTAGTGACTCCTCTAGCACTGAGATGCAGTGTCTTAGACCACTGAACCAGGTTGTCTGTAGTGACTCCTCTAACACTGAGATGCAGTGTCTTAGACCACTGAACCAGGTTGTCTGTAGTGACTCCTCTAACACTGAGATGCAGTGTCTTAGACCACTGAACCAGGTTGTCTGTAGTGACTCCTCTAACACTGAGATGCAGTGTCTTAGACCACTGAACCAGGTTGTCTGTAGTGACTCCTCTAGTACTGAGATGCAGTGTCCTTGAACGATTCCAAAATTCTGGTTGTTTCCAGTAATATACCCTCCCTTTGCAACCCTACAACTGACCTCTCACCCCTGACATCTGTTGATGATGATCTTGATGATAGGTGATGGTTCCTACCAAGGAGTTGGTCCTGGCAGGGAAGGATGCTGCTGCAGAATATGATGAGTTGGCAGAACCTCAGGACTTCCAGGACGACCCAGAGTAAGACACACACACTGGTGTACACACACACTGGTACACACACACACTGGTGTACACACACACTGGTACACACACACACACTGGTGTACACACACACTGGTGTACACACACACTGGTACACACACACACTGGTACACACACACACACACACTGGTACACACACACACACTGGTACACACACACACACTGGTACACACACACACACTGGTACACACACTGGTACACACACACACTGGTACAAACACCGTTTTAAGTGATGGTCAGAATGGAGAAAAAACAGTAGCTGTAGTTTAAAACGAGTGTTCTACATAGGGAATAGGGTTTGAGCTCTGCCCCTGGTCTCCTAACCTTCCCCCTGGTCTCCTAACCTTCCCCCTGGTCTCCTAACCTTCCCCCTGGTCTCCTAATCTTCCCCCTGGTCTCCTAACCTTCCCCCTGGTCTCCTAACCTTCCCCCTGGTCTCCTAACCTTCCCCCTGGTCTCCTAACCTTTCCCCTGGTCTCCTAACCTTCCCCCTGGTCTCCTAATCTTCCCCGTCTCCCCTGCAGCGTGGTGGCCTTCAGGAAATCCAATAAGATCGGGTTCTTCATCAAGGTGGTCCCTCAGCGCGAAGAGGACGGTGATGTCACTGTGTCCTTTAAGATTCGCCACGACTTCCGCAACTTGGCGGCTCCCATAAGGCCGAGCGAGGAGGGCGATGCCCCCACCGAGGCCATCTGGCTCACACACCACGTAGAGCTCCGCCTGGGGCCGCTCATACCATGAGGAGGTCACACACACACACACACACACACACACACACACACACAACATAGCATACACACACGTAAACAGAAACACAAAATACACACAAAGACGGAGTATACAAAACATTAAGAACACCTGCTCTATCCATGACAGACTGACCAGGTGAATCCAGGTGAAAGCTATGATCCCTTATTATTGTCACTTGTTAAATCCACTTCAATCAGTGTAGATGAAGGGGAGGAGACAGGTTAAAGAAGGATTTCTAAGCCTTGAGACAATTGAGACATGGATTGAGACATGGATCTTGTATGTGTGCAATTCAGAGGTTGAATGGGAAAGAAATAAATATTTAAGTGCCTTTAAACAGGGTATGGTAGTAGGTGCCAGGCACACCGGTTTGTGTAAAGATCTGCAACGCTACTGGGTTTTTCCATGCTCAACAGTTTCCCGTGTGAATCAAGATGGTCCACCACCCAATGAACATATAGCCAACTTAACACAATTGTGGGAAGCATTGGAGTTCATGTCCCGACAAATTGACTCAGGTACCTAATGTTTGGTATACTCTGTGTGTGTAGGAGAACAGTATAACAGTGGAGAGAGAGAGAACAGACAAACAGACACACACAGTACATGTGTTGGATCACATATCTCACACACACACTCGACTTGCACACTTCTCTGTACCACCAAGCAGTTCCAGAGACCCTTTCCTGCTTCACGCTTCAACTTAAGCATCTTATCTTCCTCCTCCTCCTCAAAGGATGAAGAGTATTTACCTGCATGCTATGCCAGGCTACATCTATCTAATAATAAATGTCTCTTAGGTGATCTCATCAATGTCATTACTGTACTGCTCTCTGGGTTGAAGGTTGGTTGAGACTAAGAAGTTAGTTATTTTTCTGTTGTCTTCAGTTCTACTATCAGCAGTGTAGGAACAGTGAGACCTGTAAACGTGTCAGTTTGGTAAGATATATTACTTAAAAACTTAAAACACTATAGATCAATCCTACATATTATAAAGTGTATATTCATTGGATGGTTTCGACTGAAGATACGACCAACAGTGGCTGGTAGCTGTGTATCGATTCACTGGCACCATCTTAATTTGTTGTCTCTGTGTGAAAGTCTGGAAGGAGTTCCTCATTGGTTTGTTAGACAGAGTCTTACAACACGGTTAACCTGTACTGGCTAATAAAATAATGTCTGGAAAACACCTTGTGTTAATGTGTTATTGGAGAGGCGTAGAAGGCAAGGGGCTTCAACCCCAAAGAGAGATGAGGACCAACCAACCAAAAGCACAACTCTTGCTCACAAACTTTGCTTTGGTTCGTATATTATTTTTGTCTTGTATTTCTTCAAGAAACTAGTTTAATCAATTTACATTTGTCGTTTTGGTGCATATCGACTGTCACCACAAGGTGGAGCTGTGGGGCTTTTTTGATATGGTGTAATGGCATGCTACATCCTGTAGATGGAAGCCTCGAGTCAGTGTGACATGTATGTCAACAGTGACAGGTATGTAAATAGTGTGACTGTTTCAACAACTACATTAGAGATGGACGGTTATCTAGGGTTAAAGTGGGGCTCCAGTTTCCTTTTCACCTTATTTAACACGTGATTTACTTAACAAAAGGCACATCTCATTAGGTGGTCCAGGTATGTCATGGCATAGCACAAGTCAACACCTCCTTTGGCCGCCATTCCTTCCAGTTCGCTGCTGCCAATGACTGGAATGAATTGCAAAAATCATTGAAGCTAGAGGTTCCTATCTCCCTCACTAACTTTAAGCATCAGTTGTCAAAGCTGCTTATCGATCACTGCACCTGTATACAGCCCTTCTGTAAATAGCCCACACTACTACCTCATCCCCATATTTATTTTTGTTATTTTCACTAATCTTGCACTCCAGTATATCTATTTGCACATCATAATTTGCACATCCTTCATTCCTGTGTTAATGATGATAATCTGTAATTTATTTCACCACTATGGTCTATTTATTGTCCTACCTCCAAACCTTACTGCATTTTGCACTCTGTATATAGATTTTCTATTGTGTTTTTGACCATGTTTGTTTACTGTGTAACTCTGTGTTGTTTTTGTCGCACTGCTTTGCTTTGTCTTGGCCAGGTCGCAGTTGCAAATGAGAACTTGTTCTCAACTGACCTACCTGGTTAAATAAAGGTGAAATAAAAAATAAATAAAAAAAGAAGTGGTGTGTGTGTGTGTGTGGGGGGTGGTTGGGTTAAAAGCAGAAGCCAAATTTCAGTTGGACCTTCTGTGCATTTGACCAATATAGTGGCCTTATTGTTCCTGAAGCCAAGGAGGAGGCCGGTGACATCACGATTCCCACCAGAACAACTCCTTGAATGCCTTACTCCTTTAAATTTGCAGTTGTCAAAAAAAACAAAAAACACTCTTGCTCAAAACAGTATTATTATTTTTATTTTTTTACTGTGTACTTTACTGTATTTTTAGTTGGAATATCACTTTTCAACAGTAAAAGTACGAATCACTGGAGGATGTCTAAGTGAGAATTAACAATTTACATTTTATTTATTTAGCAGACTAGGGTTAAGTGCCTTGCTCAAGGGCATATCATCAGATTTTTCACTTAGTCGGGCGAGGGGAACCTAACCAGTAATAATTAGGTTACTGGCCCAACGCTCTAAACGCTAGGCTACCTGTCGTTACTGGCCCAACACTAAACGCTAGGCTACCTGTCGTTACTGGCCCAACACTAAACGCTAGGCTACCTGCTGACCAGGTGTCCTACATGATGGAAATATCCATTCTCGCTTCTCTATAAATAACTTATAAATATTTTCACAGTCTTTCTTAGAAGAAAATAGTTCTCAAGGACAGATTAAATATGTGTCGTTACCAAAGAGGATTTGAGGTCAGTGCTGTTGGGACACATTTACGTTTTCATTGGAAAAGACACGTTGGAGGAGGAGATGTTGCTTCACTAGAAGAACAAGAAAAACATCCAGCTACAAACACTCACACAGCTGCTGACAGAAGTCGTTGTAGCCCTACTGTTATAATAGCCTAACGATCACACATCTGGTACGGTAAATGTTCTGTAAACTCATTTCAGTAAACGAAGCCAGACAGGCAGGTTAACATGTGGGTGGCTGAGCTGTGTGGTAGTTGTGTTTTAAGACTCAGTAGTAATACTACTATATTATAGTACTATTGTACTTTTTTAATACTAATACTATAGAACTAATTAACGCCGTGTCAGAAATAGTTATCTGTCAATATCAGACAAAACGTCAGTAAACAGCCACACATCAGGCAGCAACGACTACAGAAAGACGTGAGAAAACCCCAGAGATGACTGTTAATCCAAACAGGACAGCTGAATGTTGTTCTTGTGTCCCAAATGGTACCCTATTCCCTTTTGTAGTGCACTAATGTTGACCAGGACCTATAGGGATATTTGGTATTTTATTAGAATCTCCATTACTTGTTGCAAAAGCAGCAGCTACTCTTCCTGGGGTTCTCATGAAACATGACCTAATACAGAACATTAACAGCTCAAGGATCGAATTACGTTAATAAAAAAAGGCTCACAGCCTACATATCAATACCAATACATACACACAAACTAGGTCAAATAGGGGAGAGGCGTTGTGCCGTGAGGTGTTGCTTCATCTGTTTTTTGAAACCTGGTGTGCTGTTCATTTGAGAAATATGAGATGGAACAGAGTTCCATGCAATAATGGCTCTATATAATACTGTACGTTTTCTTGAATTTGTTCTGGATTTGGGGACTGTGAAAAGACCCTTTTTTTTGTCTCATGGTCTGTCAAACACCGCTCAAACTAGATTTTGTTGGGGACTTTTTTGTTACGGAACTTCAAATCAAATCAACTCAAGTTTTATATGTCACAGGCGCCGAATACAACAGGTGTAGACCTTACAGTGAAATGCTTACTTACAAGCCCTTAACCAACAATACAACAGGTGTAGACCTTACAGTGAAATGCTGACTAACAAGCCCTTAACCAACAATACAACAGGTGTAGACCTTACAGTGAAATGCTGACTAACAAGCCCTTAACCAACAATACAACAGGTGTAGACCTTACAGTGAAATGCTGACCTACAAGCCCTTAACCAACAATACAACAGGTGTAGACCTTACAGTGAAATGCTGACCTACAAGCCCATAACCAACAATACAACAGGTGTAGACCTTACAGTGAAATGCTTACTAACAAGCCCTTAACCAACAATACAACAGGTGTAGACCTTACATTTTTTAAGTACCGGTACAGAGTCAATGTGAGGAGGCTATATACAGGAAGTACCGGTACAGAGTCAATGTGAGGAGGCTATATACAGGAAGTACCGGTACAGAGTCAATGTGAGGAGGCTATATACAGGAAGTACCGGTACAGAGTCAATGTGAGGAGGCTATATACAGGAAGTACCGGTACAGAGTCAATGTGAGGAGGCTATATACAGGAAGTACCGGTACAGAGTCAATGTGAGGAGGCTATATACAGAAAGTACCGGTACAGAGTCAATGTGAGGAGGCTATATACAGGAAGTACCGGTACAGAGTCAATGTGAGGAGGCTATATACAGGAAGTACCAGTACAGAGTCAATGTGAGGAGGCTATATACAGGAAGTACCGGTACAGAGTCAATGTGAGGAGGCTATATACCGGAAGTACCAGTACAGAGTCAATGCGAGGAAGCTATATACATGGGTACCAGTACAGAGTCAATGTGAGGAAGCTATATACATGGGTACCAGTACAGAGTCAATGTGAGGAGGCTATATACATGGGTACCAGTACAGAGTCAATGTGAGGAGGCTATATACAGGACGTACCAGTACAGAGTCAATGTGAGGAGGCTATATACAGGGGTACCAGTACAGAGTCAATGTGAGGAGGCTATATACAGGGGTACCAGTACAGAGTCAATGTGAGGAGGCTATATACAGGGGTATCAGTACAGAGTCAATGTGAGGAGGCTATATACAGGACGTACCAGTACAGAGTCAATGTGAGGAGGCTATATACAGGTGGTACCAGTACAGAGTCAATGTGAGGAGGCTATATACAGGGGTACCAGTACAGAGTCAATGTGAGGAGGCTATATACAGGTGGTACCAGTACAGAGTCAATGTGAGGAGGCTATATACAGGAAGTACCAGTACAGAGTCAATGTGAGGAGGCTATATACAGGACGTACCAGTACAGAGTCAATGTGAGGAGGCTATATACAGGAAGTACCGGTACAGAGTCAATGTGAGGAGGCTATATACAGGAAGTACCAGTACAGAGTCAATGTGAGGAGGCTATATACAGGAAGTACCAGTACAGAGTCAATGTGAGGAGGCTATATACAGGACGTACCAGTACAGAGTCAATGTGAGGAGGCACTGGTTAGTCGAGGTAGTTGAGGTAGTATGTACATGTAGGTAGAGTTAAAGTGACTATGCATAGATAATAAACAGAGAGTAGCAGCAGCGTAAAAAAGGGGTCTTCACTGCAATATGCTTATGACATTATGCAAAATATCAGAATTGGTTAAAAAAAGGTTATGCCAACATATTAGGCAAGAATTAAGAGTAAGCTAAGTGATCGTGCCTGGTAAGAAATTATGTCAAACGTTTTATCATTGCAACATTTGATGTAGGTTACAGTCACGTTCACTGTGGTTATCTGAAGCTATAGAGATCACAGTACTGGGTTCACAGTTGGCGATTCCTCATCATTGGTTACTACCCATCATTTGCAACAATGAAAATGAGCCTCATCACTATCTTTCCTTTGCAGTACCTGTGGTGATTACCAGCTGAGATAAACTTCAGGAGTTGGTTTTACTCCTGGCTTAGAGTTTGTCTGGGCAGTGTCTCAACATCATCCTAATACCTACTCTGAGCTTGGAGTTTTCTTTGTCTTAAAACAGGTTTTAACAGGATTCCTAGGACCTTTTCTGAGAAGCTTTGTGGATACAGGACGAAGCTGCCGAGACCCTGCGACCGCAAACACACCACAGTCAGACATGATGCAGGCCAGGTCTTCTCTAGTTGCCTCAAGGAGCGTAGACGTTAACAAGACTGAAAAATCAAGTCAATAGAAAAGTCAGTAACTAGTCATGTCATGTACATACGTATGGGACATAGTCAACATCTATCCTGGAAGTTGAGGATCTGTGGTGGTACTGGGTCTGTCCTGGAGGTTGAGGGTCTGTGGTGGTACTGAGTCTGTCCTGGACGTTGAGGGTCTGTGGTGGTACTGGGTCTGTCCTGGAGGTTGAGGATCTGTGGTGGTACTGTGTCTGTCCTGGAGGTTGAGGGTCTGTGGTGGTACTGGGTCTGTGGTGGTACGGAGTCTGTGGTGGTACTGGGTCTGTGGTGGTACTGAGTCTGTGGTGGTACTGGGTCTGTGGTGGTACTGAGTCTGTGGTGGTACTGGGTCTGTGGTGGTACTGAGTCTGTGGTGGTACTGAGTCTGTGGTGGTATTGGGTCTGTGGTGGTACTGAGTTTGTGGTGGTATTGGGTCTGTGGTGGTACTGGGTCTGTGGTGGTACTGGGTCTGTGGTGGTACTGACTCTGTGGTGGTACTGAGTCTGTGGTGGTATTGGGTCTGTGGTGGTACTGAGTCTGTGGTGGTTTCTTCTCATGGAAACTGGTAATCTCTTTTTCGAGAGAGACCTGACCAAAAGTGTTGAAGCCACAGGGGGGTGAAGTAGACCCCATGTTGTATTAAGCACCAAACACTGAGAATCTGACTGCCGATAGACTCCCTACAGGTACTGATTACAGTGGGAGGCTGTTCCTTCTCTTGCTAGAACAAAAGTGGTTCCTGCTGCGTGCCAACGAATCACAATACTCCTCAGTGGGCGACAACTTGACTATGAGCCAAGCAGAGAGCATGAACCAACGGGAGTGACAACAAATATAATACCCTTTTCATCAGAGAACGCAAAGAAAGATCAACAAGAAAATAGGGAACTTTCCGGTGCGCTGTATTTAAATAGACAGAGAGAGAGAGCTAGATGCAGCGCTCTGGTTAACCTGCTAATTTACTTGTCCTCAGAGGGTCCTCCACATAATGTAAAATACAAAGCCCATCCTTAAAGACCCCTCACCTCTCCCACCACAGCCAGGGTTATGACATAGTTTAGTCTCATTGAGATCTATATCAATAAAACCGCACATAATATTTACAGTAGTCACAGCCCCAGGGCTGTATAACTAACTTGCCCATTCACTAGTTCTAGCTACAGCATCATGAGGTTAGATTTTAAAGCACGTTTAGTGAAAGCCACAGGATAGCCACGATCTGTTTCAGAGAGAGAGAGAGCGAGCGAGAGAATCAGAGAGAAAATCAGAGAGAGAGAAAATCAGAGAGAGAGAATCAGAGTGAGAGTAAGAGAGAATCAGAGTGAGAGAGAATCAGAGTGAGAGAGAATCAGAGAGAGAGAATCAGAGAGAGAGAGAGAATCAGTATGAGAGAGAATCAGAGTGAGAGAGAGAGAGAATCAGAGTGAGAGAGAGAGAGAATCAGAGAGAGAGAGAATCAGAGAGAGAGAGAGAGAATCAGAGAGAGAGAGAATCAGAGAGAGAGAGAAAATCAGAGAGAGAGAGAATCAGAGAGAGAGAGGAATCAGAGAGAGAGAGAGAATCAGAGAGAGAGAGAGAATCAGAGAGAGAGAGAGAGAGAGAGAATCAGAGAGAGAGAGAGAGAATCAGAGAGAGAGAGAGAATCAGAGAGAGAGAGAGAGAATCAGAGAGAGAGAATCAGAGAGAGAGAGAATCAGCTGTAAATAACATCAATCATATATTTAGGCAAACAGCAAAAGCAGCACAATTAAAGCTGGGATCAAACAAACCAAACAGAAATACAGAAGAAAAATGGTTTGATACAGATTGTAAAAACATTAGGAAAAAACTTCGAACACTATCGAACCAAAAACACAGAGACCCAAACAACAGAGAACTACGCCTTCAGTACTGTGAGACATTAAAATCATATAAACGTACACTCAGAATCAAGAAATCCCAGTACAACAGAAAGCAACTGACACTAATTGAGGAGTCCATAAATAAAAACAACTTCTGGCAAAATTGGAAAAACCTAAACAAACCCAAACAACAGGAATTATTGATACAAAATGGTGACATTTGGACAAATCACTTTAAAGCACAATGAATTGGCCAATATTTTAGAAAGGTCCAGAACATCCAATCAATCAGAATTAACCAAATTACAGAACATCTAAAACAAAACTACATTACCTATTGGAAAACACAAACACAAAGCAAAATGCAGTGCTATTTGGCCCTAAATCAACAGTACATCATGGCAAACTATCTGACCATGGTGACTGATCAAAACCTCAGGAAAACCTTGACAAAGTACAGGCTCAGCGAGCACAGCCTTGCTATTGAGAAGGGTAGACACAGGAAAACCTGGCTCCCTGTAGAGGAAAGGCTGTGCAACCCCTGCACCACAGCAGAACCAGAGACAGAGCTGCATTTCCTGACAAAATGTAAAAAATATAAAACTATCAGAGAGAGTCACTTCCCCAAATTCAAACAAGTAGTCCGCGGCTTTGAGGACCTCTCTGAAATAAAAAGGCTGCCAATCCTTTTGGGGGAAGACATGACCAGCTGTGCGCTGGCAGCATGCTATGTTGCTGCCTGACACAAGTTGAGGGACAGTGCCTGACATATTTAATGCCTTTTTTTTTCCTATGTTGTTATTTTGTTCTCTGATGTAATTATACAGATCCACAAAGAATTAGAAAACAAACCAAATTTTGATAAACTCCCATGTCTACTGGGTGAAATACCACAGTGTGCATCACAGCAGCAAGATGTGTGACCTGTTGCCACAAGAAAAGCACAACCAGTGAAGAACAAACACCATGTAAATACAACCATATTTATGTTTATTGATTTTCCCTTTTGTACTTTAACTATTTGCACATAATATGATATTGTAAATGTCTTTATTCTTTTGAAACTTTAATGTTTACTGTTTTTATTTCACTTTTGTTTATTATCTACTTCACTTGCTTTGGCAATGTTAACATATGTTTCCTATGCCAATAAAGCCCCTTGAATTGAATTGAAATTTAATTGAGAGAGGGAGAAATATATGCATCTGGTTAACCTGCTAATTAAGTTTGGTTCCAATTAGCATTATTTTTTAATTTAACCTTTATTTAACTAAGCAAGTCAGTTTAGAACAAATTCTTATTTACAATGACGGCCTCCTTACAGGGTCAGACCCTGGAGCAACAGGTTTTTCACCTTGTCGGCTCGGGTATTCAAACCAGCAACCTTTCGGTTACTGGGCCCAACACTGCCGCCCGTCAAGAGAAATCACTGACTGCAGTCCTTAACTATAAACCCCATCCCCATAGGGTTAATGTTAATGTGGGTATAAAGAGAAAACAACCCTATGGGGTAGTGGTGGTTGTGAATTAGTCTGTCAACAGTGTGTGTGTGTGTGTGTGTGTGCCAGCAAAGCTGTAGACGCTAATTGGAGAGTCAAAGCAAAAAATTAGCTGCTTGTGGCCGAGTAGTCGGATGTGAGATACCACAGAATATGTGGTAGGGAGAGAACAGAAACAATATGCATAGGAAGACATAAACTCATGCCCAAAGAGTGCTAGAAAGATGATGTGTTTAAATAACCAGAAATATGTAAAAACATTATGGCATTATGTAACTAGTCCTAGCAGACAAAGTTAACTATATAGTCCTTTGAGGTTTATATACAGTGCCTTCGGAAAGTATTCAGACCCCTTGACTTTTTCCACATCTTGTAACGTTACAGGCTTATTCTAAAATGGATTAAATAAAAAAAAACTAATCAGCAATCTACTCACAATACCCCATAATGACATCATCAATACCCCATAATGACATCATCAATACCCCATAATGACATCATCAATACCCCATAATGACATCATCAATACCCCATAATGACAAAATGAAAAGGAAAGGCACACAGGAGTTTAGGAATTTTAGCAAATATATTAAAAATAAAAAACAGAAATGCCTTATTTACATATGTATTCAGACACTTTGCTATGAGATTCGAAATTGAGCTCAGGTGCATGACAGAGCTTGAGATGATCTGCAGAGAAGAATACAGGTGTGCCAAGCTTGTAGCGTCAGACCCAAGAAGACTCAAGGCTGTAATCGCTGCTAAAGGCGCTTCAACAAAGTACTGAGTAAAGGTCTGAATACTTCTGTAACATATTGAACTTGATGGGCAGCTGTCTAGTCCCATTACTTTTTTCAATCTTTACATATGACGTGCCACTGGCTTTGAGTAAGGCCAGTGTGTCTATGTATGCGGATGACTCAACACTATACACGTTAGCTACTACAGCAACTGAAATCACAGCAACACTTAACAAAGAGCTGTAGTTAGTTTCAGAATGGGTGGCAAGGAATAAGTTAGTCCTAAATATTTCTAAACTAAAAGCATTGTATTTGGGACAAATCATTCACTAAACCTCAACTAAATATTGTAATGAAATTGAGCAAGTTGAGGAGACTAAACTACTTTCAGTAACCCTGGATTGTAAACTGTCAAGGTGAAAACATATTGATACAACAGTAGCTAAGATGGGGAGAAGTCTGTCCATAATAAAGTGATGTTCTGCCTTCTTAACAACACTATCAACAAGGCAGGTCCTACAGGCTCTGGTTCTGTCACACCTGGACTACTGTTCAGTCGTGTGGTCAGGTGCCACAAAGAGGGACTTGGGAAAATTGAAATTGGCTCAGAACAGGGCAGCACGGCTGGCCCTTGGATGTACACAGAGAGCTAATATTAATGATATACATGTCAATCTCTCCTGGCTCAAAGTGGAGGAGAGATTGACTTTATCACTACTTGTATTTATGAGAGGTATTGTCATGTTGAATGCACCGAGCTGTCTGTTTGAACTGCTGTTGCACAGCTCGGACACCCATGCATACCCCACAAGACATGCCACAAGAGGTCTCTTCACAGCCCCCAAGTCCAGAACAGACTATGGGAGCTGCACAGTACTACATAGAGCCATGACTACATGGAACTCTATTCCACATCAAGTAACTGATGCAAAGAGTAAAATTTGATTTAAAAAAAGATAAAGATACACCTTATGGAACAGCGGGGACTGTGAAGCAACACAGACATAGGCACAGACACATGCATACACACACACACACGATAACATGCGCACTATACACACAAGTACACATGGATTTTGTACTGTAGATATGTGGTAGTGGTGGAGCAGGGGCCTGAGGACACACAGTGTGTTGTGAAATATGTGAATGTATTGTTATGCCTTCATTTTGCTGAACCCCAGGAAGAGTAGCTGCTACCTTGGCAGGAAATAATGGGGATCCATTATAAACCCCAGGAAGAGTAGCTGCTGCCTTGGCAGAACTAATGGGGATCCATAATAAACCCCAGGAAGAGTAGCTGCTGCCTTGGCAGGAACTAATGGGGATCCATAATAAACCCCAGGAAGAGTAGCTGCTGCCTTGGCAGGAACTAATGGGGATCCATAATAAACCCCAGGAAGAGTAGCTGCTGCCTTGGCAGGAACTAATGGGGATCCATAATAAACCAGGATCAGGGAAAACCAGGATCAAGATTCCATTTGATTCCTCCTCTGAAAATACACTCTGAGTTACTTTCTCTGAGTAAGTATTTACCATTTTGGCTGTCTGGCCGTTTACATGTTTTAAAAAACAACACAAGACTTATCATACAGGAGACAAAGTCTAGCAGCAGGATAGAATGGCCTCCATGATTCTCAAGCATGTCTGTACTGTTGGGAGTCCTGAATCCAGACTATTGTTTGACTTCACTAGACTATAAGGACCCTGTGTGTGTATAATATATATACATGTATTTTGTATTATGTATTGTCACATACATACAGTAGGTGCAATTAAATGTTTTGTTTTACAGGGTCAGCCTTGCTCAAGGGCACATCGGCAGATTTTTCACCTTGTGTGTGCATGCGTGCAAGAACATCCCGTGGTGGTGGTCATTGGCTGGGAGACTCTCGGTGTAGTCAGGCTCCTAGTGGACGTTGCCTGGGAGACTATCGGTGTTGCCAGGCTAGGCCATTAGTGGATGTTAGCTGGGACACTCTGGGAGAGGAACTATGTTGTTCTCTTTAATTTCCTGTTGAGGTGGCTGGCTGGAGGTTTGATTTCCTGTTGAGGTAGCTGGTTGGAAGTTTGATTTCTTGTTTAGGTGACTGGCTGGAGGTTTGATTTCCTGTTGAGGTGGCTGGCTAGAGGTTTGATTTTCTGTCTGTGAAAAAGGATCTTGTCATCAATCTGCTGACGAGGGGGAGAATTTAAATCTGCTGAGCTAGTCTGGCCTCCCTCCTTCTCTCTGCTATGCTAGTCTGGCCTCCCTTCTTCTCTCTGGTGAGCTTGTCTGGCCTCCCTCCTTCTCTCAGCTGGGCTTGTCTGGCCTCCCTCCTTCTCTCTGCTGGGCTAGTCTGGCCTCCCTCCTCTCTGCTTAGCTAGTCTGGCTGAGCTAGACAGGCCTCCCTCCTTCTCTCTGCTTAGCTAGTCTGGCTGAGCTAGACAGGCCTCCCTTCTTCTCTCTGCTTAGATAGCCTGGCTGAGCTAGTCTGGCCTCCCTCCTTCTCTCTGCTGGGCTTGTATGGCCCCACTCCATTTCTCTGCAGGGCTATTCTGGCCTCCCTCCTTCTCTCTGCTATGCTAGTCTGGCCTCCCTTCTTCTCTCTGGTGAGCTTGTCTGGCCTCCCTCCTTCTCTCAGCTGGGCTTGTCTGGCCTCCCTCCTTCTCTCTGCTGGGCTAGTCTGGCCTCCCTCCTTCTCTCTGCTTAGCTAGTCTGGCTGAGCTAGACAGGCCTCCCTCCTTCTCTCTGCTTAGCTAGTCTGGCTGAGCTAGTCTGGCCTCCCTCCTTCTCTCTGCTGGGCTTGTCTGGCCTCCCTCCTTCTCTCTGCTGGGCTAGTCTGGCCTCCCTCCTTCTCTCTGCTTAGCTAGTCTGGCTGAGCTAGACAGGCCTCCCTCCTTCTCTCTGCTTAGCTAGTCTGGCTGAGCTAGTCTGGCCTCCCTCCTTCTCTCTGCTGGGCTTGTCTGGCCTCCCTCCTTCTCTCTGCTGGGCTAGTCAGGACTCCCTCCTTCTCTCTGCTTAGATAGCCTGGCTGAGCTAGTCTGGCCTCCCTCCTTCTCTCTGCTGGGCTTGTCTGGCCTCCCTCCTTCTCTCTGCTGGGCTTGTATGGCCCCACTCCATTTCTCTGCTGGGCTTGTATGGCCCCACTCCATTTCTCTGCAGGGCTATTCTGGCCTCCCTCCTTCTCTCTTGAGTTTGAAACGTGACGTTTGTCGTATCGTGTTTGTTTTGTGTAGTAGTTCGCATTTTAAGTTGTATTATACATAGTAATTTATAAATAAGTATTACGTAGTATAAATAAAAGGAATGTCGAACTACAATCCCTGCGCTGTGTTTTGGTCGATGTATGCACCCTCCCGTGACACCCAGTAAAACACTACTTGAGTAAAAGTCTAAAAGTATTTGGTTTTAAATATACTTAAGTATCAAAATTTTAAATTGCTTAATTTTAAATTGCTTATATTAAACAAACCAGACAGCACTTGTTTTTGTTATTTATTTACAGATAGCCAGGGGCAACGCTCCAACACACAGACATAATTTACAAACGAAGCATGTGTGTTTACTGAGTCCTCCAGATTAGAGGCAGTATTGATGACCAGGGATGTTCTCTTGACAAGTTTGTAAATTGGACCATTTTCTTGTCCTGCTAAGCATTCAAAATGTAATAAGTACTTTTGGGTGTCAGGGAAAACGTATGGATTAAAAAGTACATTATTTTCTTTAGGAATGTAGTGAAGTAAAAGTAGTCAAAAATCTAAAAAGTAAAGTGCAGATACCCCCCAAAAATACTTAAGTAGTACTTTCAAGTATTTATACTTGTCACGCCCTGACCATAGAGAAGCCTGGGGTTTCCCTACGGTTGTCTGGGTCAGGGCGTGACAAGGGTTTTCTTATTAAGTCTATGGAGTATTTGTGTTTGGTCCCCAATTAGAGGCAGCTGCTGGACCCTACTTAGGTTATGATTATTCCCACATGTGATGTGGTTCATTGTTTTGTTTAGGTGCCTGTTATTTATGTTACGGACGTGTTCTCGCTTTATTGTTTCGTTGTTATAAGTTTGAACGAAAATAGTGTCGAACTACCACTGTGCTGCGCCTTGGTCTATTCTTCACAGCGATCGTGACATTACTTAAGTATTTCACACCACTGTACAGGACTAATACCTAACAGTTATACTTGAGGAAGAACCTGATACCCAGCCATATCTCTACTAAACATGCAGCAGTTCACATAGGGACTGACTCTCTGACTGTGGTAGCAGCATGAGAAGTTCACTAGAGTTACCAGCCTCAGATTGCAGCCCAAATAAATGCTTGACAGAGTTCAAGCAACAGACACATCTCAACATCAACTGTTCAGAGGAGACTGTGTGAATCAGGCCTTCATGGTCGAATTGCTGCAAAAAAAACATAAAGGACACCAATAAGAAGAAGAGACTTGCTTGGATCAAGAAACACGAGCAACGGACATTAGACCGGTGGAAATCTGTCCTTTGGTCTGATGAGTTCAAATTTGAGATTTTTGTTTCCAACAACTGTGTCTTTGTGAGACGAAGAGTAGGTGATTGTCTGTGATTTATTCTGTCTGTGATTGATTTAGAATTCAAGGCACACTTAAGTGTTTAGAATAAATCATATTCTCTCTCTTTATCACTGGCTCTATTTCTCTCTCTCCATTCATTCATTCAGTTCAAAGGGCTTTATTGGCATGGGAAACATATGTTTACATTTCCAAAGTAGATAAGTGAACAAACAACCTTGTAGTTGATAACAATATGTGTATAGCAGTCAGTGTGATAGTTTTATATCTTCTATGTACCAGATATACTGTATGTTTCTATTGTAGCAGATAGGCAAAAAAAAGAAATAATTACAGGAAACCCGTTGACGGACTGCTCTCTCTCTCGCTCTCTCGCTCTCGCTCTCTCTCTCTCTCTCTCTCTCTCTCTCTCTCTCTCTCTCTCTCGCTCTCGCTCTCTCAATTCAATTCAAAGGGCTTTATTGGTATGGGAAACATATGTTTACATTGCCAAAGCAAGTGAAATAGATAACATTACACTCACAAAAGTCTTTCTCCTTCTTTCTCTCTTTTTAATTTCTTTCCTACACTTTTTCTGCTTCACTGTTTTTCTATTTTCATTCCACCATCCCTCCCAACTCCCCCCCCCCCCCCCCGCTCTTTCTCCATCCACCCTTCTTCTCATTAACGGTTAAAATAAGAGTGTAGTTTCTAGGCCAGAAGGAACTCTACTCTGCTGCCAGACCAGCCCAGGCCAGAGCGTTACCTAACACACAGGCAGCCACCCGGCTCCATTAAATAGGAGCCCCCAGCCATCCTAGCCCCCTAACCCCCTAGGACCTCAACCCCAGCCCCAGCCCCTAGGACCATGCAGACCCCAGCTTTTACGCATTAAAATATACCTCCACTCAGGCTGGTACCCCTGTATATAGGCTCCTCACATTGACTCTGTGTTGGTACCCCTGTATATAGCCTCCTCACATTGACTCTGTACTGGTACCCCTGTATATAGCCTCCTCACATTGACTCTGTACTGGTACGTCCTGTATATAGCCTCCTCACATTGAGTCTGTACTGGTACTTCCTGTATATAGCCTCCACACATTGACTCTGTACTGATACCCCTGTATATAGCCTCCTCACATTGACTCTGTACTGGTACTTCCTGTATATAGCCTCCTCACATTGACTCTGTACTGGTACTTCCTGTATATAGCCTCCTCACATTGACTCTGTACTGGTACTTCCTGTATATAGCCTCCTCACATTGACTCTGTACTGGTACTTCCTGTATATAGCCTCCTCACATTGACTCTGTACTGGTACTTCCTGTATATAGCCTCCTCACATTGACTCTGTACTGGTACTTCCTGTATATAGCGTCCTCACATTGACTCTGTACTGGTACTTCCTGTATATAGCCTCCTCACATTGACTCTGTACTGGTACTTCCTGTATATAGCCTCCTCACATTGACTCTGTACTGGTACTTCCTGTATATAGCCTCCTCACATTGACTCTGTACTGGTACTTCCTGTATATATAGCCTCCTCACATTGACTCTGTACTGGTACTTCCTGTATATATAGCCTCCTCACATTGACTCTGTACTGGTACTTCCTGTATAGAGCCTCGCTACTGTTATTTTGCTGCTGCTCTTTAATTATTTTTTTTTTTTTTCTTCTTAAAACTGCATTGTGGTTAAGGTCTTGTTAGTAAGCATTTCACTGTAAGGTCTACACCTGTTGTATTGTTGGTTAAGGGCTTGTTAGTAAGCATTTCACTGTAAGGTCTACACCTGTTGTATTGTTGGTTAAGGGCTTGTTAGTAAGCATTTCACTGTAAGGTCTACACCTGTTGTATTGTTGGTTAAGGGCTTGTTAGTAAGCATTTCACTGTAAGGTCTACACCTGTTGTATTGTTGGTTAAGGGCTTGTTAGTAAGCATTTCACTGTAAGGTCTACACCTGTTGTATTGTTGGTTAAGGGCTTGTTAGTCAGCATTTCACTGTAAGGTCTACACCTGTTGTATTGTTGGTTAAGGGCTTGTTAGTCAGCATTTCACTGTAAGGTCTACACCTGTTGTATTGTTGGTTAAGGGCTTGTTAGTAAGCATTTCACTGTAAGGTCTACACCTGTTGTATTGTTGGTTAAGGGCTTGTTAGTAAGCATTTCACTGTAAGGTCTACAACTGTTGTATTGTTGGTTAAGGGCTTGTTAGTAAGCATTTCAGTGTAAGGTCTACACCTGTTGTATTGTTGGTTAAGGGCTTGTTAGTAAGCATTTCACTGTAAGGTCTACACCTGTTGTATTGTTGGTTAAGGGCTTGTTAGTAAGCATTTCACTGTAAGGTCTACACCTGTTGTATTTTGCGCATGTGACTAATAACATTTAATTTGATTTGATTTGTGCCCCATACCCAGTTTCACTTCCTCTTCACAGGGTTAAAATGTCCCTCAAATCACGACTCCAAATGGTCACCTGTAGCTATGCTCTGTCTGTTCTAACCCTGTACCATGGTTTACATCCAGTCCCAATATAGACTTGGTCTGTCTGTTCTAACCCTGTACCATGGTTTACATCCAGTCCCAATATAGACTTGGTCTGTCTGTTCTAACCTTGTACCATGGTTTACATCCAGTCCCAATATAGACTTGGTCTGTCTGTTCTAACCCTGTACCATGGTTTACATCCAGTCCCAATATAGACTTGGTCTGTCTGTTCTAACCCTCTACCATGGTTTACATCCAGTCCCAATAAAGACTTGGTCTGTCTGTTCTAACCCTGTACCATGGTTTACATCCAGTCCCAATATAGACTTGGTCTGTCTGTTCTAACCCTCTACCATAGTTTACCCTCTACCATGGGTACCAAAACATTTCTGCAGCATTGAACGTCCCCAAGAACAGAGTGGCCTACATCATTCTTAAATGGAAGAAGTTTGGAACAACCAAGACTCTTCCTAGAGCTGGCCGTACGGCCAAACTGAGCAATCGGAGCCTTGGTCAGAGAGGTGACTAAGAACCCGATGGTCACTCTGACAGAGCCCCAGAGTTCCTCTGTGGAGACGGGAGAACCTTCCAGAAGGACAACCATCTCTCCACCAATCAGGCCTTTATGGTAGAGTGGCAAGACGAAAGCCACTTCTCAGTTAAAGGCACATGACAGCCAGCTTGGAGTTTGCCAAAAAGGCACCTAAAGACTCTCAGACCATGAGAAACAAGATTCTCTGGTCTGATGAAACCAAGATTGAACTCTTTGGCCTGAATGCCAAGCGTCACGTCTGGAGGAAACCTGGCACCATCCCTATGGTGAAGCATGGTGGTGGCAGCATCATGCTGTGGCAATGTTTTTTAGCGGCAGGGACTGGGAGACTAGTCAGGACCGTGGGAAAGATGAAGAGAGCAAAGTACAGAGAAATCCTTAATGAAAACCTGCTCCAGAGTGCTCAGGACCTCAGATTGGGGCAAAATCACCTTCCAACAGGACAACAACCCTAAGCACACAGCCACATAACGCAGGAGTGGCTTCAGGACAAGTCTCTGAATGTCCTTGAGTGGCCCAGCCAGAGCCCGGACTTGAACCCGATCTAACATCTCTGGAGAGACCTGATAATAGCTGTGCAGCGACGCTTCCCATCCAGCCTGACAGAGCTTGAGAGGATCTTGTGAGAAGAATGGGAGGAACTCCCCAAATACAGGTGTACCAAGCTTGTAGCATCAAACCCAAGAAGACTCAAGGCTGTAATCGCTGCCAAAGGTGCTTCAATAAAGTACTGAGTTAAGGGTCTGAATGCTGACAGTATGTAAATGTGATATTTCCGTTTTTTTATTTATACATTTGCAAGTATTAAACCTTTTTTGCTTTGTCATTATCGGATATTGTGTGTAATTGTATTTAATCAATTTTAGAATAAGGCTGTAACTTAACAACATGTAGGAAAAGTTGAATACTTTCCCAATGCATTGTACATCTGTTGTTTTAATGTTATTTTAATGTTGTTTTAATGTATGGGCTTGTCTTCTATTTCTGAAGTGTCACAAAACCCACAAAACCCTGAACCTCTTTCACTTTGTAATTATAGTTGGAGACAGAGCAACAACATGATGTTATACTGTCTGCGCCATAATGGTTTAACCATCAGTCTCAATTATCCATGACCTTTGGGAATAACGTGATGAACTTCATAAAGGCTTCAACATTTTGCTCTTTCAGCCTCCTTTACCTACTGTATCAGTACTGGTATTCTCTCCATCCTTTACCTACTGTATCAGTACTGGTATTCTCTCCATCTTTTACCTACTGTATCAGTACTGGTATTCTCTCCATCCTTTACACTACTGTATCAGTACTGGTATTCTCTCCATCCTTTACCTACTGTACTTAGTACTGGTATTCTCTCCATCCTTTACCTACTGTATCAGTACTGGTATTCTCTCCATCCTTTACCTACTGTACTCAGTACTGGTATTCTCTCCATCCTTTACCTACTGTATCAGTACTGGTATTCTCTCCATCCTTTACAAACTGTATCAGTACTGGTATTCTCTCCATCCTTTACCTACTGTATCAGTACTGGTATTCTCTCCATCCTTGACCTACTGTATCAGTACTGGTATTCTCTCCATCCTTTACCTACTGTATCAGTACTGGTATTCTCTCCATCCTTTACCTACTGTATCAGTACTGGTATTCTCTCCATCCTTTACCTACTGTACTCAGTACTGGTTTTCTCTCCATCCTTTACACTACTGTATCAGTACTGGTATTCTCTCCATCCTTTACCTACTGTACTCAGTACTGGTATTCTCTCCATCCTTTACCTACTGTCTCAGTACTGGTATTCTCTCCATCCTTTACCTACTGTATCAGTACTGGTATTCTCTCCATCCTTTACCTACTGTATCAGTACTGGTATTCTCTCCATCCTTTACCTACTGTCTCAGTACTGGTATTCTCTCCATCCTTTACCTACTGTATCAGTACTGGTATTCTCTCCATCCTTTACCTACTGTATCAGTACTGGTATTCTCTCCATCCTTTACCTACTGTATCAGTACTGGTATTCTCTCCATCCTTTACCTACTGTATCAGTACTGGTATTCTCTCCATCCTTTACCTACTGTATCAGTACTGGTATTCTCTCCATCCTTTACCTACTGTATCAGTACTGGTATTCTCTCCATCCTTTACCTACTGTATCAGTACTGGTATTCTCTCCATCCTTTACACTACTGTATCAGTACTGGTATTCTCTCCATCCTTTACCTACTGTACTCAGTACTGGTATTCTCTCCATCCTTTACCTACTGTATCAGTACTGGTATTCTCTCCATCCTTTACCTACTGTACTCAGTACTGGTATTCTCTCCATCCTTTACCTACTGTATCAGTACTGGTATTCTCTCCATCCTTTACCTACTGTATCAATACTGGTATTCTCTCCATCCTTTACCTACTGTATCAGTACTGGTATTCTCTCCATCCTTGACCTACTGTATCAGTACTGGTATTCTCTCCATCCTTTACCTACTGTATCAGTACTGGTATTCTCTCCATCCTTTACCTACTGTATCAGTACTGGTATTCTCTCCATCCTTTACCTACTGTACTCAGTACTGGTTTTCTCTCCATCCTTTACACTACTGTATCAGTACTGGTATTCTCTCCATCCTTTACCTACTGTACTCAGTACTGGTAATCTCTCCATCCTTTACCTACTGTCTCAGTACTGGTATTCTCTCCATCCTTTACCTACTGTATCAGTACTGGTATTATCTCCATCCTTTACCTACTGTATCAGTACTGGTATTCTCTCCATCCTTTACCTACTGTCTCAGTACTGGTATTCTCTCCATCCTTTACCTACTGTATCAGTACTGGTATTCTCTCCATCCTTTACCTACTGTATCAGTACTGGTATTCTCTCCATCCTTTACCTACTGTATCAGTACTGGTATTCTCTCCATCCTTTACCTACTGTATCAGTACTGGTATTCTCTCCATCCTTTACCTACTGTATCAGTACTGGTATTCTCTCCATCCTTTAACTACTGTATCAGTACTGGTATTCTCTCCATCCTTTACCTACTGTATCAGTACTGGTATTCTCTCCATCCTTTACCTACTGTACTCAGTACTGGTTTTCTCTCCATCCTTTACACTACTGTCTCAGTACTGGTATTCTCTCCATCCTTTACCTACTGTATCAGTACTGGTATTCTCTCCATCCTTTACCTACTGTATCAGTACTGGTATTCTCTCCATCCTTTACCTACTGTATCAGTACTGGTATTCTCTCCATCCTTTACCTACTATATCAGTACTGGTATTCTCTCCATCCTTTACCTACTGTATCAGTACTGGTATTCTCTCCATCATTTACCTACTGTATCAGTACTGGTATTCTCTCCATCCTTTACCTACTGTATCAGTACTGGTATTCTCTCCATCCTTTACCTACTGTACTCAGTACTGGTATTCTCTCCATCCTTTACCTAATGTATCAGTGCTGGTATTCTCTCCATCCTTTACCTACTGTACTCAGTACTGGTATTCTCTCCATCCTTTACCTACTGTATCAGTACTGGTATTCTCTCCATCCTTTACCTACTGTATCAGTACTGGTATTCTCTCCATCCTTTACCTACTGTACTCAGTACTGGTATTCTCTCCATCCTTTACCTACTGTATCAGTACTGGTATTCTCTCCATCCTTTACCTAATGTATCAGTACTGGTATTCTCTCCATCCTTTACCTACTGTACTCAGTACTGGTATTCTCTCCATCCTTTACCTACTGTATCAGTACTGGTATTCTCTCCATCCTTTACCTACTGTATCAGTACTGTTATTCTCTCCATCCTTTACCTACTGTCTCAGTACTGGTATTCTCTCCATCCTTTACCTACTGTATCAGTACTGTTATTCTCTCCATCCTTTACCTACTGTATCAGTACTGGTATTCTCTCCATCCTTTACCTAATGTATCAGTACTGTATTCGCTCTCCATCTGGAATGAAAATAATAAGCATCAGTGGATTTGAATACATTCTAGACTTCCTCTACTTTATACACATTGTATTGTACAGGTTTTTGTAAGGTACAGTTAGTGAATACAGTATGTTGAGTGAAATGGATATATAAACACGTCTCTTGCAGACTGTAAATCCCACGTTATTTCTGGTATTGACTCAGGAAGTGTTTGGCAGATTTAGAAGTGTACAGGTCACTGTTTTTCACTAATGGAGCCTGTAGCCTTGGACCTTCCTGAGTGGACCAATGACTCAGCGAGAGAGGGAGGGGGGAGGGAAAGAGAGAGGGAGAGAGAGAGGGAGAGCGAGAGAGAGGGACAGAGCGAGTGAGGGAGGGAGGGAGGGAGGGAGGGAGGGAGGGAGGGAGGGAGGGATGGATGGAGGGAGGGAAGGAGTTAGAGAGAGGGATGGAGGGAGGGAGCGAAAGAGAGAGGGAGAGGGGGGAGAGAGAGACAGAGAGAGAGAGAGGGAGGGAGGGAGGGAGGGAGGGAGGGAGAGAGAGCAGGACGGAGAGAGGGAGAGAGAGAGAGGGAGTGAGGGAGAGATAGGGAGGGAGAGAGGGATATAGAGAAGGAGAGACAGGGGGGAGAGAGAGAGGGAGAGAGGGAGAGAGTGAGAGACAGGGAGGGAGGGAAAGAGAGAGGGAGAGACAGGGAGGGAGGGAGAGAGGGAAAGACAGGGAGGGAGGGAGAGAGTGAGGGAGGAAGAGGGCGAGAGAGAGAGGACAGGGGGATTTCCCCTGAAACACAGGACTGAACAGAACAGCTTTGTGCCACACTATTCACACTGAAACAACACATCTGGGAGCAGACAGATACACACACACACACACACACACACACACTTCTCTTCATAGTCCATCTATTCTGTGTCATTACCTTCCACCAGGGGACCCATAAGTCATTTGTCCAGATCATTCATCCACCTCCAGCTACTGTATCCAGCCAACTATACTGCCTCAGATGTATCATCCATCCACCCTCTCAACCATCCTTCCTTTATCCATCCACTCAACCATCCTTCCTTTATCCATCCATTCAACCATCCTTCCTTTATCCATCCACTCAACCATCCTTCCTTTATCCATCCACTCAACCATCCTTCCTTTATCCACCCACTCAACCATCCTTCCTTTATCCATCCACTCAACCATCCTTCCTTTATCCATCCACTCAACCATCCTTCCTTTATCCACCCACTCAACCATCCTTCCTTTATCCATCCACTCAACCATCCTTCCTTTATCCACCCACTCAACCATCCTTCCTTTATCCATCCACTCAACCATCCTTCCTTTATCCATCCACTCAACCATCCTTCCTTTATCCATCCACTCAACCATCCTTCCTTTATCCATCCACTCAACCATCCTTCCTTTATCCATCCACTCAACCATCCTTCCTTTATCCATCCACTCAACCATCCTTCCTTTATCCATCCACTCAACCATCCTTCCTTTATCCATCCACTCAACCATCCTTCCTTTATCCATCCACTCAACCATCCTTCCTTTATCCATCCACTCAACCATCCTTCCTTTATCCATCCACTCAACCATCCTTCCTTTATCCATCCACTCAACCATCCTTCCTTTATCCATCCACTCAACCATCCTTCCTTTAGAGAGAGTGTCCCAAATGGCAGCCTATTCCCTATTTATTGCACCAATTTTTCCATAGGGCTCTTTTTAAAAGTAGCACACTTTAGGTAATAGGGTGCCATTTGTGACACATCAATTGTCTGACATCATGGCCAGATTCACTCTAATGCGTTCGCTCTGCGTTGGTTCGTTTCATGTTCTTCCTCTAGCCTTGATCACAGACGCAGAGAATCAAATCAAAGTGTGTCTTGGGTGTTTGAAGAGAGGCAGGGGCGGGGCTGAACCCGGCCACGGCCCCGCGGGGAGAAACGGACACAACCATGACGATGATGATGTGATTGTCACAACCAAGAAGAAAACTTGCTGCTGACGTTTGTTTTCATATCACACACACACACACATACACACACACACGTAGGCACGCACACACACACACACACACATACACACACACACACACGTAGGCACGCACACACACACACACACACACACACACACACACGTAGGCACGCACACACACACACACACACATACACACACACACACACGTAGGCACGCACACACACACACACACACACACACACACACGTAGGCACGCACACACACACACACACACATACACACACACACACACATACACACACACGTAGGCACGCACACATACACACAGGCACACACACACGTAGGCACGCACACATACACAGGCACACACACACGTAGGCACGCACACATACACAGGCACGCACACACGTAGGTACGCACACACGTAGGCACGCACACACACACACACACACACACACACACACACACACACACACACACACACACACACACACACACACACACACACACACACACACACACACATACACAGGCACACATACACACACACGTAGGCACGCACACATACACAGGCACGCACACACGTAGGTACGCACACACGTAGGCACGCACACACACACACACACACACACACACACACACACACACACACACACACACACACACACACACACACACACACACACACACACACACACACACACACACACACACACACACACACACACACACATACACAGGCACACACACACACGTAGGTACGCACACATACACACACACACACACACACACGTAGGTACGCACACATACACACACACACACACACACACGTAGGTACACACACATACACAGGCACACACACACGTAGGCACGCACACACACACGCACACACACACACGTAGGCACGCACACATACACAGGCACACACACACGTAGGTACGCACACATACACACACACACACACACACACGTAGGTACGCACACATACACACACACACACACACACACGTAGGTACACACACATACACAGGCACACACACACGTAGGCACGCACACACACACGCACACACACACACGTAGGCACGCACACATACACAGGCACACACACACGTAGGTACGCACACATACACACACACACACACACACACGTAGGTACGCACACATACACAGGCACACACACACACGTAGGCACGCACACATACACAGGCACACACACACGTAGGTACACACACATACACAGGCACACACACACACGTAGGCACGCACACATACACACACACACACACACGTAGGCACGCACACACACACGCACACATACACAGGCACACACACACACGTAGGTACGCACACACACACACACACACACACACACACACACACATACACAGGCACACACACACGTAGGCACGCACACATACACAGGCACACACACACGTAGGTACGCACACATACACAGGCACACACACACACGTAGGCACGCACACATACACAGGCACACACACACACGTAGGCACGCACACATACACAGGCACACACACATACACAGGCACGCACACATACACAGGCACACACACACACACGTAGGCACGCACACATACACAGGCACACACACACACACGTCACTCATAATAAAGCTTGTGGTCTCGTCTCCAGCCCCCATGGCATAATCTAGCAGCATTGTAAACCCCCTTGCCATCATCAAAGTCAACTACGTTATCTGTCCTGCTTTGAACTATTAAACTCCATTTCCCATAATGACTTTCAAGACTAGTTTGTTGTTGAGAGAGAGTCGATCAGGGTGATTCTTCTTCTCTTTCCACATATTTATAGTGGCTTGTTTGAAGATAAAAGCAGTTGGTCGGTCTCGTTCGGTCACGGGAGAAAGAAACATGAGTCAAAAGATGCTCCAATTCATCATCTTCATGCTGTAGCTGTTC
The DNA here is from genome assembly GCA_023634145.1 of Thymallus thymallus. Lineage (NCBI taxonomy): Eukaryota > Metazoa > Chordata > Actinopteri > Salmoniformes > Salmonidae > Thymallus > Thymallus thymallus. The sequence goes on from CM042384.1 coordinate 31,062,172, forward strand.
TGAGATCAAATGGCACCCTATTCCCTACATAGTGCACTACCTTGGGTCCTGTTCAAAAGAAGTGCATGTGGAATATAGTGCCGTTTGGGAAGCCTTGATTGTACAGAACAGAGAGAAGAGAGGAAGTCAACATCAGGAAGATAAGACACTTGGCTGCCTGCCCTGATAAACAACAACAATAGTACGCATATTTCATTACATCCAGATTACGGTCTTTATCATGGACTTCAGGACTTTAGTTTAACTTCATTGAGATGTATCTGGGGACCTGCTCTGTTGTTGATTTACTGTCCCAGCATTATTTGATCATCAACACAAAACAGGCCTCAGCTATCACAATGAATTGCCACTGTTGGTTTAGCTGTAGCATCTATGCTAGCTTTACTGGGAGAGTGATTTGATTTTACAGCCAGGCGGGGTGCGTGGGTGTAAAACTAAGATGTTAGATTTAGTAGCCTGCATCCAGTAAGTCACTCTCCCATACCACCACTCTCTACCCCTCCCATTCTCTCCCTCACTGATCTCTCTCTGTCTCTCTGTCTCTCTGTCTCTCTGTCTCTCTCTCTCTCTCTCTCTCTCTCTCTCTCTCTCTCTCTCTCTCTCTCCCTCTCTCTCTCTCTCTCTCTCTCTCTCTCCCTGCCTATTCTTCACTGCATACATCTGTAACAGCTCAGGGTCCAGTGGGTTATATCGTCTTTGTAAAGGCTCTGAACACTATGCCAAGACAGACAGAGCTGGACTGAGCCATAGACTGTTAGAGTGCAGCAGACCAGCGCAGGACAGAGTGCACCTCTCTACCCCACAGCTCTGTCAGGGCAGCAGGGGGTCTGCCTAGTGGTACACTCTTCCAAAAGGGTTCTTCGGCTGTCCCTATATGAGAGCTCTTTTTGTATCCAGGTAGAACCATTTTTGGTTTCAGGTAAAATAATTGTGATTTATAGATAGATAGATAGATAGATAGATAGATAGATAGATAGATAGATAGATAGATAGATAGATAGATAGATAGATAGATAGATAGATAGATAGATAGATAGATAGATAGATAGATAGATAGATAGATAGATAGATAGATAGATAGATAGATAGATAGATAGATAGATAGATAGATAGATAGATAGATAGATAGATAGATAGAGCAAGTGACAGTATAAATATACATGAAGTCTGTGTAAAGGGTTCTAACTGGAACAAAACAGGGTTCTTCAAAGGGTTCTCATATGGGGACAGCCAAAGAACCCTTTTAGGTTCTAGATAGCAATTTTTTTTCTAGGACTGTTGGATGGTTGTGTTCACTTCAGAAGGCCTGAATGTGTGATTTCTCTGAGGAGTGGAGTGAACAACAGCAACAACAATGCCCTCCTATTCTACTGGTTCCCTTCAGTTCTCCAGAGTGTCTTTCTACCTCTCCCAGAGTATATCTTGCTGGCAGCCCCTCTCTGTCCCTCCGTTTCTCTGTCAGTGTGAGTCTCTGTCTTGCTGTCTTTCTACCTCTCCCAGAGTATATATTGCTGTACTGTAGAGATGGTTGTTCTTCTGCAAGGTTCTCCCATCTCCACAGAGGAACTCTGGAGCTCTGTCAGAGTGACCATCGGGTTCTTGGTCACCTCCATGACCAAGGCCCTTCTCCCCAGATTACTCAGTTTGGCCGTGTGGCCAGCTCTAGGAAGAGTCTAGGTGGTTCCAAACTTCTTCCATTTAAGAATGATGGAGGCCACTGTGTTCTTGGGGACCTTCAATGCTGCAGACATTTTTTGGAACCCTTCCCCAGATCTGTGCCTACAAAATAATCCTGTCTTGGAGCTCTACGGACAATTCATGGCTTGGTTTTTGCTCTGATATGCACTGTCAACTGTGGGACCTTATACAGTATTGACAGGTGTGTACCTTTCCAAATCATGTCCAATCAATTCAATTTACTACAAGTGGACCCTAATCAAGTTGTTGAAACATCTCAAGGATGATCACCTGAGCACAATTTCGAGTCTCATAGCAAAGGGTCTGAATACTTATGTAAAAAAGGTATTTCTGTGCTCAGGTGCAAACCTGTTTTTGCTTTGTTGTTATGGGGTATTGTGTCTAGATTGCTGAGGACATCTATTTAATCAATTTTAGAATAAGGTTGTATTATAACAAAATGTGGAAGAAGTCAAGGGTTCTGAATACTTTCCAAAAGCACTGTATAGTATAAGCTGGAAGTAAAAGCCTTTGTGTTGTTGTCCATTAGTTTAATCCAATTAGGGGCTTGTCTTGATATTGTGTTAATGAATATGAATGTTGATAATTGAGGCCGATGAAAGATGAGGATTCAGTGTTTTTTCTTTATTTCTACTATTTTGTAGAATAAAAGTGAAGACATCAAAACTATGACATAACACATATGGAATCATGTAGTAACCAAAAAAGTGTTAAACAAATCAAAATATATTTCAGTTCTCTCCGTCCCGTTTCCTTGGCTGTTAATATCTATTGATACCTTCTGTTATGTCGTATTATAACAGAGACTTTGAGTAAGCTACTGCTTTTACCAGTGTCCTGAACAGGGGTATACTTGTACATCAAAGCTACCTGACAGTAGAAAAACAGGAGATATGCTCCTGCCCTATGGTCCAGTCTGGCCTGGACAAGGCTTACTGCTGTTAGCAGTATCATCACCATCACAATGTTACCTCCTCCTTCTCCTCTTCCTCTTCCTCTTCCTCTTCCTCTTCCTCTTCCTCCTCCTCCTCCTCCTCCTCCTCCTCCTCCTCCTCCTCTTCACTCACAGAGAGACATTTATAGCTACTGCTCCCTCTCTCTGTCTGAAAATAAAAAGTTCAAGATGGCCACTGGAAGGATGGATGAAAAAAGGAGAAGAAAAAGACAACTTTTCCATTCCGAGGTGGACCCTGGGTCCGTGTGTGGAAGTTTTAATGGGAATCAGATGTGGTCCTAATCAAAAGAACATGGAGGGAAATGTTACAGAGCCCAGAGCACAGAGAAATGGGACCGCAAGGCTACGTTTCAAATGGCACCCGGTTCTGTAAACAGGGTACTACTTTTGACCAGACTCCTATTGGCCCCGTCAAAAGTAGTACACTATACAGGGTGCCATTTTGGACCTCAAGAAACAGCGATAAGACTCAAACGACAGTAATTAATTACACAGTTTCTCTGTGAGGCCTGGCCAGTGATTTCATTATGACCAGAGTCAGTGTGTGTGTTATGATCAGCTGTACGGAGAAAGAAGAGATAGACTGCCGTGGTGGAGAGTGGAGAGTAATGTCAATACATGTTGGCATGACAACCATGAGACTTATGATGGTTTATAATGTTAACCTGTTAATACACGTTGGCATGACAACCACGAGAAATGACAACAACGTCACTGTGTGGGTTACTGAGTTCTGTCAACAAGCTGCTTTCGCTGTGTCAACACTATGTCCTATCTTCTCCCTCTGTCCCCTGTGTTTTCATATGGAGCTGTTGGTCTGATCTCCACAGTGGGCTCTGCTCTGACTACTGAGACAACATCCCAAATAGCACCCTATTTCCTAAATGGGGAATTACCGTTGACCAGAACCCTATGGGCCCTTGTCAAAGGTACACTCTTAGAAGTAAAGGTGCTATCTATAACCTAAAAGGGTTATTCGGCTGTCCCCATAGGAGAACCCTTTGAAGAACCCTTTTTGGTTCCATGTGGAACCCTTTACACAGAGGGTTCTACATGGAACCCAAAATAGTTCTGCCTGGAACCAAAACGGGTTCTTCAAAGGGTTCTCCTATGGGGACAGCCAAACCCTTTTTTTCTAAGAGTGTAGTGCACAATGTAGGGAATAGGGTTGCACTTGGGATGTAACCTGTGCCTGCAGCTCAGCAGTATTTTGTGAAGCAGAGGCACTATGCTGTTAATACTCTGGTAATACCAGGCGGCGGTCTGCCGGTCGGTCTAACAATGACATACCATGATCTCTCTGGTTCTCTCTGGTTCTCTCACTTTCTCTGTCTCTCTGTCTCTCTCTCTCTCTCTCTCTCTCTCTCTCTCTCTCTCTCTCTCTCCCCCCCCTTCCCCTCCTCTCTTCTCCCCCCTCTCTCTGACAGTCTAACTGAGGGGTGGTATTATTTCTCCAGCTTCTTACTACAAATCTGTGATTGCTTGGATGTTGTTGAATGTTACAGAAATGTCTAATCTCAAATGTGTGAGTGAAGAAGTATAAAAGCTAACTATCCCTTACAGTGTCATTAAGTGTTATGTAGCAGATGATACATCACAACTACCTCATCCTATCCTGTTGATATAAGCACCTGGTCATGCCCAGTTAGACCCGGCCAGAGACAGCCAGAGCCAGCCAGAGCCAGCCAGAGCCAGCCAGAGCCAGCCAACCGTGTGCTAACGGTACCATGATGTCAGAGAGCGATGCACGCTCACCAAAGAGGAACACACTCAGACTGTTTTATCTCCTCTGTCAGACCGCAAGCCCCTTTTCTGCTGGGAGAAGCAGACTAAACACACACACACACATACTCATGCTGTTCATGTAAGCACACACACACACACACACACACACACACACACACATACTCATGCTGTTCATGTAAGCACACACACACACACACACACACACACATACTCATGCTGTTCATGTAAGCACACACACACACACACACACACACACACACACACACACACACACACACACACACACCGAACCACATGACACAACTCTCTCTAGGAAGGTGTGTATGTTTGTCATTCTCCGCTTTTCTGTGGTGACTTTTATTGTTCCCTGAAAAACGCTGTGTTTGTGTGAGTGATTCTCTGACACAGACAACCACAGAGCTCTGAGGGAGATGACATCAAAACCAATGACATAAAAACCCTCTCTGTGTGTCCCAAATTGTACTCTATTCCCTATATAGTGCACTACTTTTGACCTGAATGGCTGACTGACTGACTGACTGACTGAATGGCTGACTGACTGACTGACTGACTGACTGACTGGCTGACTGACTGACTGACTGGTGACTGACTGACTGAATGGCTGACTGACTGACTGACTGACTGACTGGCTGACTGACTGACTGAATGGCTGACTGACTGACTGACTGACTGACTGGTGACTGACTGACTGAATGGCTGACTGACTGGCTGGCTGACTGACTGACTGAATGGCTGACTGACTGACTGACTGACTGACTGGCTGGCTGACTGACTGACTGAATGGCTGACTGACTGACTGACTGACTGACTGACTGACTGACTGACTGACTGGCTGACTGACTGACTGACTGACTGAATGGCTGACTGACTGACTGACTGACTGACTGACTGATTGGCTGACTGACTGACTGACTGACTGACTGACTGACTGACTGACTGAATGGCTGACTGACTGACTGACTGACTGAATGGCTGACTGACTGACTGACTGAATGGCTGACTGACTGACTGACTGACTGACTGACTGACTGACTGGCTGACTGGCTGACTGACTGTGTGCCTCTAGTCAAGACCATTTCTTCTGTGCTTTATGTTATCTGCTGAATTGATGTGGTGGTTGTCTGGGGAAAAGTTAGTGGTCATACGCACATCCTTAAAAACCTAGGTGCTGGGCTAATAAAGAATACTAGTGAAGAACAAGAAGGGCCGTACACATTGGGTAACCCCGCTGTCTGAAACGCTCATCCAGATAGTGGGCTTGTTTGGGTAACCCCACTGTCTGAAACGCTTATCCAGATAGTGGGCTTGTTTGGGTAACCCCGCTGTCTGAAACGCTTATTCAGATATTGGGCTTGTTTGTCATAGTCACTCTGTGTACAAATCCTGCGTATGCTACTGTATTGGAAAATGGGGAGGCTCTTTTTGGCTGGGAAACATCTGTGGTCTCTAGAAGTACTAATAAACTGGGTGGGAGAAGGCAACAAAGTACAAAAAGAAAAGTAGAGAGAGAGAGAGAGAGAGAGAGAGAGAGAGAGAGAGAGGAGAGAGAGAGAGAAGCCAGCCTGTTGAAGCATGTTTTTTCTATTGACAACGCATACACAGCAGACATGCACACACGCAGCACACACACACATGGTGAGACAGTGGGCTATTTGATGAGACAGTGCTGGTATTTGAGATGAGTGTATTTCATTGGAACTGATGCGTGTAGATAAAGATTCCTCATGTTACCCCATGCAGGAGCTACTAACTAAAGCCTAATATGGTCATTTATCATACAACCATTCCTTCCACATTCCATCCTCCCTGAGACAGACCCAGTGGGTCTTAGGTCATAGTAATCAAACACAGATCACTCAGACAGAACCAGTAGATCTTAGGTCATAGTAGCCAAGCACAGATCTCTCAGACAGAACACAAAGGTCTTAGGAATATTAGTAGTCTTCAAGCACAGCTCTGTCAGACAGAACCAGTGGGTCCAAGGAATAGTAGTCGTCTTCAAGCACAGATCTCTCAGACAGAACCAGAGGGTCCAAGCAATAGTAGTCGTCTTCAAGCACAGATCTCTCAGACAGAACCAGTGGGTCCAAGGAATAGTAGTCGTCTTCAAGCACAGATCTCTCAGACAGAACCAGAGGGTCCAAGCAATAGTAGTCGTCTTCAAGCACAGCTCTGTCAGACAGAACCAGAGGGTCCAAGCAATAGTAGTCGTCTTCAAGCACAGCTCTGTCAGACAGAACCAGAGGGTCCAAGGAATAGTAGTCGTCTTCAAGCACAGATCTCTCAGACAGAACCAGAGGGTCCAAGCAATAGTAGTCGTCTTCAAGCACAGATCTCTCAGACAGAACCAGTGGGTCCAAGGAATAGTAGTCGTCTTCAAGCACAGATCTCTCAGACAGAACCAGAGGGTCCAAGCAATAGTAGTCGTCTTCAAGCACAGCTCTGTCAGACAGAACCAGAGGGTCCAAGGAATAGTAGTCGTCTTCAAGCACAGATCTCTCAGACAGAACCAGAGGGTCCAAGCAATAGTAGTCGTCTTCAAGCACAGATCTCTCAGACAGAACCAGTGGGTCCAAGGAATAGTAGTCGTCTTCAAGCACAGATCTCTCAGACAGAACCAGTGGGTCCAAGCAATAGTAGTCGTCTTCAAGCACAGATCTCTCAGACAGAACCAGTGGGTCCAAGGAATAGTAGTCGTCTTCAAGCACAGATCTCTCAGACAGAACCAGTGGGTCCAAGGAATAGTAGCCGTCTTCAAGCATAGATCTCTACAGGAGAATGGATGAATAGGGAGAAATGGCCTTAGATCAGCATTTAGGGCAGACCTGGGCAATTCCAGTCCTCGGGGGCCTGATGTCACACTTTTACCCCAGCCCCAGCTAACACACCTGACTCCAATAATTAACTAATGATGATCTTCAGTTAAAAATGCAATTAGTTGAAATCAGCTGTGTTTGCCAGGGATGGGGCAAACGTGTGACACCAACCAGGACCCTGAGTACTGGAGTTGCCCAGGCCTGATCTAGGGGAAACTTCACCAACTAAGTGGTGATATTTCTGATATTAAATGGTTTCTGAGGCATCATCGCCCAGGTACTGCTATAGCCTCCAGATTGGTAGTAGATGAGGGTTATCTTTCATCCTAACCAGGGAAAGTGCTTTGAGCATTGGAAAATCACTCTAAACCAATCCATTAACTTTTGTGTCATGGGAACAATCCCTTGATTGCTTATTGTAAAATATTTAAGGCTTTTGTTTGAGGACCGTATGTTGAGCAGATGATCAGTGAACACATTAGACACCAACCCAGCAGAGCAGATTATAAACACCATGGATGAGCAGACCCCATCAACCCTAATGAGTTCACCACATATTCCTTATGTAGTGCAATACTTTGGACCAGGGCTCATAGGGAATAGGGGGCCATTTGGGACACAGTCATAACCTACTGTACATTACAATAAAAGGAAGTCTCCTTCTAGCTGCTTAGTGTTTGTCTGTTTGGATGTTGATTTCCTGTTGAGGACCTGGGCCAAGTGCCTCTTGGGTGTCAGGTACACTACTACCTGTTGCAACCTCTACAACTACTTTTATTATTATTTGACCCTGCTGGTCATCTATGAACATTTGAACATCTTGGAGAAAGATCTGGACTTAATGGCCATGAATTGTTATAATTTCCACTCGGCGCAGCCAGAAGAGGACTGGCCACCACTCAGAGCCTGGTTCCTCTCTAGGTTTCTTCCTAGGTTTTGCCTTTCTAGGGAGTTGTTCCTAGCCACCGTGCTTCTACATCTGCATTGCTTGCTGTTTGGGGTTTCAGGCTGGGTTTCTGTATAGCACTTTGTGACATCGGCTGATGTAAAAAGGGCTTTATAAATAAATTTGACTATTAGGGCAGGGGGAGCTAGGAAAAGAGGGAGGGGGATGGAGCAGGGAGTGAGAGGGAGGGGAAGAGGGAGAAGGAGAGGATGATGGGAAGAGGCGGTGATGTCATATAGGAGTGTGTGTCTGTGTGTAATGTGTTATTCAGACATCTGGGGTGAGGACACATCTGCAGTCCAAGCAGTGGAGAAGTGAGGAACACAACAGGGGGACATAGGTGCGTCTGAATACACACAGACACACCTATGTATCTGTATCATATACCACACCACCACATTACTCAATAAACCACAGCAGTGACGGGGATGACAGAGTCTCAGACCCAGACAGACAGATGTTGGATCTAAATCAGGGAAGGGCAACTTTGATGGGGGTGGGGCCAGAAGAAATCTGAGGGGCCCCAATTGCTCGCAGTTGCTGCCCAATTGTTATTCATTTTTTTGTGAGCGCCGAGGAAGGAATATATCAACATTCTCATTACTGGTAGAGACAGATAACACAATGGAACAGATCCTCTTCATAATGTATTACTGATAGAGACAGATAACACAATGGAACAGATCCTCTTCATAATGTATTACTGATAGAGACAGATAACACAATGGAACAGATCCTCTTCATAATGTATTACTGATAGAGACAGATAACACAATGGAACTGTGATGGCTTGGTTGTGGTAAGGCCTCTTACTCCCACCTAGGGGAGGAGAGAGGCACACAACCAAGTCATCACACATTATTAGGGAGATGATCATCCCCAATCAGAGACAGCTGTATAGCGTTGTCTCTGATTGGGGATAGTATTTAGACTCCACACACAGCCACCTGTACTGCACTGCCTGCAGCTTCCAAAGTAAGTCACTGTGTTTTTGTTTGTAATAGTTTTTGTTTATTCTCTCCTTTTGTATTTTCGTGCTTCGTGATTACATCTCCGAAAATAAAAAGGATGACACTTCACCAGCGCTCTGTCTATCGTCCCTTATATCCGACGCACTGTGACAGAATGATCCACCACCCTGGGACGCAACGGGGGATAACTTTAGGAGATATCCTCCTCGGTATGGGAAAAATTACCGAGGAGGAACACTCTTATTATCGCTCGGTGGAGGAAGGCTGGGGTCCGGAGCAGCCTAGGCGCCGGAGACGGAGGACACGTCACCGGGCTAGAGTTGAGGACCAGCCTGGAGCCCAGAAAACCCCTCAAACTGATTTTGGGGGGGGGCTATGGGGGTGGTCGGGGATCGAGGGAGAAGAGCCCCGACCACTGCACTCGTGGGGGTTCCAGGAGGAGGGTGGGCACGACGTTCAGCCCCGCTGTGGAGCAGGAGCTCCATAGCGTGTCGGTGCCCAGTCTGGGGCCGACAGCCAGCCCAACCACAGGGCTGGAAACCCTCTCCGCGTCGGTGCCCAGGGTGGGCACGACGTTCAGTCCCGCTGTGGAGCAGGAGCTCCATAGCGCGTCGGTGCCCAGTCTGGGGCCGACAGCCAGCCCAACCAGAGGGCTGGAAACCATCTCTGCGTCGGTGCCCAGGGTGGGCACGACGTTCAGCCCCGCTGTGGAGCAGGAGCTCCATAGCGCGTCGGTGCCCAGTCTGGGGCCGACAGCCAGCCCAACCAGAGGGCTGGAAACCATCTCTGCGTCGGTGCCCAGGGTGGGCACGACGTTCAGCCCCACCAGAGGGTTGGGAACCATCTCTGCGTCGGTGCCCAGGGTGGGCACGACGTTCAGTCCCGCTGTGGAGCAGGAGCTCCATAGCGTGTCGGTGCCCAGACTGGGGCCGACAGCCAGACCAGCTGCAGGGCTGAAGACCACCTCTGCGTCGGTGCCCAGGGTGGGCACGGCATCCAGCCTGAGGTCTCCGGAGAAGGTCAGCAGCCCGAGGCCTCCTGTGACGGTCAGTAGCCTGAGGTCTCCTGTAAAGGTCAGCAGCCTGAGGCCTCCTGTGAAGGTCAGCAGCCCGAGACCTCCGGAGAAGGTCAGCAGCCCGAGGTCCCCGGTGACGGTCAGCAGCCCGAGGTCCCCGGTGACGGTCAGCAGCCCGAGGTCCCCGGTGACGGTCAGCAGCCCGAGGTCCCCGGTGACGGTCAGCAGCCCGAGGTCCCCGGTGACGGTCAGCAGCCCGAGGTCCCCGGTGACGGTCAGCAGCCCGAGGTCCCCGGTGACGGTCAGCAGCCCGAAGTACCCGGTGACGGTCAGCAGCCCGAGGTCCCCGGTGACGGTCAGCAGCCCGAGGTCCCCGGTGACGGTCAGCAGCCCGAGGTCCCCGGTGACGGTCAGCAGCCCGAGGTCCCCGGTGACGGTCAGCAGCCCGAGGTCCCCGGTGACGGTCAGCAGCCCGAGGTTCCCGGTGACGGTCAGCAGCCCGAGGTCCCCGGCGACGGTCAGCAGCCCGAGGTCCCCGGCGACGGTCAGCAGCCCGAGGTCCCCGGCGACGGTCAGCAGCCCGAGGTCCCCGGCGAAGGTCAGCGCCACGCCACCTCCAGCGAGGGTCAGCGCCACGCCACCTCCAGCGAGAGAGTCAGCGCCACGCCACCTCCAGCGAGGGTCAGCGCCACGCCACCTCCAGCGAAGGTCAGCGCCACGCCACCTCCAGCGAAGGTCAGCGCCACGCCACCTCCAGCGAAGGTCAGCGCCACGCCACCTCCAGCGAAGGTCAGCGCCACGCCACCTCCAGCGAAGGTCAGCGTTCCGCCACCTCCAGCGAAGGTCAGCGTCCCGGAGCCTCCAGCCACAGCTCAAGGCCTGGAGCCTCCTCCACCGGTGCCCAGTCCAGGGCCGGTCGTCTGCTTCGCTCCAGTGCCGGAGCAGTCCGCTCCACCGGTGCCCAGTCCGGGGCCGGTCATCTACGTCGCTCCAGTGACGGAGCAGTCCGCTCCACCGGTGCCCAGTCCGGGGCCGGTCGTCCACGTCGCTCCAGTGCCGGAGCAGTCCGCTCCACCGGTGCCCAGTCCGGGGCCGGTCGTCTACGTCGCTCCAGTGCCGGAGCAATCCGCTCCACCGGTGCCCAGTCCGGGGCCGGTCGTCTACGTCGCTCCAGGGAAGGAGCAGTCCGCTCCACCGGTGCCCAGTCCGGGGCCGGTTGTCAGCCCCTCTCCAGGGTCGAGGGCTCCCGCACCAGGGTCCAGACAGGACTTGGTGAATGGCGGGAGTACTGAGGGGGGAACCACCGCGCCGGGGTCCGGACCGGACCGGGCGTGCAACCGTGAGGTAGGAGGGAAGCTACTCTCACAGCCTGTGCCACGCCCGGAACCGGAACCGGAGCCCCCACCAGCAACCACCTCAGTACCCCGCCATGTCCCCCCTAGTTTTTGGACATTTTTTTTTTTTTTTGTCTTTCAGGAAGGGGGGGATTGTGTGTGCGATCGGGAGTCCGCACCTTGGGGGGGGGGGTACTGTGATGGCTTGGTTGTGGTAAGGCCTCTTACTCCCACCTAGGGGAGGAGAGAGGCACACAACCAAGTCATCACACATTATTAGGGAGATGATCATCCCCAATCAGAGACAGCTGTATAGCGTTGTCTCTGATTGGGGATAGTATTTAGACTCCACACACAGCCACCTGTGTGTGGATCATTGTTCTTTTGTGTTTGTCTGCACTGCCTGCAGCTTCCAAAGTAAGTCACTGTGTTTTTGTTTGTAATAGTTTTTGTTTATTCTCTCCTTTTGTATTTTCGTGCTTCGTGATTACATCTCCGAAAATAAAAAGGATGACACTTCACCAGCGCTCCGTCTATCGTCCCTTATATCCGACGCACTGTGACAGGAACAGATCCTCTTCATAATGTATTACTGATAGAGACAGATAACACAATGGAACAGATCCTCTTCATCAGACCAGACTGTTTCTGCATCCCAAATGACATACTTTATTCCCTATATAGTCCACCTATTGGGCTCTGGTCAAACAGTGCACTACTGTCTGTATATGGGGAAAAGGCTGTCATTTGGGACACCCGTCGTCTGTCCACGATCCTCCTGCTTCCTCTTTGTTCATAGAAGTAATGTGACCGGAGGTAGAAGAGAAATGGTAAGCTCCAGACAAAACGCAGGTGTGCATACTTGTTGTGGAGGTATAGCTGCTGGGTATAAGAAGTGAACTGTTCTGCATTGAGGTGAATAGGTTAGCTCACCTCTGCTGTTCGAATCACATGCAAACATCTGCTTTGAGTTTGAATGACTAACTTCGATTAGTTAGTTAAACAAAAGCCTGAACCCTGTGGGTTTTCACAATCAGGATTTAGAAAGCTGCATATTATAAATACAATGTCCACTCTGGATGAACTTGTATGTTGCTTCAGAAAAACAGAAATAAAAAGAGCTAATAAATAACATTAACATTCTAATCAGACGTTTTCAACAATAACATAGCAGACGCCAACAGACACAAACAGAGCAGGATAAAAATCAGTTCATAGAGTCACATACATACCCATACAATGTCCAGAGAGCTGGCTTGGTCTCCCAGGCCTTATACAGGATACCATTATGGAAGAGGTGGGTAGCTACATGGGCCAGACCCCTGTCAACAAGTGGTTGACTTGTCTGAGTGAGAGAGTGAGAGAGAGAGAGAGAGAGAGAGAGTGTGTGTGTCGGCCTGTGCTCACCCTAGAGAGGAATTTCCTTTCTTTCAAAGAGCACCGGTGGCTAAGGGAGGTGAACCGGTGCTTTGACTTTTCTGAGGGAGTAGCTCTTTCTTTACGGAACAGCAAGCTGCTAGTACACAGCCTGAACAGCAAGATGCTAGTACACAGCCTGAACAGCAAGCTGCTAGTACACAGCCTGAACAGCAAGCTGCTAGTACACAGCCTGAACAGCAAGCTGCTAGTACACAGCCTGAACAGCAAGCTGCTAGTACACAGCCTGAACAGCAAGCTGCTAGTACACAGCCTGAACAGCAAGCTGCTAGTACACAGCCTGAACAGCAAGCTGCTAGTACACAGCGTGAACAGCAAGCTGCTAGTACACAGCATGAACAGCAAGCTGCTAGTACACAGCCTGAACAGCAAGCTGCTAGTACACAGCCTGAACAGCAAGCTGCTAGTACACAGCCTGAACAGCAAGCTGCTAGTACACAGCCTGAACAGCAAGCTGCTAGTACACAGCCTGAACAGCAAGATGCTAGTACACAGCCTGAACAGCAAGCTGCTAGTACACAGCCTGAACAGCAAGCTGCTAGTACACAGCCTGAACAGCAAGCTGCTAGTACACAGCCTGAACAGCAAGCTGCTAGTACACAGCCTGAACAGCAAGCTGCTAGTACACAGCCTGAACAGCAAGCTGCTAGTACACAGCCTGAACAGCAAGCTGCTAGTACACAGCCTGAACAGCAAGCTGCTAGTACACAGCGTGAACAGCAAGCTGCTAGTACACAGCCTGAACAGCAAGCTGCTAGTACACAGCCTGAACAGCAAGCTGCTAGTACACAGCCTGAACAGCAAGCTGCTAGTACACAGCCTGAACAGCAAGCTGCTAGTACACAGCCTGAACAGCAAGCTGCTAGTACACAGCCTGAACAGCAAGCTGCTAGTACACAGCGTGAACAGCAAGCTGCTAGTACACAGCCTGAACAGCAAGCTGCTAGTACACAGCCTGAACAGCAAGCTGCTAGTACACAGCCTGAACAGCAAGCTGCTAGTACACAGCCTGAACAGCAAGCTGCTAGTACACAGCCTGAACAGCAAGCTGCTAGTACACAGCGTGAACAGCAAGCTGCTAGTACACAGCCTGAACAGCAAGCTGCTAGTACACAGCCTGAACAGCAAGCTGCTAGTACACAGCCTGAACAGCAAGCTGCTAGTACACAGCCTGAACAGCAAGCTGCTAGTACACAGCCTGAACAGCAAGCTGCTAGTACACAGCGTGAACAGCAAGCTGCTAGTACACAGCCTGAACAGCAAGCTGCTAGTACACAGCGTGAACAGCAAGCTGCTAGTACACAGCCTGAACAGCAAGCTGCTAGTACACAGCCTGAACAGCAAGCTGCTAGTACACAGCGTGAACAGCAAGCTGCTAGTACACAGCCTGAACAGCAAGCTGCTAGTACACAGCCTGAACAGCAAGCTGCTAGTACACAGCCTGAACAGCAAGCTGCTAGTAGCTCTGGGAAGAGGGAATGTTGAATCTGTTTTACTGCCACAGACTACTGGTGAATAAGTCAGAGCTATTTCATCCCAAAAGGCACCCTATTGCCTATTTATGGACTCCCAGGAACTTGTATGACCCAACCATTTCCACATCCATCCCCTGTATAGGGACTGCAGTCAGTTGTGCCTTGGTTCTCCTGAAGTCCATCACCATCTCCTTTGTTTTGCTGATGTTGAGCTGAAGTTGGTTCTGCTCACACCACAACACAAAGTCGCTGATTGTGCTCCTGTACTCCTGTACACACAGCTCTGTAGTAAAGGCCCAGTAAAGGCCCAGTGTTACAGACTGCTATATCGGTCCTCTAAAACAGGACTAGTTGTCAGGCTCTGGCCATAGAGAAGCCTATTTGCTTCTCTATGTATCCATGGTCAGAGTCTGACAGTTCTATTCTTTCTGTTTCTGGTGGTGGTTTGGGTTGGATCCCTAATTAGAGGCAGCTGCAGCGCATCGTCTCTAATTAGGGATCCTGTATATGTTTGTCTGTCCTTCACCTTGGTGTGGGTCGTTATTCCTCCAGTCACGGGTGAATTAAGTGTATTCCGTTTGTTGTTTCGTGTTTTTATTTGGACAGTTCGTCATTGTCATAATTGATTTGTCTTAACATTAAAATGTCGAACTATCACTGCGCTGCGTCTTGGTCTCTCTCACTACCCACTTGTGACACCAGTAAAGGCCCAGTGTTACAGACTGCTATACCCGGTCCTCTAATACAGGATCCAGTAAAGGCCCAGTGCAATACTTTAGTGAAATAATATTTTTTCAGATGTTTCAGGGACCCTTAGCACTATGTTCCATTTCAAAGCAGTTCTGAAGCACTGGAGGAAAACGCTCCCACCCATTTCCTTTCATTGTTTACCACAGTCAGCCTAATAGAGCGAATAAAGACAGAGAAGGTGCTGACCCACATTCCTCTGACATCAGCAACATCCTGTATGAGATAGGAACTGCATCCTGTACTTTACATGCACATCATTCACACAACCACACCCTCTGACTTGATTGACCTAGTTAGCACACTCTCTCTGAATGACCACGAAGCATCAGTAAATATTGCAGAGTGCACCTTTGATAAGGTATAACTCAGAGGGTGTAACAGCCAGGAGATGAAGGATGATGGTGAGATAACATTGTTAGGGACATCGGAAAGACATCTTATTTTCTTCCTAATAAACAATTTGGTGTTTGTTTGTGTTGGCGGCCGGCTGTAGCCTGCTGTAGCCTGTCTCTGTGTACCGAGTGTGATTATGTACTGGGAACTGGAGCCAATGTGTCATATTATAAACCAATAGAGAACAGGGAGGGAGAGGGAGAGGGAGAGGGAGAGGGAGACAGAGGCAGAGAGAGAGAGAGAGAGAGAGAGAGAGAGAGAGAGAGAGAGACAGAGAGAGAGAGAGAGACAGAGAGAGAGAGAGAGAGAGAGAGAGAGAGAGAGAGAGAGAGAGAGAGACTACTAGAATCTGAAGTCAAATGTCTACTGTTTGCTTATGATCTGGTGCTTCTGTCACCAACCAAGGAGGGCCTACAGCAGCACCTAGATCTTCTGCACTGATTCTGTCAGACCTGGGCCCTGACAGTAAATCTCAGTAAGACCAAAATAATGGTGTTCTAAAAAAAGGTTCAGTTGCCAGGACCACAAATACAAATTTAATCTAGCACACAAAAAACTTTACATACCTTGGCCTAAACATCAGCACCACAGGTAACTGCCACAAAGCTGTGAACGATCTGGGAGACCAGTATGAAAAATGCAAAATGATCTAAATCCAGAAATGAGCCGTTAAATTCTACAACCACCTAAAAGGAAGAGATTCCCAAACCTTCCAGAACAAAGCCATCACCTATAGAGAGATGAACCTGGAGAAGAGTCCCCTAAGCAAGCTGGTCCTGGGGCTTTGTTCACAAACACAAACAGACCCCACAGAGCCCCAGGACAACAACACAATTAGACCCAACCAGATCATGAGAAAACAAAAAGAGAACTACTTGACACATTGGAAAGAATTAACTAAAATACAGAGCAAACTAGAATGCTATTTGGCCCTAAACAGAGAGAACACTGACCCAACATTAAGGAAAGTTTGACTATGTACAGACTCAGTGAGCATAGCCTTGCTATTGAGAAAGGCTGCCGTAGGCAGACCTGGCTCTCAAGAGAAGACAGGCTATGTGCACACTGCCCACTAAATGAGGTGGAAACTGAGCTGTACTTCTTAACTTCCTGCCAAATGTATGACCATATTAGAGATACATATTTCCCTCAGATTACACAGATCCACAAAGAATTTGAAAACAAATCCAATTGTGATAAACTCCCATATCTACTGGGTGAAATACCACAGTGTTCCATCACAGCAGCAAGATTTGTGAACTGTTTCCACAAGAAAAGGGCAACCAGTGAAGAACAAACACCATGTAAATACAACCCATATTTATGTTTATTTATTTTCCCTTTTACACTTTAACCATTTGCATATTGTTACAACACTGTATATACAGTATACACTGTACTGTACATAATACGACATTTGAAATGTCCTTATTCTTTTGGAACTTCTGTGAGTGCAATGTTTACTTTCATTTTTAGAGAGAGAGAGGAAGAGGCAGAGAGAGAGAGAGAGAGAGAGAGAGAGAGAGAGAGAGGCAGAGAGAGAGAGAGAGAGCGAAAGAGAGAGAGAGAGAGAGGGGGGGGGGGTAAATAGAGAAGGAAAGGAAACAGTGATTCTGTCCAGGACCGTGTCCCACAGGAGTCATTTATGAGTATTTATACTGATGTACGTCTTCACAGTAATCTGTCCTGGCGCACAGTCAGGAGGGAGCACACTCAGGAAGGAGCACACTCAGGAGGGAGCAACTTTCAGATAGAAAAGTGATGTGGAGAGAGACAGCACTATACATTGTATTGTATTTCCATAAATGAAGGTATTGCAGCCCACTGAGTATGTCCCCGATCTCTGCAGCTCTTTCAAAACACTTTCTTTCTTTGATCAATGGATGGATTCTCTCCCAAACTCCACTAAACAAAGTCCACAAATATATATTTTTTTAATTAATTAATCGATCCTCCCTCCCACTCTGCTGAGTGTTTTAGGAAAATAAAGGGTGTGGAGTTGGCCCTTCCACCATCCTACCATTCTCCCACTCTGCTGAGTGTTTTAGGAATAGATAGATTGTGATTTCTAGATAGATAGATAGATAGATAGATAGATAGATAGATAGATAGATAGATAGATAGATAGATAGATAGATAGATAGATAGATAGATAGATAGATAGATAGATAGATAGATAGATAGATAGATAGATAGATAGATAGATAGATAGATAGATAGATAGATAGATAGATAGATAGATAGATAGATAGATAGATAGATACTTTATTTCTTCTTCATGCAGCTACGAAAAAAACACAGGGCAGGTGCAAAATGCCAGAACGAAAATACACAAAAGACAGATACACGATACATGATACATAGAGGGGCAGTATGAAATAAGTATGATATGAGTGAGGGTAATAATAGTTTACTTAATATACAGACTGGTTAAATGAACAGGTAAGTGAATATGTTGCATGGTTAAATTAACAGTACAGGTAAATATACAGTTAAATGTACAGGTAAGTGAATATTTGCATGGTTACATTAACTGTACAGGTAAATGACAGGAAGAGATACTTAAATATCTAAATGTGTGTATGATATAATTTAGGGTAATAATAGTAATTCACTTAAAATACAGTCCTTAGTGCGCAGGGTTTAATTATTGATAAAGGGTGTGGAGTTGGCTCTTCCACCATCCTACCATCCTCCTCCAGAGGCAGAGGGAGAAGAGAAGACAAAGTTATTCTAAGCTCTATAAGGAGGAGAGCAAGGGAGACAGCTGTAGCTAGGAGAAAGAAAGAGAGAGAGAGAGAGAGAGAGAGAGAGAGAGAGAGAGAGAGAGAGAGAGAGAGAGAGAGAGAGAGAGCGAGGGAGAGAGAGAGAGAGAGAGAGAGAGAGAGAGAGAGAGAGAGAGAGAGAGAGAGAGAGAGAGAGAGTTGTAGCGAGCTAACTGTGGTCAGGCAGACCTAGCCAAGCCAAGGACATAGCACAGGCCCACAGCACTCGGAGCAGGCCCACATGACTCAGAGCAGTTCCACAGCAGTCAATCCTATGTAGCAGGCTGGCAGTCAGTCATATGTGGCAGGCTACCAGTCAGTCCTATATACCAGTCAGAGACAGTTTCTATCTACAAACCTTCAGACTGCTGAAGACTTGAACTAGACTGACCACCTGCTCTGATTCTTAGACCACATCAATCATTTACTCACTCACAGACACACCCACGCAAACACCCAGGCAACACACCCACGCAAACACCCAGGCAACACACCCACGCAAACACCCAGGCAACACACCCATGCACACACCCACGTACACGAACACACACACACACATCAATTCATGATACACAGACATCATAACTGCTGCTACCAGACGCTTATTGAAATCAAATCAAATCAAATGTTATTTGTCACATGCGCTGAATACAACAGGTGTAGACCTTACAGTGAAACACTTACTAACAATCCCTTAACCAACAATACAACAGGTGTAGACCTTACAGTGAAACGCTTACTAACAAGCCCTTAACCAACAATACAACAGGTGTAGACCTTACAGTGAAACGCTTACTAACAAGCCCTTAACCAACAATATAACAGATGTAGACCTTACAGTGAAATGCTGACTAACAAGCCCTTAACCAACAATACAACAGGTGTAGACCTTACAGTGAAATGCTGACTAACAAGCCCTTAACCAACAATACAACAGGTGTAGACCTTACAGTGAAATGCTGACTAACAAGCCCTTAACCAACAATACAACAGGTGTAGACCATACCTTGAAATGCTTACTAACAAGCCCTTAACCAACAATACAACAGGTGTAGACCTTACAGTGAAATGCTTACTAACAAGCCCTTAACCAACATTACAACAGGTGTACACTTACAGTGAAATGCTTACTAACAAGCCCTTAACCAACATACAACAGGTGTAGACCTTACAGTGAAATGCTGACTAACAAACCCTTAAACAACAATACAACAGGTGTAGACCTTACAGTGAATGCTTACTATCAAGCCCTGTCTTAACCAACAATACAACCAGGTGTAGACCTTACAGTGAAATGCTTACTAACAAGCCCTTAACCAACAATACAACAGGTGTAGACCTTACAGTGAAATGCTTACTAACAGGCCCTTAACCAACAATACAACAGGTGTAGACCTTACAGTGAAATGCTTACTAACAAGCCATTAACCAACAATACAACAGGTGTAGGCCTTACAGTGAAATGCTCACTTACAAGCCACTATCCAACAATACAACAGGTGTAGACCTTACAGTGAAATGCTTACTAACAAGCCCTTAACCAACAATACAACAGGTGTAGACCTTACAGTGAAATGCTTACTAACAAGCCCTTAACCAACAATACAACAGGTGTAGACCTTACAGTGAAATGCTTACTAACCAACCCTTAACCAACAATACAACAGGTGTAGACCTTACAGTGAAATGCTGACTAACAACCCTTAAACAACAATACAACAGGTGTAGACCTTTACAGTGAAATGCTTACTAACAAGACCTTAACCAACAATACAACAGGTGTAGACCTTACAGTGAAATGCTGACTAACAAGCCCTTAAACAACAATACAACAGGTGTAGACCTTACAGTGAAATGCTTACTAACAAGACCTTAACCAACAATACAACAGGTGTAGACCTTACAGTGAAACGCTTACTAACAAGCCCTTAACCAACAATACAACAGGTGTAGACCTTACAGTGAAATGCTTACTAACAAGCCCTTAAACCAACAATACAACAGGTGTAGACCTTACAGTGAAAATGCTGACTAACAAGACCTTAACCAAGAATACAGTTTTACTAAATGTGTAATTAATGGACTATGAATTGTGGCTCCCTGTATTATACTGATGCTAAAAATGTTTATTCTATTGTACTGAGCATTTACTTTATGTTCCTATTCTAATCTTCTATAATTTCCTATAGAAATAGTTGCTGTCTTGTGTATCCCGTACATACGACTTGTAAAACTTGAAACTTGAAAACCAAATAACAAATTCTCATACTTCATTTCTCAAAATTCAAATGTTAATATCAGGTTAATATGTGTCACACCATGGTGGACAACTGTAATCCCTCTCTCAATTCAATTCAATTTAAGGGCTTTATTGGCATGGGAAACTGATGTTAACATCGACAGAGCAAGTGAAATAGATAATAAACAAAAGTGAAATAAACAAAAAAATATGAACAGTAAACATTACACTCACAGAAGTTCAAATGTCTTATTATGTCTATATACAGTGTTGTAATGATGTCATATTATGTCTATATACAGTGTTGTAACGATGTCATATTATGTATATATACAGTGTTTGTAACGATGTCATATTATGTCCTATATACAGTGTTGTAACGATGTCATATTATGTATATATACAGTGTTTGTAACGATGTCATATTATGTCTATATACAGTATTGGTAATTATGTCATATTATGTCTATATACAGTGTTGTAATGATGTCATATTATGTCTATATACAGTGTTGTAATGATGTCATATTATGTCTATATACAGTGTTGTAATGATGTCATATTATGTCTATATACAGTGTTGTAACGATGTCATATTATGTCTATATACAGTGTTGTAACGATGTGCAAATAGTTAAAGTACAAATGGGAAAATAAATAAACATAAATATGGTGTTTGTTCTTCACTGGTTTCCCTTTCTTGTGGCAACAGGTCACACATCTTGCTGCTGTGATGGAACACTGTGGTATTTCACCCAGTAGATATGGGAGTTTATCAAAACTGGATTTATTTTCAAATTCTTTGTGGGTCTGTGTAATCTGAGGGAAATATGTATCTCTAATATGGTCATACATTTGGCAGGAGGTTAAGAAGTGCAGCTCAGTTTCCACCTCATTTAATGGGCAGTGTGCACATAGCCTGTCTTCTCTTGAGAGCCAGGTCTGCCTATGGCGGCCTTTCTCAATAGCAAGGCTATGTTCATTGAGTCTGTACATAGTCAAAGCTTTCCTTAAGTTTGAGTCAGTCACAGTGGTCAGGTAATTCTTTCCAATGTCGTCAAGTAATTATCTTGGAGGATAGTGTGATTTTATTGGGCACAGGGGAGGGGTATCAGTGGAGGATAGTGTGATTTTATTGGACACAGGGGAGGGTATCAGTGGAGGATAGTGTGATTTTATTGGGCACAGGGGAGGGTATCAGTGGAGGATAGTGTGATTTTAGGACCAGCTCTCTCTCTCTCTCTCTCTCTCTCTCTCTCTCGCTCTCTCTCTCTCTCTCTCTCTCTTACTTCTCTCTCTCTCATCCCTCTCCATCTCTCTCTCTCTCTCTCCCCCCCCCTCTCTCTCTCCCCCCCCTCTCCCTCTCTCTCCCCCAGCCCCCTCCATCACTGTTGTTACTATTGAGCTCCTTTGAACTGTCCCATGGCTGTATCATATTACCTACGGTGAGCCGAGCTGATGACGACTGGTGGTAGTGTAGTGACTTAAGAACCAGACCAGACCAGACCAGAGGAGAGGCTGTGTCACAAATGACACCTATTCCCTATGTAGTGCACTACTTTTGACCAGAGCCCTATGGGTGCACTATGTAGGGAATAGGGTGCTATTTGGGATATAGTCTCTGTGAAAGCCTCTTTCTGCATGGTGGAATGAAGGATCTAGTTGACTTGTGAGGGAATGAAAAACAGATCAGTTAGGAAATTCTAACCTTCTTTCTTTCTCTCTCTCTCTCTCTCTCTCTCTCTCTCTCTCTCTCTATCTCTCTCTCCTCTCTCTCTCTCTCTCTCTCTCTCTCTCTCTCTCTCTCTCTCTCTCTCTCTCTCTCTCTCTCTATCTCTCTCTCTCTCTCTCTCTCTCTTTCTCTCTCTCACTCTCTCTGTGCAGCAAAAGCGCCATCATTCTTTTGATGGAATGTGTGCTAGAGGGAGGTATGGAGGGAGTTGGGAGAAGGAGGAAGGTGTGCTCTAACTTCTAGTGGGTTCTAAAAAGCCCTGTTTCAAAACAGTGTACCACAAGCAGAAGAAATGCACCATTAAGGAAAGTGAGTTTATGCTGTAGGGCTGCAGCCTGATTAAGTACTACTGCTACAGTGCGTTATGACATGGAATCCTGCATGAAGCCAAATTACTTTTCTATTTTGCTTAGCCTATGGGACCGAGTGGGTTTGAACACAGGGGAGGTATCAGTGGAGGATAGTGTGATTTTATTGGACACTGGGGAGGGTATCAGTGGAGGATAGTGTGATTTTATTGGGCACAGGGGAGGGTATCAGTGGAGGATAGTGTGATTTTATTGGGCACAGGGGAGGGTATCAGTGGAGGATAGTGTGATTTTCCCCCCTGATTTACATTGGCCATTTTGCAGCGCGGCTGCCTCTAATCGGGGACCAAACCCAAACTAAACATAGAGTTATCCAGAGAGGTCTATGGACACTAAACCTGCACACCATAAAGGTTTCCAGAGACCTCTCTGAACATAGATTATTACAGTTTTCAAGTCAGTACAATTGAGTACAATTCTACTCTAGGCTGTAAATATCGAAATTGTCTGTACTGTCTAAGGTACTGGAGTCAGCTGGCAGCTGAAGGCCTACCTCCAAGAAAACAACATCTTAAATGGAATGCAATCAGGTTTTAGGTCTGGCCACAGCACTGTTTCAGCAACATTGAAGGTTTTAAATGACATCCACTGTGCTCTTGACAAGAAGTTACATTGTGTGTCTGTCTTTATTGATTTGTCAAAGGCATTTGACACCGTGGACCATGCTGTGTTGGTGCCCAGGTTAAAATGTTGTGGAATTCCTGGTCATATCATATCGTGCACAACGTGTAATGGAGGATGGTTGTAAATCTGAGTCCATTGAGTTGTTCTCAGGTGTTCCACAAGGTTCTGTTTTGGGCCCACTGTTGTTCATTCTGTATATCAACAACATTGGGGATCGTATTGAAACAGCGGATGTTCATTGTTATGCAGATGATACTGTTCTTTATTCAAGTGGTATTAGTTCATCTTTAGCTTCTGAACAAACAGCATTTAACATCATACAACATAATCTGTAGGATTTGACGCTGGTTCTGAATTCGGGTAAAACGTAACGCATGGTATTTTCAAACGCTAGGCATGTTACTAATCATATCATTGCTGCATATACTTTAGAGCAAGTTAAAGTGTACACATATTGGGAGTGTGGGTGGATGACAAGCTGAGCTTCACTGTTCATGTGGAGAACTTGATAAGGAAGCTCAAGCTGAGAATAAGTTTTTATTACGGGCATAAGGCTTGTTTTTCTCTGGAGGCCAGGAAGGAGCTGGTACGATGTGCATTACTGGCTGGTTTTAGATTTTAGTGATGTTATACATCCAGGCCTCAACCACTACTCTGAGAGCACTGGATGCAGTTTATCATGTGGCCCTCAGGATCTCTACAGCGCCGTTGGCTGGTCGTCATTGACCTTGCGTAGGCTTCAACAATGATATACACTGATTTATAAGGCCATACTGGGTAAAATGCCACTTAATCTCTTTTTTAATCAGGTCAGTAAATAAATATAAATGACGGTACCATTCTCACTTGCTTTTATCAGTACCAAGAATTAGAACCGGTCCTGGTAGAAATTGTTTTAGTTACTCAGCTCCGTGGTCCTGGAATCCTCTCGTGAAAATGTACAAATTCACGTTGGTGGATGTCACGTGTCGGGATGGTGAGAGACATTATTTATTTACTGATTATTCAATTTAAATGACCGAACTACACACACAAATAAAACACGATATACAAACGTAACGTTCAAAATAAACACGATATATAGACGGAACGTAGCACACTTACTTTCACCCCGTGACTGCGAAATACATGAACATGTAACGATAACCACCCACACCAAGTGAAGGACAGACTCAACATATATTGGATCCCTAATTAGAGACAACGGGTAGCAGCTGCCTCTAATTAGAGATCCACCCAAAACCCACAGAAACAGAAAAGAACGACACTGTCAGACTCTGACCATAGCTACATAGAGAAGCCTATTGCTAGGACATTTGTGTTTCTTTACGTAATATGTAATTGTTTTACTGTATGTGTATAGTTTTGTTCAATGTTGTGCTAGTGTATGTAAGTTGTTTGGTCTGAAACTTTGTTGCCCCTGCTGCTGTTAGACCAGGTCTCTCTCAGCTTCTTGGACGGCAGGTAGCCTAGTGGTTAGAGCGTTGGGCCAGTAACTGAAAGGTCGCTGGTTTGAATACCCGAGCCGACAAGGTGAAAAATCTGTCGATGTGTCCTTGAGTGTCATGATGCAGGTGGAAGGAACAGGGCACAGAGTGAGAGTTGCGAAGAGCCATGGTGCTTTAATAGAAAACGTCCCACAGGTTACAAAACAAAACATCGTAACAAGGGCTGTACTGCAACAGCCAACAAATACACACACTCATTCTCTAAAACAGAAGGCAGCCTCACCAGCTGTAGTGTAGAATCCTAATACTTGCACTTGAACAAACGACACAAACGACACAAAAGACGCACCATGCGCTGGAATGATCCGAACGCTACACACACAAGGATCCACACTGACTGTGGAAACCAGTGCAACCTAAATAGAATCCCCAATTAGAGACAACTAAAGACAGCTGCCTCTAACTTGGGATTTACAATCAATGACATAGAGTTGGCTAGAACTCTGTTGTCAGGTCCTGACTGTGGCCTCCAGACTCCATAGAGGAATCAAGAGGCCTGTCCACAGTCAGAACCTGACATTGAGCAAGGAACTTAACCTTAATTTTGCTCCAGGGTCTGACCCTGTAGGTAGGCCGTCATTGTAAATAAGAATTTGTTCTTAACTGACTTGCCTAGTTAAATACAGGTTCAATAAAAATTATATAAAATAAATGCGCTGTTTCCCATCACCATTCGTCCTAATTCATCCTAATTCATCCTAATTCGTCCTAATTCGTCCTAGGGCCACATAGGCCGATGCTCCCAGCAGGCCCAGTTATTCAGGAAAGCTTAACACACGTTCTGCATCCGATCCAAGCAGCTATTCCTAGACTTAGAACCTAACGCTTCTATATAGCCTAAATATTTGTAATTTAACTTTTAAAATGTATTCTATTTTATGTGTGGCATAAACGCAAACAGTCCTGATGTTTAAATCTGATAAAGCTATAAAGCTACTTCAAAAGTCTCCTGTAGGCTCCTCCCACTCCCCTCCTCTAGACTCACCTGCTCCCCACCATTACACTCACCTGCTCCCCTCTTCTAGACTCACCTACTCCCCACCATTACACTCACCTGCTCCCCACCATTACACTCACCTGCTCCCCACCATTACACTCACCTGCTCCCCACCATTACACTCACCTGCTCTCCACCATTACACTCACCTGCTCCCCACCATTACACTCACCTGCTCCCCACCATTACACTCACCTGCTCCCCACCATTACACTCACCTGCTCTCCACCATTACACTCACCTGCTCCCCACCATTACACTCACCTGCTCCCCTCTTCTAGACTCACCTACTCCCCACCATTACACTCACCTGCTCCCCACCATTACACTCACCTGCTCTCCACCATTACACTCACCTGCTCCCCACCATTACACTCACCTGCTCTCCACCATTACACTCACCTACTCCCCACCATTACACTCACCTGCTCCCCACCATTACACTCACCTGCTCCCCTCCTCTAGACTCATCTGCTCCCCACCATTACACTCACCTGCTCCCCACCATTACACTCACCTGCTCTCCACCATTACACTCACCTGCTCTCCACCATTACACTCACCTGCTCTCCACCATTACACTCATCTGCTCCCCACCATTACACTCACCTACTCCCCACCATTACACTCACCTGCTCCCCACCATTACACTCACCTGCTCCCCTCCTCTAGACTCATCTGCTCCCCACCATTACACTCACCTGCTCCCCACCATTACACTCACCTGCTCCCCACCATTACACTCATCTGCTCTCCACCATTACACTCACCTGCTCCCCACCATTACACTCACCTGCTCCCCACCATTACACTCACCTGCTCTCCACCATTACACTCACCTGCTCTCCACCATTACACTCACCTGCTCCCCACCATTACACTCACCTGCTCCCCACCATTACACTCACCTGCTCCCCACCATTACACTCACCTGCTCCCCACCATTACACTCACCTGCTCTCCACCATTACACTCACCTGCTCTCCACCATTACACTCACCTGCTCCCCACCATTACACTCACCTGCTCCCCACCATTACACTCACCTGCTCCCCACCATTACACTCACCTGCTCCCCACCATTACACTCACCTGCTCCCCTCCTCTAGACTCATCTGCTCCCCACCATTACACTCACCTGCTCCCCACCATTACACTCACCTGCTCCCCACCATTACACTCATCTGCTCTCCACCATTACACTCACCTGCTCCCCACCATTACACTCACCTGCTCCCCACCATTACACTCACCTGCTCTCCACCATTACACTCACCTGCTCTCCACCATTACACTCACCTGCTCCCCACCATTACACTCACCTGCTCCCCACCATTACACTCACCTGCTCTCCACCATTACACTCACCTGCTCTCCACCATTACACTCACCTGCTCCCCACCATTACACTCACCTGCTCCCCACCATTACACTCACCTGCTCCCCACCATTACACTCACCTGCTCCCCACCATTACACTCACCTGCTCTCCACCATTACACTCACCTGCTCTCCACCATTACACTCACCTGCTCCCCACCATTACACTCACCTGCTCCCCACCATTACACTCACCTGCTCCCCACCATTACACTCACCTGCTCCCCACCATTACACTCACCTGCTCCCCACCATTACAAACAGTCAGGGAACCATGTAAACAGTCAGGGAACCATGTAAGCAACTGGTCTAAAGGCTTGGTCTTTGGTAGCACTTTAGTGTTCCTTGTATACATATTTCATTCTTTGTTCGGCAGATTCTTGTCCCTGAGATTATGGAGGGAAAAACATGGTTGAAAAATAGAAAATGGGGGATGGAGAGAGGAGAGGGGGCTGCCACCTAGGTCTCCCCCATACATCCCTGTGTTGAATATGAAAATATATGATGGCATAATGTGTTCAGTATGCAAGCTTGAAGGAAACCATATGAACAGGAGGCCAGACAAAGAGCCTACTGTGCTCCAAGTATGACTACTCCCCCTTCCTCCCCCCTCCCCTTCTCCCGTTCCCCTCTGTCTGATTCAATTGAGGGAGCAGGAGGAGAGAGAGAGAGAGGAAGAGTGAGAGAGAGAGAGAGAGAGAGAGAGAAAGAGAGAGAGAGAGAGAGAGAGAGAGAGAGAGAGAGAGAGAGAGAGAGAGAGAGAGAGAGAGAGAGAGAGAGAGAGAGAGAGAGAGAGAGAGTTCAACCCAGAGAGAAGTAGAAGGGGGAGCCCTGAGGAGCTAAAAAGGGGCAGTACAAACTAGCCACGCGCCTCGCACACACAGACCCACTGGAGTACAGGTGAGCTGCACACACAGACCCACTGCAGTACAGGTTCTATTTGTTATTCAGGAAATATCTACAATCTGTTGCTTGGTAATGGCTAGATTAGACTTTTTGACATAGTGACCTTTAGATGCATGTGGACTTTGAGTTTTACCTAAAGTCAATTATGTTGCTGAGGGGGATGGAGAGAATATATGATGATGTTGATCTGTCAGTTGTAAGACTATCTCTCTGAGGAGGAATGGAGAGAATACATGATGATGTTGACCTGTCAGTTGTCTCTCTGAGGGGGGTTACATTTGCACTGTGGACAGCTAGTACTGTCACTGATAGCCTAGCCTATTGTCTTGACTGCTACTGTGTGGAGCCTTGATGTGGCCAGCCCTGGTTGGGGACAGCGGTGTAATGTTAGGTGGTGAATCAGATGACGGGTTAGCTAGCTGGAGACGCTAGCTGGAGACGGTATTGTATTACCTTCCTATGATACAGCAGGTGAGGGCCAGTACAATAGTTAAGGAGAGCAAATGCCTATGTTACTATATAAATTAGTTATTAGAGATGCAACTTATTCATGTTGATGCATGAATTTGACACCTGAGTCGATGTAACACAACTCATTTATTCAGGAAACTGTCTTGGGAATGTACTATACTTTTAAATACATTTGAATAACGTTTAATAATTATGTGTTTTGCTAAAGAAAAATGCCACAATGCCAAAAGTTATTTTGCAAACTTTTCTCATAACCCCACACATACACTGAACTACAATATAAACATAACATGCAACAATTTCATATATAAGTAAATCAGTCATTTCAAATAAATTCATTAGGCCCTATCTATGGACTTATTCACATGACTTGGCAGGGGTGGGCCTTGGAGTGCATAGGCCCACCCACTTGGCAGCCAGCCCCACCCACTGGGGAGCCAGGCCCAGCCAATCAGAATTAGCTTTTCCCCACAAAAGGGCTTTATTACAGACATAAATACTCCTCAGCACCCTTGGAGGCGGCTTATGGTAGAGAAATTAACATTAAACTCTCTGGCAAAAGTTCTGGTGGACATTCCTGCAGTCAGCATGCTAACAGTTCTGGTGGACATTCCTGCAGTCAGCATGCTAACAGTTCTGGTGGACATTCCTGCAGTCAGCATGCTAACAGTTCTGGTGGACATTCCTGCAGTCAGCATGCTAACAGTTCTGGTGGACATTCCTGCAGTCAGCATGCTAACAGTTCTGGTGGACATTCCTGCAGTCAGCATGCTAACAGTTCTGGTGGACATTCCTGCAGTCAGCATGCTAACAGTTCTGGTGGACATTCCTGCAGTCAGCATGCTAACAGTTCTGGTGGACATTCCTGCAGTCAGCATGCTAATTACACACTCCCTCAAAACATGAGACATCTGTGGCGTTGTGTTTTATGTGACAAAACTGCACATTTAAAGTGGCCTTTTATTGTCCCCAGCACAAGGTGCACCTGTGTAATGATCATGGTGTTTAATCAGCTTCTTCATATGACACACCTGTCAGGTGGATGGATTATCTTGGCAAAGGAGAAATGCTCACTAACAGGGATGTTAGCAAATTTGTGCATCAAAATTTAAGAGAAATAAGCTTTTTGTGCGTATAGAACATTTCAGCACCTTTTAAGTGTTTTATTCAAGCTTCTAAGAGTTTTGGATGAAATAAGTTTTGGATGAAATAATACGTTTTACACACCTATTGTAGGTTTCTATTTATCATGTACACTTAAAGTTCTCCACCTGTGGCTCCCTGTGTGGGCCGTGCTGTACATCATAAACATAATTACAAGAGAGAGAGAGAGAGAGAGAGAGAGAGAGAGAGAGGGAGAGACACACAATTGTCAATACAACCTATATTTATGTGTAATGTTTACTGTACATTTTTACACTTTATTTAATTTGCTTTGGCAATGTAAACATGTGTTTCCCATGTCATTAAAGCCCCTTAAATTGAAATTGAAATTGAAATTGAAAGAGAGAGAGAGAGAGAGGGAGAGGAGAGAGAGAGAGAGAGAGAGAGAGAGAGAGAGAGAGAGAGAGAGAGAGAGAGAGAGAGAGAGAGAGAGAGAGAGGAGAGAGAGAGAGAGAGAGAGAGAGAGAGAGAGGGGGAGAGGGAGAGAAAGAACATAATTTCTGAGGTTGATTGAAGTCTGTGACACATTGTTTTGATTGTCAGTCATCACCTCCAACACAAGCCAAGGCATGCTGCGGACGGGGCTATCACTGCCCCCCTCCCTCCTCAGCCTCTCCCCTCTCCCCTCCTCCTCATCCTATCACTGCCCTCCTCCCCCCTCCCTTCTCCCTCCTCGCCTCTCCTCATCCTTCCTCTGAAGAGGAATCATGAACCAGGAATGCCATTTTTGGAGCAAAACCCAAAATTATTTGGGAGGTCGTTGAATGGCCCTTTGTCTGATCAGGAGAGAGCAGAGTAGAGCCTGGTAAACCCCTGTCTGTCTGTCTGTCTGTCTGTCTGTCTGTCTGTCTGTCTGTCTGTCTGTCTGTCTGTCTGTCTGTCTGTCTGTCTGTCTGTCTGTCTGTCTGTCGTCTGTCTGTCTGTCTGTCTGTCTGTCTGTCTGTCTGTCTGTCTGTCTGTCTGTCTGGTCTGTCTGTGTACGTACAGCCCCAAGGGGATTGTCATGGCAACCTGTCAGTCAAGGTCTGTACCTGCCTGAATATTATGGGATAGGTAACGGATATACTTGAAATCCTCTCAGGAATGCTCTCTCTCACTCACCTGACATTCATACTCACATCTCACATTATCATATTACTACATAGAGTGGGTATTGCATAGAGTGGGTATGGCATAGAGTGGGTATGGCATAGAGTGGGTATGGCATAGAGTGGGTATTGCATAGAGTGGGTATGGCATAGAGTGGGTACTACATAGAGTGGGTACTACATAGAGTGGGTACTACATAGAGTGGGTACTGCATAGAGTGGGTATTGCATAGAGTGGGTACTGCATAGAGTGGGTATTGCATAGAGTGGGTACTGCATAGAGTGGGTATTGCATAGAGTGGGTATTGCATAGAGTGGGTATTGCGTAGAGTGGGTATGGCATAGAGTGGGTACGGCATAGAGTGGGTATTGCATAGAGTGGGTATTGCATAGAGTGGGTATTACATAGAGTGGATACTACATAGAGTGGGTACTGCATAGAGTGGGTACTACATAGAGTGGGTACTACATAGAGTGGGTACTACATAGAGTGGGTACTGCATAGTGGGTACTACATAGAGTGGGTATTGCATAGAGTGGGTACTGCATAGAGTGGGTACTACATAGAGTGGGTACTGCATAGTGGGTACTACATAGAGTGGGTATTGCATAGAGTGGGTACTACATAGAGTGGGTACTGCATAGAGTGGGTACTACATAGAGTGGGTACTAGATAGAGCGGGTACTACATAGAGTGGGTACTGCATAGAGTGGGTACTACATAGAGTGGGTACTGCATAGAGTGGGTATTGCATAGAGTGGGTATTGCATAGAGTGGGTACTACATAGAGTGGGTACTACATAGAGTGGGTACTAGATAGAGCGGGTACTACATAGAGTGGATACTACATAGAGCGGGTACTACATAGAGTGGGTACTACATAGAGTGGGTACTACATAGAGTGGGTACTACATAGAGCGGGTACTACATAGAGTGGGTACTATATAGAGTGGGTACTAGATAGAGCGGGTACTACATAGAGCAGGTACTACATAGAGTGGTTACTACATAGAGTGGGTACTACATAGAGCGGGTACTACATAGAGTGGGTACTGCGGGGGGGGGGGGGGGGGGGGTTATAGACATACAGTCATGTGAACAAGTAAGTACACCCCCTTGAAAGTGGTATTTTATTTGACATATTTGGACACATGGATTTTAGCTAAATTCCCAGCACATTAATTGATAAAGGTAACTTAATTTAACAAATCACACAAAAAAAAATGTAACTTTGAAAATGTTATGCAATTAAAATAAACAAAAATGCCTTTTCCTTATGGGAAAAAAGTCACATACAATGTCTAAAATAGAATTAGGTACCAAAACAAGTGCAAATGATTAGAAAACTAGAGAGAGAAACTTAGGAGGGTCCAGCCTTCCATAAAGGTAAGAACATTGGTCTGGTTTGATCTTAACCATATGGGTGTGTGGTAACACATCGTTCAAAGATCAAAAGACCTACTTGAGGCCCTCAGAAGAAAGATTATTGAAGCCCATGAGTTCAAACCAGACCAATTTGCCCAAGCAATTCGAAGTACATCATTCCACTGTCCGACGGCTCATCTACAAATGGAGAAAATTCTAGACCACTGGCAAACTACCTAGGACAGGTCGTCCCACCAAATTCAGCCCAAGAGTTGACCGAAAGATGCTCATAGAAGTCTTTAAGAACCCCAGGGTAACATCAAGGGATCTACAGGCCTCTCTTGTCACAATCAATGTCAAAGTGCATGAGTCAACTTGGCCTACATGGGAGGTCAGGAAGGAAGAAGCCTAATATCAAGACATGACTGACGTTTGCCAGACAACACCTGGGTAAAGACCAAAGCTACTGGAACAATGTGCTCTGGACAGATGAGTCAAAGGTGGAGTTGTTTGGCCGCAATGCCAGACTCCATCTTTTTGGCAAAAAACGAAACACTGCCTTTGAACAGAAGAACCTCATACCAACCGTAAAGCATTGAGGCGGTGGCATTATGGTTTGGGGCTGCTTTGCTGCCTCAGGGCCAACTAGACATCATTGAGTCAAACATGATTTCTATATTGTACCAGAGAATTCTTGAGGAGAATGTGAGGCCATCTGTCATAAAGCTGAAGCTGAACCGAACATGGATCTTACAACAGGACAATGATCCAAAACACAAAAGCAAAGCTACAACAGAATGTCTCAAAAAGAAGAAATGTAGGGTTATGGAACGGCCGAGTCAAAGCCCAGATCTCAATGCTATTGAGATGCCGTCGGGGGACTTGAAGCGGGCCGTGCATGTAAGAAAGCCCTGGAACATGACCCAGTTGAAGCAGTACTGTAAAGAAGAGTGGGCAGAAATGTCTCCCAGTCGATGTAAGAGACTGATAGACAGTTACAAGAAACATGAAGTTATTTCAGCCAAAGTGGGCAACACAAGCTATTGATGCCAGGGGTTGTACTTATTACATGGCTTAATATGTGTTATTTCATAGTTTTGGTGTATTCACTATTATTTTACAATGTAGAAAATAGTAAAAAATAAAGAAAAACCCTTGAATGAGAAGGTGTGTCCAAAACCTTTGCCTGGTACTGTATATTGAGATGTTTTGATGTTGTTTTCTGCAGTTCCAGACTTTCTCTCAAGCTTTCCCAGTGATTTCACTGATGGGTTAGTGGTAGTTCTGAATAAAGGCAGACAGAGGTAGTGTAGTCCAGGATATGAGAGATAGTACAACATTTGTGACGTTCTGCTCATGTTTTTCTGAATTATGAAGTTGCCTGAATTTGCTTAAATTGTGAAGGGGTCGCGAAGTTCCGGATTTGAGGGATATATTATGACAACTGAACATCCTGCTGATGTTTGCCTGTCAGATTTAGTAACTCAGTGCTTTCCCAGTGATGTCATGCCAGTCTGAAGGACTCCAACTCCAACACATGTTCACGGTCTTGTGATGAACAAATATTTACAGATTACATTAAAAGATTTTAATCAGAACCGAATTCTAGACATTCTTCCAAACAGATGTCCTCAACAGAACAGATGGTCGCCACTTTGTAGATCCAAGATCAACTTGATGTGAATGTGTTGAAATTTACTCAACTGTAGTCAACATCTGATTTTCCCTAGTGATGAAACCTGTCAGAATGATGGTGTACTGTACACGGAATAATACAAACCCAATCATGTACGAAATAAAACAACCTCAAAATGGTAAACGATGATAAACGATGATTGCACGTCTGTCCTCCGTCCTTCACACGTCAACAGGAATCAAAGAGAGCACTCGTCATTATATGTTTCCCAAATGGCACCCTATTCCCTGTATAGTGCACTACATAAGTAGTGTAAGTAGTGCACTATACAGAGAATAGGGTGCAAGTTGTTAAGCAGTACAACCCTTTTTCTCCTCTCACATTGGTCTCAGTGCCGACACGTCAGGTACCCACAAGGCGGACCACTTCATTTCAACGTGGAGAATTTAGTCATATTTAGTAGATACGTTGATCAATGAGATTCCAACCTATTTTCACCCACTCAAAAATAAAGCCACATTTTGCTGAATTCCCATTGTGTTATCACTATGCTTTCAACCATATAAAAGCATAACCAAATTCTAATGGAAAATCAATGTCTGATTTTTGGTTTACTTGTCACCTAAACATGTTATCACTGTTCTTTTAACCATTTAAAAGTATAGCTAAATTCAAATGGGAATTTACGTGTCCATGTCAACCACAAATTTAAGTTCAAGAATTGGACTAAATCAAATCAAATCAAATCAAACGTTCAACACACATTAAATACAGATTCATTTGATTTAATACAATTCTTTAACTTGTATTTTTGGTTGAGATGGAAACGTGAATCCAACATCAATTATGAATTGGTATTTGTAGACAAACTGGAATTAAAGCCACACTCATTGGCAAGATGGAGCTATCCAAGCAGTGGCACAGATGGAGCTATCCAAGCAGTGGTACAGATGGAGCTATCCAAGCAGTGGCACAGATGGAGCTATCCAAGCAGTGGCACAGATGGAGCTATCCAAGCAGTGGCACAGATGGAGCTATCTCCTTCAAAAGTTGATATTTTGTTGTGTTGACAACCAAACACAATTCCCAACATATCAAATGAAATCAAATCAAATCAACTGTTATCGGTCACATGCAGCTGTTATTGTGGGTGGAGCTAAATGCTTGTGTTTCTAGCTCCAACAGTGTAGTAATATCTAACAGTTTCACAACTATACACACAAATCTAAAAGTAAAAGAATGGAATTAAGAAATATATCCATATTAGGATGGAGTAGCATTGACTAAAATACAGTAGAATATAATACAGTATATACATATGAGATGAGTAAAGCAGTATGTAAACATTATTAAAGTAACTAGTGTTCCATTATTAAAGTGACCAGTGATTCCATGTCTAAGTATACAGGGCAGCAGCCTCTAAGGTGTTGGGTTACGTAACCGGGTGGAAGCTGCCTAGTGATAGCTATTTAACAGTCTGATGGCCTTGATAGAAGCTGTTTTTCAGTCTCTCGGTCCCAGCTTTGATGCACCTGTACTGACCTCGCCTTCTGGATGATAGCAGGGTGAACAGGCAGTGGCTCGGGTGGTTGATGTCCTTGATGATCTTTTTGGCCTTCCTATGACATTGAGTGCTGTAGGTGTCCAGGAGGGCAGGCAGTGTGCCCCCGGTGATGCGTTTGGCAGACCGCACCACCCACTGGAGAGACTTGCGGTTGCAAGCGGTGCAGTTGTCGTACCAGGCGGTAATGCAGCCCGACAGGATGCTCTCAATTGTGAATCTGTAAAAGTTTTCTGAGAGTCTTAGAGGCCAAGCCAAATTTCTTCAGCCTCCTGCAGTTGAAGAGACGCTGTTGAGCCTTCTTCACCACACGGTTTGTGTGGGTGGACCATTCCAGTTTGTCAGTGATGTGTACGCTGAAGAACTTGAAGCTTTTCACCTTCTCCACTGCGGTTACGTCAATGTGGATAGGGGCGTGCTCCCTCTGCTTCTTCCTGAAGTCCACGATCAGCTCCTTAGTTTTGTTGAAGTAGAGGAAGAGGTTATTTTCCTGGCACCACTCCACCAGGGGCCACACCTCCTCCATGTAGGCTGTCTCGTCATTGTTGGTAATTAGGCCTACTACTGTTGTGTCGTCTGCAAACTTGATGATTGAGTTGGAGGCGTGCTTGGCCACGCAGTCATGGGTGAACAGGAGTGGGCTGAGCACGCACCCTTGTGGGGGCCCAAGTGTTGAGGATCAGCGAAGTGGAGGTGATGTTTCCTACCTTCACCACCTGGGGGCGGAATGTCAGGAAGTCCAGAACCCAGTTGCACAGGACGGGGTTCAGACCCAAGGCCCCGAGCTTAATAATGAGCTTGGAGGGTACTATGGTGTTGAAGGCTGAGCTGTAATCAATGTATTATTTACTGTATTATTGACTTGTAGATTGCATTTGAAATCAAACATAGGCCAATATGTCTTGTCTATTTTTAGTTGAATTCTGCATTGAACTGAAACAATAGCTGTTGATGACTTCCCTAATGCTTTATTGGCTTAAATAGCATCGTTGATTATATATGACTAATAAAGTATGGTTACATCTTATTTGCTCTGTTGAACCTACTCTTTGGAATAACTAACAGC
Source organism: Thymallus thymallus (assembly GCA_023634145.1). Classification (NCBI taxonomy): domain Eukaryota; kingdom Metazoa; phylum Chordata; class Actinopteri; order Salmoniformes; family Salmonidae; genus Thymallus; species Thymallus thymallus. The sequence continues at coordinate 31,098,600 of CM042384.1, forward strand.
AACAGTGAATATATTAAGTGGAGTTGATTCAGGAGTCATTCTCTCGATAGCACATTGGTAGTAGTCAGTGACAATATCAAGGCTAAGCAGGACTGGGCTTGGTTGAAGCCCTGGATGGGAGAGCGTGTCACTAGCTGTAGATACATCAATGCTCCAGCAGGAATTGCTGCCCTATTGTTGTTTTTTATATATATATAGTGGATATTACTTTGAAGATCTGACATTGTTTCAAAGGTACAAATTCTACATATTTTATACAAGGTTTGTCTATTTTGAAAATTGGTTAACATGATGACATGAACCGTACCCTCTCAAATCCAATGTATTTTTCGCATAGATTCCATGTCACAGGATGTTGACTAATTACATTGAAGCAATGTTGATTTAACCAGTTTGTGCCCAGTAAATAGTTGTTGAAATGCATTGTTTTTGGAGGAGTATGTGTGTGTGTTTGGGGGCGATTGTCTTTGTATTGGGATCGTAGGGGGAAAAACAACACTGCTCTTTGTATGACTCAGCTCTTGACACAACAAGCCGAACCCACATTACAATGAGGACAGACAAGTCTGATTGGGGAAGGGACACACACACACTCTCTCTCTCTCTCTCTCTCTCTCTCTCTCTCTCTCTCTCTCTCTCTCTCTCTCTCTCTCTCTCTCTCTCTCACTCTCTCACTCAGACAAGTCAACCACTTGTTGACAGGGGTCTGGCCCATGTAGCTACCCACCTCTTCCATAATGGTATCCTGTATAAGGCCTGGGAGACCAAGCCAGCTCTCTGGACATTGTATGGGTATGTATGTGACTCTATGAACTGATTTTTATCCTGCTCTGTTTGTGTCTGTTGGCGTCTGCTATGTTATTGTTGAAAACGTCTGATTAGAATGTTAATGTAATTTATTAGCTTTTTTTATTTCTGTTTTTCTGAAGCAACATACAAGTTCATCCAGAGTGGACATTGTATTTATAATATGCAGCTTTCTAAATCCTGATTGTGAAAACTTCAGGCTTTTGTTTAACTAACTAATCAAAGTTAGTCATTCAAACTCAAAGCAGATGTTTGCATGTGATTCGAACATCAGAGGTGAGCTAACCTATTCATCTCAAAGCAGAACAGTTCACTTCTTATACCCAGCAGCTATACCTCCACAACAAGTATGCACACCTGCGTTTTGTCTGGAGCTTACCATTTCTCTTCTACCTCCGGTCACATTACTTCTGGGAACAAAGAGGAAGCAGGAGGATCGTGGACAGACGACGGGTGTCCCAAATGACAGCCTTTTCCCCATATACAGACAGTAGTGCACTGTTTGACCAGAGCCCAATGGGTGGACTATATAGGGAATAAAGTATGTCATTTGGGATGCAGAAACAGTCTGGTCTGATGAAGAGGATCTGTTCCATTGTGTTATCTGTCTCTATCAGTAATACATTATGAAGAGGATCTGTTCCATTGTGTTATCTGTCTCTATCAGTAATACATTATGAAGAGGATCTGTTCCATTGTGTTATCTGTCTCTATCAGTAATACATTATGAAGAGGATCTGTTCCATTGTGTTATCTGTCTCTATCAGTAATACATTATGAAGAGGATCTGTTCCATTGTGTTATCTGTCTCTATCAGTAATACATTATGAAGAGGATCTGTTCCATTGTGTTATCTGTCTCTACCAGTAATACATTATGAAGATGAATCTGTTCCATTGTGTTATCTGTCTCTATCAGTAATACATTATGAATATGACCTACAAACCTGACTCAGTTACACCAGTTCTGTCAGGAGGAATGGGCAAAAAATCCCCCAACTTATTGTGGGAAGCTTGTGGAAGGCTACCAAATACTAATTGAGTGTATGTAAACTTCTGACGCACTGGGAATGTGATGAAAGAAATAAAAGCTGAAATAAATCATTCTCTCTACTATTATTCTGACATTCACATTCTTAAAATAAAGTGGTGATCCTAACTGACCTAAAACAGGGAATTATTACTAGGATGTATTACTAAGATGTATACTACTAAGATGTATGTAAACCTCCGACTTCAACTGTATCTCCTCTCATCAACAGGCCTGAGTCAGATAGCGATACAGATAGTAGTTGGCAGCTTCAGTAATTTAGTGAAATTTCCTGACATCCAACTCTTAATGAGTCCTTCCTTCCCCTGTAGGAGAACACTGGTGTTATCCTCATGTTCAGAACTCTTATTAAGGCTTTTCCTGTTTCCTTCTCCACCCCTCTAGCCTTGATACAGTATTGTGTGCGTGTGTGTGTGTGTGTGTGTGTGTGTGTGTGTGTGTGTGTGTGTGTGTGTGTGTGTGTGTGTGTGTGTGTGTTTCCCATTTTCAGTTTTTTGGGGGGTGTTTTTCTGTCTCTATAATTTGCATAGGTGGGTGAAGAGTTACAATATTTGGCAGTAAAGAAGTGCTCATTAAAAAAAAAGCCTTAGACTGGTACAGAACCAGACAAACAGATTACAGCATATTAGCTAAAGATGTGGAAACCAAAAACCACTGTCTCAAAAAAAGGAACTATCCCCATCTCAAACTCCCACAGTCCCAGTCACCTTACAAAAAATTTAAAAATTGCTGACTTCCTTTCGACTCAACTTTTAGATTTTTTCCTACACTCTTAGAATTAGTGGTGACTCGAGGAACCCTGGAGATCCTCAAGGAACCTTGGAGATCCTCAAGGAACCCCTGGAGTTCCTCAAGGAACCATCAGAGTTCCTCAACCATTACTACTTCCTGGAAAAACCCTGGAGTGGAAGAGTGGCTTAGTCACCCATTAGAGTAAATATCACTCATGTTTGTATTGTCATCACATGCTAAGGTTGAACACTGACAGTTTTCTAGCTTCAATGAGGCTAACACATTGAATTCCTCAAGAGCCTATCCAGCTCTAAAAAAGTTGAAATAGTTACCATTTTATTACCATATGTAATTAGCTCTATTAATGTTATTAATATTGTATTTAAGAATATAAATATTCAAGGACAATTTTAATTTGCAGCGTACAAACTTAACATGAGGAACGGGAATGACATTTACGCTAACGGGTGGCCAGAAATAACTATCTGAAAGCCACGCATCAAATAATCTACGCCTCCAATCTGATATCTTATCTACAGTATATTATCAAAAAGGTTCAAAATTGAACCCCCCCATCACAAAAATGTCCCAGTTTGAACCTTTTCCGAGGGGTTCCTCAAATAAATGTTTTGAATTGGAAAAGTTCTTCTGGCGTGCCAAGCTAAAAGGTTCTTCCAGGCACCTTTACTTCTAAGAGTGTAAACCTAGGAGCATTGGATGGCCAAAGGTGTGGGCCGCAGTTCTTTCTTTATCAAACAGCTGTTATCAGTGGCTACACATTTTGCCATAGGGAAGAGAAAAACATTAGCATTTTTAAAGCACCAATCAGTAGTTGAAACAATAGCAAAGTGTCCTCCTTGCCCCTGTTTTGGGTACAACGCTGAGAGATGGGGCTGAGTAGGGGCCTGAGGGCACACACTTAATATGTTGTCTGTCTTTCAGGTGGTAGTGTTCCAGACCTGGACACTGCACCGGCTTGGACACCGAACCAGTGGAGATCAGCCTGACCAAGAGTTGAAGTATCACCCAGACCAAGAGTTGAAGTATCACCCAGACCAAGAGTTGAAATATCATCCAGACCAAGAGTTGAAGTATCACCCAGACCAAGAGTTGAAATATCACCCAGACCAAGAGTTGAAATATCACCCAGACCAAGAGTTGAAATATCACCCAGACCAAGAGTTGAAATATCACCCAGACCAAGAGTTGAAGTATCACACAGACCAAGAGTTGAAATATCACCCAGACCAAGAGTTGAAGTATCACACAGACTGGATAAACAACTAACTTCCCTTAACATAGGCATTGTTATCTCTTCTGAAACAACCTAAATACACCAACTGACAGCTGGAATGGCAGAGGGATCAAACTGAGAACTCTGCTGCCTGGGCCTCAGCTCTAATGACAATGTATGGATATAAAGTGAATGTATGGATATAATGGGAACATATTGTACATCTCTGCATCTAATCCAAACCAACATCCAAAAAACGTGACTCCCAGCAAATCCAAAGAAGACATTATTTATTCTGTTCATAGTGTACACACTTAATGTATGGGACTCGTTAATGTATATGAATCTCACACAGGAAGTCATCTGGATGAGAAACTATAAAGAAAAGATACAGCTGAAGTATCGGCCAGCTGCGCTCGGCGACTCTTAGGAGTGACCTTTCTAGAGTGAAATGTTGTTTCTCACTCCATCCAAACCAAACGGCAGGAAGCTTTGAAACAAGGCCACCCCGGTCACCCCCTCCTTGGCATTTTTGGAGTAATGGTCTTCCAAGATAAGGAGCAGCTCGCTTTCTCCACAAGAAAAATAATCTGTCAGGGAGAGATTGCGATGCAATCAGCAGGCATGTTTTGGTGGCTAGACTAAGAAAGACAATAAAGAAAGATTGAAAGAAAGTGGGAGGAAGAGAAGAGAAAAGTCTGGGTTTTGGAGAAAGAGACAGATTGCGAGGGAGGGAAGACAGATACAAACACAAATAGAAAAGTTTGATGGTTTCTCAGCTTTCTCCTTTAGCTGGAGATTTGCAGTAGAGCACATCGCTATTGTGAAAGCGTCTTGGCTGTGGTCCACGGGAACTGATCCAGCGTGCTGTGTGTCTGTGGAGCTCCCAGCATGCTTTAGTCTCCTGGGAGTTTCCTGATACTGTTACTGGTAGGTTCTGAGTAATACTGTGTAGTAACACTGTGTCAGAACCAGAGGAACAGTACACTTCTCCCATCCGTCACCCTCCCTCCCTGCTAGCTAGCTACAGGACTTAAGGACTAAAGGAATCCTTAAGGAGGATTACTGAAGAAAGTCCAAGGGGAGAGAAGTGTCCAGCAGCAGGCGAAGCAACATGGACAGCTAAGATTCTCTGTATCCCCACTGGTGATTCTCCTTTTTGCTCCACTCGCTCCAAATGAGGTCTGTCTGAACTTACTCTGAACACTCCGCAAACGTCGATCCTCAAACTGACATACAGACCAAGCCAGGGAGGGCTGCAGACGGACTGGATAGAAGAAGAGACAGAAACTGTGGAGCAAACCAGAGAACCAGAGGGGCTCCAGAACTCCCCAGCAGAGCAGCAAAGAGATGGAGATGGATCATATGTCTTTGAGGAGAGGGGTAAGTTGGAGCCCAGGTGGGGGGAGGAAGCCCCTTCAGGGGGTGCATGGCGGGAACACGGACACTGGTAACAGAGAGAGTGGTGCATCTTGGGAGAGGCGGGACTACAGAGGGATCAAAGGACAGGTGACATCAACCTCCACCAATCAGCTGGCTTGGAAAACCAGTAAGTTTGATGTTTATTATATTTACATGGTTTTGGTTTCTAGTTACCTGCTGGTTTATTTTTGGATAACTCACCTGCCACAGGGCAACAGCAGGAGGGAACTACACCCATGGGATTCTGAGATGTTCCTTTTGCGAGGGTGGAGACTTAGTTTTTTCCGGAACTCTCAAATTTGTTTCATAATTTTTTTAGCCCCTAACTCTCCAACGGGCTCAGTAGGCCATGGTCGAGTCATGTCCTCCAAAACATGACCCGCCAAACTGTGCTTCTTAACACCCGCCTGCTTAACCCGGAAGCCAGCCGCACCAATGTGTCGGAGGAAACACTGTTCACCTGAGGACCGAGGTCAGCCTGTAGGCGCCCGGCCCGCCACAAGGAGTAGCTAGAGAGCGATGAACCAAGTAAAGCCCCCTCGGCCAAACCCTCCCCTAACCTGGACGACGCTGTGCCCCTTTTGTACACCGCCCTATGAGTGCTGATTACGGCCGGTTGTGATACAGTCCAGTATCGAACCCGGGTCTGTAGTGACGCCTCTAGCACTGCGATACAGTGCCTTAGAACGCTGCGCCACTCGGGAAGTTGGGACTTTCAATTTCTAACACGTTTGAACACACAAGCTGATCACACAGCTGACCAAATTACACAAAATATTCCTTCTGGGTTGCAGAGATTATCCTCCATGTTATGTCAGAGATGGTTAAACGCTGGAGAAAGCAGACAGACAGACAGACAGACAGACAGACAGACACAGAGAGAGAGAGAGAGAGAGAGAGAGAGAGAGAGAGAGAGAGAGAGAGAGAGAGAGAGAGAGAGAGAGAGAGAGAGAGAGAGAGAGAGAGAGAGAGAGAGAGAGAGAGATTAACTAATCCACCAGCTGTACACATGGTCTTTACCCTCCGGTATCTGGTATATCTCAATATGGTATTTACCCTCCTCCGGTACCTGGTCTAACTCAACGTGGTCTTTACCCTCCGGTACCTGGTATAACTCAACATGGTATTTACCCTCCTCCGGTACCTGGTATAACTCAACATGGTATTTACCCTCCTCCGGTACCTGGTATAACTCAACATGGTCTTTACCCTCCGGTACCTGGTCTAACTCAACACGGTCTTTACCCTCCGGTACCTGGTCTAACTCAACATGGTCTTTACCCTCCGGTACCTGGTATAACTCAACATGGTCTTTACCCTCTGGTACCTGGTCTATCTCAACATGGTCTTTACCCTCCGGTACCTGGTCTATCTCAACATGGTCTTTACCCTCCGGTACCTGGTCTAGCTCAACATGGTCTTAACTCTCCTCTGGTACCTGGTCTAACTCAACATGGTCTTAACTCTCCTCTGGTACCTGGTCTAACTCAAAGAGATACAGCTGAGACTGATCTAGGGTCAGTCCTTACATATTCAGATGACATTACAGGATGAGAGAGGTCGGCAGGGAAAGAACCTTCGAAATGATCATGTTTCCACAGAAAGATGCTTCTGTAGCATATGGATTAATGTGGAGATGTTTATGTGGCATATGTATTCATGTAGAGATTTAACATGACTTGTCATGTGTCTTCTGCACTCAGATCTTCCCCTCCACAAGCACAAATATATCTATATTTACGCACATTGGTTATTATATTTCAAGTTCTATTTCAAAACTATATTTCAAAACTAGGCTAAAGTTTGGCACATTGTATCAACACCCATATGATGTCTACAACTCACTGGTGTTCAAGTGGATTTATGTGTCTATTTCTCTGGTTTCACTCTCGTTCTGAGTTTTGGAAATGTAAAATCATCTGCGAGTTGTAGCCTATTCAACTCTATTATGGCACTATCCAAGCTCTGGAACTAGACAAACTCACCACTCTACTCTGCGCCACAGTCAATGTGAAGTCAGTCAGTTTGTGTGTGCACTGGTCTGGATGGAGGCGAGTTGAGCCTGTTCTGTGCGCGCTGTAGGGACCAGCAGCTTTTGAAACGAAAACTTATTCCTGTCCTCTGTCGAGCAGAGCAGCAGAAGGGGTTGTGGAACGGCAACTAAAGAGCGCTCTGACTTTGAAAAAGGTAAGGAAAGACTGAAAAATAGATGGGAAAGTTAATTTGTAACTTCCTCATAGAGTAGAACATTTATCAGTAAAAATCTTTCCACCCTAAACTCTGAAGTTTTCCTTTGGTTTTGAGAGCTTTATGGAGAAGTTGAAGATTGTTATAACTTAAAATGTGCGTGCGCTTTATTTATCCAGGTCTGTGTGGTGAAATAACATTTTAGTGGACTTTTCCATAGTGTAACTGTTGCTCTAATAAAAGCACATCGATTGAACGTCTCGGTTTAATTCATGCGCGATGAATGTCCCACCATGTGATGCGACAATTTAATGTACTGAAAAGGGAATGCACGTTATTTAATGGCCGTATGGCATCTGCGATTTCTGGCGAAGTGTACTCTACAGTCTCGTATAACGGTTTGGAATTTGGCAGAAACGGTTGGAAAAATGGTTGTCTGTCATCATAGTTCTGCTTTAGAGACGTAACCTAGGACATGTCATTCAATTCCTAATCCTGACCATTTATTAAACTGTAATGCGTCATAACTCAGTGCCCTACCGTTCCATAAGGCAAACGTCGGGAGATGATCTTCCAAAGTAACTATTTTCGTCGTCAATATTTCATTGTCATATCAGAATGCTCATGATTGGTTGTTTGCAGGTTTTCGCAACTAGTCACCTGATAGGTGGGTTTGCATCCCAAATGGAACCTTATTCCCTACACCCCCCCCCCCCCCCCCAAACACACCTCCTCTCTCAATTCAATCTCTCTCTCTCTCCCTTTGTGGGTTAATTTAATTAAGGTCCAGATTCAGCCTGTAAAATCTAAAACACAGATGCAGATTACTCCTGGTCTGGTCGGCTGGCTGTAAACTGTAGTTGGAGGGATCATCATGCTATTTGATGTAAAACCCGCTCAGAGCCAGGAAAATGTGCCTTTAATATGAACACCCTGGGAAAGTGAAGCGTCCCAAATGGCACCCTGTTTCCTATACAGTGCATTACTTTTCCATAGGGCTCTGGTCAAAAGTAGTGCACTATAGGTAGGGGATAGGGTGCCATTTGGGAAGTGGGCCCAGTCAGAGTTTGGAGACAGCTGGTTGGCTGCTTTAGGGGTTATTGTGATTGGCTCGTACACCGTGGTTCCCATCAGTTGATGTACAATACCTGTGGAGTACCTGTCTGGATGGTCATGGTGTGGAGAGAGGTTGTCACAGTCAGTACTGGTGATGGTGTCTGGACAGAAGCAGAGTTGGGTCTGTATTCCAGTGAATCACAGTCAGTAATGGTGATGGTGTCTGGACAGAAGCAGAGCTGGGTCTGTATTCCAGTGAATCACAGTCAGTACTGGTGATGGTGTCTGGACAGAAGCAGAGCTGGGTCTGTATTCCAGTGAATCACAGTCAGTACTGGTGATGGTGTCTGGACAGAAGCAGAGCTGGGTCTGTATTCCAGTGAATCACAGTCAGTAATGGTGATGGTGTCTGGACAGAAGCAGAGCTGGGTCTGTATTCCAGTGAATCACAGTCAGTACTGGTGATGGTGTCTGGACAGAAGCAGAGCTGGGTCTGTATTCCAGTGAATCACAGTCAGTAATGGTGATGGTGTCTGGACAGAAGCAGAGCTGGGTCTGTATTCCAGTGAATCACAATCAGTACTGGTGATGGTGTCTGGACAGAAGCAGAGATGGATCTGTATTCCAGTGAATCACAGTCAGTACTGGTGATGGTGTCTGGACAGAAGCAGAGCTGGGTCTGTATTCCAGTGAATCACAGTCAGTAATGGTGATGGTGTCTGGACAGAAGCAGAGCTGGGTCTGTATTCCAGTAAATCACAGTCAGTACTGGTGATGGTGTCTGGACAGAAGCAGAGCTGGGTCTGTATTCCAGTGAATCACAGTCAGTACTGGTGATGGTGTCTGGACAGAAGCAGAGCTGGGTCTGTATTCCAGTGAATCACAGTCAGTAATGGTGATGGTGTCTGGACAGAAGCAGAGCTGGGTCTGTATTCCAGTGAATCACAATCAGTACTGGTGATGGTGTCTGGACAGAAGCAGAGCTGGGTCTGTATTCCAGTGAATCACAGTCAGTACTGGTGATGGTGTCTGGACAGAAGCAGAGCTGGGTCTGTATTCCAGTGAATCACAGTCAGTACTGGTGATGGTGTCTGGACAGAAGCAGAGCTGGGTCTGTATTCCAGTGAATCACAGTCAGTAATGGTGATGGTGTCTGGACAGAAGCAGAGCTGGGTCTGTATTCCAGTGAATCACAGTCAGTACTGGTGATGGTGTCTGTACAGAAGCAGAGATGGATCTGTATTCCAGTGAATCACAGTCAGTACTGGTGATGGTGTCTGGACAGAAGCAGAGCTGGGTCTGTATTCCAGTGAATCACAGTCAGTACTGGTGATGGTGTCTGGACAGAAGCAGAGCTGGGTCTGTATTCCAGTGAATCACAGTCAGTACTGGTGATGGTGTCTGTACAGAAGCAGAGATGGATCTGTATTCCAGTGAATCACAGTCAGTACTGGTGATGGTGTCTGGACAGAAGCAGAGCTGGGTCTGTATTCCAGTGAATCACAGTCAGTAATGGTGATGGTGTCTGGACAGAAGCAGAGCTGGGTCTGTATTCCAGTGAATCACAGTCAGTACTGGTGATGGTGTCTGGACAGAAGCAGAGCTGGATCTGTATTCCAGTGAATCACAGTCAGTACTGGTGATGGTGTCTGGACAGAAGCAGAGCTGGGTCTGTATTCCAGTGGATCACAGTCAGTACTGGTGATGGTGTCTGGACAGAAGCAGAGCTGGGTCTGTATTCCAGTAAATCACAGTCAGTACTGGTGATGGTGTCTGTACAGAAGCAGAGATGGATCTGTATTCCAGTGAATCACAGTCAGTACTGGTGATGGTGTCTGGACAGAAGCAGAGCTGGGTCTGTATTCCAGTGAATCACAGTCAGTAATGGTGATGGTGTCTGGACAGAAGCAGAGCTGGGTCTGTATTCCAGTGAATCACAGTCAGTACTGGTGATGGTGTCTGGACAGAAGCAGAGCTGGATCTGTATTCCAGTGAATCACAGTCAGTACTGGTGATGGTGTCTGGACAGAAGCAGAGCTGGGTCTGTATTCCAGTGGATCACAGTCAGTACTGGTGATGGTGTCTGGACAGAAGCAGAGCTGGGTCTGTATTCCAGTAAATCACAGTCAGTACTGGTGATGGTGTCTGGACAGAAGCAGAGCTGGGTCTGTATTCCAGTGAATCACAGTCAGTAATGGTGATGGTGTCTGGACAGAAGCAGAGCTGGGTCTGTATTCCAGTGAATCTTAGTCAGTACTGATGATGGTGTCTGGACAGAAGCAGAGTTGGGTCTGTATTCCAGTGAATCACAGTCAGTACTGGTGATGGTGTCTGGACAGAAGCTGAGCTGGGTCTGTATTCCAGTGAATCACAGTCAGTACTGGTGATGGTGTCTGGACAGAAGCAGAGCTGGGTCTGTATTTCAGTGAATCACAGTCAGTACTGGTGATGGTGTCTGGACAGAAGCAGAGCTGGATCTGTATTCCAGTGAATCACAGTCAGTACTGGTGATGGTGTCTGGACAGAAGCAGAGCTGGGTCTGTATTCCACAGTCAGAAGAACAGTTAGAGATCTTCACCTACTAAGACCAGGATGTCAGGATGGAACCAGAACAGTCCTGGTCTGGGTCTGCATCACCAGAAGATACGTGATTAACAATTACAATAGTTACTGAGGATTGTTTGTGATTGGCTATCCAGCAATTGATCAGAATAACACACACACACACACACACACACACACACACACACACACACACACACACACACACACACACACACACACACACACACACACACACACACACACAGTGAACGCATAAAATATATTTTAGAGCAATATTCAAGCCTCAGGTATTTCCAACTTTCCTCCAGGATCCTGGTGATGGATAAAGTTAAATAAAGGTTAAATAAAACAAATGGAGAGGTAGCGAGAGCTGTGGATGAAATGGTGAGGTACATAGACCTGTGGCTGAAATGAAGAGGTACATAGACCTGTGGCTGAAATGGTGAGGTACATAGACCTGTGACTGAAATGGAGAGGTGCATAGACCTGTGACTGAAATGGGGAGGTACATAGACCTGTGGCTGAAATGGAGAGGTACATAGACCTGTGGCTGAAATGGTGAGATACATAGACCTGTGACTGAAATGGAGAAGTACATAAACCTGTGGCTGAAATGGGGAGGTAGCGAGAGCTGTGGATGAAATGGAGAGGTACATAGACCTGTGGCTGAAATGGTTTATGATCAATAAAAGGGTTGATCTACAGCCTTGAAGACATTATAAAAGCATGCCTGAGACTCAGAGACTGACTGAGGCAGGGAATTCGTCCAAAATAGAATCCTATTCCCTAACCTATTCCTTACATAGTGGCCCATAGGGCTCTAGGTAAAAGTAGTGCACTATGTAGCGAGTAGGGAATCTGGGTTGCTGACAGGGAATTTTCTGGGCTGCTGAGGAATGCTTGGTGAGGGACCAGTGCAGATGGTAGAGAGGAAATGCTTTCTCCTGCTCTGAACAGGGCTCATAAACTCAGACATTAAACCAAGCCTCCATTTTCAACAGAAACACTGTTGTTTTTTTATCACATTGTCTAAATAATGAGCCACAGTGCCAAGTCGTCGTAGTCAATGTATTTTACTACTGAAAAATAGCTGATCTGCCTCATAGCTAAACTCGGTCCAATGCAGAAATATTTTTGTTTTATCTCAATATGAAATAATTTCTTACTGTCATTGTTTTTAATTAAATTGTAAAAAATAAACAAAAATAGCTTCTTAGCCAAGAGCAATTTCTCAAGCTATAATTTTGCTAGGACTGTCTGGGAGTGGTCTGAGTGGGGAGGAGAAAACTAAAAAACTAGCTGTTATTGGCAGAGAGGTTTGGAACTCTTTCTTTCAATAAACTAATTTATAGCATGGTGATGTCACCATGGAAAAGCCAAAGCTCCATCCCACCAAAACAGGCAGAAATTTCAGGCAGTCTTTTCAAACAGTTCTTACACTAAAAGGGCATCATCATAATTTCAATAATTTCACAGTATTATTACAATCTCGTAGTATTGGAAATATATATAAAAGACAGGGAAATCCCGTTTTTGACTGCACTGGGCCTGTAAACCTTTCCGGAAGTCAAATGACCTAAAGGCTTCATATTTTTCATAATAAAAAAAATGGAAAATCAGTTTTTTCTATGTCAAACAGTTTTGTTATATTTCAGTCTTCTGTGATGAATACAAAGTGTAATATTGGGATGAAACTCAAAATGTAAATCATTCCAACTCTATATCTGACATGGTACCATAACCATGTGTGTGAAGTGGATACTTTTGTTTCAAGTAGTTTTGTTTAAGACGACCAATAAACACTCTGTGTGACCCTGATTTAGCCCACTGCAGTAAAATAAACACTCTGTGTGACCCTGATTTAGCCCACTGCAGTAAAATAAACACTCTGTGTGACCCTGATTTACCCCACTGCAGTAAAATAAACACTCTGTGTGACCCTGATTTAGCCCACTGCAGTAAAATAAACACTCTGTGTGACCCTGATTTAGCCCACTGCAGTAAAATAAACACCGTGTGTCTCTGATTTAGCCCACTGCAGTAAAATAAACACTCTGTGTGTCCCTGATTTAGCCCACTGTAGTAAAATAAACACTCTGTGTGACCCTGATTTAGCCCACTGTAGTAAAATAAACACTCTGTGTGACCCTGAGTTAGCCCACTGTAGTAAAATAAACACTCTGTGTGACCCTGATTTAGCCCACTGCAGTAAAATAAACACTCTGTGTGACCCTGATTTAGCCCACTGCAGTAAAATAAACACCGTGTGTCCCTGATTTAGCCCACTGCAGTAAAATAAACACTGTGTGTCCCTGATTTAGCCCACTGTAGTAAAATAAACACAGTGTGACCCTGATTTAGCCCACTGTAGTAAAATAAACACTCTGTGTGACCCTGATTTAGCCCACTGCAGTAAAATAAACACTCTGTGTGTCCCTGATTTAGCTCACTGCAGTAAAATGAACACTCTGTGTGACCCTGATTTAGCCCACTGCAGTAAAATAAACACTCTGTGTGACCCTGATTTAGCCCACTGCAGTAAAATAAACACTCTGTGTGTCCCTGATTTAGCCCACTGTAGTAAAATAAACACTCTGTGTAACCCTGATTTAGCCCACTGCAGTAAAATAAACACTCTGTGTGACCCTGATTTAGCCCACTGCAGTGAAAGGTTAAACCTAAGACCTGAGATCTCTTCTGTAGTATTTGTTCAACTTTAGTCAAGCAGGATGTTCTGTTTTGTGAAAGTGTTTTCTCTAAGTGCCCACAGTCCAGTCTGAGCTATGTCTTACCAGTGCCAGTCTAAACAGTGAAACGCCAAACCAGTCCGTGAACTAACTAACTAACCAACCAACAAACTAACAAACCAACCAACCAACTCCCTCCCTCCCACCACATTGGTTGGAGGGATTACACAGTACAGAAGCAGGTAATCATAACCATATGTAGCAGAAACCATGATGTTGCTTTTGAAATAGTTCATGTACCGGGCCTTCAGGAAGTATTCACATGTTTCTGTGTTATAGCCTGAATTTAAAATAGATTAAATAATGTCCCATAATGTCAAAGTGGAATTATGTATTTCTTTAGTTTTTTTATGAAAAATGAAAAGCTGAAATGTATTGAGTCAATAAGTATTCAACCCCTTTGTTATGGCAAGTCTAAATACGTTCAGGAGTAAAACTGTGCTTAGCGGCCTCCCGAGCTTCGCAGTGCTAGAGGCGTCACTACAGACTCGGTTCGATCCCAGGGTGTGTCGCAGCCGGCTGCGACTGGGAGACCCATGAGGCGGCGCACAATTGGCCCAGCATCGTCCGGTTTAGGGGAGGGTTTGGCCGGCCGAGATGTCCTAGTCCCATCGCGCTCTAGTGACTCCTTGTGGCGGGCCGGGTGCATGCATGCTAACTTCGGTCACCAGTTGTACAGTGTTTCCTCCGACACATTGGTGTGGCTGGACAGAAGCAGAGAGGGAGATGCAGCGATGGGACAAGACTGTAACTACCAATTGGATGTCTTGAGTCAATAACTATTCAACCCCTTTGTTATGGCAAGTCTAAATAAGTTCAGGAGTAAACATTTGCATAATAAGTTGCATGCACTCACTCTGTGTGCCATTATAGTGTATAACATTATTTTTGAATGACTACCTTATCTATGTACCTCACATACAATGATCTGTAAGGACCCTCAGTCGAGCAGTGAATTTCAAACACAGATTCAACCACAAAGACCAGGGAGGTTTTTCCAATTCCTCGCTAAGAAGGGTACCTATTGGTAGATGACATTAAATATCTCTTTGTGCATGGTGAAGTTACTAATTACACTTTGGATGGTGTATCAATACACCCAGTCACTACAAAGATACAGGCGTCCTTCCTAACTCAGTTGCCAGAGTGGAAGGAAACTGCTCAGGGATTTCACCATGAGGCCACTGGTAATTTTAAAGAAGTTACAGAGTTTAATGGCTGTGATAGGAGAAAACTGAGGATGGATCAACAACATTGTAGTTTCTCCACAATACAGAGTGAGTGAAAATAAGGAAGCCTGTACAGAAATAAGACACTAAAGTAAAAGGGCAAATCCAACACAACACATCGCTGAGTAACACGGTTCATATTTTCAAGCATGGTGGTGGCTGCATCATGCTATGGGAATGCTTGTCATTGGCAAGGACTAGGGTGTTTTTTAGGATAAAGCACAGCGGAAAACGTGGTTCAGTCTGCTTTCCAACAAACACTGGATAAATTCACCTTTCAGCAGGACAATAACCTAATACACAAGGCCAAATATACACTGGAGTTGCTTACAATGACGACATTGAATGTTCCTGAGTGCCCTAGTTACAGTTTTCACTTAAATCGGCTTGAAAATCTATCTGTCTAGCAATGATCAACAACCAACTTGACAGAGCTTGAAGAATTTTTTGTGCAAATATTGTACAATCCAATTATGCAAAGCTCTTAGTGACTTACCCAGAAAGACTCACAGCTGTATTCTAACGTATTCACTCAGGGTTGTGAATACTTATGTAAATTAAATATTTCTGTTTTTCATTAGTCGTACTACAGCCTCTTCTCTGTCATAAAGTTGAAAAAGCTACTAAAAACATGTTTTCACTTTGACATTATGTGATATTGTGTGTAGATGGGTGCTAAAAATATATAATTCCATATATAATCATTATATATGTAATATATAATATAATATAAATAAAATATAACATTCTGAATTCAGGCTGTAACACAACTAAATGTGGACTACGTCAAGGAGTGTGAATACTTTCTTATGGCACTGCATATGCCTCCTACGACTTGTTAAGACATTTTCCTCATTGGTTCACATTAGTTTGAACATTTACAAGCTCATTGTTGAGGGAACGCTTTTAACAGAGGTTATCTCTCCTTCTCTCTCTCTCCCTCGAACCCCCCCCCCCCAGACTTGACGCGTAGTGCCAGCCTATCAGAGAAGGAGTTGAAGGAGGCGAGGGTGAGGTCACAGATCATCGCGGCCCAGCTGACCGTCCCATCTGGCTGCTCCAACTCTCGCGGCGTCCAGCTCTTCAACCGCCGCAAGCAGAGGGTCAACGCCTTCACGCTAGAGAGCGGCGGGGAAAGAACGAGGGAAGTGGAGAGAGAGGAGAGAGACAGAGATACCAGGAACAACAACCTGGCATGGGAAGAGGAGAGGGGGGAACCGAGTGAGGGGACAGAGACAGACAACAAACTGAAGTGGAAGAACAGCTGCGGGACAAAAATACCACTCCGGTCGCCACCCTCTGGAAGTGAGGTCACAGGAAGTTACATCATGGAGGACCCAGGTGACGAGCACATCTACGAGGAAGTGGACGTGATACAAGAGAGACACTTCCAACCGGTGAACGAGAGAGAAGAGGAGGAGGAAGAGAGGAGTGGAGAGAGAGAAAGAGAAGAGATATATGAGGATATCGAGGGTCAAGTGAAGAATGACATTATACCAGTGAATGACAACAACACTGGTCTAGCCAAAGAGGAAGTGGGGATGAATGGGGGGTCGTACACAGACCCCACAGCTCCCCCTGAGACCCGTAATGGCTTCCACAGCACCCAGGACTCTGCTGGAGAGATCCAAAATGGCGTTCGAGTTTCTATGTCCCTGTCCAGACAGACTCCCACCATTGTCAACCGGACAGCCAGACCCTTCTTCTCCCCACCCACCGTACAGCTCAAGTCCCCAGAGGCAAAGTGTCCTGTCATGGATAACAACCTACTCCCAGCCCCCTCCTATCCTACCCCCACCCTTCCCTCAGCCCCCTCCTATCCTACCCCCACCCTTCCCTCAGCCCCCTCCTATCCTACCCCCACCCTTCCCTCAGCCCCCTCCTATCCTACCCCCACCCTTCCCTCAGCCCCCTCCTATCCTACCCCCACCCTTCCCTCAGGCCCCTCCTATCCTACCCCCACCCTTCCCCCAGCCCCCTCCTATCCTACCCCCACCCTTCCCCCAGCCCCCTCCTATCCTACCCCAACCCTTCCCCCAGCCCCCTCTTTCTCCACTCCCCCTCTCCCTGCTTTCACCGCCACTTGCCCTGTAGCCTTCTCCCCTCCTCCCCCTACTCCCTCATACCCCATGCCTCTCCCAGCCTTCCCCATCCATCCTCCTCCTCCTCCCGTCATGTTCCCTAGGTCTACACCCGTTCCCCAGTACAACCCTCCTCCTACAGCTGCCCCAGTGTCCCAGTATCTACCCCACAACTCTCCTGTCACCCAATACATCCCTCCTCCATCCTCCCCAAGACCCAACACCTTTGTCCCCTTTACCCCACTGACTATTGGCCAACCGAACCAACAGCAGCCAATCAAAACGGGCATCCTGGAGGAAGGGACGGCGGCCATCAGACGATCTTTGACAGCCAGGAAGTCCATGTTTACCTTTAAGGAGAAGCCTGTCATGGCACCCAACCCTGAACTCCTCTCCCTGGTCCAGGGGAATGATGATATGAAGAAGCACGGCCTCCGCTCCGTTCCCGAGCCAGCCCCAGAGGAGGAGCTGCTGGCTCTGGGGGCCGAGGCCTCTAACTTCCTAGCCAGGGAGGAGTTGAAGGCGGAGGCTGCCAAGGTGCCGGAGTGGTCCTCCTGTCTCAAGAGCTCCAGGACCAGGGAGCCCAGAGGGCAACACCAGCCAGAGCAGACCCTGACCAACGCATCAGGGAAGGGGGCCGAGCTGTTCGCCAAGCGCCAATCCAGGATGGAGAAGTACGTAGTGGAGAACCAGAATGGTGGAGGTCAGATGAGGTCTTCATCTCCCACCGCGTCTCTTCCCCCATCTTGGGTCTATCCATCTAATATGCCTGGCCGGGTCAAAGCTATCGCTAACAACACTGACCTCAGTGCCAGGCTGACCCGGACCCTCCAGACCCCTCAGCCTGGGAACAGGAGGCCCAGCCAGCAGGCTCCAGCCCCGGTCCCCGAGGAACCACACCCGGAGAACGGCTGCACCAAGATAGAGATGGACCTCTCCAGGCACCAGCCCTACCAGCTCCACTCCTCCCTGTTCATCTTCAACCCAGTCCAGGCCCCTCCACCACCCAAACCCCTGGTCCCCAGGCAGGCCTCCCTGCCCTCCTCCAACCTTCAATCACACAACTACCACAGCCTGCCCCGCTTCAGGCCTACCCTGTCCCCGTCACTTCAGCCCCCATCAGGAGGAATTGGAGGTGGGGATTACTATCCTCCACAACACGGGGGGACTCCACAGTTGAGGGACCACAGGATCACCTGTCCTGTCTCTGCCTTCTCTCCGGAGAGAGTGGCCTCTCCTCGGTCTGGCATCCAGGCACCCCGACCCACCTTCTCTGCCAAGAGGGCAGGGATCGAACCCCAGGTGTGGAGGCTTTCTTTCTTCTTCTACTGATAGATCTATGTTCTACTCTGAACTGTGTTAACACGACCAAAGTACAGCAGATAGACAGACAGGAAGAGCCTTATTTTACTATGTTGCACACAGCAGATAGACACTAGATGTATTGGATACCTAGATACTACAGGGTTAGACGTCACTGGTGATTTTATTTCACATTACAAAGTTCAACATAGATCAACAAACACCATCTGCATGCTATCGATCCAGAGCTCAACAAACACCATCTGCATGCTATCGATCCAGAGCTTAACAAACACCATCTGTATGCTATCGATCCAGAGCTCAACAAACACCATCTGTATGCTATTGATCCAGAACGCAAATCAGTTAACAGGGGAATATTTGCAAAATTGTACCAAATATAAAAACCACTAAGTGCATGTGAGAGTTGGAAAAGCCCCATATTCTGTCAGTTCCTAAATAACTTTGGGATGAGAAATCGGTTCACACTTTTTCCAGTGTTTTTCCCATCTAAGACTTGAGATCGAGACACAGAGTGTTTTAACAGATGCCTATTTTATGATGTATGATTTGTAATTTAATACAAGCTTACAGACATGAACGTACCAGGCAGGGAACTCCCTTAATGTTTAATTTAATACAAGCTTACAGACATGAACGTACCAGGCAGGGAACTCCCTTAATATAGACTGACTGCTGTTTGAAATGGCACCTTATTTCCTTTATAGTACACTACCATATGGCGCTGGTCAAAAGAAGTGCACTATATAGGAAATAGGGTGCCCTTTGGGACACAACCCTAGACTTCTGTTTCTCAGTTTCTCTGCCCTTAGTCAAGAACTACCAAATGACATACTACTACCACCGTCCTGTGATGTCGGTCATTTACAGACTGCACAGCTGCACGCCATTTGACGTAATGTAACTTCTATGGTTTTACGACTCGACTGATTTATACATAGAACAAGATAGAATGAAAATATAACTCTTGAGTGTTTTTAGATTCACAATGTTGATCACTAAACCAGCTAGCTGACAACAAAGGACTGTGGTTTCTCTGTCTCTCTTTTCTTTTATGCACGGATTTCTATTTTCCAATTCTGTATCTATAAACTTCTTTTTTCTGTTGGACTGTTTCTGTTTCTCTCCTGATTAAAGCAGTATCCTTTCTGTTTCCCACCTGATTAAAGCAGTATCCTTTCTGTTTCTCTCCTGATTAAAGCATTATCCTTTCTGTTTCCCACCTGATTAAAGCAGTATCCTTTCTGTTTCTCTCCTGGTTAAAGCATTATCCTTTCTGTTTCTGTCACGATGCGGAATAATGGGACGATAAACGGAGCGCTGATGGAGCGTCATTCCTTTTTATTTTGGAGATGTTCTCTCGAAGCACAAAATAACAGAAAAGGAGATGACTTAACTAATAACTATATAACACCAACAAAGCAAAGTAACTCACGTGCTGAAACACAAGGCAGCCACGAACAATGATCCACACACAGGTGGCTGTGTGTGGAGTCTAAATACTATCCCCAATCAGAGACAACGCTATACAGCTGTCTCTGATTGGGGATGGTAATCTCCCTAATAGTGTGTGATGACTTGGTTGTGTGCCTCTCTCCTCCCCTAGGTGGGAGTAAGAGGCCTTACCACAACCAAGCCATCACAGTACCCCCCCCCCAAGGTGCGGACTCCCGATCGCACACACAATCCCCCCCTTCCTGAAAGACAAAAAAAAAAAAAAAAAAATGTCCAAAAACTAGGGGGGACATGGCGGGGTACTGAGGTGGTTGCTGGTGGGGGCTCCGGTTCCGGTTCCGGACGTGGCACAGGCTGTGAGAGTAGCTTCCCTCCTACCTCACGGTTGCACGCCCGGTCCGGTCCGGACCCCGGCGCGGTGGTTCCCCCCTCAGTACTCCCGCCATTCACCAAGTCCTGTCTGGACCCTGGTGCGGGAGCCCTCGACCCTGGAGAGGGGCTGACAACCGGCCCCGGACTGGGCACCGGTGGAGCGGACTGCTCCTTCCCTGGAGCGACGTAGACGACCGGCCCCGGACTGGGCACCGGTGGAGCGGACTGCTCCGGCACTGGAGCGACGCAGATGACCGGCCCCGGACTGGGCACCGGTGGAGCGGACTGCTCCGTCTCTGGAGCGACGTAGACGACCGGCCCCGGACTGGGCACCGGTGGAGCGGATTGCTCCGGCACTGGAGCGACGTAGACGACCGGCCCCGGACTGGGCACCGGTGGAGCGGACTGCTCCGGCACTGGAGCGGCGCAGACGACCGGCCCCGGACTGGGCACCGGTGGAGCGGACTGCTCCGGCACTGGAGCGAAGCAGACGACCGGCCCCGGACTGGGCACCGGTGGAGGAGGATCCAGGCCTTGAGCTGTGGCTGGAGGCTCCGGGCTGCTGTCCTTCGCTGGAGGTGGCGGAACGCTGACCTTCGCTGGAGGTGGCGGGGCGCTGACCTTCGCTGGAGGTGGCGGGGCGCTGACCTTCGCTGGAGGTGGCGGGGCGCTGACCTTCGCTGGAGGTGGCGGGGCGCTGACCTTCGCTGGAGGTGGCGGGGCGCTGACCTTCGCTGGAGGTGGCGGGGCGCTGACCTTCGCTGGAGGTGGCGTGGCGCTGACCTTCGCTGGAGGCCTCGGGCTGCTGACCTTCACTGGAGGCCTCGGGCTGCTGACCTTCACTGGAGGCCTCGGGCTGCTGACCTTCACTGGAGGCCTCGGGCTGCTGACCCTCACTGGAGGCCTCGGGCTGCTGACCTTCACTGGAGGCCTCGGGCTGCTGACCTTCACTGGAGGCCTCGGGCTGCTGACCTTCACTGGAGGCCTCGGGCTGCTGACCTTCACTGGAGGCCTCGGGCTGCTGACCTTCACTGGAGGCCTCGGGCTGCTGACCTTCACTGGAGGCCTCGGGCTGCTGACCTTCACTGGAGGCCTCGGGCAGCTGACCTTCACTGGAGGCCTCGGGCTGCTGACCCTCACTGGAGGCCTCGGGCTGCTGACCCTCACTGGAGGCCTCGGGCTGCTGACCTTCTCCGGAGGTCTCGGGCTGCTGACCTTCTCCGGAGGTCTCGGGCTGCTGACCTTCTCCGGAGGTCTCGGGCTGCTGACCTTTACAGGAGACCTCAGGCTACTGACCGTCACAGGAGGCCTCGGGCTGCTGACCTTCTCCGGAGACCTCAGGCTGGATGCCGTGCCCACCCTGGGCACCGACGCAAAGGTGGTCTTCAGCCCTGCAGCTGGTCTGGCTGTCGGCCCCAGACTGGGCACCGACACGCAATGGAGCTCCTGCTCCACAGCGGGACTGAACGTCGTGCCCACCCTGGGCACCGACGCAGAGATGGTTTCCAGCCCTCTGGTCGGGCTGGCTGTCGGCCCCACACTGGGCACCGACGCGCTATGGAGCTCCTGCTCCACAGCGGGGCTGAACGTCGTGCCCACCCTGGGCACCGACGCAGAGAGAGTTTCCAGCCCTGTGGTTGGGCTGGCTGTCGGCCCCAGACTGGGCACCGACACGCTATGGAGCTCCTGCTCCACAGCGGGGCTGAACGTCGTGCCCACCCTGGGCACCGACGCGGAAAGGGTTTCCAGCCCTGTGGTTGGGCTGGCTGTCGGCCCCAGACTGGGCACCGACACGCTATGGAGCTCCTGCTCCACAGCGGGGCTGAACGTCGTGCCCACCCTGGGCACCGACGCAGAGATGGTCTCCAACCACAGAGCTGTGCAGGTGACCGTCGCGGTAGCCTCCGTGCGTGGAGTAGGCACGGGGCGTACTGGACTGGGGACACGCACCATAGGTCTGGTGCGAGGAGCTGGCACGGGTCGCACCGGGCTGGAGACACGCACCATAGGTTGGGTGCGAGGAGTAGGCACAGACCGTACCGGGCTGGGGGAACGCACCACTGGTCTGGTGCGAGTAGCTGGAACGGGCTGTACCTGGCTGGGGAAACGCACCGTTGGGTCGGTGCGTTGAGCTGGCACGGGTCGCGCCGGGCTGGGGAAACGCACCATAGGTTGGGTGCGAGGAGCAGGCACAGACCGTACCGGGCTGGGGGAACGCACCACTGGTCTGGTGCGAGTAGCTGGAACGGGCTGTACCTGGCTGGGGAAACGCACCGTTGGGTCGGTGCGTTGAGCTGGCACGGGTCGCGCCGGGCTGGGGAAACGCACCATAGGGCTGGTGCGCGGAGCAGGCGCGGGCCGTACCGGGCTATTGTTGCGCACCGATGATTTGGTGCGCTGAGTCGGTCTCCTCCTCCTCCGACTCTGGACCGGCGCTGGAGGCACCGGACTGGGAACTGACGCTGGAGCACGACTGTGCCTGTCGTCCCTACTCCAACGCCAATCCCCATCCTGTGAGGATTCCTCCGGGAACCCCCACGAGTGAGGGAACAGAAGCACATCGCTGTCGTCTTCCTCCGACTCCTCTCTGTACTCCTGCTCCCACGGCTGTAGGGGCTCCTCCTGGAACCCCCACGAGTGCAGTGGTCGGGGCTCTTCTCCTTCGATCCCCGACCACCCCCATAGCCCCCCCCCAAAATCAGTTTGGGGGTTTTTCTGGGCTCCAGGCTGGTCCTCAACTTTCGCCCGGTGACGTGTCCTCCGTCTCCGGCGCCTCTGCTGATCCGGACCCCAGCCTTCCTCCACCGAGCGATAATAAGAGTGTTCCTCCTCGGTAATTTTCCCCATACCGAGGAGGATATCTCCTAACGTTATTCCCCGTTGCGTCCCAGGGTGGTGGATCATTCTGTCACGATGCGGAATAATGGGACGATAAACGGAGCGCTGATGGAGCGTCATTCCTTTTTATTTTGGAGATGTTCTCTCGAAGCACAAAATAACAGAAAAGGAGATGACTTAACTAATAACTAAATAACACCAACAAAGCAAAGTAACTCACGTGCTGAAACACAAGGCAGCCACGAACAATGATCCACACACAGGTGGCTGTGTGTGGAGTCTAAATACTATCCCCAATCAGAGACAACGCTATACAGCTGTCTCTGATTGGGGATGGTAATCTCCCTAATAGTGTGTGATGACTTGGTTGTGTGCCTCTCTCCTCCCCTAGGTGGGAGTAAGAGGCCTTACCACAACCAAGCCATCACAGTTTCTCACCTGATTAAAGCATTATCCTTTCTGTTTCTCACCCGATTAAAGCATTATCCTTTCTGTTTCTCACCTGATTAAAGCATTATCCTTCCTGTTTCTCACCCGATTAAATCATTATCCTTTCTGTTTCTCACCTGATTAAAG
The DNA here is from genome assembly GCA_023634145.1 of Thymallus thymallus. NCBI lineage: Eukaryota > Metazoa > Chordata > Actinopteri > Salmoniformes > Salmonidae > Thymallus > Thymallus thymallus. The sequence continues at coordinate 31,122,274 of CM042384.1, forward strand.
CATTATCATTTCTGTTTCTCTCCTGATTAGAGCGTTATCCTTTCTGTTTCTCTCCTGATTAAAGCATTATCCTTTCTGTTTCTCTCCTGATTAGTGTTATCCTTTCTGTTTCTCTCCTGATTAAAGCATTATCCTTTCTGTTTCTCTCCTGATTAAAGCATTATCCTTTCTGTTTCTCTCCTGATTAGAGCGTTATCCTTTCTGTTTCTCTCCTGATTAAAGTGTTATCCTTTCTGTTTCTCTCCTGATTAAAGCATTATCCTTTCTGTTTCTCTCCTGATTAGAGTGTTATCCTTTCTGTTTCTCTCCTGATTAAAGCATTATCCTTTCTGTTTCTCTACTGATTAAAGCATTATCCTTTCTGTTTCTCACCTGATTAAAGCATTATCCTTTCTGTTTCTCTCCTGATTAAAGCATTATCCTTTCTGTTTTCCTGCTTTCTTTCTTTTGTCTTTCTACCTTTCCTTCTTGTCTTCTGTTTCTTCTATCCGTCTGTTTTCCACTCCTTTATAGTACCTTAACGTTCTGTTCTTTTGCTGCCCTGACTTTTCTACTGCCATAGCATACAGTACATTGACCAAACGTATATCTCTGCAGGAAAACATTTGGAAGCAGTTAATAGACACAGCACAAATGTACAGTTTATTCCTGAAGGCTAACACTCAGTTTAACACTCAAAGAGCCGGCAGAGTATACAACAGATACATATATCAATGCAAAAGCAACAATCAGCCTTTTAAGAAGTAACAGTTTTAAAAGATTCTCCCTGAAGGGAAAGGAAACACCCTGTACAATATGAGTGATCACACTGCATTCCACATCCTGGTTTTTGTGAAGGAAGGGTCTTAGCTTTCTAAAAGCCCCAGAGGGTTAAAAACATTCAGACAAATGGTATTACCCATGGCCCCTACCTTCAAAAGAATGGTATGACCCATTGACCTTTCTTGTCTAGCATAAAAACACTCCAGGCTCAAGGTATAAGTTACCCTTAGCCTGACCTAGTGAGATATACATGGCGGACGCTCAATCAAGCTAGTCGTCTTGACTGCTTTGTTATTTCAGTTATAAGTGTTGATAGAGGACAGAATGCGGTCAGACCATCACATCATTGGCATATACATTACTCTTACAGAATTTCCACGTGGGCGAGGATATTGGAAATGTAATCAAAGCCTATTGGATGACAACTTGTTTTTCCCGACATAACATAGGTACAGTAGATCTCCTTATTGTATGGGACAACTTTAAATGTGTCTTCAGAGGCCATGCAATTCGATACTCATCTTTGAAACAAAAGCCGTTTAGGTCAAAAGAGTTCATATTAACAAAGGAAACAGAGAGACTAACAGTACAGATAGATAACAGTAAAAAATGTACCATATTAACAAAGGAAACAGAGAGACTAACAGTACAGATAGATAACAGTAACAAATGTACCATATTAACAAAGGAAACAGAGAGACTAACAGTACAGATAGATAACAGTAAAAAATGTACCATATTAACAAAGGAAACAGAGAGACTAACAGTACAGATAGATAACAGTAAAAAATGTACCATATTAACAAAGGAAACAGAGAGACTAACAGTACAGATAGATAACAGTAAAAAATGTACCATATTAACAAAGGAAACAGAGAGACTAACAGTACAGATAGATAACAGTAAAAAATGTACCATATTAACAAAGGAAACAGAGAGACTAACAGTACAGATAGATAACAGTAAAAAATGTACCATATTAACAAAGGAAACAGAGAGACTAACAGTACAGATAGATAACAGTAAAAAATGTACCATATTAACAAAGGAAACAGAGAGACTAACAGTACAGATAGATAACAGTAAAAAATGTACCATATTAACAAAGGAAACAGAGAGACTAACAGTACAGATAGATAACAGTAAAAAATGTACCATATTAACAAAGGAAACAGAGAGACTAACAGTACAGATAGATAACAGTAAAAAATGTACCATATTAACAAAGGAAACAGAGAGACTAACAGTACAGATAGATAACAGTAAAAAATGTACCATAGAGGCTCAAAGTAAGTTAGAGGAAAAACTAAAAGAAATGGAGGAACTTATTCAAGAAAGATCCAGTTGAATATATTATAAAAAATAAAGCCAACTGGATGTAATGGATAGAATATGCGGGAAGAATTTGTCACCCATGATTCACCAAACTATATTTTGAAAGAGGAAGCAAAGTTCTTTAAGCATATGTTTTCGTTTCAGACTCCTCCATCTTTTCCTATGAACAATGTAAAATGAACAGCTGTACAGAAAGACTCATGTGAAGATCAAATTACAGAGAAGGAACTATATATGGCAAATAGAAATCAAAACGGGATCAAAACTGGATGGTGTTCAGAGATCTATGGGAGGGGTTGAGTGGATGGTGTTCAGAGATCTATGGGAGGGGGTTGAGTGGATGGTGTTCAGAGATCTATGGGAGGGGTTGAGTGGAGCTGAAGGATGAGACTAAAAACACACTAAGTATAGTAAAATATACTGTGTCTGAAAAATGTATAGATATATTCTGAACAAAAATATAAACGCAACATGCAACAATTTCAAAGATTTTACTGAGTAACAGTTCATATAAGGAAATTAGTCAATTGAAATAAATGCATTAGGGCCTAATCTATGGATTTCACTGGGAATACAGATATGCATCTGTTGGTCTCAGATACCTTAAAAAAATTAATGTAACCTCAGGATCTTGTCACGGTATCTTTGTGCATTCAAATTGCCATCGATAAAATGCAATTGTGTTCATTGTCCGAAGCTTATGCCTGCCCATATCATAACCCCACCGCCACCGTGGGGCACTCAGTTCACAACGTTGACATCAGCAAACAGGGATTTAAACACATTTGTAGCCTACACAAAATTTGAGAGAAATACGCTTTTTGTGTGTATAGAAAATGTATCTCATGAAACATGGGACCAACACTTTACATGTTGCACTTATATTTTTGTTCACTATAGTATGTATAAGCTGGAAGTAGAATCCTAAGTGTTGTTGTCCATTACTTTACAGCAATTAGGAGAGGGGTGGTAGGTTTAGGGGAAAATAATAAAAGAAAATATATTTTAAAATGTATATATATATATATATGTGTATTCACTCAACAGCATATCTACCAAACTCTTCAGGAGTCTAGGGAACTGCAGACCTACCAAGCTCCTCAGGAGTCTAGGGAACTGCAGACCTACCAAGCTCCTCAGGAGTCTAGGGAACTGCAGACCTACCAAGCTCCTCAGGAGTCTAGGGAATTGCAGACCTACCAAGCTCCTCAGGAGCCTAGGGAACTGCAGACCTACCAAGCTCCTCAGGAGCCTAGGGAACAGCAGATCTCAGTACAAAGCGCTTAAGGAGTCTAGGGAACAGCAGACCCCCATAAAGGTTAGTCACCTCAGCTGCGCCAAACTGCGAGAGGGACTATCCTGTTTGGTTGGAGGAGCTCACCCACACACAGATGGGTGCTGATAGTCTGGGTTGCTATGCAGTCTGTTTCAACTTGTTGTCTTATCAAGGAAACAATGTAGCATTGTTGAAAACACTTAGGTAGCCACGTTTGTGAGATGAATGAATAGAGCTAAAATCCTCTGTAGGTCATGATCAATATATTAGAACATTTTAAATGGAGAGTTCAATATCTTTTCCTTCGATACACCACATGTGTATACCGTATGTTGCAGTGTGTGCAAGGAGCTCTTGTGAAAGGCTTCTCTCATGAAATGTGTATCACCAAGCTGTACAACACCATGTACAAAAATGTGGGGTCACTTAGAAATTGTGTCTTACATTCATGTCTCTATACCCTAGTTTAACATTATCATGGTGTCTTACATTCATGCCTCTATACCCTAGTTTAACATTATCATGGTGTCTTACATTCATGCCTCTATACCCTAGTTTAACATTATCATGGTGTCTTACATTCATGCCTCTATACCCTAGTTTAACATTATCATGGTGTCTTACATTCATGTCTCTATACCCTAGTTTAACATTATCATGGTGTCTTACATTCATGTCTCTATACCCTAGTTTAACATTATCATGCTGTCTTACATTCATGTCTCTATACCCTAGTTTAACATTATCATGGTGTCTTACATTCATGCCTCTATACCCTAGTTTAACATTATCATGGTGTCTAACATTCATGCCTCTATACCCTAGTTTAACATTATCATGGTGTCTTACATTCATGCCTCTATACACTAGTTTAACATTATCATGGTGTCTTACATTCATGTCTCTATATTTGTACATGCCTTTTTACTCTTTACTTTCTCTCCACAGACGAGGAAGGAGTCCCCTCCAACCTCCACCCCCACTTCCACCAGGACTCCACAGTTCACCCGTCAGTTCAGCAGCCCAGAGGGACCCCCCACTCACAGTGGGGTCTGGTCCCCTACACCCCAGAATACCATCACCCCCCCCTCCTCTTCCAGGCCCCTTTTCCAGGCGACAGCCACCTCAGCCACCTCCCCTGTCTCCCCACCCTGGAAGACGAGGTGCCAGTCCCCCGCGGTGGTCAACCAGATCACCAAACCCTTCTCCAGACCTAAACCATCCACCACCACCTCAACTATATCGTCTGTATCTCCCTGGGGGTCTCGCTGTCAATCCCCCAACATCAACCAGACAACCAAGCCTTTCACTACCACCATCTCCAACACTTCCTCCTCCAGACCCTCTCACCCAGGCACCATCACCTCTGCTCTCTCCCCCTCACCCCTGTCCCCTCCCTGGGGTTTCAGATGCCAGTCTCCCATTGTCAGCCCCAGCCACAACAACTCCAAGGCAAACCACCGCCTGTTAGCCAAGAACATCATCAACGCGGCCAAACGTAAAAACAGCCCATCCCCAGGTGCTCTGAGTGGACACAACCTCCCAATCTCCCCACTAGGTGGCAACACCACCCACCAGCACCACCAGGGCTACGACTCCCAACACCACCACAGCAGCAGCAGCTCCAAACCCCCCTTCAGCCCCTACCAGTCCAGGGCCATAGGCTGCCAGTCTCCCCCATTTGCCAGCCCTCCTCCCACCTCTACAAGGGGAATCCGGTCCCCAGTAAAGCTCTACAACACCAGGTCCCTCACTGACTCGGATGCTTCGGTGGAGTCAGAGGACTCTGGGCTGAGGTCTCCAGGACTGCAGCGTACCCACAATACCTGTCCCCGGGGCTGGGGTGGCAGCCTGAGAGTGAAGAGGGGCAGTGTTGGCACTGACCTATAGGGGGAGCCGGGGAGAGAGGGTCAGGAGTAAGGACCACTGATCTTGCCCAATAAGATTATTTTTTTTAAACAGACAGGACATTGATAAAGGGACTGGTGGGTTTTGGGCAATTCTTGAATTAATTGACGTACAGAAGCATCTAAGATGGAGGGCCAGCTCAGCGCTTGACCCACAGATTAGATATGGAAAGGACTTTGAAAGGAACTGACCTTGTGTGTTTGTTGCTTTGGATCATCCAGGAGTAAGACACAGTAATGTTGACCACACAGTAAAAAACCTGATTCCCTTACATCACAGCTGGGACATAGAAGCAACCTGTCTGGTGATTCTAAAGTCCACTAAAACCCACTGATTTGGCTGGCTGGCTATAGAAGAGTCCAGGACCAGCTCAGAGCTAGCTCGACAGTGGGATTGCTGAGAGGAGATTGAAGGGACATTCATTACTCAAAAAAAGGGAAATTGAAGGGATTCTAAAATCCAAAGCGACTTGTCTGCAACTTTAGGTTTGGACCTTGTAATTGAAAAACTAAATGTGCTGTTGTATTCAGGAATTACTCAAATGTCAAACTAGCTTACTTGCATTTGACTACGACAAAAGTTCCATAAATAATACAATTATTAAAGTAGCTTACTAATGTTTAATTTTATTCTAATTTGTACCCCCAAAAAATCTAAGGGCTAGAAAAAAATACCAAAGACAATATCTGGAATGATGCAGTGTTTTCAAAACAGTGTTACACTTTTTTTCCCTACATAAGGTATTTATAATGTGATGTCGTAGATAGGCTCTTGCAATTATTTTGTATATATACACTACCGTTCAATAGTTTTGGAGTGGGAGGCCCCCGGTGCACAACTGAGCAAGAGGACAAGTACATTAGAGTGTCTAGTTTGAGAAACAGACGCCTCACAAGTCCTCAACTGGCAGCTTCATTAAATAGTACCCGTAAAACACCAGTCTCAACGTCGACAGTGAAGAGGCAACTCCGGGATGCTGGCCTTCTAGGCAGAGTTGCAAAGAAAAAGCCATATCTCAAACTGGCCAATAAAAATAAAAGATTAAGATGGGCAAAAGAACACAGACACTGGACAGAGGAAGATATGGCTTTATCTTTGCAACTCATCACTGTTGACGTTGAGACTGGTGTTTTGCGGGTATTATTAAATGAAGCTGCCAGTTGAGGACTTGTGAGGCGTCTGTTTCTCAAACTAGACACTCTAATGTACTTGTCCTCTTGCTCAGTTGTGCACCGGGGCCTCCCACTCCTCTTTCTATTCTGGTTAGAGACAGTTTGTGCTGTTCTGTGAAGGGAGTAGTACACAGCATTATACGAGATCTTCAGTTTCTTGGCAATTTCTTGCATGGAATAGCCTTCATTTCTCAGAACAAGAATAGACTGACGAGTTTCAGAAGAAAGTTCTTTGTTTCTGGCCATTTTTAGCCTGTAATCGAACCCACAAATGCTGATCCGCGATACTCAACTAGTCTAAAGAAGGCCAGTTTTATTGCTTCTTTAATCAACAGTAGGGTTTTCTAATGATCAATTAGCCTTTTAAAATGATACACTTGGATTAGCTAACACAATAGATATTCTATTTTAAAAAATCAGCCGTTTCCAGCTACAATAGTCATTTACAACATTAACAATGTCTACACTGTATTTCTGATCAATTTGATGTTATTTTAATGGCCAACAAATTTGCTTTTCTTTCAAAAACAAGGACATTTCTAAGTGAGCCCAGACTTTCGAAACGGTAGTGTATATGTTTTAATATCGCTGGGTATACATTGGAGTAGAAAGGAATGCAGCATATGTTGACATGATATGGTCTGACAGGCCATACTGGAGAGATAGAGAGGCTGTGTTCTAAACGGCACCCTATTCCCTATATAGTGCACTACCTTCGACCCAAGCCTTATGGAACCTGATCAAAAGTAGTGAATAGGGAATAGGGTGTAATCTGGGTGTCATCTGGGATGCAACCAGAGTATTGATGGGTCACTGCCATAGTAGTAGTGGCTACAGGGAGGCAGGTATAGGAGTTTGGAAATATAATATTATAGCTTACAGGACTATGCTTTCATCAAGAAATCCCTTTGAAAGTTGACGTGATAGTTGTTAGATTATGAAAACACAGATGAACTATACTCTTCACTCTGAATGAGTATGTAAAGATAGAATGGGTACAAGTCAGAGCCATATATTTACACAGTGTAGTTTCTCTACCATTCTATAACCTTACTATGCAAAGAATCAAGTAACGTTGGCGTTACTGTAGTATTGATAACATCACAAATGGCCAAAAATGTACACGACAGTACAGTGTATCCTTTTTAATGAACAGGAGAAAAAACTAAGCTTCTTATGCAGTCTTACCTATCGCAGTGCAATAATTCATCTATCACCTCTATGTACTGTATATACAGTTACTGTATGTTGTTTTATGTGCTGCTTTGATTTAAATTCATGTACAGATTGGCAAGTAGAGAGGTAGAAGAGAGACAGAGACAGGCGAAGAGTGTTGATTTTTGAAAAAGTTTGTGTAGGTTTAAGTTTGGAATATTACTCATTCAAGGGTTTTTCTTTATTTGCAAACATTTTTTACATTGTAGAATAAAAGTGAAGACATCAAAACTATGACAACACATATGGAATCATGTAGTAACCAAGTGTTAAACAAATCAAAATATATTTTATATTTGCGATTCTTCAAATAGCCACCCTTTGCCTTGATGACAGCTTTGCACACTCTTGGCAGATTTGCTTTTTTGGTTACTACATGATTCCATATGTGTTGTCATAGTTTTGATGTCTTCACTTTTATTCTACAATGTAAAAAATGTTTGCAAATAAAGAAAAACCATTGCATGAGTAATATTCCTAACTTTTGACTGGGGGTGTATATGTTAACCAATGGGACACAGTGTTACCGTTTCTAATACTGATATGTCTACTGTCCGGCAACAACAACAACAACAACAAGCTAACAATGGCTGGGGACATCAAATACAGCATGTAGAAACACTACATCCTGAGAGATCTGTAGGAAACTAATGTTGTAGAGACAAACATCTGTGTGTTCCACAACGGTGACCATCATGGTAGCCTATAGGAAAGATTAATAGGAGAAACATTCCACAAGAGATGGTTGAGAGAATGTTGCAGTCAGACGTTAGGTTGGGATCGAGGTTGGGATTGGACGATGTGAGTAGGTTTGTTAAATGACCCTTGAACTCTTGCTGAAGAAAAGCCTGTATTCCGCATACAAAGCTCTAAATGCACATGCACATTTCAGTTTGCTTTAGATTTTGTATTTGATTCACTTTAAGTTTCACTTGATTTTGCACTTCTTTGATACATTCCATATTCCTATGGCACACAGTATTGGACTGACTTTGATTGGCTGAAACAGGTGTCATTTACACAGAAACCACACTCTTCTCCGTAATCGGCGTAGTAACAGTCATAGCCTGTTTATATTATACAGTAAAAACAATTATCAGTAAATGTAACCGTTGCACTTCAACCCTCTGGAGGCATTGTATTTCATGGCAGGGGGGTCACCAAGCCCACCGACATCATTCCACATCTCTCCCTCCGCCCTGTAGCGGACCACAAACAGAACAGGACCACAGGACATACAGGAGTGGTCCTGTCCTTGTCCCCTAACACGTAGGACTCTATGGGACTGCTGCATCAGCAGATTACTGACTAGTCACATGTGGGCTGTATTCATTAGACACCAAACGGATGAAAAAGGACTGAAACAGGAAGGGACTACCTGAGCTTGTCCAATAAGGATTTGTTTTCCATTGCACAGCATTTTGCTACAGTGTGCCCTAATGAATACGACCCTGATGTGTATGGCTGCGTCTTAAATGGCACCCTATTCAGAGTAAACACATTGGTTGTTGTCAGAACCTTCGCAACAAGAAAGGTGAAATGCAAAACGTCCAAATGCTACGAACGGGAGAAATCAACAATATCTCAACAAAACAATATAGACATAGGGTGGCATTTTGGCTGTAGCCACTGTGGGTTTGTTTCAGTAAACCCCCCTCCCCTGTGAGTCCCCCCTGCCAATCAACACAGGATGGGTAAACCCCCCTCCCCTGTGAGTCCCCCCTGCCAATCAACACAGGATGGGTAAACCCCCCTCCCCTGTGAGTCCCCCCTGCCAATCAACAAAGAATGGGTAAACCCCCCTCCCCTGTGAGTCCCCCCTGCCAATCAACACAGGATGGCTATGTCCCAATCCCAAGTGTTGATTGTAATTAGTTCTTAATAGAATGTATTTTAACCAGAGGGGGAGATTTCTTGAGTTTGGGACACAACCTATATTTGGTTCCGCTTTCGCTTGGAAAAAAAGGATACGTTTTATTGGTAGTATGACTAACAAACAATGATTTTATGTGTGTATCAACAATATGTCTCATGTACCCCTCTTAATTCTGTGTTATTTAAATAACTGAACACAAAACTAAATAAAAGTGATGACACTAATTATATCAATGTTGTGTCTCTGTATCTCTGTCTCTTTCAACTTCAGCTCACAATACCATTCTATTACATTACAACTGTACGAAGGCTATGTAGATGTTGTAGAGGCTAATCTGGGATATTACAACTGTACGAAGGCTATGTAGATGTTGTAGAGGCTAATCTGGGATATTACAACTGTACGAAGGCTATGTAGATGTTGTAGAGGCTAATCTGGGATATTACAACTGTACGAAGACTATGTAGATGTTGTAGAGGCTAATATTCGATATTACGTAAGGGATAATCAACGAGGGTCTATGCTTTCTATGGAAAATAATGAATGACGTGGAAGGTGTGTTCCACGACACGTTAGCGGAGGGCCTATGTGGATGTTGTAAAGGCTAATCTTGGATATTACAACAGAAAGAAGACTATGTAGATTTTGTACAGGCTAATTTTGGAAAACCTCAATTCCTAGTGTTCTGTCATGATACGTTATGCCATGGTTCTTATCCGTGCTCGTAGTCTTTTATAGTATATGACAGAAGAAAATGACTATAACGACATACTAACTCAGAATAACCAGCAGCCACCAAGAGACAATCAATACAGATAGCAGCTAACAAGCAAATACTCATTATTTATCTATATCAACTTGCAATATTATTTTTTTTTTTTAATTCACCTAACACTCTTTAACAATGTATAGTGTACATATTCAGCCATCCACCCATACTATGCAATTTCTTTTTATAGCTTTTTTGCACCCCAGACTTCTTGTATGTTTATACTTTTTCATACTGCCGCTCTATGCATCATGTATCGTGTATCTGTCTTTTGTGTATTTTCGTTCTGGCATTTTGCACCTGTCCTGTGTTTTTTCATAGCTGCTTTATGAAGAAATTTCCCCTTGGGGATCAATCTCTCTCTCTCTCTCTCTCTCTCTCTCTCTCTCTCTCTCTCTCTCTCTCTCTCTCTCTCTCTCTCTATCTCTCTCTCTCTCTCTCTCTCTCTCTCTATCTATCTCTATCTATCTATCTATCTATCTATCTATCTATCTATCTATCTATCTATCTATCTATCTATCTATCTATCTATCTATCTATCTATGCTGTATGTATTTTGATAAGTAATTTTGTCATGAGAACATAGCCAGGTAGTAGCTACACATCATCTTGGGGATACTGACTTATTGAAATCTGATTTGATATCAGATACTGAAGTAGCCTACATATTGGGCAGCTATACACATAATAACCATGTGATTTACAGCCATGCATAGACTGCCACCTGTAGGACTACAGTAAAGATGGGAGTTTTAATTACCAGTATCTCCACATGTAGTTATCTAACATAACACCAGGATACAGTACAACACAAGTCAGATAAAGACAGGTCAGGAAAAACTGATATACAGTATATATTTATTTATTTAACCTTTATTTAACTAGGCAAGTCGGTTAAGAACAAATTCTTATTTACAATGACGGTATACCCCGGTCAAACCCGGACGATGCTGGGCCAAATGTGCGCCGCCCTATGGGACTCCCAATCACGGCCGGATTGTAATACAAAAAAACAGCCCCTAGAATTGAACCAGGGTCTGTACTCTGTAGTGACGCCTCTAGCACATGTAATCTTATTCTGTATTGCTTAATTTTAAACATTGTAGGTTTAGTAGTTGTCCAAGGTTTACATGTCACAAAAAAGTCACACTTTAAACTGTCAAATAACAAATGCAAGAATTGCCTATGTCTTTTACCTGGTACGTATGTGTAGGCCGTGTCACTGTAAATAAGAATTTGTTCTTAACTGACTTGCCTAGTTAAATGAAGGTTTAAATAATGTATATAAAATATACACCAGCGGTGTTGTTACCGAATGAATCCACGCCAGGTCGCTCCATTTATCTACATGGGTTTCCTCAGACTGCATCTGACAGCAAGGGTTGTCAACAAAACAACCAAATGCCACGAACGGGATAAATAGACCATATATCAACAAAACAAGCCTTATTTGGATTTAGCTTTCAACTACCTCTTTAGTTATGGAGAGTATACCCTGAACCGCAGATGAATGTATATATTGTTTACACATCCAAAGTGCTTTTGGATCTGTTGTTAGCTAGGAAGCTACCGTTAGCTAACCGGCTAACTCCAGCTAACCGGCGATGTGTTCGTGATTTGGCTGGTTGGCTAGCTAGCTAGCTAGTTAGCTGATTGTTTCTACTTGTTTTATGGCGCTAGCTAGCCCGTGTGTTACACAAAGAGTAGCCAGTTTGTCATTGCCGTGATTGTATGTTAGCTAACGAGCTACACTGTCAGCTAGCTAGCTAGCCTCGACGTTTACAGGATGAGTAACGTTAACAGTCGAAAACGCCAGCATTTTAAAGGAGCCGAAGTGAGCTGCAGTGTCAAATACTTTCTGTTTGGATTTAACATCATATTCTGGGTAAGTAGATAACGTTTGCATTTCACTCCTGCATATATATTTATTCTAAACAATATTTGTTCTAGTGCTGCCAAAAGAGACAAAGGATAATTTATTTTATTTTTTAAATATAACCTTTATTTAACTAGACAAGTCAGTTAAGAACAAATTCTTATTTACAATGACGGCCTACCCCGGCGAAACCCGGGCTACGCTGGGCCAAATGTGATACGGTCTGGATTCGAACCAGGGTGTCTGTATTGATACCTCTAGCACTGAGATGCAGTGTCTTAGACCACTGAACCAGGTTGTCTGTAGTGACGCCTCTAGCACTGAGATGCAGTGTCTTAGACCACTGAACCAGGTTGTCTGTAGTGACTCCTCTAGCACTGAGATGCAGTGTCTTAGACCACTGAACCAGGTTGTCTGTAGTGACTCCTCTAGCACTGAGATGCAGTGTCTTAGACCACTGAACCAGGTTGTCTGTAGTGACTCCTCTAGCACTGAGATGCAGTGTCTTAGACCACTGAACCAGGTTGTCTGTAGTGACTCCTCTAGCACTGAGATGCAGTGTCTTAGACCACTGAACCAGGTTGTCTGTAGTGACTCCTCTAGCACTGAGATGCAGTGTCTTAGACCACTGAACCAGGTTGTCTGTAGTGACGCCTCTAGCACTGAGATGCAGTGTCTTAGACCACTGAACCAGGTTGTCTGTAGTGACTCTAGCACTGAGATGCAGTGTCTTAGACCACTGAACCAGGTTGTCTGTAGTGACTCCTCTAGCACTGAGATGCAGTGTCTTAGACCACTGAACCAGGTTGTCTGTAGTGACTCCTCTAGCACTGAGATGCAGTGTCTTAGACCACTGAACCAGGTTGTCTGTAGTGACTCCTCTAGCACTGAGATGCAGTGTCTTAGACCACTGAACCAGGTTGTCTGTAGTGTCTCCTCTAGCACTGAGATTCAGTGTCTTAGACCACTGAACCAGGTTGTCTGTAGTGACTCCTCTAGCACTGAGATGCAGTGTCTTAGACCACTGAACCAGGTTGTCTGTAGTGACTCCTCTAGCACTGAGATGCAGTGTCTTAGACCACTGAACCAGGTTGTCTGTAGTGACTCCTCTAGCACTGAGATGCAGTGTCTTAGACCACTGAACCAGGTTGTCTGTAGTGACTCCTCTAGCACTGAGATGCAGTGTCTTAGACCACTGAACCAGGTTGTCTGTAGTGACTCCTCTAGCACTGAGATGCAGTGTCTTAGACCACTGAACCAGGTTGTCTGTAGTGACTCCTCTAGCACTGAGATGCAGTGTCTTAGACCACTGAACCAGGTTGTCTGTAGTGACTCCTCTAGCACTGAGATGCAGTGTCTTAGACCACTGAACCAGGTTGTCTGTAGTGACTCCTCTAGCACTGAGATGCAGTGTCTTAGACCACTGAACCAGGTTGTCTGTAGTGACTCCTCTAGCACTGAGATGCAGTGTCTTAGACCACTGAACCAGGTTGTCTGTAGTGACTCCTCTAGCACTGAGATGCAGTGTCTTAGACCACTGAACCAGGTTGTCTGTAGTGACTCCTCTAGCACTGAGATGCAGAGTCTTAGACCACTGAACCAGGGTGTCTGTAGTGACTCCTCTAACACTGAGATGCAGTGTCTTAGACCACTGAACCAGGTTGTCTGTAGTGACTCCTCTAGCACTGAGATGCAGTGTCTTAGACCACTGAACCAGGTTGTCTGTAGTGACTCCTCTAGCACTGAGATGCAGTGTCTTAGACCACTGAACCAGGTTGTCTGTAGTGACTCCTCTAGCACTGAGATGCAGTGTCTTAGACCACTGAATCCTCAATACCAACCTGCCCTCTCCTCAATACCAACCTGCCCTCTCCTCAATACCAACCTGCCCTCTCCTCTAAACCAGCATGCCTCTCATAATGTGAGCGTGTCTTTAGCTCAGCAGTACTTGTCATTGGTCGATTTCATTTTGCGTGGGCAGAGTTTCCTCATTTTAGACCATTCTATAGTTTTTTTTTATTGTAAACTCCACCCACACGGGGCACCATGCGGGCCACGTAAAAGGAACTCCACCATTTCCCACCCTGGGGTAATGTGATGGGCTGTCCCTGAGGAGTGGCTCTCTGTAGTCCTGGAGGTCCATCCCTCTGTAGTAAGCACAACACATGGTGCATTGGCCAATTCATTGACAACTTCAGCATTAGCTTCCTTCTATAGAGAAGGTACTACCTGTTTGCTGAAATGGGTCCGACCTCCAGATATAACACCTACCTATCCAGCTCAGTGATTCTCATTTTTTATATTTTTATATTCCGTTACTGTAATTCCAGAGGTAATTTAATTTCCAGATGATGTGTTCTCTGCTTTAAATTATTAATATCCTCTCGCTCTGTCCCTCCCTCCATCCTGCTCCCCTCTCTGTCTACCTGTGTATGATTGAAAGGTGATATGTTGCATATTGAAAGGCAAATGGCCCCACAGACCTAGGCCTACTCTGAGGCTTTTATCAAGCCCTGTACAGTCTTGTAGAGCATGGGTTCCCGGGGGATCGTGAGACACTGTTGAGGGGTCGCGAGATGATTTCCAGAATGTGTGAAATACAATTTTAAACGATAAAAATCATTTTAAGTATAATTGTTACTAAAGGAAAAAATTGTATTTACAATTTTAAATAATACAATTCAAATAAAAATAAATAAAAAAATCAGCCTGCCGATTTTCTTCTTTTCACAACCCCGGAGGAGATTACGACAGATTAGCGACAGCATCAGTTGAGGTAATTTTCAGCGCCAAAGGAAACATTGCGAACACTTAGCTAACTAGCTAAAATCAAAAGGCTTAAGCCTAGCATATTTTCTTCAACATGAAACATTGGTTAATACCGACCAAAGACAAAGCAGAGAGGCCAGCAGTGGAGAGCAGAGAAGCAGTTCCACCTTCAGAAAGGCCATCAACCTCTGGTACGGGAGGAGGCCGCCGTATGGGTAAGAACATCCACCAGCAGTCGGAACAGCCTTCCTCCTCCAAGTGTCGAAAGTATCGAGAGGAATATATACAGTATGGATTCACATGCGTCGTTGTCAACGAAGTACAACATCCCCAATGTGTCGTGTGCACTGAGGTGCTTGCACATGGAAGCCTAAAGCCCGTAAAAGCCTCTCTCGCTGCAAAAACATACTTTTTCCGGCGAAAAGAACGAGAGTTGCTAGGCCAAAAGAAAGTCCTAAGGCCTGCACAGAGCCCTGACCTCAACCCCATTGAACACCTTTGGGATGAATTGGAACGCCGACTGCGATCCAGTGCCAGACCTCACTAATGCTCTTGTGGCTGAATGGAAGCAAGTCCCTACAGCAATGTTCCAACATCTAGTGGAAAGCCTTCCCAGAAGAGTGGAGGCTGTTATAGCAGCAAAGGGGGACCAACTCCATATTAATGCCCATGATTTTAGATTTAGATGTTGGACGAGAAGGCGTCCACATACTTAGTGTATGTACAGTCAGTTTACTTTGATGGAATATGACAAGTGTTTTTATTGTATATCATCAAACCTTTTGTTTCTGTGTTTTATTTCACAGTTACTGGGAGCAGCCTTCCTGGGCATAGGGCTGTGGGCATGGGCAGAGAAGGTAAGAAACACATTACTATTCAAATAATATCATTACATTTTTCAGAGATCCGGGTAGTCAATATTCTAACGGCAAAAGAGAAGTCTGATTTTTGCTAAATGCATACTGATGTCAGGGCAGCCTGGAGGGCTGCGATGCGTACTGATGTCAGGGCAGCCTGGAGGGCTGCGATGCGTACTGATGTCAGGGCAGCCTGGAGGGCTGCAATGCGTACTGATGTCAGGGCAGCCTGGAGGGCTGCAATGCGTACTGATGTCAGGGCAGCCTGGAGGGCTGCAATGCGTACTGATGTCAGGGCAGCCTGGAGGGCTGCAATGCGTACTGATGTCAGGGCAGCCTGGAGGGTTAAATGCATACTGATGTCAGGACAGCCTGGAGGGCTAAATGCATGCTGATGTCAGGACAGCCTGGAGGGCTAAATGCATACTGATGTCAGGACAGCCTGGAGGGCTAAATGCATGCTGATGTCATGGCAGCCTGGAGGGCTAAATGCATGCTGATGTCAGGACAGCCTGGAGGGCTAAATGCATGCTGATGTCAGGATAGCCTGGAGGGCTAAATGCATACTGATGTCAGGACAGCCTGGAGGGCTAAATGCATGCTGATGTCATGGCAGCCTGGAGGGCTAAATGCATGCTGATGTCAGGACAGCCTGGAGGGCTAAATGCATGCTGATGTCATGGCAGCCTGGAGGGCTAAATGCATGCTGATGTCAGGACAGCCTGGAGGGCTAAATGCATGCTGATGTCAGGACAGCCTGGAGGGTTAAATGCATACTGATGTCAGGACAGCCTGGAGGGCTAAATGCATGCTGATGTCAGGACAGCCTGGAGGGCTAAATGCATACTGATGTCAGGACAGCCTGGAGGGCTAAATGCATGCTGATGTCATGGCAGCCTGGAGGGCTAAATGCATGCTGATGTCAGGACAGCCTGGAGGGCTAAATGCATGCTGATGTCAGGATAGCCTGGAGGGCTAAATGCATACTGATGTCAGGACAGCCTGGAGGGCTAAATGCATGCTGATGTCATGGCAGCCTGGAGGGCTAAATGCATGCTGATGTCAGGACAGCCTGGAGGGCTAAATGCATGCTGATGTCAGGACAGCCTGGAGGGCTAAATGCATGCTGATGTCAGGACAGCCTGGAGGGCTAAATGCATACTGATGTCAAAAAGTCCCCCCTCCTCTCTCTTTCTACACCCCCCTCCCTCTCTCTTTCTGTTCATCTCAATAAACTGAAGTTCAGGTAGCAGATGTTGTTCTGTGAAGTGTTGAAAGTTAGGTGCAGGATGGTTACATTCAGAACCTCATTACAGGTTAACGATTTCTGAATGGTCAATTAGGTCATTTAATTAGCTGGAAATGCCAATCCCAATGTGGAAACATGTCTGCCTGTTCGTATTGCTCTGTAGGCTAGGCCTAACTTTCTCAGATAATAGACAGGTCTGTAAAAGACTGGTCACAGTACATTGTAAATACATTATAGAATGAATGATCAATAGGTTACGCTAATAATTGGCGTTAGCTATCAGAGGCTACTAGTCTGTTGACTTCACATTCACTGCTTAATGATGGTTAGTATTCACACTGAATTCATGTTCAAACAGGTTCCCTTTTCTTAATACATACGTCATGCATAAGATCTAAATAATATTGAAGTATTTTGTAGATTAAGGTTAGGTTAGCTTGACAACAACGAAAACCGCAAATTTCAATAAGCATTCTGCTACGGATGGCCATGCTTTCCACCTGGTTACCCCTACCCCAACCAACAGCTCTGCACCCCCCCGAAGCAACTTGTCCATGCAGAGTTCAGTGTGTCAAATCGGAGGGCCTTTTGTCCGGACCTCTGGCAGTCTCTATAGGGGTGCCACAGGGTTCAATTCTTGGGCCGACTCTATTCTCTGTATATATCAATGATGTTGCTCTCGCTGCTGGTGACTCTCTGATCCACCTCTACGCAGACGACACCATTCTGTATACATCTGGCCCTTCTTTGGACACTGTTAACAAACCTCCAAACGACTTTCAATGCCATACAACACTCCTTCCATGGCCTCTAACTTCTCCTAAATGCTAGGTAAACTAAATGCATGCTCTTCAATCAAACGCTGCCCGCACCCGCCCGCCGGACTATCATCACTACTCTCGACAGGTCTGACTTAGAATATCTGGACACCTACAAATACCTAGGTGTCTGGTTAGACTGTAAACTCTCCTTCCAGACTCACATTAAGCATCTCCAATCCAAAATTAAATCTAGAATTGGCTTCCTATTTCGCAACAAACAGGTCAATAGTACACAGCGTTGTACTAGATTTTCAGTTTATTGGCAATTTCTCACATGGAATAGCCTTAATTTCTCAGAACAAGAATAGACTTTCAGAAGAAAAGGTATTTTGTTTCTGGCCATTTTGAGCCTGTAATCGAACCCACAAATACTGATGCTCCAGATATTCAACTAGTCTAAAGAAGGCCAGTTTTATTGCTTCTTTAATCAGCACAACAAGTTTCAGCTGTGCTAACATAATTGCAAAAGGGTTTTCTAATTATCAATTAGCCTTTTAAAATGATAAACTTAGATTAGCTAACACAACGTGCCATTGGAACACAGGAGTGATGGTTGCTGATAATGGGCCTCTGTACGCCTATGTAGATATTCCATTAAAAATCAGCCGTTTCCAGCTACAATAGTAATTTACCACATTAACAATGTCTACACTGTATTTCTGACCAATTTTATGTTATTTTAATGGACACATTTTTTTGCTTTTCTTTCAAAAACATTTCTAAGTGAGCCCAAACTTTTGAATGGTAGTGTATGTATAATAACTCCTTAGTCCTCCTCTCCTCCAGGGTGTGCTTTCCAACATGGCGTCCATAACAGACCTGGGAGGCTTCGACCCTGTGTGGCTGTTCATTGTAGTGGGAGGAGTCATGTTCATCCTGGGATTCGCTGGCTGCATTGGAGCGCTACGGGAAAACTCCTTGCTACTCAAATTTGTGAGTTTGAAATCCGTTTATACTTTTAATGGAATATGCTTTATTTCTCCTTAGAGAGTTTAACTCTTTCTTTCTTATATACGTAGGCCTACTTAGTTTAATCTCTCTGTGGATGGTAAGGCTGTGGCCTTGGACGATAACATATTGAACCTCATATGGTTCATTTAATTTCTACCTTCAGCTCTGCTATCTCTGCTATCACACCTTTAGGTCTTCATTTTGGTGTTCTGTAGAGAAGGGAGGGAGGGAGGTACGTGTTAGATTGATTCACAAAAACAATTACATCATTCAGAGAAGTTATGTCAGGCTCAACTTTGACAATGGCATCTGAGTGACAAGAGACAAACTGGGCCTCATAGCCAGCTGTCACTCTGGCCATTACCTCCACACCTCTGGCCATTACCTCCACACCTCTGGCCATTACCTCCACACCTCTGGCCATTACCTCCACACCTCTGGCCATTACCTCCACACCTCTGGCCATTACCTCCACACCTCTGGCCATTACCTCCTAGCTAGCCAGAAGAAGAGAGACAGAAGAGAGAGCTCATAGCTGGGTCTACAGAGCTGATGTGGCTTTTTGGAGAGACTTTATGAATTAACCTGCTGTTTCCTCAACGTTTACAGTAAATTGATGATATAATAAAACCCAAGAGGCCTTGGGCATCTCAACACTGCTCCCAGTCAGTCAGTCAGTCAGTCAGGCCTTGGGCATCTCAACACTGCTCCCAGTCAGTCAGTCAGTCAGTCAGTCAGTCAGTCAGTCAGTCAGTCAGTCAGTCAGGCCTTGGGCATCTCAACACTGCTCCCAGTCAGTCAGTCAGTCAGTCAGTCAGTCAGTCAGGCCTTGGGCATCTCAACACTGCTCCCAGTCAGTCAGTCAGTCAGTCAGTCAGTCAGTCAGGCCTTGGGAATCTCAACACTGCTCCTATTCATTCAGCCAGCCAGTCAGTCAGGCCTTGGGCATCTCAACACTGCTCCCAGCCAGTCAGCCAGCCAGCCAGCCAGTCAGTCAGGCCTTGGGCATCTCAACGCTGCTCCCAGTCAGTCAGTCAGTCAATCAGTCAGGCCTTGGGCATCTCAACGCTGCTCCCAGCCAGTCAGTCAGTCAGTCAGTCAGGCCTTGGGCATCTCAACGCTGCTCCCAGTCAGTCAGTCAGTCAGGCCTTGGGCATCTCAACACTGCTCCCAGTCAGTCAGCCAGTCAGGCCTTGGGCATCTCAACACTGCTCCCAGCCAGTCAGTCAGTCAGTCAGTCAGGCCTTGGGCATCTCAACGCTGCTCCCAGCCAGTCAGTCAGTCAGTCAGTCAGGCCTTGGGCATCTCAACACTGCTCCCAGCCAATCAGTCAGTCAGTCAGTCAGTCAGTCAGGCCTTGGGCATCTCAATACTGCTCCCAGCCAGTCAGTCAGTCAGGCTACAAATGTACCTATTTCCGGGACAACATAACTAATACAGTATTATATATATATATATATATATATATATATATATATATATATATATATATATATATATATATATATATATATATATATATATATATATATATATATATATATATATATATATATATATATTATATATATTATATATATAATATATATATATATATACGGTGTTTTAGTTTACAGACATCTCCAGAACAGCACTGTAGATGTGAAATGCACGTATGTCCTATTTTCTCACATGTTCTAATGTTATCTCTCTGTGTTCTAGTTCTCAGTGTTCCTGGGGCTGATCTTCTTCTTGGAGTTGACAGCAGGCATCCTGGCCTTTGTGTTTAAAGACTGGATCAAAGACCAGCTCAACTTCTTCATCAACAACAACGTTAAGGCCTACCGTGACGACATCGACCTGCAGAACCTCATAGACTTCACCCAGGAATACGTGAGTAGTAGATAGATAGATAGATAGATAGATAGATAGATAGATAGATAGATAGATAGATAGATAGGTACTTTATTGATCCCCCGGGGGGGAAATTTCATTGTCAAGCAGCTACAACAAAAACACAGGGCAGGTGCAAAATGCCAGAACGAAAGTACACAAAAGACAGATACACGGTACTAGATGTTATAGAGTTAACAGGAATATGTCAGTAGTACTATATGTTATAGAGTTAACAGGAATACGTGAGAGGACAAGTGATAGGTGAAACCTAGTCAATTAAACAATTGGATCAGTGGGCACCCGTTGTGTGGTAAT
Organism: Thymallus thymallus; assembly: GCA_023634145.1. Lineage (NCBI taxonomy): Eukaryota > Metazoa > Chordata > Actinopteri > Salmoniformes > Salmonidae > Thymallus > Thymallus thymallus. The sequence continues at coordinate 31,143,300 of CM042384.1, forward strand.
CTCTTTTATGGCGCAGCGGCTGTCTAATCTATTCTGACCTTATCTTATCGTGTGTATATATCTGATAACTCTACAGGCAACATGTCTTGTACCTTTAACTGTACTGTACAGGCAACATGTCTTGTACCTTTAACTGCACTCTACAGGCAACATGTCTTGTACCTTTAGCTGTACTTGATTGGATAACTGTACAAATGCTGAAGTCAACCAGAGCCAGTCTCTTTATCATAGCAGACTTGGTTGTAGTAATACTTTATAAAGGCTCATAGATGCTTTATAACATGTAATAAAGCCTTATTATACATGTCTATGTGTATTCTAGTGGTCTTGCTGTGGAGCCCACGGTCCTAATGACTGGAACCTGAATATCTACTTCAACTGCACTGAGTTGAACCCCAGTAGAGAGCGCTGTGGAGTCCCCTTCTCCTGCTGTGTCAAAGACCCTGCTGTAAGATACCTTACTGTACTATGGAACTACATTATAAACCTCAGACTTATTCAGTTTAACACACTAACCATATATATTCTACAGTCCCGGCTGGAAGACCCACAATCTTCTATTCTCATGATAGTGTTGCTTTCATTCGTTTCAGGAAGACGTCCTGAACACGCAGTGTGGCTACGACGTGAGACTTCAAGGGGTTGGTATTTCTCTTGTGTTTTGCAGTCAGACCCAGTCACTCTTTAAAACCTTACTGGCCATTATCCAGAGAGAGCGAGTGAGAGAAGCGGCTGACATTTCAACCTTTCCTCCGAACATGTAGCCAGACATGGAAGTTAAGGGCGGAGAGGGAGAGAGCGAGAATAGCAGAGATCAACAAAGAAAACACAAAATGGAGTGGTTCTTGGGGAAGTTCACTGTCAACATCGGAAACATTTAATTGGACGCCCAGGAATTCCGTTAACTCCCATTGGTGGTTTCCAGGTTTTAGCTTTGGAAGAAGGGAATCCTTGGTGGAGTGTCTCTGTAGAGAGACAAAGATAGGCTTTGTGGGGGAGAGCCTCTTTGTTGCTGGAGCTCTACAGGACCTTCAGTAGACTTACAGTGCCTTAGGAAAGTATTCAGACTCCTTGACTTTTCCCGCATTTTGTTATGTTACAGCCTTATTCTAAAATTGATAAAATTGTTATTATTTTCCCCTCATCAAAAAAATAAGAATGAAATTACATTTACATAAGTATTCAGACCCTTTACTCAGTACTTTGTTGAAGCACCTTTGGTATCGATTACAGCCTTGAGTCTTCTTGGGTGTGACGCTACAAGCTTGGCACACCTGTATTTGGGGAGTTTCTCCCATTCTTCTCTGCAGATCCTCTCAAGCACTGTCAGGTTGGATGGGGACCGTTCCTGATCAGCTATTTTCAGGTCTCTCCAGAGATGTTGGATCAGGTTCAAGTCCGGGCTCTGGCTGGGCCACTCAAGGACATTCAGAGACTTGTCCTGAAGCCACTCCTGCGTTGTCTTGGCTGTGTGCTTAGGGTCGTTGTACTGTTGGAAGTTGAACCTTCGCCCCAGTCTGAGGTCCTAAACGCGCTGGAGCAGGGTTTCATCAAGGATCTCTTTGTACTTTGCACCATTCATCTTTGCCTTGATCTTGACTAGTCTCCCAGTCCCTGCCTCTGAAAAACATCCCCACAACATGATGCTGCCATGTGCCTTTTACTGAGGAGTGGCTTCCGTCTGGCCACTTTACCATAAAGGCCTGATTGGTGGAGTGCTGCAGAGATGGTTGTCCTTCTGGAAGGTTCTCCCGCCTCCACAGAGGAACTCTAAAGCTCTGTCAGAGTGACCATCGGGTTCTTTGTCACCTCCCTGACCAAGGCCCTTTGCCCCCCGATTGTTCAGTTTGACCGTGCGGCCAGCTCTAGGAAGAGTCTTGGTGGTTCCAAACTTCCTTTTAAGAATTATGGAGGCAACTGTGTTCTTGGGGACCTTCAATGCTGCAGACGTTTCTTGGTATCTTTCCCCAGATCTTTGCCTCGACACAATCCTGCCTCTGAGTTCTACGGACAGTTCCTTCGACCTCATGGCTTGGTTTTTGCGCTGACATAGACTGTCAATGTTTTCACTTTGTCAATATGGGGTATTGATGATGTCATTATGGGGTATTGATGATGTCATTATGTGGTATTGATGATGTCATTATGGGGTATTGATGATGTCATTATGGGGTATTGATGATGTCACTATGGGGTATTGATGATGTCACTATGGGGTATTGATGATGTCATTATGGGGTATTGATGATGTCACTATGGGGTATTGATGATGTCACTATGGGGTATTGATGATGTCATTATGGGGTATTGATGATGTCATTATGGGGTATTGATGATGTCATTATGGGGTATTGATGATGTCATTATGGGGTATTGTGAGTAGATTGCTGAGGATTTTTATTTATTGAATCCATTTTAGAATAAGGCTGTAACATAACAACATGTGGAAAAAGTCAAGGGGTCTGAATACTTTCTGAAGGCACTGAATATGGGAACAGAATAAAATACAGAGCTTAACCCAGTACACACACACACATAGCTTCATCCACAGTACACACACACACAGCTTCATCCACAGTACACACACACACAGCTTCATCCACAGTACACACACACACATAGCTTCATCCACAGTATACACACACACAGCTTCATCCACAGTACACACACACACAGCTTCATCCACAGTACACACACACAGCTTCATCCACAGTACACACACACACAGCTTCATCCACAGTACACACACACACAGCTTCATCCACAGTACACACACACACACAGCTTCATCCACAGTACACACACACACACAGCTTCATCCACAGTACACACACACACACAGCTTCATCCACAGTACACACACACACACAGCTTCATCCACAGTACACACACACACACAGCTTCATCCACAGTACACACACACACAGCTTCATCCACAGTATACACACACACACAGCTTCATCCACAGTATACACACACACACAGCTTCATCCACAGTGTAAACACACAGCTTCATCCACAGTGTAAACACAAACACAGCTTCATCCACAGTACACACACACACACAGCTTCATCCACAGTATACACACACAGCTTCATCCACAGTATACACACACACACAGCTTCCTCCACAGTATACACACACACAGCTTCATCCACAGTGTATTGTAGTCCCACCTAGAGCTGTTGCGGTGACTGAATTACAGCCACACCGATGGTCACGAGTCATGAAGGCTGTCAAATTCCATGTGACCGTTTAGTCACGGTAATTAGGCTTCTTCACACTGATGCTGATGGTCATTAGTATTCTACCAAACTAGCTAACTGTCTGGTACTCAGCACTCTATTGTCCCTCTAATCACTCTGACATCAATGCAAATGTAATTGAAAATCTAACAAGCACTTCATGAGAGACCATGAGCTCATGTTGTCAACATTTCTATAGGCTGTAATTGCGTGAGAAAACAGAGTGGTGGCCTCTAATAAAAAGAGGAGGATCCCATCAGCTTTCTATAGGATAGGCCTACTATATTTATTTCTCAACCTTCCTATTATTAAGCACATTGCTTCTCTTTATAACAGGAATATAGCCATCCTGGCTGGCATGAAAATGAACCACGGGAAAAGCGTCCTCCATTCACTATTTAAGAGCATAGATGACATTTATTGTTTCCGCTGTCGCTGTTTCGATACAGGTGCATGATAATGGTTCATTCTAAATCAAAACAAGTTTCACATATATTATTTATACCTGTCTGTCTGTCTGTCTCTGTGATAGTAGATTGACATAGGATAGTGTTTTTGCTGTTTTTAAATTATAGACCTGAGACATATATTTAAAAAAGGTTTTTCTCCAAACTGTTGGTTGAGGAAACACTATTTAAAACATGTCTCCTTTCTCTCCTCCCAGGAGTTAGACCAGCAGAAGTACATCTACACCAAGGGTTGTGTGGGCCAGTTTGAGAGGTGGCTTCAGGACAACCTGATCATTGTAGCTGTGGTCTTTGTGACCATTGCACTTTTACAGGTAAGGAGGACTCCCAGAGACATTATTTCACAAATATATATATATATATATATATATATATATATATATTTAACAAGTCAGCTTTTGTGTGAATCAGATAAATAATGTAAGCATTTGCAATCACTATCATGGCTGGAAGTCAGGGCAATTACCGACTTTTGGCCACAAGAAATTTAATGAGAAGCAGATAAATAAAACTATTGCCGGCCAAAATGACCTGAAAAAATAAATCTCCAAATAATGCTTTTTATTAATTGATGGAAATACCGGTCCGGTAAATTTCTCAAATGGCCGCTAAATTAAAATCTTCCCGGTGATGTTGTCCGGCGCCCATTTACCTGACGGAAACCCTGCTGGGAGTTTGTATTTACTGGCGAGAATCATGATTACATCCTTCTCCTTTTGTGTCACTCTAAATCAGAGAACCTTCTATGCTTTAAAAGTCAGTTGGCTATGTGCCAGAGTCTGAAAGAGAGGAAATGTCATTTAGCTAACCTGCGATGTCATTTCCTGTTTAGATATTTGGGATCTGCCTGGCTCAGAACCTGGTGAGTGACGTCAAAGCCGTGAAGGCCAACTGGTGACGCCAGGACCCTGGAGGGGGGGGGGGGGGGGGTACTCTGACCTTTGACCCCCAACATCCGCTCAGAGGCTGAAAGATGGAAACACAGAGCTGTTTACCTCTGGTCCTGCCAGGCTGAGAGGTGAAAACACAAAACATTGTTTGCTGTCCCAAACACACACACACACACACACACACACACTGTTTATTACCACGCTGGGCCGGGGACTTACACACACAGTACACATGCACATGGACACACAGGGGACTGACCTTTGACCCCCAACATCCGCTCAGAGGCTGAAAGATGGACACACAGGGGACTCCTGTGGAAGTCTAGCTCAGCTGAAACTGGACTCTCTGATGTTTCCACTTTGATTCCACTGGGTATGTACCTGCTCCAGGAAGATGCACCCATTGGCTGGGGAGATGAACAGGAAGATGCACCCATTGGCTGGGGAGATGAACAGGAAGATGCACCCATTGGCTGGGGAGATGAACAGGAAGATGCACCCATTGGCTTGGGAGATGAACAGGAAGATGCACCCATTGGCTGGGGAGATGAACAGGAAGATGCACCCATTGGCTGGGGAGATGAACAGGAAGATGCACCCATTGGCTTGGGAGATGAACAGAAAGATGCACCCATTGGCTGGGGAGATGAATAGTTAGGTCGAGGACCTGGGTCAAAGCTGAGACAAGGATGACAGGAGAAATACAACTCTTTTATTCAGTCTCATATCAGTCTATATTGCCTGGTGTCACCTCAACCCTACTACCACTAGGATTTCAAACACCCCTTCAGAAAGGCTTTCCAGGACTGGTTGTTGGATACCTACTATCCCACTTGTACAGCCTTTCTGTCTTCTGTACAGTATAAGGTGGGCTGCTGACTGACCTACTATCCCACTTTTACAGCCTTGCATTTTTTCCATTATTCTATGACCACTGAAAGACACAAAGCTCAGTTCATGGATACATGTCTTTAACCGCCTGTGTTTGAACAGCATGTTCAAACATATATAAAAAAAAAAACTATATTGAGGTCAACGGTGAATTATATATATATATTAAAATTCATGGAGAGATGATGTTGGTTCTCTCCCAGCATCCCTGAAGCGCAGGGGATAGTAGGCTCAGGGCTTTTACTTGATCTAAACCTCATACTGCCGTTGAATCTCCGTCATACTGCCGTTGAATCTCCGTCATACTGAAGTTAGTTTGATGTGTTTATTCTGTCTCTCTTCTGGTCTTCTGGTCTCCCACCACTTCCTTTTGGACGCCTGAATACATTACACCCCAATTTGTTGTTATTCTGATCTGTCTTATCTGTCTGATGTCTGATCTGTCTGATGTCTGATCTGTTTTATGTCTGATCTGTCTGATGTCTGATCTGTTTTATGTCTGATCTGTCTGATCTGTTTTATGTCTGATCTGTTTTATGTCTGATCTGTTTTATGTCTGATCTGTTTTATGTCTGATCTGTTTTACTTTTCTCCCCTCTTCATTTCTTCTAGAAGTGTTTGTTGTCTGTCTTTCTTTCTTAGTTGGACTGGTTTTTATCTTGTTTGTATAGAACAACAAATCTTTATATCTTTATATATAAATAGTAACACATTTTCTCAATATAACATGAATGCTGCTTTATCATTTTACTTCTTATAGGATTGATATTAGTAAGTAGAGTTTCCGGTACATTTCCCATGTTTTCCAGAAATCTTGGTTGTAGGATTCTGTATTTCCTGTTGATTCCTTCCTGATTCTGGGAATCTTCCAATCAGGATTTCCGGAAAACTGGGAATTTTGGGAAAGTTAATGTCATTTTTCAACCCTATTAGTATGTTATCATTAACCAGGTCCAAAGCTTACATGGCGAAATTAAAATGAATGCCATATTATTATTTTGACCTTTGTTATAACAGATTAAGTGGGGTTTGTCATATTAGTGTTTTTTTACCTGCTTATTAACTCAGTACAGAGTTTACATTTTGTTCATACCATTACATTTTAAGCACATTATCAGATTTGTAGCAGTATATATGGTTTGAATTGAATGAATTATATTTATTGGGATTTGGGGATTTTAAGTTATGTCTGGCATGAAGACTTTCCCTGCAGCTTCCGTCTGCTCCCCAGTGGCCGCCCCAAAATGTCAGCTCTTCTACACAATTATTGTTCCTCTCGTTGAGGTCCCCTACCAATGTCTCGCTCTTCCTGTGGTATGTACAAGGCCTGTGTGTAGAAGCTGCAGTGTAACTCTTTGGGATCCTCCCTGGTTGGCTGAGGTTGAAATAACAGGCTTGGTTCTAGCTGTGTGTCAGAGAACTCCATGTCCTACTCTTATGTGCTGCAGTTCAGCAGCATGGGCCTTGGGTGTTTTAAGGAATGCTCTACTGTTGTTTCTGGAGTAAGTTTTTATGCAAAAAGAAAAAAGATGACTGACAATATTTCATTATATTTGTTCTAAAGGTTGTATCTCTATCAAATCATTTCTAGGTATTAGTTAAATACCTTGCTGTGATTGTTTTCAATTAAAATAGTCAGTAAAAGAGCAATTTCTCAAGCAGAAATGTAATAGGACTGTCTGAGAAGGGAGGGGGGAAACTATCTGTTATTGGCAGAGAGGTTTAGAACTCTTTCTTATTGGTCACCAGACAGGCCAAAACGCCATCCCACCAAAACAGGCTACGTTTGTTACTGGGCTAGGCCTTTAATACCATTTGAAATTCTGCTTTAGTTTTTTTGGGGAGTTTTACCATAGGTTGCTGAATTAGTTTTGTTTTGTCATTTTGATCATGATGGCCTTGCAACATGATACCTTGTGATGTTTCAAGTTGTGTCCCAAATTCACCCTATCCACTATATAGTTTGCCTGACCACTCATCCGCTGCTCTATCGATCACGCCATACAACATTCTGAACCTGCACAAGTCGTTTGTGCTGATGTCAAAATTACGTGATATATTATTCACATAGCTCAGCTCTGGTCCAACCCGTCGGTTTTCTTGGACCAATCAGAAGTTTTGAATGTGTTTGCATTTGAGAAGTCGTCTGGGAGAAGTCGTCGGGGTGGAAGCAAGTCCAGACTCCTGGTGGAGAAGAAATCGTAGTGGGCGTGGCGTCTGGCTGGAGCCATGTGGAAGGGTAGACAGGCAACTAGATAGAGGCTCTAGTCAAAAGTAGTGCACTATATAGGGAATAGGGTGCTATTTCGGACACACCCTTCTCTCCGTAAGAGAGATGACATCATTCCCGAGGGGGAGGAGCCTCCTGCATGTCATGAATGTATACCTATGGATGAATCTCAATTGTATTTCCTTGATTCCTCCCATAAGATTGAGATTCAACCCGTCTGTTACCATCTGTTACAAAGACCTGTTCCAATACATTTCACCCTACCTAGCAGTGCAATGAACTCACATCTGATGTGAAAATAAGAAATGTGAATAAAAAAGAAAATCTGTTATTATGTTCGACAATACATCATTACAATCTATAGATAATACTTATCTATTATAGATACACAGCATTGTCTCCGTGTTTTAGGTGCACATCCGACATGTGCATTTATCAATGGTTTCTAGTATATACTGGGCTGGTGTTTCACAGAACGTGACTGAATATGTTTTATTTTTTGTAAAATAATAAATATGTCTGTGCTTACTTACTTCTGTCATTTAACTAACCTGTGTGGTGGAGTTTTTTAAAATTGTTTATATGTATTTTATCTCAAAGCCTTTTAAGATATTTTCTTTACACTCCCCCGTAGCTTGTACATTTCCGGAGTCTACCTCATCTTAGAGAGATGTCCTTTAAAGCTAGTGGTTGGATTTGTTCCATCGCCTGTCAGAAAGACGCTGAGAGGTGCAGAGAATCTCTTAACTGTTTTTTTAACACCTGTAAGAGCGGCATGACAGAAAGACAGTAGGTCTTTAAGTTACAACTAACAGGTGTTATAGGTTTATTTGTACTTTCTGAGGACGTAGCATAGTTTCAATTCTGATGAAAGTTACAGTACGGTGATAAGGTTTATAGGTCAACTGTTTTGACAAGTTTGTCCTGAACTTGAAATGGCATTGTGTAATATCTATCAACACAGTGACAGTACCATGCCTATCATAGCCATACGCTTTAAGATGATTCAAAAGGATATTTCTCTCCTCCTTATGTTGAAAATGTAGCATTCTTATTGTAGCATTCATGTGTTGTTGATGGGAGAAATGTTGAAAATGCTATTTCTCTTAATTTCTTCAATTCCATTTTGTCATCAATAAAAGCATTTGTTTTCAAAAGATGCCTGTTTCCTTACATGCCTCTTCAATTTATTAATGTTATTTTAGCAATGTTTTGATTTTCATTGTGTTAAAATCTTAAAGGGTAGTATTCTAAAGAAATGCTGAAAACACGATGACTGATTGTGGGACATGGTCTGTTACACTTTACATTGTGTTACAAATATACTTATTTTTCAGATTAAATTTATGAAAAACATCAGGCCTCCATTGAAAGTTTGGATGCGTCAACATAACGTTATGTCTGTTTATTGGTTTGGAGAGAGAAAAGCTAGGTGGTCTTGACCAGACTGTTGGTGTATTGGTTTGGAGAGAGAAAGGCTAGGTGGTCTTGACCAGACTGGTGGTGTATTGGTTTGGAGAGAGAAAGGCTAGGTGGTCTTGACCAGACTGGTGGTGTATTGGTTTGGAGAGAGAAAGGCTAGGTGGTCTTGACCAGACTGTTGGTGTATTGGTTTGGAGAGAGAAAGGCTAGGTGGTCTTGACCAGACTGGTGGTGTATTGGTTTGGAGAGAGAAAGGCTAGGTGGTCTTGACCAGACTGTTGGTGTATTGGTTTGGAGAGAGAAAGGCTAGGTGGTCTTGACCAGACTGTTTGTGTATTGGTTTGGAGAGAGAAAGGCTAGGTGGTCTTGACCAGACTGGTGGTGTATTGGTTTGGAGAGAGAAAGGCTAGGTGGTCTTGACCAGACTGGTGGTGTATTGGTTTGGAGAGAGAAAGGCTAGGTGGTCTTGACCAGACTGTTGGTGTATTGGTTTGGAGAGAGAAAGGCTAGGTGGTCTTGACCAGACTGTTGGTGTATTGGTTTGGAGAGAGAAAGGCTAGGTGGTCTTGACCAGACTGGTGGTGTATTGGTTTGGAGAGAGAAAGGCTAGGTGGTCTTGACCAGACTGTTGGTGTATTGGTTTGGAGAGAGAAAGGCTAGGTGGTCTTGACCAGACTGTTGGTGTATTGGTTTGGAGAGAGAAAGGCTAGGTGGTCTTGACCAGACTGGTGGTGTATTGGTTTGGAGAGAGAAAGGCTAGGTGGTCTTGACCAGACTGGTGGTGTATTGGTTTGGAGAGAGAAAGGCTAGGTGGTCTTGACCAGACTGTTGGTGTATTGGTTTGGAGAGAGAAAGGCTAGGTGGTCTTGACCAGACTGGTGGTGTATTGGTTTGGAGAGAGAAAGGCTAGGTGGTCTTGACCAGACTGTTGGTGTATTGGTTTGGAGAGAGAAAGGCTAGGTGGTCTTGACCAGACTGTTGGTGTATTGGTTTGGAGAGAGAAAGGCTAGGTGGTCTTGACCAGACTGTTGGTGTATTGGTTTGGAGAGAGAAAGGCTAGGTGGTCTTGACCAGACTGGTGGTGTATTGGTTTGGAGAGAGAAAGGCTAGGTGGTCTTGACCAGACTGTTGGTGTATTGGTTTGGAGAGAGAAAGGCTAGGTGGTCTTGACCAGACTGTTGGTGTATTGGTTTGGAGAGAGAAAGGCTAGGTGGTCTTGACCAGACTGGTGGTGTATTGGTTTGGAGAGAGAAAGGCTAGGTGGTCTTGACCAGACTGTTGGTGTATTGGTTTGGAGAGAGAAAGGCTAGGTGGTCTTGACCAGACTGTTGATGTATTGGTTTGGAGAGAGAAAGGCTAGGTGGTCTTGACCAGACTGTTGGTGTATTGGTTTGGAGAGAGAAAGGCTAGGTGGTCTTGACCAGACTGTTGGTGTATTGGTTTGGAGAGAGAAAGGCTAGGTGGTCTTGACCAGACTGGTGGTGTATTGGTTTGGAGAGAGAAAGGCTAGGTGGTCTTGACCAGACTGTTGGTGTATTGGTTTGGAGAGAGAAAGGCTAGGTGGTCTTGACCAGACTTGGCTTATTGGTTTGGAGAGAGAAAGGCTAAGATGGTGGTTTATTTGAAATTAAATGTCATAGCTGTGCCACTAGAGGGCAACACTCTTAAAGAATAGCTCTGTTTATGTGATGTTGTACTGTATGAGTCATGTATGAGTGCTGATCTAGGACCATGTCCTTCCTCCCCTGGTCTGCAGACTTTGTTTCTGTACTTGTGAAATTACCAGGTTGATGGATTAAATGCTGTGACAGGATGTGTTTTGCTGTTTCCAAATAGGATTTGTGGATGTGGTAATCGTTGGCGGTTACTGGAATAGACCAGCATATAATTGGAGGACATAAAGTTGACTTGTCATTTATTAGGAACTGATTTTACACCACTAACTATCATGGTTACCGATACTCAACTAACTATTACTCACAGAACAGTTACCCTCCCTAGGACCGGTGATAGCGCCACCGATTGGTTAGATGAGCCAGCATCATTTATCACTCTATAACAGTTACATTGCATTTTGCACACATCCAACTCTGTGCAAGAGCTAAACAGAACAGCCTTTATAGAGAAGAGTCATGTCCAATCACTGTTTGTTTCTTGTAAGGGGAATCTTTAAATCAAACCAAAGCAGAAACATAAACAATGTTTCGACAGACACCGTCTTTGTTCGGTCATGTATGTTGTTTTAGGGCGGCAGGTAGCCTAGCGGTTAGAGTGTTGGGCCAGTAACCGAAAGGTCGCTGGTTCGAATACCCGAGCCGACAAGGTGAAAAATAAAACCTGTCTGTGTCCTTGAGCAAGGCACTTAACCCTAATTTGCTCCAGGGTCTGACCCTGTAGGTAGGCCGTCATTGTAAATAAGAATTTGTTCTTAACTGACTTGTCTAGTTAAATAAAGGTTAAATGAATTAGGTGAAAATGCTTAATTAAAGAGGCCTTTGAGTTTAAGAGGTTAAAGAAAAACAATAACTACAGAGAAATACCTCTTTTTCTGGTGTATTCTGGACCAGAGTGAACACCATTAGAAGTGTGGCAATGCAGGACTGAAGGAAAATCAACATGCCAGAGGATACTCACCTAGCATGTCTGACCTGACCTCTACACACTGCTTCATTAGCCCTTTCCCCAGGTAGGCCTCAGGCTCTGCTAAAGAGTTGATTATTATTATTATTTTTGAGTAGATGAACGTTCTTGTTTGTTCCTAGGTGTATCGGTTATGACCAATTCAGAAATAGCTATTCAGATTGGTTATGTTGTGTGTGTGTTACCTGTGGGACAATCTGCTTCAGGGCCGGCCCTGGAGCGAAATTCGCCATTTTGAATCCAAAATAGGTGACCTATGTTATTCGTGTAGATCCAATGAGAAACGTTTTGGGGAGGGGGGGTTGGATCACTACTGTCTGTAAGCGAACAAGTGATGTGCGTTACTGGCTGTATCCAAGGCACAGTCAATCGTTCTGGGCAGCAGATAGTAGAAAGGCAGTTCGCCAGTTAGAGCACCGCGTCCCCTGAACGATAACGAAGAGGTAGGTGAGAAGCCTGACCACGGAGACGGGGGTGAGAAGGTGATGAAGTGTACTTAACGAGCTGTAACCGAACAGCTGGCATTTAGAAAGTTAGAGGTGACGGATAAAGTGTGGTGGTGCAAGTATTATTAGCTTTGTTAAGTATCTTGCTAGCTGGATCAAATTCTCCGTTAGCTAGCCAGAGAAATGTTGAGCAACATTAGCCAACTTAACAGATCAAATAACTGAGTTTATGGTGTGAAAAGTAGCTGGCTAATAAAGTCAGACAGTAACGTTAGCTAGCTAACATTATTTATTTATTTACATAATACTTATTTTCTACTTAAACTGCACTGTTGGTTAAGGGCTTGTTAGTAAGCATTTCACTGTAAGGTCTACACCTGTTGTATTGTTGGTTAAGGGCTTGTTAGTAAGCATTTCACTGTAAGGTCTACACCTGTTGTATTGTTGGTTAAGGGCTTGTTAGTAAGCATTTCACTGTAAGGTCTACACCTGTTGTATTGTTGGTTAAGGGCTTGTTAGTAAGCATTTCACTGTAAGGTCTACACCTGTTGTATTGTTGGTTAAGGGCTTGTTAGTAAGCATTTCACTGTAAGGTCTACACCTGTTGTATTGTTGGTTAAGGGCTTGTTAGTAAGCATTTCACTGTAAGGTCTACACCTGTTGTATTGTTGGTTAAGGGCTTGTTAGTCAGCATTTCACTGTAAGGTCTACACCTGTTGTATTGTTGGTTAAGGGCTTGTTAGTAAGCATTTCACTGTAAGGTCTACACCTGTTGTATTGTTGGTTAAGGGCTTGTTAGTAAGCATTTCACTGTAAGGTCTACACCTGTTGTATTGTTGGTTAAGGGCTTGTTAGTAAGCATTTCACTGTAAGGTCTACACCTGTTGTATTGTTGGTTAAGGGCTTGTTAGTAAGCATTTCACTGTAAGGTCTACACCTGTTGTATTGTTGGTTAAGGGCTTGTTAGTAAGCATTTCACTGTAAGGTCTACACCTGTTGTATTGTTGGTTAAGGGCTTGTTAGTAAGCATTTCACTGTAAGGTCTACACCTGTTGTATTGTTGGTTAAGGGCTTGTTAGTAAGCATTTCACTGTAAGGTCTACACCTGTTGTATTGTTGGTTAAGGGCTTGTAAGTAAGCATTTCACTGTAAGGTCTACACCTGTTGTATTGTTGGTTAAGGGCTTGTAAGTAAGCATTTCACTGTAAGGTCTACACCTGTTGTATTGTTGGTTAAGGGCTTGTTAGTAAGCATTTCACTGTAAGGTCTACACCTGTTGTATTGTTGGTTAAGGGCTTGTTAGTAAGCATTTCACTGTAAGGTCTACACCTGTTGTATTGTTGGTTAAGGGCTTGTTAGTAAGCATTTACTGTAAGGTCTACACCTGTTGTATTGTTGGTTAAGGGCTTGTTAGTAAGCATTTCACTGTAAGGTCTACACCTGTTGTATTGTTGGTTAAGGGCTTGTTAGTAAGCATTTCACTGTAAGGTCTACACCTGTTGTATTGTTGGTTAAGGGCTTGTAAGTAAGCATTTCACTGTAAGGTCTACACCTGTTGTATTGTTGGTTAAGGGCTTGTTAGTAAGCATTTCACTGTAAGGTCTACACCTGTTGTATTCGGCACACGTGACTTGATTTGAAATATGGGTTGTATTTACAATGTGTTTGTTCTTCACTGGTTTCCCTTTTCTTGTGACAACAGGTCACAAATCTTGCTGCTGTGATGAACACTGTGGTGTTTCACCCAGTAGATACGGGAGTTTATCACAATTGGATTTGTTTTCTAATTCTTTGTGGATCTGTGTAATTTTAGGGAAATATGTATCTCTAATATGGTCATACATCTGGCAGGAGGTTTGGAAGTGCAGCTCAGTTTCCACCTCATTTAGTGGGCAGTGTGCACATAGCCTGTCTTCTCTTGAGAGCCAGGTCTGCCTTCAGCGGCTCTGCTCACTCTATCTCTTTCTCTCGTGTTAAATCCTGACTTCAGGTTTCGTCAGGGACTACAGGATTAAAGGTTGTTCTGTAATTTACATACCTTACACAGTTTATATTCAAAGTATGACTTTATTACCTCTCATACGTACTAGTCTGGACTTCCTTTAGATACACTTTACTGTGTGACCTACAGGGGCATGGTATGATGGCATCACCAGTGATGAAAAGTTAATGGCATTTATTTTGCCCCTAATGCTCTGTGATTGGTTGATTGCCTAATTAAATTGGAACTGTAAGAGGTTTACTAGGAAGTGAGAATCAATTGAATAAGAGAGCTATTCAATTAATGGAGAGGTGGATAGGATAGGATGTGGACAATGATTGGTCTGTGTCCCAAATGGCACCCTATTCCTAACATAGTGCACTACTTTTGACCAGGGTCCTGTGAGCTCTAGTCAAAAGTTGTGCACTTCATAGGAAATAGGGTGTAATTTGGGACACATGTTTAATATTGTTTAACCTTTAGATGCCTATGGAGGCTGTAAGTAAGATCACTGTTGTGATCCTTACTTCAATCACAAGGAAAGTTGTTTCACAGACTGGTGAACCCTCTATGGGACAGTTAAAATGATGGCTTGTCCCCCACACCAGATACTTCCTACCGAGCTTGGAAGCCCCAATAGAAGGTCTGGTATATCAGATTTTCAAGTGGCCTTCAATAACCTAGTTCCTAACTACAGTAGTGATTGTACAGTTGTTCAGCCTATCAACGTCCCTCCCCCACTGCTGACACACTCGCCACTCATACATACTGTACACAATCTTGATGTTGAAATTATAAACAGATCAGGTTAGCCGGTGTGTTGGACATTAGCCAATGAGACGTGATAATGTGTGGCTGACTCCAGTACAGGTCACCTGACGGATCCCCATCACAACAGCACGATAAGCTTTGTTAGCTTTGTTACATCCCATAAAATAATTACGATTTCAAAAAGAATGTGTTCTATATTCTAAATGTTACAGTATGTTCCACTAGTCAGCACCTCTGTTCATCTCAAAGGCTCCATTTGTTCTTATGTATCTCACCTCCTAGCTGTCATAACATTACTAGGCGTTCCTCTCCAACAGACTGTACTGGTTTAGTGTTGACTGAAACCCATTAGGCTGGATGGATGGCTAGTGGCCAAGGAAACATCTGTCTCCCCCCCAGCCATGAATACAGTATCACGCTGGTCAGTACACACACAAGCACACACAAGCACATACATACATACACACACTCTCTATCACCCCCCCAGACATCACTTCACTGTGTCTCTGTATGAGCTGGTCATAACACATACACTGTGTCTCTGATTGAGCTGGTCATAACACATACACTGTCTCTGATTGAGCTGGTCATAACACATACACTGTGTCTCTGATTGAGCTGGTCATAACACATACACTGTGTCTCTGATTGAGCTGGTCATAACACATACACAGTGTCTCTGACTGAGCTGGTCATAACACATACACTGTGTCTCTGATTGAGCTGGTCATAACACATACACTGTGTCTCTGATTGAGCTATTTTTATCTCAGCCCTGATCTGTGAATCCTCCACTGTGACCATTAAAGCCTTATACAGTTGAAGTAGGACGTTTTCATACACTTAGGTTGATGTCATTAAAACTCATTTCTCAACCACTTCACAGATTTCATGTTAACAAACTATAGTTTTGGCAAGTTGGTTAGGACATCTACTTTGTGCATGACACAAGTAATTCTTCCAACAATTGTTTACAGACAGATTATTTCACTTATAATTCACTATATCACAATTCCAGTGGGTCAGAAGTTTACATACACTAAGTTGACTGTGCCTTTAAACAGCTTGGAAAATTCCAGAAAATCATGTCATGGCTTTAGAAGCTTCTGATAGGCTAATTGACATCATTTGAGTCAATTGGAGGTGTACCTGTGGATGTATTTCAAGGCTTACCTTCAAACTCAGTGCCTCTTTGCTCGACATCATGGGACAATCAAAAGAAATCAACCAAGACCTCAGAAAAAAAATTGTAGACCTCCACAAGTCTGGTTCATCCTTTGGATCAATTTCCAAATGCCTGAAGGTAGCACGTTCATCTCTGCAAGTATAAACACCATGGGACCACGCAGCCGTCATATCACAGTACTACCTACCTACCTACCTACCTACCTACCTACCTACCTATCTTCACCCTCTGAATGACACACATACACAATCCATGTCTCAATTCTCTCAAGGCTTAAAAAACATTCTTTAACCTGTCTCCTCCCCTTCATCTACACTTTAACCTGAATTTAACAAGTGACATCCATAAGGGATCATAGCTTTAACCTGGATTCAGTCTATGTCATGGAAAGAGCAGCTGTTCCTAATGTTTGCACACACAATGTATTTAGCTATTTATTTTTCTATACAGCACACACAGTGTATTTAGCTATTTATTTTTCTATGCAGCGCACACAGTGTATTTAGCTATTTATTTTTCTATACAGCGCACACAGTTTTATTTTTTTTTATTTTTTTATTTCACCTTTATTTAACCAGGTAGGTCAGTTGAGAACAAGTTCTCATTTGCAACTGCGACCTGGCCAAGACAAAGCAAAGCAGTGCGACAAAAGACAACACAGAGTTACACAGTAAAACAAACAGTCAAAAACACAATAGAAAAATCTATATACAGAGTGCAAAATGTAGTGCAAAAATGCAGTAAGATTAGGAGGTAGGACAATAAATAGACTATAGTGGTGAAATAAATTACAGAATTATCATCATTAACACAGGAATGAAGGATGTGCAAATTATGATGTGCAAATAGAGGTACTGGTGTGCAAGATTAGTGAAAATAAACAAAAAATAAATATGGGGATGAGGTAGTAGTGTGGGCTATTTACAGAAGGGCTATATACAGGTGCAGTGATCGATAAGCAGTGTATTTAGCTATTTCTTTTTCTATACAGCGCATTCAGAAAGTATTCAGACCCCTTTACTTTTTTGTTAAAAAACATTTTGTTATGTTACAGCCTTATTCTAAAATGGATGAAATCATGTTTTTCCCTAATCAATCTACACACAAGCAGGTTTTTAGACTCAAAAAACAATAACTGCAATATCACATTTACATAAGTATTCAGACGCTTTTGTTGAAGCACCTTTGGCAGTGATTACAGACTCAAGTCTTCTTGGGTATGATGCTACAAGCTTGACACAGCTGTATTCAGGGAGTTTGTCCCATTCTTCTCTGCAGATCCTTTCAAACTATGTAAGGTTCAATGGGGAGTGTCGCTGCACAGCTATTTTCAGGTCTCTCTCATTTTCAGATGTTTCGATCAGGTTAACGTCCGGGCTCTGGCTGGGTCAAACAAGGACATTCAGAGACTTGTCCCGAAGCCTCTCCTGTGTTGTCTTGGCTGTGTGCTTAGGATCGTTGTCCTGTTGGAAGGTGAACCTTCACCCCAGTCTGAGGTCCTGAGCGCTCTGGAGCAGGTTTTCATCAAGGATCTCTCTGTACTTTGCTCCGTTCATCTTTCCCTCGATCCTGACTAGTCTCCCTGTCCCTGCAGCTGAACAACATCCCTACAGCATGATGCTGCCACCACGCTTCACCGTAGAGATGGTGCCAGGTTTCCTTCAAATGTGACACTTGGCATTCAGGCCAAAGAGTTCAATCTTGGTTTCATCAGACCAGAGAATCTTGTTTCTTATGGTCTGATAGTCCTTCAGGTGCCTTTTGGAAAACTCCAAGTGGGCTGTCATGTGCCTTTTACTGAGGAGTGACTTTTCTCTCTCTCTCTCTCTCTCTCTCTCTCTCTCTCTCTCTCTCTCTCTCTCTCTCTCTCTCTCTCTCTCTCTCTCTCTCTCTCTCTCGCCTCTCGCCTCTCTCTCTCTCTCGCCTCTCTCTCTCTCTCGCCTCTCTCTCTCTCTCGCCTCTCTCTCTCTCTCTCTCTCTCTCTCTCTCTCTCTCTCTCTCTCTCTCTCTCTCTACCTCCCACAGGTTTATTGCCCTCATAAATACCGAAGCTCCCTCACCACTAAAGCCTTTGTTACCACAGAGAAAAGACTGCATTATGGTAACATCAAAAGGTTGTGCAATGAATAATATTTATCTTTCTCAACCCGTTGAAAGTGTCCATGGGTACTTAAAGAATATGATGTCAGATCAGTTATTGTCTGAGATGTTGTTACCGATGATAATTCAACATAAATTGTATTTTTGGAAGTCTACACATTCTAGTTATCAGATAAACATGTAAATGTTTAGCAATTTATATGTTTGAATATGAAACAATTTGTGAGAAGATTAAATGGGATTTTAGTCCCCTTAATGAGAGAATTGTTGGCATAGTAATATGCTCAAGTCAGTGGTCATACCCAAGTGAACAGACATTGGTTGAAAACTATGAAACAAGATCCCTTGACGAAAGTTAACCGCACTTCCCGATGACGCTAGGACGGGTGTCCATGCGTTTAAAAAGGGCTAAATTGAACAACAACTCTATCTAATGAAAGCTACATGCAAAGATAACGTGGAGGTGACAATCGCCATGTTAAAATTATGAATTTCGACTAGACCAGCCAGAACATTGTGTGAGCCGAGTATGGCAAAATGGTATGAACTCAAACGATGGATCACTGAAGAAGAAGTGATACATCCCACGACCAGAAAGACTCTCCAAAGCACAATGACGATCTTCCGTCTTCGACCCATCTATCGAAGCCAAGCTCAGAGTAAATATACATTATATATATTATTATTATTATTATTATATATATAAATGCATTTCATTTTTCCAAATGGACGGTTATTAAAGTGTAAGATTTAGTGTTTACGTTTGGCCATAGCTTCCAATTTCCGATAGAGACATCACATTGTCTATTTCTCCCTCTCATTTCATTCAAACCCAACCCCCTTCCTTTGTGTAACCAGCCATCATTTCGGGTTAGTCCACTAGGGACTTTTCATGACATGATTAGCAATCACTGTATGATGTATCCTGTTGTGTACAGTATATGTACGTAACTCTTTGTGTTTATTTAGCTAGTTAGTGAATAAATAAATGATTCAACCTGTTCGCTAGGGTTCTTGCAGAATTAGATCTGATCATAATCAGAATGAGACTGATAAGAGGTAACGATTAATAATTGACTGTTATAAGATTTGAAATATCCGCAAGGTATTTCTGGAATCGGTAACTCTGTAAACGATAGATTCCAGTGGATAGATAGATTCAATTCTTGCATGATTTAATTGAATAACGTAATCAATTAATCGTTATAATAATCAATTTGATAAATTAGCACGTCACCAAATTAATCAAAGCTAATGTTACGACATAAAGCCCATCTCCACAGAGGAACTCTGGAGATCTGAGAGTCAGAGTGACCATCGGGTTCTTGGCCACCTCCGTGACCAAGGCCCTTCTCCCCCAATTGCTCAGTTTGGCTGGGCGGCCAGCTCTAGGGGCCTTCACTGCTGCAGAATGTTTTGGGTACCCTTCCCCAGATCTGTGCCTCGACACAATCCTGTCTCGGAGCTCTACGGACTATTCCTTCAACCTCATGGCTTGGTTTTGCTCTGACATGCACTGTCAACTGTGGGACCTTATATAGACAGGTGTGTGCCTTTCCAAATCATGTCCAATCAATTGAATTTACTCCAGCTGGACTCCAATCAAGTTGTAGAAACATCTCAAGGATGATCAATGGAAACAGGATGAACCTGAGCTCAATTTCCAGTCTCATAGCAAAGTGTCTGAATACTTATGTAAATAAGGCATTTCTGTTTTTTTAATTTTAATACATTTGCACAAATTTCTCAAAACCTGTGTTTGCTTTGTCATTATGGGGTATTGTGTGTAGGTTGATCAATTTAATCAATTTAATCAATTTTAGAATAAGGCTGTAATGTATCAAAATGTAGAACAAGTCAAGGGGTCTGAATACTTTCCAAATTAATTGTATGTTAACAGCTTGTATAACATCTCACCAGGAAGCCCAAGTCAGATACTTTTGCTGAGAGAAACACCCAATACTCCTATTTCACAGGAAGACATATTTCCAACACCTTCAGGGTATATACAGTGGGATCCCAAATTATTATCTTGATAAATATGAGAAAAATACATCATATGGGGATGATTTCTGTATTTTGAAAGTTACATATCTTGGATGATTTCTGTATTTTGAGAGTTACATATCTTGGATGATTTTTGTATTTTGAAAGTTACATATCTTGGATGATTTTTGTATTTTGAAAGTTACATATCTTGGATGATTTTTGTATTTTGAAAGTTACATATCTTGGATGATTTTTGTATTTTGAAAGTTACATATGATGAATGATTTCTGTAATTTGAAAGTTACATATCTTGAATACTTGATTGCTGACATGAAAAACTTTGTGAGACTGTGTCAACAATTGACTAATGAAACAAATACCAAAAGATACCGATCTTTTGGGTGGAATCGTCCTTAACAAGTAATAATGTTTTTTTCTCAAAAACGTTGGGGTCAAAATGATCTTAGAAATAAAGTATTAGTTTAGTGTTTGGTCCCATGTTCATACCACACAATTACTACATCATGCTTGTGACTCTACAAACTTGTTGGATGCATTTGCTGTTTGTTTTGCTTGTTTCAGATTATTAAGTGTCCAATAGAAATGAATGGTAAATAATGTATTGTGTCATTTTGGATTAATCGTGAATAGTGAATAAAAAGTTACAGAGGGTCAAAGATCAAACCCCCAAGACAAGCTAACCTCTCACCATTACCAATAACAGGGGAGGTTAGCATGTCTTGGAGGTATAAGCTAACCTCTCACCATTACCAATAACAGGGGAGGTTAGCATGTCTTGGGGGTATAATCTAACCTCTCACCATTACCAATAACAGGGGAGGTTAGCATGTCTTGGAGGTATAAGCTAACCTCTCACCATTACCAATAACAGGGGAGGTTAGCATGTCTTGGAGGTATAAGCTAACCTCTCACCATTACCAATAACAGGGGAGGTTAGCATGTCTTGGAGGTATAATCTAACCTCTCACCATTACCAATAACAGGGGAGGTTAGCATGTCTTGGGGGTATAATCTAACCTCTCACCATTACCAATAACAGGGGAGGTTAGCATGTCTTGGAGGTATAAGCTAACCTCTCACCATTACCAATAACAGGGGAGGTTAGCATGTCTTGGGGGTATAATCTAACCTCTCACCATTACCAATAACAGGGGAGGTTAGCATGTCTTGGGGGTATAATCTAACCTCTCACCATTACCAATAACAGGGGAGGTTAGCATGTCTTGGAGGTATAAGCTAACCTCTCACCATTACCAATAACAGGGGAGGTTAGCATGTCTTGGAGGTATAAGCTAACCTCTCACCATTACCAATAACAGGGGAGGTTAGCATGTCTTGGAGGTATAATCTAACCTCTCACCATTACCAATAACAGGGGAGGTTAGCATGTCTTGGAGGTATAATCTAACCTCTCACCATTACCAATAACAGGGGAGGTTAGCATGTCTTGGAGGTATAAGCTAACCTCTCACCATTACCAATAACAGGGGAGGTTAGCATGTCTTGGAGGTATGATATTTAACTTTCTCGCTCATCATTATTCACAATTCATTCAGGATTATCTGAAATCATTATTGTAGAAGTGTTTAAGAAGTCTTATGTATAATAAAAGTTGCTTATCTTTATCAAGGGTGTCAATAATTTGGGAGGCCACTGTATATATAGCTCTGATTTGGGAGGCCACTGTATATATAGCTCTGATTGGGAGGCCACTGTATATATAGCTCTGATTTGGGAGGCCACTGTATATATAGCTCTGATTTGGGAGGCCACTGTATATATAGCTCTGATTTGGGAGGCCACTGTATATATAGCTCTGATTTGGGAGGCCACTGTATATATAGCTCTGATTGGTCCTAACCTGTTCACAGCTTGTATAACGTCTCACCAGGAAGTCTCTCACAAGTCAGAGAACAACTGGCTTCACTGGGGGGGATGATGTCATATCACATTAAGATGGATGTTGTCAGGAAATGTGATGGAGGGGAGTCCAGGCTTGCTGGCAGGGGTGATGTTTGTCTGTGTGTGTGTGTGTGTGTGTGTGTGTGTGTGTGTGTGTGTGTGTGTGTGTGTGTGTGTGTGTGTGTGTGTGTGTGTGTGTGCACTGATCAATATTCTCTCTGAAACACTTTCCCTCTCAAGTAGAAAATTATGATTTCTACACAATGTCACAGCTGGAAATCAATCAAAACTGCATTGCGGGGCGCTGGGGTAAAAGCCCAACAACAACCAGAACATAGTAGAACATTGGAATGGCTCTAACATAGTCTCTAATACAGCCTCTAGAGAGGTTAGATCAACCTGGCTCTAACATAGTCTCTAATACAGCCTCTAGAGAGGTTAGATCAACCTGGCTCTAACAGAGTCTCTAATACAGCCTCTAGAGAGGTTAGATCAACCTGGCTCTAACATAGTCTCTAATACAGCCTCTAGAGAGGTTAGATCAACCTGGATCTAACAGAGTCTCTAATACAGCCTCTAGAGAGGTTAGATCAACCTGGCTCTAACATAGTCTCTAATACAGCCTCTAGAGAGGTTAGATCAACCTGGCTCTAATACAGCCTCTAGAGAGGTTAGATCAACCTGGCTCTAACATAGTCTCTAATACAGCCTCTAGAGAGGTTAGATCAACCTGGCTCTAACATAGTCTCTAATACAGCCTCTAGAGAGATTAGATCAACCTGGCTCTAACATAGTCTCTAATACAGCCTCTAGAGAGGTTAGATCAACCTGGCTCTAACATAGTCTCTAATACAGCCTCTAGAGAGGTTAGATCAACCTGGCTCTAACATAGTCTCTAATACAGCCTCTAGTGAGGTTAGATCAACCTGGCTCTAACATAGTCTCTAATACAGCCTCTAGAGAGGTTAGATCAACCTGGCTCTAACATAGTCTCTAATACAGCCTCTAGAGAGGTTAGATCAACCTGGCTCTAATACAGCCTCTAGAGAGGTTAGATCAACCTGGCTCTAACATAGTCTCTAATACATCCTCTAGAGAGGTTAGATCAACCTGGCTCTAACATAGTCTCTAATACAGCCTCTAGAGAGGTTAGATCAACCTGGCTCTAACAGAGTCTCTAATACAGCCTCTAGAGAGGTTAGATCAACCTGGCTCTAACATAGTCTCTAATACAGCCTCTAGAGAGGTTAGATCAACCTGGCTCTAACAGAGTCTCTAATACAGCCTCTAGAGAGGTTAGACCTACATGGCTCTAACAGAGTCTCATAGTAATTGCTTTGCTGTAATTCACAATGTTGATTCTAAACCGTTGATGTTACAGTGCATAGTTGCATGAATAAACACTGTATTGTGTACCCCATACAAAGTGGGTAAACAGAACCTAGCTTGAAGACATTTGATGTGGAGATCTAGAATAAAAGAATGTTCAATCTCTCCAAAGTCCTCACAAGGTCTGTTTGTCACACACTAATAGAAACTGTATCTACTCATAGTTAATCTAATCTGTTAAACAACACCAGTGTCCTCACATTCCACGTCGTTCCTGTTTCCATGGCCAATCCTGTTAGTGACATTTCAATATGTCACTAACCACTACACACACATTCCCATATGTCACTAACACTGGCTCTAATACAGCCTCTATAGAGGTTAGATCAACCTGGCTATAACATAGTCTCTAATACAGCCTCTAGAGAGGTTAGATCAACCTGGCTCTAACATAGGCTCTAATACAGCCTCTAGAGAGGTTAGACCTACATGGCTCTAACAGAGTCTCTAATACAGCATCTAGAGAGGTTAGACCTACATGGCTCTAACATAGTCTCTAATACAGCCTCTAGAGAGGTTAGACCTACATGGCTCTAACAGAGTCTCTAATACAGCCTCTAGAGAGGTTAGATCAACCTGTCTCTAACATAGGCTCTAATACAGCCTCTAGAGAGGTTAGACCTACATGGCTCTAACAGAGTCTCTAATACAGCCTCTAGAGAGGTTAGACCTACATGGCTCTAACATAGTCTCTAATACAGCCTCTAGAGAGGTTAGACCTACATGGCTCTAACAGAGTCTCATAGTAATTGCTTTGCTGTAATTCACAATGTTGATTCTAAACCGTTGATGTTACAGTGCATAGTTGCATGAATAAACACTGTATTGTGTACCCCATACAAAGTGGGTAAACAGAACCTAGCTTGAAGACATTTGATGTGGAGATCTAGAATAAAAGTATGTTCAATCTCTCCAAAGTCCTCACAAGGTCTGTTTGTCACACACTAATAGAAACTGTATCTACTCATAGTTAATCTAATCTGTTAAACAACACCAGTGTCCTCACATTCCACGTCGTTCCTGTTTCCATGGCCAATCCTGTTAGTGACATTTCAATATGTCACTAACCACTACACACACATTCCCATATGTCACTAACACTGGCTCTAATACAGCCTCTATAGAGGTTAGATCAACCTGGCTCTAACATAGTCTCTAATACAGCCTCTAGAGAGGTTAGATCTACATGGCTCTAACAGAGTCTCTAATACAGCCTCTAGAGAGGTTAGATCAACCTGGCTCTTACATAGTCTCTAATACAGCCTCTAGAGAAGTTAAATCAACCTGGCTCTAATACAGCCTCTAGAGAGGTTAGATCTACATGGCTCTAACAGAGTCTCTAATACAGCCTCTAGAGAGGTTAGATCAACCTGGCTCTAACAGAGTCTCTAATACAGCCTCTAGAGAGGTTAGATCAACCTGGCTCTAACAGAGTCTCTAATACAGCCTCTAGAGAGGTTAGATCAACCTGGCTCTAACATAGTCTCTAATACAGCCTCTAAACTGGCATATGGAATTGTTTTAAGATGGTCATACTAAGGGGTCATTTAGCTATTTGATTTTAGATTATAATATAATACTATATATGTATATACGTATATACAGTACCAGTCAAAAGTTTGGACACACCTACTCATTCCAGGGTTTTTCTTTATTTTAACAATTTTTTACATTGTAGAATAATAGGGAAGACATCACAACTATGAAATAACACATATGGAATCATGTAGTAACCCAAAAAGTTTTTAACAAATCAACATTTATTTTATATGTGAGATTCTTCAAAGTAGCCACCCTTTGCCTTGATGACAGTTTTGCACACGCTTGGCATTCTCTCAACCAGCTTCAGGATGTAGTCACCTGGAATGCATTTCAATAAACAGGTGTGCCTTGTTAAAAGTACATTTGAATTTCTTTCCTTTTTTAATGCGTTTGAGCCAATCAGTTGTGTTGTGTAGGGGTGGTATACAGAAGATATTTGGTAAAAGACCAAGCAAGAACAGCTCAAATAAGCAAAGAGAAACGACAGTCCATCATTACTTTAAGAGATGAAGGCCTTCATGGTCGAATTGGTCGAATTGCCTTCATCAGGCCTTCATGGTCGAATTGCTGAAAAGAAACCACTACTAAAGGACACCAATAAGATAAAGAGACTTGTTTGGGCCAAGAAACACGAGCAATGGACATTAGACCGGTGGAAATCTGTCCTTTGGTCTGAGTCAAAATGTGAGATTTTTGTTTCTAACCACTGTGTCTTTGTGAGACGCAAAGTAGATGAACGGATGATCTCTGCATGTGTGATTCCCACCGTGAAGCATGGAGGAGGAGGTGTGATGGTGTGGGGGTGCTTTGCTGGTGTCACTGTCTGTGATTTATTTAGAATTCAAGTTACACTTAACCACCGTAACGTAACAAAATGTGGAAAAAGGTATGTTTTCTGAATTAGTGTTGTGAAGACATTAATGTGGTGAGGACATTAGTGTTGTGAAGACGTTTGTGTTGTGAGGACATTATTGTTTCGAAGACATTTGTGTTGTGAGGTCAGTGTTGTGAAGACATTAGTGTTGTGAGGTCAGTGTTGTGAAGACATTTGTGTTGTGAGGTCAGTGTTGTGAAGACATTTGTGTTGTGAGGTCAGTGTTGTGACGACATTCGTGTTGTGAGGTCAGTGTTGTGAAGACATTCGTGTTGTGAGGTCAGTGTTGTGAGGACATTCGTGTTGTGAGGTCAGTGTTGTGAAGACATTCGTGTTGTGAGGTCAGTGTTGTGAGGACATTCGTGTGGTGAAGACGTTAGTGTTGTGAAGACGTTAGTGTTGTGAAGACATTAGTGAAGACATTAGTGTTGATGATTCTGTTCAGCAGGGTTCTAATCAATATCTACAAGTACCACATATAACCTTAGTGACTGGGGCTTTAATGTTGCTGTTATACTGTTATTACACTACATTACACACACACTGAAAATGTATGCTCTCACTGTACTGGTAGAGGACTTGGATAAAAGCATCTGTGAAGTGGCATATTACATTATTCAACTTAACCACTCTTTAAAAATATCAGACAAGGTTTCCTCAATATACTGCGAGAATTCCTCAAAGCATTGACAATTCCTTGTTTGGGACTGTTTTCGATGATTGGTGTGTGTTTGTGAGTCTGGCTGGCACGAGGGACTACATTTACAGGGTATCTTTTGTATCTCCATATTCATCTCTCGTAGTGATGCCTGGGGTCAGGGGTTACTGTTTATCCATACAAAGTGTGTCATTGTGTGTTATTGGACTCAATACACTGTTACTGCCATTGGGGCTTCTCAGTTCAATGCCTAAATATTTACCACTGTATTAGTATGGGAGTTTATAATGGATCCCCATTAGTTCCTGCCAAGACAGCAGCTACTCTTCCTGGGGTTTATTATGGATCCCCATTAGTTCCTGCCAAGGCAGTAGCTACTCTTCCAGGGGTCCAGCAAAAATTAAAGCAGTAATATAGTCATGTGAAAAAGTCAGTATACCCCCTGGAAGTTCTCTTTTTTTTTTTTTTTTTTTTTACATATTTGGACAGATGGATATGTCATCTTCACTTCAACACTATTGACAGAAAAAGGTTACCCAATTTAACAAAAAAAAATATAAAAATGTTATGCAATTAAAATAAACAAAAATACCTTTTCCTTATGGGGAAAAAGTTAGTACACCCCTACCTTTACCATCACATAACATGTCTAAAATAGAATTAGGTACCAAAACAAGTGTAAATGATTAGAAAACATTAGAGAGAAACTTAGGAGGGTCCAGCCTTCCATAAAGATTAGAACATTGGTCTGGTTTGGACATATCGGTGTGTGGTAACACATCATGCGAAGATCAAAAGACCTTGAGTCCCATGAGTCTGGGAGGGGTTACAAATCAATTTCTAAGCAATTCGAATTACATCATTCCACTGTCCAATGAAAATTCCAGACCACTGACAAACTACCTAGGACAGGTCGTCCCACCAAAGTCAGCCCAAGAGTTGAACGAAAGATGCTCATAGAAGTCTCTAAGAACCCCAGGGTAACATCAAGGGATCTACAGGCCTCTCTTGCCACAATCAATGTCGAAGTGCATGGGTACACTGTCAGAAAGAGACTGCACAAACTTGGCCTACATGGGAGGTCAGGAAGGAAGAAGCTTCTGCTCTCAAAAAAGAATATCAAGACACAACTGACTTTACCCAGGTGTTGTCTGGGAAAAGTCAGTTGTGTCTTGATATTCTTTTTTGAGGGCAGAGGCTTATTCCTTGTGAATCCCCATTAGTTCTGCCAAGGCAGCAGCTACTCTTCCTGGGGTTTATTATGGATCCCCATTACTACCTGCCAAGACAGCATCTACTCTTCCAGAGGTTTATTATGGATCCCCATTACTTCCTGCCAAGGAAGCAGCTACTTCCAGGGGTCAAGCTAAAATTAAAGCAGTAATATACATTATAATAACATTTTTTAAACACTACTCCGGACACTACTGTACTACATCACACAATCCAGGTGTACAGTGTGTTTGTATGTGTGTTTGTATGTGTGTTTGTGTGTATAGTGTGTATTGCGTGTATGTTGTGTGTGTGTGTGTATGTGTGTTTGTGTGTTTGTGTGTATAGTGTGTGTTTGTGTATAGTGTGTATGTGTGTTTGTGTGTTTGTGTGTCTGTGTGTGTATAGTGTGTATAGTGTGTATGGTGTGTGTGTGTTTGTGTGTATAGTGTGTGTTTGTGTATAGTGTGTATGGTGTGTATAGTGTGTATGGTGTGTGTGTGTGTGTGTGTGTGTGTGTGTGTGTGTGTGTGTTTGTGTATAGTGTGTATAGTGTGTATAGTGTGTGTTTGTGTATAGTGTGTATAGTGTGTATAGTGTGTGTTTGTGTATAGTGTGTATAGTGTGTGTTTGTGTATAGTGTGTATAGTGTGTATAGTGTGTGTTTGTGTATAGTGTGTATAGTGTGTATAGTGTGTGTTTGTGTATAGTGTGTATAGTGTGTTTAGTGTGTGTTTGTGTATAGTGTGTATAGTGTGTATAGTGTGTGTTTGTGTATAGTGTGTATGGTGTGTGTGTGTGTGTGTGTGTGTGTGTTTGTTTGTGTGTATAGTGTGTGTTTGTGTATAGTGTGTATAGTGTGTATAGTGCGTATGGTGTGTGTGTGTGTGTTTGTGTGTTTGTGTGTATGTGTGTGTATAGTGTGTATAGTGTATAGTATGTGTGTGTGTGACTTCCCATCACGTTCCATAAGGCGTATTTTTATCAGTTTTTCAGATTTTATTGCTTGTGTATTTGACGTATTTGTTTTTGTCAAGTCTGCAGCTACTCTTCCTGGGGTCTAAACACATCAAGGCCATTCCATTACATATAAAACAGTACATCATATAACATTATTACACCACTACATATCTACAATACAACATGTATAATACCACCATTACATATTAAACAGTACATCATATAACATTATTACACCACTACATATCTACAATACAACATGTATAATACCACCATTACATTACATATAAAACAGTACATCATATAACATTATTACACCACTACATATCTACAATACAACATGTATAATACCACCATTACATTACATATTAAACAGTACATCATATAACATTATTACACCACTACATATCTACAATACAACATGTATAATACCACCATTACATTACATATAAAACAGTACATCATATAACATTATTACACCACTACATATCTACAATACAACATGTATAATACCACCATTACATATTAAACAGTACATCATATAACATTATTACACCACTACATATCTACAATACAACATGTATAATACCACCATTACATTACATATAAAACAGTACATCATATAACATTATTACACCACTACATATCTACAATACAACATGTATAATACCACCATTACATATTAAACAGTACATCATATAACATTATTACACCACTACATATCTACAATACAACATGTATAATACCACCATTACATTACATATAAAACAGTACATCATATAACATTATTACACCACTACATATCTACAATACAACATGTATAATACCACCATTACATTACATATAAAACAGTACATCATATAACATTATTACACCACTACATATCTACAATACAACATGTATAATACCACCATTACATTACATATAAAACAGTACATCATATAACATTATTACACCACTACATATCTACAATACAACATGTATAATACCACCATTACATTACATATAAAACAGTACATCATATAACATTATTACACCACTACATATCTACAATACAACATGTATAATACCACCATTACATTACATATAAAACAGTACATCATATAACATTATTACACCACTACATATCTACAATACAACATGTATAATACCACCATTACATATTAAACAGTACATCATATAACATTATTACACCACTACATATCTACAATACAACATGTATAATACCACCATTACATTACATATAAAACAGTACATCATATAACATTATTACACCACTACATATCTACAATACAACATGTATAATACCACCATTACATTACATATAAAACAGTACATCATATAACATTATTACACCACTACATATCTACAATACAACATGTATAATACCACCATTACATTACATATAAAACAGTACATCATATAACATTATTACACCACTACATATCTACAATACAACATGTATAATACCACCATTACATTACATATAAAACAGTACATCATATAACATTATTACACCACTACATATCTACAATACAACATGTATAATACCACCATTACATTACATATAAAACAGTACATCATATAACATTATTACACCACTACATATCTACAATACAACATGTATAATACCACCATTACATTACATATAAAACAGTACATCATATAACATTATTACACCACTACATATCTACAATACAACATGTATAATACCACCATTACATTACATATAAAACAGTACATCATATAACATTATTACACCACTACATATCTACAATACAACATGTATAATACCACCATTACATTACATATTAAACAGTCCATCATATAACATTATTACACCACTACATATCTACAATACAACATGTATAATACCACCATTACATTACATATAAAACAGTACATCATATAACATTATTACACCACTACATATCTACAATACAACATGTATAATACCACCATTACATATTAAACAGTACATCATATAACATTATTACACCACTACATATCTACAATACAACATGTATAATACCACCATTACATTACATATAAAACAGTACATCATATAACATTATTACACCACTACATATCTACAATACAACATGTATAATACCACCATTACATTACATATAAAACAGTACATCATATAACATTATTACACCACTACATATCTACAATACAACATGTATAATACCACCATTACATTACATATAAAACAGTACATCATATAACATTATTACACCACTACGTATCTACAATACAACATGTATAATACCACCATTACATTACATATAAAACAGTACATCATATAACATTATTACACCACTACATATCTACAATACAACATGTATAATACCACCATTACATTACATATTAAACAGTCCATCATATAACATTATTACACCACTACATATCTACAATACAACATGTATAATACCACCATTACATTACATATAAAACAGTACATCATATAACATTATTACACCACTACATATCTACAATACAACATGTATAATACCACCATTACATTACATATAAAACAGTACATCATATAACATTATTACACCACTACATATCTACAATACAACATGTATAATACCACCATTACATTACATATAAAACAGTACATCATATAACATTATTACACCACTACATATCTACAATACAACATGTTTAATACCACCATACAGCAATATCACAATGTACAGTACGTGTGTGTAAACTGCTAGCGTTTTTGTGTGTATGTGTGTGTCTGTACCTGTGTGTGTGTCTCTTCACAGTCCCCGTTGTTCCATAAGGTGTATTTTTACCTGTTTTTTTTTTTTATCAGATTCTACAGCTTGCATCAGTTACCTGATGTGGAATAGAGTTCCATGTAGTCACGGAGATATGTAGTAATGTGCACCTCCCATTGTCTGTAATAATAAAATGAAGCCAGTCAATATTTAGGTAACCCAGAAAATATACCTCTCTGTTGATATCACATACATTATCAAGCATTTCACACATATTTTCCACATACTGACTTTTAGCACTTGGTGGTCTATAGCAGCTTCCCACCAGAATGGTGAGGCAGATGAACCTGTGGCCATTTTACTTCAACAGTATTTAACATGAGATCCTCTCTAAGCTTTACATGAATATGGCTCTGAATATAGACCACAACACCACCTCGGTTGGCATTTCTGTCTTTTCGGTAGATGTTATAACCATGTTTGCTACCGCTATATCATCAAAGGTAATATCTAATTTAGTTTCAGAGATGGTTAGTATATGAATGTCATCTGTTACTAGCAAGTTATCGATTTCATGAACCGTGTTTCTTACGCTACATATGTTAATGTGGGCTATTTTAGGCACTTTTCTGGGATGCTTAATTGTTGTGATTGAGTGTCTTATCAGAAGTAGACATGACAGTGATATTTATGTTGGAGCTGATAGTGCTGGGTGACCTGCACACAGCGAACTTCCTACTAGGGCACACCGCCTCAGTGCTAACAGAATGAGTCTGGTTCATAGTTACATGATTACTGCATACAATAGCTATAGGATCGACAGAGACATTCAGGGGAGTTAGAGGGACAATATACATTTGCTGCAGCACTAAGACAACTCAGCGACACAATGGTAGGGATCATCTGAGCAGTGCTTGGGTCATCGATAAGTCATTGTCTCAAAGCAGCCTTGAAATGCGTGGACAGAGTCCAGGATCCAAGATGATTTGGATAGTCATTCCTGTAGAGCATCTTCTGTTTCCAGAAGGTGTCAAAGTTATCTATAAAAGTAATTCCAACCAAGCTACAGTAATATTTTAGCCAGATGTGTAATGCCAGTAGCCTTCTGAATCTCCTGCGGCTCAACGATGGTACCGGACCTGAATTATTGGCAGCTTTTTGGAAAATTTCTGACAAGTTATTTAAAATACTTTTTTTTAGCAGTTCAGAGCTAGCCCTCCTAATGTCGTTAGACCCCACATGGACTACGCCAGCATCAGTCCCCAGCACAGGGTTTTTGTCCCGGGAACCAAGATGTTTCTCACCATAGAGCTGCCGATGACGACCGCTGGTGCAAAGGCTGAGGAGGTGCGGCCGCTCTTTTGCCACGAGTGGCCTCGCAGAGCCCCCGAGGATGGGCGGTGAAACCCGATGGACCAAAACCAGCTGTAGAATCCATCGTGGTTGATGGAGGGGCCAGAATCTCAGGCATCCTCACGGTCCGATGTGGGGCGAGCTCTGAAGATCTGAAACTGAAGATCTGAAACTGAGTTAGAAGCCACCGTGAGGGAGACAGAACAGAGGACGAAGGTGCAGGTCCTCCGGATCCGATTTTGAAGCAGAAGCCCCCAGGGATGAAGGCGCTGGAACCTCTAGATCCAGGGTGGCAAAGCTGTTTGAAGTCTTTGTCTATTCCGGGATTACCATCGCCACTGTGATTCAACATCGATAAAAAATCGTCACAGAGTGAGTGTATTAGATGGGCCTCATACCATGGTTATATAACTACAATGGCAACCATGATCTAATAAATTAAATACAATTTTACATAGTAACAGCTAATCAGCACGTGATGACAACACTACTTCTGGTTTGTTTTAACTGTCCAGTTGCCTATGAAATGCTGCCTAATGATAACCCAATGCCTTGAACAAAAAAAAGAGAAGTTGTAACCCAGTTTTATTGGATTCTGTTGGAATGTGAAAACAGAGGCTGAGAATGCAGGTGGAGATCTGATGTGGGTGTAGTACCAGAGCTGCAGTACGAGGTCTACAAGGCTTTGACTGAACCTGATACATTTCCTTCTAACTGCCTAGTGTCAACATTTTATAACCTATGACACATTCAAATTATGTTTAAATGGTGTTTAATGCTGTTACCTCTAGCTTTAGAGAGCTTCAGTTCAGTTGAAATTTACATTATCAACAGCTACAGTGGGGAGAACAAGTATTTGATACACTGCCGATTTTGCAGGTTTTCCCATTTACAAAGCATGTAGAAGTCTGTAATTTTTATCATAGGTACTCTTCAACTGTGAGTGACGGAATCTAAAACAAAAATCCAGAAAATCACATTGTATGATTTTTAAGTAATTAATTTGCATTTTATTGCATGACATAAGTATTTGATACATCAGAAAAGCAGAACTTAATATTTGGTACAGAAACCTTTGTTTGCAATTACAGAGATCATACGTTTCCTGTAGTTCTTGACCAGGTTTGCACACACTGCAGCAGAGATTTTGGCCCACTCCTCCATACAGACCTTCTCCAGATCCTTCAGGTTTCGGGGCTGTCGCTGGGCAATACAGACTTTCAGCTCCCTCCAAAGATTTTCTATTGGGTTCAGGTCTGGAGACTGGCTAGGCCACTCCAGGACCTTGAGATGCTTCTTACGGAGCCACTCCTTAGTTGCCCTGGCTGTGTGTTTCGGGTCGTTGTCATGCTGGAAGACCCAGCCACGACCCATCTTCAATGCTCTTACTGAGGGAAGGAGGTTGTTGGCCAAGATCTTGCGATACATGGCCCCATCCATCCTCCCCTCAATACGGTGCAGTTGTCCTGTCCCCTTTGCAGAAAAGCATCCCCAAAGAATGATGTTTCCACCTCCATGCTTCACAGTTGGGATGGTGTTCTTGGGGTTGTACTCATCCTTCTTCTTCCTCCAAACACAGCGAGTGGAGTTTAGACCAAAAGGCTCTATTTTTGTCTCATCAGACCACATGACCTTCTCCCATTCCTCCTCTGGATCATCCAGATGGTCATTGGCAAACTTCAGACGGGCCTGGACATGCGCTGGCTTGAGCAGGGGGACCTTGCGTGCGCTGCAGGATTTTAATCCATGATGGCGTAGTGTGTTACTAATGGTTTTCTTTGAGACTGTGGTCCCAGCTCTCTTCAGGTCATTGACCAGGTCCTGCCGTGTAGTTCTGGGCTGATCCCTCACCTTCCTCATGATCATTGATGCCCCACGAGGTGAGATCTTGCATGGTGCCTCAGACCGAGGGAGATTGACCGTCATCTTGAACTTTTTCCATTTTCTAATAATTGCGCCAACAGTTGTTGCCTTCTCACCAAGCTGCTTGCATATTGTCCTGTAGCCCATCCCAGCCTTTTGCAGGTCTACAATTTTATCCCTGATGTCCTTACACAGCTCTCTGGTCTTGGCCATTGTGGAGAGGTTGGAGTCTGTTTGATTGAGTGTGTGGATAGGTGTCTTTTATACAGGTAACAAGTTCAAACAGGTGCAGTTAATACAGGTAATGAGTGGAGAACAGGAGGGCTTCTTAAAGAAAAACTAACAGGTCTGTGAGAGCCGGAATTCTTACTGGTTGGTAGGTGATCAAATACTTATGTCATGCAATAAAATGCAAATTAATTATTTAAAAATCATACAATGTGATTTTCTTTTTTTTTTTTTTTAGATTCCGTCTCTCACAGTAGAAGAGTACCTATGATAAAAATTACAGACCTCTACATGCTTTGTAAGTAGGAAAACCTGCAAAATCGGCAGTGTATCAAATACTTGTTCTCCCCACTGTACATAGACATGGAATCAACCCTGCACCTTAGAGGCTGCTACCCTATATACATAGACATGGAATCAACCCTGCACCTTAGAGGCTGCTACCCTATATACATAGACATGGAATCAACCCTGTAC
The DNA here is from genome assembly GCA_023634145.1 of Thymallus thymallus. NCBI lineage: Eukaryota > Metazoa > Chordata > Actinopteri > Salmoniformes > Salmonidae > Thymallus > Thymallus thymallus. The sequence continues at coordinate 31,178,773 of CM042384.1, forward strand.
CTTAGAGGCTGCTACCCTACATACATAGACATGGAATCAACCCTGCACCTTAGAGGCTGCAGAATCACCTTTAAACTTGTATGTCACTCTCAGATTACCCAATAGAATCAGCTTGACCAATGTTCATGTAGGTGTAGGTGCGTGTTTTAGTTTCACTGTGGGATGAAGAGGTTGTTTTTGTTTTGTTTCCTTGATGCTTGGTGTAACGTCAATGCAATTCATTCTTATAAAATATCTAAACTGAATAAAGTCTACTCAATCACAATATCTATATTCTTTGGTTACTTAGATATACTATACATAGCTACAGTATAATTTATATATGCTGTTGATAGTCTTTAAGAGTATGGGGTAGGGTCATGGTCCATGGTTGATCCAGCATCCTGGTCTGATCTGTTCCTTACTGTGTAACAGCAGTGTAACAGCAGTACAACTCTGGCAGTTGGTTAGCACAATATTGTCTCCATAAGCTGTTAGCCTTGACTTGTCTGGGTCTTTTTTTAATTCAATAAGCCCTGTCTCTTGCTCAATAAGCCCTGTCTCTTGCTCAATAAGCCCTGTCTCTTGCTTAATACACCCTGTCTCTTGCTCAATAAGCCCTGTCTCTTGCTCAATAAGCCCTGTCTCTTGCTCAATAAGCCCTGTCTCTTGCTTAATAAGCCCTGTCTCTTGCTCAATAAGCCCTGTCTCTTCAATGCGTTTCTCCTGCTGCATTTTGATCACACCAACCAAAAAACAACATTACTAAATGGGGTTTTATTACTCAAATATTTACTAATTTTTATTGATTTTTTATGTATATATATATATATTTTTTTTTAAATGATGGCCATGTGCTTATGACTAATCGGCTACAATGTGTTGATTCATAGTAGCCTGACAAGACAAGGGTGTGATGGTCACGCATCAGTAATGTGTCTCTGGAAATAACCATCTGGTTTAGCCCTCAGGGGAACGGCAGTACAGTAGGCTTACAACACCACACAACCAGGCAGGAAAACGTCTTTAACTCTGCAAAACTCAAGTAATTACTGCAGTATTTACATACAGAGGATTTATGTTCTGTATCAGATCACCATGACGACTTGTTTCAACTGTGACCACAACTTTGTAATTAACGTAATCAAATCACTAAGACAATGTTGTTCACTCATACATAAATGACACTGTTATCTGAATGATCTATATTTGAGGCTGGTGAAGTGCTGTCAGTAAAAAATAAGAACTCTTAACACTTTATTTTGGAGCATTTTTATAAATGATTACAAACACAGTGGTGCTTACATAGTTGTTTTAGAAAAATAATAACAACAAAATGTGACAACACAACACATAAGAACGGAAACCTTAACAAATATAATTCATTGTACTAATGTAAAACTAATCTGAAATACCATATGGACATTAAGTGTACTCAGAGCACATGTAGTACAATACAATATAACCAGGAAGAAAAACGTCTTAAAGTGTAAAAATGCAGTATTTACATATAGAGGATTTATTTCCTGTATCGGATCACCATGACGGCTTGTTTTAACTATAACCACATATTTGTAATTAACATTATCACATCAATAACTCAACATGTGTCATTCATACATAAATTCTACTGTCATTTGGTATCTCATAGAAATGTAGTTGGTTTTGTTAGTAAATAAAAATTACTCTAAATTTATTTTGGAGCAATAACAAACAAAAGTCTTGAACAGTGTTACAGACGTTCATATTCAGGCATCAAGCTGTAGATAGAGAGATGACATCGGACAACTAGGACATGACCATAATAAGAACGTTTTAATGCAATATAATTAATTGTATTAATGTTAAACTCATCTGAGTACACATAGTACAGGCTAACAGACATTTACAAGGCAGAGTGAGACAACAAATACCAGCTGAAATAGTTAATGTGTGTTTACGTAGTGTGTATAGTACATATATATCATGCTACAAGTGCTATATTCATTCAATATACTTAATTATTTGCTTACTTTACTTGGTATTAAAACATAACCCACAAAACCCCTTTCCTTTGGATGGTATAATTGGCCTTCAATATCCACAGCCATCTCCTCTTCAAAATGTTCCTTGTCTCAAATCAATACATAATTATACTTCAGCTATCATAAATTCATCTTCCATCTCCTCACTCAACAACTAAGCCTTTATTTAAATATGTGGGTTAGGGCTAGGGTTAGGGTTCTTTATTTAAATATGTGGGTTAGGGCTAGGGTTAGGGTTCTTTATTTAAATATGTGGGTTAGGGTTAGGGTTCTTTATTTAAATATGTGGGTTAGGGCTAGGGTTCTTTATTTAAATATGTGGGCTAGGGTTAGGGTTCTTTATTTAAATATGTGGGTTAGGGTTAGGGTTCTTTATTTAAATATGTGGGTTAGGGCTAGGGTTAGGGTTCTTTATTTAAATATGTGGGTTAGGGCTAGGGTTAGGGTTCTTTATTTAAATATGTGGGTTAGGGTTAGGGTTAGGGTTCTTTATTTAAATATGTGGGTTAGGGCTAGGGTTAGGGTTCTTTATTTAAATATGTGGGTTAGGGCTAGGGTTAGGGTTCTTTATTTAAATATGTGGGTTAGGGCTAGGGTTAGGGTTCTTTATCTAAATATGTGGGTTAGGGCTAGGGTTAGGGTTCTTTATTTAAATATGTGGGTTAGGGTTAGGGTTAGGGTTCTTTATTTAAATATGTGGGTTAGGGCTAGGGTTAGGGTTCTTTATTTAAATATGTGGGTTAGGGCTAGGGTTAGGGTTCTTTATTTAAATATGTGGGTTAGGGCTAGGGTTAGGGTTCTTTATCTAAATATGTGGGTTAGGGTTAGGGTTCTTTATTTAAATATGTGGGTTAGGGTTAGGGTTCTTTATTTAAATATGTGGGTTAGGGCTAGGGTTAGGGTTCTTTATCTAAATATGTGGGTTAGGGTTAGGGTTCTTTATTTAAATATGTGAGTCCCCATGGTTCCTAGCAAATACCAAGAACCAAAACAACAAGTTATAATAGCAATGTGAGGACATCCAACGACAATAAAAACCATTACTGCAAAAACACACTGACTTATTTGATCCGTATCAGTGAATAACAAGAACACTACATGTTTTCCCTACAGTCTACCCTGTGTGAGGCAGTCAGCCCCCCTCTGGAACTCTCTGTCCCTCCCTCCCTCCCTCCCACCTCCCCTGCTCCCCTCCCACAATGACAACCTGCTGATTTACTTATACATCAATAGTAATACTGTTGATTTTCCAAGAAGTATATTATAACAATTATTTTATATTATAACTATCAGTATTTATTTCTAAAAATCAAATAGTGGCCCAGATTGTATTTGAAAGTATTCATTTGTTGTACTTATTATAGAATGTTGTATTATACTGTAGAATACTATAATAAATACCACGGTATTATCCACAAAAATAAATACTACAGTAAACTATAGTAAATACTACAGTATTTTGTTTGCATATAACCTTCCCATTCCCCTCCCCATATGGCTATTTTTGCCACCAATAAGTGAGGAACCTACATGCCAAGTATAGACCATAGATTGTGTTCCCTACAGGTTATAGAGAAGCGCTGGACTACCCGTTCAGACCCCAGTCCTACCAACAGCTTGTGGAAGGCTTTTAGCATTTCTCCAGTAGGTTTCCTGAAGGAGGAATCCTCGACTTTACGTGTACATGTGAGTCATTTAGCAGACACTCTTATCCAGAGCGACTTACAGTTAGTTAGTGCAGACATGTTCATACTTTGTTTTGTACTCCACTTCTATGTCAAAGATAATAAAACAAAAAAACTTTAGTAAATACTACAGTAATGTCGGCGAAAACAGTACAAACTACAGTATACTACAATCTGCAAATCACTACATTAATTACTGTAGTATATACTACAGTTATTTTAATAAAGTATTTATACATTAGTTAACAGTAAATACTACAGTAAAGTCAGCAAAAACACTAAAATGAATACTACAGTATTTATACTATAGTATAATATTGTATTTTTTATGTGGGGAATGGTGGTCATTAAGTGTGTGCATGGATGGAAATGATGCCCAGTAGCCCGACGCTAGTATTTGGATGGAAATGATGCTAGCCCACTAGCCCAACGCTAGTATTTAGATGGAAATGATGCTAGCCCAGTAGCCCGACGCTAGTTTTTGGATGGAAATGATGCTAGCCCAGTAGACCGACACTAGTATTTGGATTAACATGATGTTAGCCCAGTAGCCCGACGCTAGTATTTGGATGTAAATTATGCTAGCCCCGTAGCCCGACACTAGTATTTGGATTGAAATTATAGCCCAGTAGCCCGACGCTAGTATTTGGATAGAAATGATGCTAGCCCAGTAGACCGACACTAGTATTTGGATTGAAATTATAGCCCAGTAGCCCGACACTAGTATTTGGATTGAAATTATAGCCCAGTAGCCCGACGCTAGTATTTGGATAGAAATGATGCTAGCCCAGTAGCCCGACACTAGTATTTGGATTGAAATTATAGCCCAGTAGCCCGACGCTAGTATTTGGATAGAAATGATGCTAGCCCAGTAGACCGACACTAGTATTTGGATTAAAATGATTCTAGCCCAGTAGCCCGACGCTAGTATTTGGATATAAATTATGCTAGCCCCGTAGCCTGACGCTAGTATTTGGATGGAAATTATGCTAGCCCAGTATTTGTCAGAATCCTGAGAGAGGGGGGAGAGAGAGAGAGAGAGAGAGAGAGAGAGAGAGAGAGAGAGAGAGAGAGAGAGAGAGAGAGAGAGAGAGAGAGAGAGAGAGAGAGAGCGGGGGAGAGAGGTAGAGAGGGAGAAGTTGAGTAGAGCTCGATGGGGAACTAGTCTAGATTGAAGTGGTTACAGTTCTTTGGATACTTCCATTATCTTGGTCCATTCTCAGAGTAGCACGGCTGTCCTTAGATAGTGATTCAGCAAACACTTGGCTACATCAGGATCAGTGACTCAGAACAATGTTTCTTAGTGATGGTGGATCAGTTACAGTCAGTCGATTCATTCATCCACTAACACACCACTTCTGTCCCCTGGAAAGATATCAGTGTAGTTCAGTTACTTTAGCTTCAGTAATTCATAAATGCTAAAGTTTGTCAAAGATATCAGAACAAAACAGTTGAATTTGGTAGTCTTATTGCGACCAACAGATGTCCTACCCATTCACAAATACAGTATGCGAGTGGCAATGCCTGTATTATTAGATGACTGTGCAGCGGTAGTTGGGGTCGGTGGCCACGCTGGAGCCGTCTGTCTTGACCACAGTGGTCTTGGAGGAGTTCTGCTGTGAGCTCCTCAACTCCTTCCTTTGACAGAGACGCTCGCGGTAGTTGTGAGCGAAGATGAGCAACATCAGAGGGTTGATGCAGCTGTGGGAGTAACTCAGACAGATGCTGATGTTGTAGACGTAGACAAAGGTGTTGGTTGGCCTGTTGTTGCTCAAGTTAATCACCTGGATCACGTGATACGGGCTCCAGCACACCAGGAAGAGAGCGATGACCATCACCACGGTCTTGGTGGCGCGCTTCGCCCAGACAGACTGTTTCCGCTTGACTCGGCGGATGGATCTGAAGACGTGGTAGAGGGTAAGGGAGTAGAAGGTGGAGATAATGATGAGGGGGAGGATGAAGCCCAAGATGGACTGGTAGAGAGTGTACCAGTACATGTCCTCAGGCCCGTCCAGGAACATCATGCATATCTGCAGGTCACGCTTCCTCACCACCATGGCGTAGATCATGACGGGCACGGTGAGCAGGACGCTGCCAACCCACACCAGGATGTTGATGATGATGGTCCACTGGATGGTCCGCTTCTCTGAGGTGGGGTGGACGATGGCTATGTATCTAGAAACAAAGAGACACAGGGGTTATAAGTCAGGGGTTAGAGGTCATTTGTGCACCCCATTCCCTATATAGTGTGCTACATTTGACCAGAGCCCATTCCTTACACAGTGCACTGTGTAATCATCCTTGAGATGTTTCTACAACTTGATTGGAGTCCATCTGTGGTAAATTCAATTGATTGGACACGATTTGGAAAGGCAACCTGTCAATATAAGGTCCCATAGTTGACAGTGCATGTCAGAGCAAAACCAAGCCATGATGTTGAAGGAATTGTCCGTAGAGCTCAGAGACATGATTGTGTCGAGGCACAGATCTATCGAAGGGTACCAAAATATTTCTGCATATTGAAGGTCCCCAAGGTCCCCAGAGTCCTGACCAGAGCCCTGTGAGCCCTTTGTCATTATGGGGTGTTGTGTGAAGATTCATGAGAAAAGGAAGAAGAATTTAATCAATTTTAAAATAAGTCAAAGGTCTGAATACTTCCACTGTATTGTGCACAACTTTTGACCGGGCCCATACCAGGTACAATGTAATGCACTATATTTGGAATAGGGTAGCTAATGCTGGACACATAGCGATATCTCTATAGGGATCATTCAGTTGGCTCCATTGGGTAGCTAATGCTGGACACATAGCGATATCTCTATAGGGATCATTCAGTTGGCTCCATTGGGTAGCTAGTGCTGGACACATAGCGATATCTCTATAGGGATCATTCAGTTGGCTCCATTGGGTAGCTAATGCTGGACACATAGCGATATCTCTATAGGGATCATTCAGTTGGCTCCATTGGGTAGCTAATGCTGGACACATAGCGATATCTCTATAGGGATCATTCAGTTGGCTCCATTGGGTAGCTAATGCTGGACACATAGCGATATCTCTATAGGGATCATTCAGTTGGCTCCATTGTGAGGCAGTTTTTTTTCTTCTTCTTCAGTAACACCCATCACTATCCTCCAGTCCAGTCCAGTCCAGACCAGAGCAGTCCAGTCCAGTCCAGTCCAGTTACAGTCTAGTCCAGTCCAGTCCAGTCCAGACAGAGTGAATATACAGACAGAAAAACAACATAATAGAATCGTATTTCTCTACTGGAATTTGTCAGAAAAGCAAACAGTAATGAGTTAACTTGTAATAAAACATTCTGTTTGAATGCTGCCTATTCATACAGTCTGTAGTAACATTTCTTAGAGCAGTCAGGCTCTAATCTTGATGTGACATTAAATAAATCTAATAATGTCATGTGTGGATCAGTTGGTAAGAGCCTAAAAGCACCCATTGTCAAACCCTGATCTATTTCACCTGTCTTGTTCTTGTCTCCACCCCCCATCAGGTGTCTCCCATTGGTCCCCATTATCCCCTGTGTATTTATACCTGGGTTTTCTGTTTGTCTGTTGCCAGTTGGTCTTGTCTCGTCAAGCCTACCAGCAGTCTTGCCGTACTCCTGTTTTTCTAGTTCCTGTTTTCTAGGCCCCCGGTTCCGATCATTTCTGCCTGTCCTGCTGTCCGGTACCTATCTGACTCTGACCTGGTTTACAAACTCCTGCCCTGACCCGTGCCCGCCTGCCGTCCGGTACCTATCTGACTCTGACCTGGTTTACAAACTCCTGCCTGTCCTCGACCTGCCTCTTGCCTGCCCCTTGTCTATTAATAAATATCAGAGACTCGAACCATCGGCCTCCTGTGTCTGCATCTGGTTCTCATCCTGTGTCGTTATACACTTATTCCCTATATAGTGCAATACTTTTGACCAGAGCCCTGTGAGCCCTTGTCAAAAGTAGTGCACTATATAGAGATGTCTTCACATGACCATGGAGATATTACTGTAGAGATGTCTTCACATGACCATGGAGATATTACTGTAGAGATGTCTTCACATGACCATGGAGATATTACTGTAGAGATGTCTTCACATGACCATGGAGATATTACTGTAGAGATGTCTTCACATGACCATGAAGATATTACTGTAGAGATGTCTTCACATGACCATGGAGATATTACTGTAGAGATGTCTTCACATGACCATGGAGATATTACTGTAGAGATGTCTTCACATGACCATGGAGATATTACTGTAGAGATGTCTTCACATGACCATGGAGATATTACTGTAGAGATGTCTTCACATGACCATGGAGATATTACTGTAGAGATGTCTTCACATGACCATGGAGATATTACTGTTGAAATGTCTTCACATGACCATGGAGATGTTACTGTAGAGATGTCTTCACATGACCATGGAGATATTACTGTAGAGATGTCTTCACATGACCATGGAGATATTACTGTAGAGATGTCTTCACATGACCATGGAGATATTACTGTAGAGATGTCTTCACATGACCATGGAGAGATTACTGTAGAGATGTCTTCATATGACCATGGAATTATTACTGTAGAGATGTCTTCATATTACCATGGAGATATACTGTCATGTCCATGTTCCAGTAAGACCCTGTCATGCCCATGTTCCAGTAAGACCCTGTCATGTCCACGTTCCAGTTAGACCCTGTCATGTGCACGTTCCAGTAAGACCCTGTCATGTCCACGTTCCAGTAAGACCCTGTCATGTCCAAGTTCCAGTAAGACCCTGTCATTACAGTCTCTTTCCTTGATAATAGCTAGGGAGAGCATGTCTGCTCAGTAATAGATAATGTCTGTTCAGTAATAGATAATGTCTGCTCAGTAATAGATCGTCTGCTCAGTAATAGATAATGTCTGTTCAGTAATAGATCATGTCTGCTCAGTAATAGATCATGTCTGTTCAGTAACAGATAATGTCTACTCAGTAATAGATCATGTCTGCTCAGTAATATATCATGTCTGTTCAGTAATAGATAATGTCTGCTCAGTAATAGATCATGTCTGTTCAGTAATAGATCATGTCTGCTCAGTAATAGATCATGTCTGTTCAGTAATAGATCATGTCTGCTCAGTAATAGATCATGTCTGCTCAGTAATAGATCATGTCTGTTCAGTAATAGATCATGTCTGTTCAGTAATAGATCATGTCTGCTCAGTAATAGATCATGTCTGCTCAGTAATAGATCATGTCTGTTCAGTAATAGATCATGTCTGCTCAGTAATAGATCATGTCTGCTCAGTAATATATCATGTCTGTTCAGTAATAGATAATGTCTGCTCAGTAATAGATCATGTCTGCTCAGTAATAGATAATGTCTGTTCAGTAATAGATAATGTCTGCTCAGTAATAGATCATGTCTGTTCAGTAATAGATCATGTCTGCTCGGTAATAGATCATGTCTGTTCAGTAATAGATCATGTCTACTCAGTAATAGATCATGTCTGCTCAGTAATATATCATGTCTGTTCAGTAATAGATAATGTCTGCTCAGTAATAGATCATGTCTGTTCAGTAATAGATAATGTCTGCTCAGTAATAGATCATGTCTGCTCAGTAATAGATAATGTCTGTTCAGTAATAGATAATGTCTGCTCAGTAATAGATCATGTCTGTTCAGTAATAGATAATGTCTGCTCGGTAATAGATCATGTCTGTTCAGTAATAGATAATGTCTACTCAGTAATAGATCATGTCTGTTCAGTAATAGATCATGTCTGTTCAGTAATAGATCATGTCTGCTCAGTAATAGATCATGTCTGCTCAGTAATAGATCATGTCTGCTCAATAATAGATCATGTCTGCTCAGTAATAGATCATGTCTGCTCAGTAATATATCATGTCTGTTCAGTAATAGATAATGTATGCTCAGTAATAGATCATGTCTGCTCAGTAATAGATCATGTCTGTTCAGTAATATATAATGTCTGCTCAGTAATATATCATGTCTGTTCAGTAATAGATAATGTCTGCTCAGTAATAGATCATGTCTGCTCAGTAATAGATCATGTCTGCTCAGTAACAGATCATGTCTGTTCAGTAATAGATCATGTCTGTTCAATAATAGATAATGTCTGCTCAGTAATAGATCATGTCTGTTCAGTAATATATAATGTCTGCTCAGTAATATATCATGTCTGTTCAGTAATAGATAATGTCTGCTCAGTAATAGATCATGTCTGCTCAGTAATAGATCATGTCTGCTCAGTAATAGATCATGTCTGTTCAGTAATAGATCATGTCTGTTCAATAATAGATCATGTCTGTTCAGTAATAGATAATGTCTGTTCAATAATAGATCATGTCTGTTCAGTAATAGATAATGTCTGCTAGGAAGGCATTACAGTGTCGGCTTGTACATTAATATGTACCCATTGATTCTTGAAAAATATAACTAAAAAATGCCTCATGAGCTTAGTTCAACTCTCATACTCCATCAGAACCCCAATTATAAGCTTGTTTTACTCCAACATTTGTAAACAAAGTAAACAAACGCTGTATATCTTCAGAACATTGGGCTCTTTTCAATCTGTGTCGCTGAAGTGTTAAAGATTGCCCGATAGAAATGGAAGGTCATTTCCGACTGAGCCGACATATCCACCGTTTACTGTGAATGCAGTCTCCGCTAACACAAGAACATACGTTTTAATCACACATTAACCTTGAACTTCCGCGATACGGATTGAATACAGCCCATGGTTAAAACCATAATATTAATATTGTGGATGGTCAGTCCTTTCATCCATAGCTCTGTCTATGAATTTGAGAGTGGTTACATTTCACCAGCCCCATCCCTCAGCTTTCTACCAAAACGGGCGGAAGGACGCTTTGTTATCGTTTCAACTGCTGATTGGCTCTTTAAGAACAATCATTCAACTGGAAGTAATGTTAACTGGCAGGTGAATTGTGTGAGACAGACTTTAATGATGGGAAGAATGTGGATCATCACTCAATACAGTGTCTGGAATGGGTGTATTACTTTGGTCCCAAATGAAGAGCATGGCCATGGTATATATATATTTTATGTATGGCTATGAGCATTCAATCTGTGACTTTCAATCTGTGACTTTCAATCTGTGACTTTCAATCTGTGACTTTCAATCTGTGACCATTTTGCTATTAACTCATCAATCACTACCCTCTGGGTTATTGACATGGGAGGGTGTACATTGTATTGTAGGCTATTATAATATTGATATGCTGTATGCTGTTGGATCCACATTGGATCACCTTTTTGTTCTAATAAACTCCCTGAAAGGAATTACATTTGTTTATTGCAAAAGTTCAGGCATGTAAAGTACGCTGTGAAGGGATTACTGTGATTTTGACAGTAGTTTACAGGCAACTTGTGGCAAATCACATTTCTGTATTTCATATTACAGTACACCTACTGTAATATAAATATGGTATTAAAGCAAATACCCTGTAATGACTCACAGTACAATACCGTAAAATTTACTGTATTATACTGTAAAAAATAATATATGTAAATGTCACCATAATCAGAATGAATTTAATGGATGAATGATATAAATTAATTTAGGGGAGGGGTTTGTATTTCACAGTATTTTACTGTAATTACAAGGGATTGGTGCAACCAGGTTGGCTGCTAGGTAAAGTGTTTACACATTACAGTATATTAATGAATGTTTGGTGTTTTATGTCACTTGGACTTCTAGAGGTCTCGACAAAGGCTTCCAAACTACAGGGCAAAACAGACCAGAAGGACACGGCAAAATGCTCAACCATTTACGTTTTAGACTTCTGCCACTCCAATCTGTCCCCGGTACAAATTGATGAGGCACTATAACCACCTAGGAGTTAAATTGGTAAAGCATTATCAATCAGGGATGCAACAAATATAGCCTGTTATAAGGAACCCCTCAACATATATTAATGAGCCAGAAACAACAATACCATGCATCCACTAGTGGTCAAATACCATGCATCCACTAGTGGTCAAATACCATGCATCCACTAGTGGTCAAATACCATGCATCCACTAGTGGACAAATACCATGCATCCACTAGTGGTCAAATACCATGCATCCACTAGTGGACAAATACCATGCATCCACTAGTGGTCAAATACCATGCATCCACTAGTGGTCAAATACCATGCATCCACTAGTGGACAAATACCATGCATCCACTAGTGGACAAATACCATGCATCCACTAGTGGACAAATACCATGCATCCACTAGTGGTCAAATACCATGCATCCACTAGTGGTCAAATACTATGCATCCACTCCAAAAATACAGTAAGGTGGAATTACAATACCATTCGAAATACAGCAATTATTTGCCCAAGACCACAACATTTTCACACAATGCACCATAATTGACAGTATGCTGCAGTAAAATGTTTCAGAGAGTTTTACTGTTGATGAAAGCCAAAATGACCTTATCATTTTCAGTTTTCAGTTACAGTATATCCTCATATTTCACTGGTTGGCTTTGGCTGTGCTTTATTTAGGCCTGTTCCCATGCGTAATAGAGAGACACGTGATCATATACAAATGTTGCAAGGATTTGGAATGATTATGTTCTAGTCAAATATTATATCTGTTTGAGCTTCTTGTGGTTAATTTGCAGTCTACCTACCTCGTGATCAAACTGACACCTATTGAATTTGGAGAGATGGAGACTTACCTGTCAATACATAGCACCGTTATAATCCCCACGGTAGTGAACTGGTTGCTAACATCCACCACCACGACAGCTTTACACATGAAGTTCCCGAACACCCACTGTCTGTCCCGGACCAGCTGGTGAATGTTGAAGGGCATCACCAGCAAGAAAAGCATATCTGCGATGGCCAAGTTCAGCACATAGATGTCCGAGACCATCTTTTTCTTGCATGTCGCCACTGCGTAAATCACCAAACCGTTGGCGATCACGCCTATGGTACACATGATACCGTATATGGACGGGAAGATGTGCATAAAAGTCGCCAGGTCGACTGAGCTGGGTGAATACTGAGTCGTGTTCACACATGGCGACTTGTTGGTGAAGTTACCTACTTCTTCATAATTACAAAATATCTCCGAGCTATTTATAATCATCTTTAGATCTTCAGATATTTGCCGCCCTGGTCGTATTGATTGATTGCGCGCGGGTCAGTATTAGGCTATAGATAAGCACCAACACTGCCAAACCGACAAGTCATACTGTACTAGTTGCTATCCACATTTCGACCGGGACAACTTGGGCACCTCTTCTGGATAAACTGCAGCGCGCGTATCCTTTGGTTGACGCACTTCTTTAGATTATCTTGTAATGGACTATGCCTACAGCACAAGTAAAGTATGTGTTTCAATGAGATTCTGCTGAAGGATCATTCGAACCAAACTTGGGAACAAGCTGATGCGTTTTGAAGAACACATTATTCACCAAGGATGCCGCTACCTTTCAGGACTGGACCTCCCCGTGCGTCTCTGATGCGCTCTCCCCCTACCCAATAGCTCATCGCATTTTCGCTGACTCAGTTAACGAGAAGACATTCTGATAGTAGTCTCCTCCCTTCAAAATACCCCTCACCGATTAATTTAAAACTTGATAAAACTTAAATACTTTTGAGAGAAAACTGATTAGGAGATCAGCTAGTAAATCCTCCCACTAAAAATGGTTGATCTGTTTCTTGCTCTGAATAACAGCTCATCCATGCACCCTGTTGCGCAAGTCATGAGTAAATTGACTTGTGTCACGATGTTTCTCATTAGGTGTTGCTTCATCCAGAGCGACAGCATCAATGACACACTGTTGTTGACTAATATTATGTAGGCCTTTTATACATCAATCAATACAGACAGATTATTTCACTTATAATTCACTATATACAGTTTGAAGTCGGACGTTTACGTACACTTAGGTTGAAGTCATTAAAACTCATTTTTCAACCCCTCCACAGATTTCATGTTAACAAACTATAGTTTTGGCAAGTTGGTTAGGACATCTACTTTGTGCATGACACAAGTAATTCTTCCAACAATTGTTTACAGACAGATTATTTCACTTATAATTCACTATATCACAATTCCAGTGGGTCAGAAGTTTACATACACTAAATTGACTGTGCCTTTAAACAGCTTGGAAAATTCGAGAAAACTATGTCATGGCTTTAGAAGCTACTGATAATTTACATCATTTGAGTCAATTACTAATTGAGTGTATGTAAACTTCTGACCCACAGGGAATGTGATGAAAGAAATAAAAGCTGAAATAAATCATTATCTCTACTATTATTCTGACATTTCACATTCTTAAAATAAAGTGGTGATCCTAACTGACCTAAAACAGGGAATTATTACAAGGATTGAGTTTAAATGTATTTGGCTAAGGTGTATGTAAACTTCCGATTTCAACTGTAGATATATAGGATTTCAAACTTGTAGTGTATTCAAGATTTTAAAATGCTTGATTTGCCCTAAACATTGTCCATTAATTATAATCCACACAGCCTTGTGACAACCTATTGATAGACTAATATTTTAGTGACACCCTAGTGACAGCCAATTGTCAGCCTAGTGACAGCCTAGTAACAACCTAGTGACACCCGAGTGACACCTGAGTGACACCCTAGTGACAACCTATTGATAGACTGATATTTTAGTGACACCCTAGTGACACCCTAGTGACAGCCTAGTGACAACCTAGTGACACCCTAGTGACAACCTAGTGACAACCTAGTGACACCCTAGTGACAACCTATTGATAGACTGATATTTTAGTGACACCCTAGTGACACCCTAGTGACAGCCTAGTGACACTCTAGTGATACCCTAGTGACACCCGAGTGACAGCCTAGTGGCAGCCTAGTGACATGATAGTGACAGCCTAGTGACAGCCTAGTGACAGCCTAGTGACATCCTAGTGACAGCCTAGTGACAGCCTAGTGACAGGCTATGATCAGTACAGACCACCAGAGGGATAGAGGGTTATGATTGGTATAGACCACCAGAGGGATAGAGGGTTATGATTGGTATAGACCAGCAGAGGGATAGAGGGTTATGATTGGTATAGACCACCAGAGGGATAGAGGGTTATGATTGGTATAGACCACCAGAGGGATAGAGGGTTATGATTGGTATAGACCACCAGAGGGATAGAGGGTTATGATCCGTATAGGCTCTTTGTCTTCTCAAAAGCCTCCTAACTGTCTGGGCTTCAACATAAAATGACTTTCGGACTGGTCAAATCCATGAGTGGCGCAACAACCTGGGCAAAGTTCTTGCAAAAAGTCTGGTAGTAACCCCAAGATTCGGCACAGTTTCTGGCAAGAAGATGGCATTGGAAGGCTGTTAATGGCCTCCACTTTTGCCAGGACAGGTCGAACTTCCCCTTGCCCCACCACCTTCCCAAGATATTTAACTGTTGCTCTGGCAATTTCACTCTTAGACAGGTTAACTGTCAGGTTAGCAGCTGTGAAACGCCCAATATCCTGGGCTGTTGGGAACAGGTTGTGCTAAATACGAACACATCATCTAAATATGCCTCAGCATTTTCTAGACCATGTAGCATGATGTGCATGAGCCTTTGAAACATGGCTCCTGCATCTCCTAACCCAATAGGGAGACGAAGGTAGGAAAAAAAACCATCAGAAGCGACCAAAGCAGACAACTCTTTGACGCGCTAAGTTAGAGGGACTTGCCAATATCCCTTCAGCAGATCGAACTTGCTAACATACTTAGCAGTGCCAACACGGCCCACACACCCTGGGCAAAGAGTGAGAGTCCGACTTAGTTGGACATTGAGCTTCCGAAAATCAGGCCAAAACCGCAGAGACCCATCCGCCTTAGGAACTAACATACAAGGCGAACTCCACGGACTGTTGCCATGTTGTGCAATGTCGTGCTCAGGAGAAAATCCTGGCTGTGTCATATCAACATGTTGAAACCATACTTCACCAGATACGATCTTTACGGAAGTCCAAACGTTGAAAAGAACTTCACCAGGGCCTTAACAATACTGGCTGCCCCAGTGTCTCACAGTATCGCCACTCTGCAGAGACATGAACCCATCTGATTCAAAATCTTGTTTAGGAGATACACCAGTCACAACCAGATACAGCTTTTTCTCTCATATTTTTTGGTTTCAATTTAGGACACTGAGAGACAATGTGTTCTTTCTCACAAGAGTAATGAGAAACTCTTGAGAACCACACCACCAACCAAAAAGACATGCTTGTTCCACTGCGAACTCGACAAGGCTTTGTGATTCTGTCTTTCGTAATTTAAGGAACGGTTGTCTGTATGCCTCTGGGACCAACTCGTAAACCCGAAGGATAGCAGCTTTAACAGTGCCATAATCTGAACTGTGCGTACACTTTCTAAGCCTTTCCCACAAGAACACTTAGACAGAGCAGTGACCAAATATCTCGGGGCCATTTTAGGGATGTGGCAATCCGCTCAAGTAGAGTAAAATATATATTCACCTCCTTTTCATTGAAAGGCAGTACAAGTCGGCTGGTTTGACCAAGATCAAACTCTGTTGAGGGTGCAGGATGACCTGACTGGATTCGGAGTGCATCCATATCTATCTCCCTTTGAATTACATTCTTCTTGTTCTTGTTCTGGTCTGGCTGCACATTCTCATTCTTGCTGTTTGGATGGATGCTCATCTTGTCTTTCCCTCTGCTCTAACTCTAATTCATCTTGCTCAAATTATGCCTTTAGTTCTCTCTCTCTCTCTCTAACGTAATATGCTGGGAGTCAGGAAGCAGGTGCAGAAGGTGAGTTTAATAATGAAACAAAACAGAAGAACAAACATGAGAAGCGTATTTAACGTGAAAGAAAACATTACTATCTAATGACTGGTGTCAACTGAGGACTAAATACAGGGGGAGTAATCACTGAGAAAATGAAGACCAGGTGTGTGATGGGGAGCAGGTGTGCGTAATCAGAGCTGCCAGGGCCGGTGGTAAGCCTTTTTACATTCATCTAGCATCTCCCGTGTAGGGTTTTCCACAAATGCTTCCAACTTGAAGTCCAACATTTTGAGTTTGTCTTGTGGGAATGTAACAAAATGGGGGCATGATCCAAGATCATGTTTCCCATTGTCACCTACTCTGAAACTCTGCTGTGTCCACATATTTGAGTCTTCAAAATACACTTTTGGATAGAGTTTCTGTCACTGATATTAACCTTGAGGGGTAATTAGATTGGTGGAATCATTTTGAAAGTTGCATGAACACACAAGCTAATAAAATAAAGCTGGGCCTGGCTTAAGCTGGATGCCACTATAGAGGTGAAAGTAACACCATGCACTTTCCCTCTTTCTCACCTTTTCAATACAGTGGATAAAAAGGGGTATGCCAGATGTACTCTCTGCCTGAAAGAGATACATTATACCAACAAAGGGTATTGTGCTCTGCTGGCACATTGTAGAACAGATATAAAGAAATTTCCCCCTCGGGGATCAATAAAGTATCTATCTATCTATCTATCTATCTATCTATCTATCTATCTATCTATCTATCTATCTATCTATCTATCTATCTATCTATCTATCTATCTATCTATCTATCTATCTATCTATCTATCTATCTATCTATCTATCTATCTATCTATCTATCTATCTATCTATCTATCTATCTATCTATCTATCTATCTATCTATCTATCTATCTATATCCACAGGCAGAAAGTGTACAATGTAATAATGTGCAATGTAGCCCAAATATATTGATTTTGTTGTGTTGAACTTGACAGTAACACTTGTGTGTGAGTGAGGGGGGATTATTACATGTTTTACTCAGTGAACGTTATTTTTGCACACGTAGCTGCTCAAGACTTGAGTGTCATTTGCAGTAAAGTCTAGGCAATAAACAACATTGGATTGCTTTCTTTACATGTTTTAGCTGTGAATTAGGTTCACGTTAACCACTTTATTTTACACACAGAGACTGATCATGTAGATCATATTCTGTTTAAATATTGTTTATTGAACTATTTTGTATTTTGTAGAAAGTATGCAATTCTTATCTAACCATAAAAGAGCAGAGTAAATACATAAAGCATATGATAGATTAAAATATTACAACTGAGAGTTCGTTGAAATGTACAAATCCACAGCGCAGAATGGTCCAAGTAAGAGAGGAGAGGCTGCCAGAATGGTCCAAGTAAGAGTGGAGAGGCTGCCAGAATGGTCCAAGTAAGAGTGGAGAGGCTGCCAGAATGGTCCAAGTAAGAGTGGAGAGGCTGCCAGAATGGTCCAAGTAAGAGTGGAGAGGCTGCCAGAATGGTCCAAGTAAGAGTGGAGAGGCTGCCAGAATGGTCCAAGTAAGAGTGGAGAGGCTGCCAGAATGGTCCAAGTAAGAGTGGAGAGGCTGCCAGAATGGTCCAAGTAAGAATGGAGATGCTGCCAGAATGGTCCAAGTAAGAGAGGAGAGGCTGCCAGAATGGTCCAAGTAAGAGTGGAGAGGCTGCCAGAATGGTCCAAGTAAGAGTGGAGAGGCTGCCAGAATGGTCCAAGTAAGAGTGGAGAGGCTGCCAGAATGGTCCAAGTAAGAATGGAGAGGCTGCCAGAATGGTCCAAGTAAGAGTGGAGAGGCTGCCAGAATGGTCCAAGTAAGAATGGAGAGGCTGCCAGAATGGTCCAAGTAAGAATGGAGAGGCTGCCAGAATGGTCCAAGTAAGAATGGAGAGGCTGCCAGAATGGTCCAAGTAAGAGAGGAGAGGTTGCCAGAATGGTCCAAGTAAGAGAGGAGAGGCTGCCAGAATGGTCCAAGTAAGAGTGGAGAGGCTGCCAGAATGGTTCAAGTAAGAATGGAGAGGCTGCCAGAATGGTCCAAGTAAGAGTGGAGAGGCTGCCAGAATGGTCCACGTAAGAGTGGAGAGGCTGCCAGAATGGTCCAAGTAAGAGAGGAGAGGCTGCCAGAATGGTCCAAGTAAGAGTGGAGAGGCTGCCAGAATGGTCCAAGTAAGAGTGGAGAGGCTGCCAGAATGGTCCAAGTAAGAGAGGAGAGGCTGCCAGAATGGTCCAAGTAAGAGTGGAGAGGCTGCCAGAATGGTCCAAGTAAGAGAGGAGAGGCTGCCAGAATGGTACAAGTAAGAGAGGAGAGGCTGCCAGATTTGGTAAAATTATGATAATTTATGTGTAGAGTGTTTGCCAATTTGTTGAGCCATAATTTGGTCATTTTCCTTCCCTGTCCAAAACAACAAGATCATTTTTTTTGCCAAAATGAGACTGTAAGAGATTAGTTGTTTTTGGTGGTTGGTTAATCTGTTTAGGGTTTCAGACACTCCCAGGATAATCAGAAGCGGGTCTGGGTCAGTTGAAGTCTCCAGAACTTTAGAGAGGATCTTAAAAATTCCACACCAATAACCATACAAGTTAGAGCATAGGGCAAAGCAGTGGAGTAGTGTACACTGCGAAGCATGATTTTTATCACACATAGGGGATGTATCAGGAAATATCCTATGCAGCTTAGATTTGGAATAATGTAATCTGTGTAATACCTTGAATTGTATGAGACAATGTCTGGAGTTAATGCAGCAGGTGTGGATATACTCCAAGCTATTGTCTTGCCACAGAAATGTCAGTCCCCAGCTCTTCCTCCCACTTTGCCTTAATGGCATCTGTAGAAGGTGTGCTAACAGATTGAAAAGTGTCATATAGACGTGATATCAGTTTGCCTGAGGTGGGGCATATTTTTATGCATCCGTCAAACATGGAAGGTTTAGCATTCCCAAATGTCGGAAGATGTTTTCTAACATAGGTATCTAAAAAAGTTACTTCTGGGAAGATTATAGGTTTCCCTCAGCAACTCAAAGGAGGCGAAGGTCTCTTCTATGTCTAGTTCCCCTATGGTATTCATCCATAGCTCTCCTAGCTCTCCTGTTATCAAGGTTAGAGGGGGCAAAAAAGGGATTCCTCGCAATAGGGAGCAGGAATGATATTGGTCTAAGGTCAAAGGGGACCTTAATTTGCTTCCAGATTCGGACTGTGCTATGTATAATAGGATTGTTACTATAAAGTGACATCTCAAAATTTACAGGGGACAAATTGACAGCGCCAATAGAGAAGGGGTGGCAATCCTCACCCTCCGTACTAAGCCAACTGGATGACGGAAGTGTGTCATCCAGACAGAACGTAACAGCAGGGAGGTTAGCAGCCCAATAGTAAAATATACAATTTGGGAGAGACAATCCTCCTTGGACATACAGAGGTGTTTTTTTAACCTATCCTGTGTGTTTTATAATCCCAGATGAATGGATTGATAATTGAGTCCAGTTGTTTATGAAAGGACTTAGGTATGAATACTGGGATGTTCTGGAAAAGGTAAAGCAGATGTGGGAGGAAAACCATTTTAATGGCATTAATTCTTCCGAGCAGAGAAATTAGGAGAGTTCTCCAAACTGGTATGTTTGCCTTGAGTTTTTGCATCAGAGAGGGTAAATTCTCTTAGAGAGGAGTATTGTTTGGCAACTACAATTCCTAGAAAGGTACATTTTTATGAAGATAACTTAAATGGAAGAAGTTCTATCCAAGAGGTGTTTTGCAATCGTATGGGCATTAATTCGCTCTTGTTTCCGAATTATTCTGAATCCCGAGAAGGTACCAAACAAATTCATCAAATCAAATAGCTGGAATACTAGATTGGGGTTCTGTTACATAGAGGAGAATGTCATCTGCGTACAGAGAAATCTTATTTAGAGTATCATTAGTATTATAGTCGTGTGTTGCTGCATGAGATCTGATCGCCTGAGCCGATTAGAGTAGAAGGAGGCGACAGCGCACAACCCTGCATTATAGTCGCGACAATGATTGGTTAGTGAGTATTCTCACACAGGGGTTCCTATACAAAAGCTGGATACATTTTTTGAACCCATCTCCAATATTACATTTCTGTAGGACCTTGAGTAGATAGGACTACTCAACTTGGTCAAAGGCCTTTTTGGCGTCAAGAGATATAATGGCAATGTCCACGTTGGGTGACCTCTGAGAATACATAATGTTGAAGAGGTGCCTGAAATTGAAGAATGAGTTTCTGTTGGGGATGAAGCCGGTCTGGTCCGAATGGATCAATTTGCCCACTAAAGTGCTAAGCCTGTTAGCCAGAGTTTTTGCTAAAATCTTTTGGTCTGTATTGAGGAGAGATATTGATCTGTATGACCCTAACTCTTCCAAATCTCTACCCTTTTAATGTATAAGTGTAATAAACACCTCATCCAAAGTAGGTGGGAGAGCTCTAGATAGATAGATAGATAGATAGATAGATAGATAGATAGATAGATAGATAGATAGATAGATAGATAGATAGATAGATAGATAGATAGATAGATAGATAGACTCTTTAGAGATTTAATTGTTTCTCAAATTCCTCCAAGAGATATTTCCTTATTCAGAAAGTTAGAATCTTCCTGGTTCAGGGCAGAGAGATTACAGTCCTCCAAAAAGTTTTGCATAATTAAGGGGTTAGGATCTGCTTTGGATGTACAGTGGGGAGAACAAGTATTTGATACACTGCCGATTTTGCAGGTTTTCCTACTTACAAAGCATGTAGAGGTCTGTCATTTTTATCATAGGTACACTTCAACTGTGAGTGACAAAAATCCAGAAAATCACATTGTATGATTTTTAAATAATTAATTTGCATTTTAATGCATGACATAAGTATAAGATCACCTACCAACCAGTAAGAATTCCGTCTCTCACAGACCTGTTAGTTTTTCTTTAAGAAGCCCTCCTGTTCTCCACTCATTACCTGTATTAACTGCACCTGTTTGAACTCATTACCTGTATAAAAGACACCTGTCCACACACTCAATCAAACAGACTCCAACCTCTCCACAATGGCCAAGACCAGAGAGCTGTGTAAGGACATCAGGGATAAAATTGTAGACCTGCACAAGGCTGGGATGGGCTACAGGACAATAGGCAAGCAGCTTGGTGAGAAGGCAACAACTGTTGGCGCAATTATTAGAAAATGGAAGAAGTTCAAGATGACGGTCAATCTCCCTCGGTCTGGGGCACCATGCAAGATCTCACCTCGTGGGGCATCAATGATCATGAGGAAGGTGAGGGATCAGCCCAGAACTACACGGCAGGACCTGGTCAATGACCTGAAGAGAGCTGGGACCACAGTCTCAAAGAAAACCATTAGTAACACACTACGCCGTCATGGATTAAAATCCTGCAGCGCAGGCAAGGTCCCCCTGCTCAAGCCAGCGCATGTCCAGGCCCGTCAGAAGTTTGCCAATGACCATCTGGATGATCCAGAGGAGGAATGGGAGAAGGTCATGTGGTCTGATGAGACAAAAATAGAGCTTTTTGGTCTAAACTCCACTCGCCGTGTTTGGAGGAAGAAGAAGGATGAGTACAACCCCAAGAACACCATCCCAACCGTGAAGCATGGAGGTGGAAACATCATTCTTTGGGGATGCTTTTCTGCAAAGGGGACAGGACGACTGCACCGTATTGATGGGAGGATGGATGGGGCCATGTATCGCGAGATCTTGGCCAACAACTTCCTTCCCTCAGTAAGAGCATTGAAGATGGGTCGTGGCTGGGTCTTCCAGCATGACAACAACCCGAAACACACAGCCAGGGCAACTAAGGAGTGGCTCCGTAAGAAGCATCTCAAGGTCCTGGAGTGGCCTAGACAGTCTCCAGACCTGAACCCAATAGAAAATCTGTGGAGGGAGCTGAAAGTCCGTATTGCCCAGCGACAGCCCCGAAACCTGAAGGATCTGGAGAAGGTCTGTATGGAGGAGTGGGCCAAAATCCCTGCTGCAGTGTGTGCAAACCTGGTCAAGAACTACAGGAAACGTATGATCTCTGTAATTGCAAACAAAGGTTTCTGTACCAAATATTAAGTTCTGCTTTTCTGATGTATCAAATACTTATGTCATGCAATAAAATGCAAATTAATTATTTAAAAATCATACAATGTGATTTTCTGGATTTTTGTTTTAGATTCCGTCTCTCACAGTTGAAGTGTACCTATGATAAAACTTACAGACCTCTACATGCTTTGTAAGTGGGAAAACCTGCAAAATCGGCAGTGTATCAAATACTTGTTCTCCCCACTGTATATATATATAAATAATATATTTTGTATTATTATTATTATTATTTTTTAAGCCCCCGTCCCTGCAGGAGGTCTTTTGCCTTTTGGAAATAAGAACTTGTTCTTAACTGACTTGTTAAATAAAGGTTAAATAAATAAATACATAAAAAACTTAAATACTGAAATTCACTAGATTTCATTATCTTCATTGCATTGTTACTGGATTTACTGAAATGCTGTACAACTATACTGCTTTGGCAATAACTACTAACTGTTTTTCATGTTTATTTCTGTTTATTTATTTTCCCTTTTGTACTATTTGAACATAATATGACATTTGAAATGTTTCCCATGTCAATAAAGCACTTTGAATTGAATTGAATTAAGAGAGAGAGAGAGAGAGAGAGAGAGAGAGAGAGAGAGAGAGAGAGGAGAAAATAAGTTAATTAAACAGTGGACAGTGCTGTCTTATGGCTGATAACATCACATGCTTAGGTTGTCATATGATCTCTCTCTCTGTTCTTTCTCTCTGTTCTCTCTCTCTCTCTCTCTCTCTCTCTCTATTCCCTCTCTCTCTCACACACACACACTTGTTTGAACATGAAAGTCATGCAGCCAAAGATAAAAATCCCTTACCACTTTAGGCTGGAACTTTCCCCAAGTCTATTGCTGGCCTCATCTCTATCCTAGGGCTGATGTTTAGTGTCGTAGAGAGGCATTATGAATACTGTCCTTAAGGTTAAACATATGATTAATCGGATGGAGAAAAGGCAATTAGTAGTGTTATCTCAGCGGCAGGTGAAACACCAAATACAGATGTAGGATCTTAATTTGATTACTATTTTATTGCTGAGAATTTTGTAATGTATTTCAGTTTAAAAAATGCTCCTAAAGTTGTCATTTCCACTTTAACATTTTAGACTTGATTTGCCCTAACCTTTCCCTAACCTTTCCCTAACCTTTCCTGTTGCTGCAGGATAATGTCTTATTTTAAATGTGTGTAGTTATATATACTAAAATACTGTGCATCTTAAACGGGGATCTCTAATGGGGATCCAAATAAATAAATATTGCTATAACCTAATGCTAGAGTCCATAGTTTTGATGGAAAGCTGTTTGTGGAAACGATGAGTGCACTTCAGTGATATCCAACAAAAAACACAAAGATATCCTTCTATAAATCCTTTTACTTTGCATCTCAGCTCTCAACTGTATCTCATTGTGCTGTATTACAATACAATTATTACAATAAAAAGGCCTGGATAGATAGATATAGAACCTTCTATTACAGTAAATGCTCTGGATAGATAGATATAGAACCTGCTCCAAAGCACTCAGGACCTCAGACTGGGGAGAAGGTTCACCTTCCAACAAGACAACATCCCTAAGCACACAGCCAAGACTACGCAGGAGTGGCTCTGAATGTCCTTGAGTCTCTGAATGCCAAGTCTCTGAATGTCCTTGAGTGGCGCAGCCAGAGACGGGACTTGAACCCGATGGAACATCTCTGGTGAGACCTGAAAATAACTGAGCAGCGACACTCCTCATCCAATCTGACAGAGCTTGAGAGGATCTGCATAGAAGAATGAGAGAAACTCCTTTAATACAGGTGTGCCAAGCTTGTAGCGTCATACCCAAGAAGACACAAAGGGTCTGAATACTTGTATTTATTTTTTTATATTTAAAACGTACAATATACCTGCTCGACAAATACATCATATTAGTAATCTAACAAACTCCCAACCAGAGCGACACACAGAAGCAAACAGGTTTAACGCCCTGCTCAACTGTACGTCGATAGATCTCCCAAGGTCAAAACGGGGACCCGAACCAACGATCCATTAGCCACCGGGCCAAGCTCCCAACCACCAGGCCACCAGCCCTCCAAGATCCCCCCCACAGTTCCCCAAGAGCTGCCCCTCCAACCATCCGAGACCCCCCCTACAAAATAACATCAAATAAATAATTCCACCCCCCCTACATTATTAATTATAATAATTATTATTATTACAGTATTCCTCCCCACCCCCCCAAAGCACCAACAACCAAGAAAATGAAGAAAAGAGAAAACAGAGAAAGACAAAGGAAGACAGAAAACAACATTACAAAAAACTAAAGACATCATGAACAACTAAAGTCATAACAGCAAGGCCAACTAAATATGTGTGAGTGCATGTATGGCACTATTTACATGTGTGTGTGTGTCCGTGTATGTGCACGTGTGTGCATTTGAATGAGAGTGTGTGTATATGCATGTGTTCAAACACCTGCACGGCATCAGCCTCAGGGAAACCTGCATTAGTTGTAACAACACTGCCTCAGTGTCATTCAAACTTTTTATTTTGACGTTATTTTTTGGTACTTTTATCTTTGACCGTCATTCTATCCCCCACCTAGCAACTCCACTCCCACTTGTGTCCAATTCCACATCCCAACCCTCAGCTTCCCTCAGCCCATCCCACCTATCTCTGCCGGCCCCCCTCTTTGGATTCCTAGGCACCATATAGCTTTTTTTTATTACAAAAACAGGGGGGCAGTAATCCAGAGCAGAGTCCGAAAGGTACAGAAAGGCAGGCAGGCTCAGGGTCAGGTCAGGCAGAGGTCAGTAATCCAGGGTGGTGTGACAAGGTCCAGAACGGCAGGCAGGCTCAGGGTCAGGTCAGGCAGAGGTCAGTAATCCAGGGTGGTGTGACAAGGTCCAGAACGGCAGATAGGCTCAGGGTCAGGTCAGGCAGAGGTCAGTAATCCAGGGTGGTGTGACAAGGTCCACTGTATTTCCCTCAGATTACATAGACCCACAAAGAATTTGAAAACAAAACCAATTTGTTCTTAACCGACTTGCCTAGTTAAATAAAGGTTCAATAAAATAAAATACAAATAAATCTATCCAAAATGGAGATGTCTGGGTAAACCACTTCTCCAATCCAAAAAGGCTTGTGGTGTTGATGGTATCCTCAATGAAATTATAAAATATACAGACCACAAATTCCAATTGGCTATACTTAAACTCTTTAACATCATCCTTACCTCTGGCATCTTCCCCAATATTTGGAACCAAGGACTGATCACCCCAATCCACAAAAGTGGAGACAAATTTGACCCCAATAACTACCGTGGGATATGAGTCAACAACAACCTTGGGAAAATCCTCTGCATTATCATTAACAGCAGACTAGTTCATTTCCTCAGTGAAAACAACGTACTGAGCAAATGTCAAATTGGCTTTTTACCAAATTACCGTATGACAGACCACGTATTCACCCTGCACTCCCTGATGGACAAACAGACAAACCAAAACAAAGGCAAAGTCTTCTCATGCTTTGATGATTTCAAAAAAGCATTTGACTCCATTTGGCATGAGGGTCTGCTATACAAGTTGATGGAAAGTGGTGTTGGGGGAAAAACACTCGACATTATAAAGTCCATGTACACAAACAACAAGTGTGCGGTTAAAATTGGCAAAAAACACACACATTTCTTTCCACAGGGCCGTGGGGTGAGACAGGGATGCAGTTTAAGCCCCACCCTCTTCAACATAAATATCAAAGAATTGGCGAGGGCACTAGAACAGTCTGCAGCACCCGGCCTCACACTACTAGAATCTGAAGTCAAAGGTCTACTGTTTGCTGATGATCTGAATATCAGCGCCACAGGTAACTTCCACAAAGCTGTGAACGATCTGAGAGAAAAGGAAAGAAGGGACTTCTATGCCATCAAAAGGAACATAAAATTTGACATACCAATTAGGATCTGGCAAAAAATACTTGAAACAGTTATAGAACCCATTGCCTTTTATGGTTGTGAGATCAGGGGTTCTCTCACCAACGAAGAATTCACAAAATGCGACAAACACCAAACTGAGACTCTGCATGCAGAATTCTGCAAAACATATTCTCAGTGTACAACGAAAAACATTGACAAGAGTGTGCAAAGCTGTCATCAAGACAAAGGGTGGCTATTTGAAGAATCTCAAATATAAAATATATCTTGATTTGTTTAACACTTGTTTGGTTACTACATGATTCCATATGTGTTATTTCATAGTTTTAATGTCTTCACTTTTATTCTACAATGTAAAAAATTATGCAAATAAAGAAAAACCCTTGAATGAGTAATATTCATAACTTTTGGCCCCCAGTGTACATAATATAATTCTTTTGGAACTTCTGAGTGCAATGTTTAGCTTCCCTCCAGGCCTGAAGGCACACACTTTTTTGTAGGCTTACATTGAAGAGATGGGAAATAGGAGTAGCACTATGGTTCACTATCCTCCTCAGTAAGTTGTCAGACCCCGGTGCCTTGTCATTGTTGATAAACAACAGTAATTTGTTCACCTCTTCCACACTCACTTTACGGAAGTCAAAATTACAATGCTTGTCTTTCATAATTTGATCAGTTAGACTTGGATGTGTAGGTTCGGCATTTGTTTGCTAATCTTGCCAATTAAAAAATTAAAAGTAGGTGGCAATACCAGTGGGTTTTGTGATGAATGAGTCATCTGATTCAATGAATGATGGAGCTGAGTTTGCCTTTTTAGCCAAAATATCATTGAAGCTCCAAAGCTTTTAACTATTCTTCTTCATATAATGTATCTTTGTTTCATAATATAGTTTCTTCTTCTTTTGGTTCTGTTCAGTCAAATGATTTCTAAATTTGTAGTAGGTTATGCAGCCAGACTTATTTGCCATTCCTTTTGCTTCATCCCTCTCAACCATAACATTTTTCAATTCCTCATAAATCTACAGTCATTCAACAGTTTTACAGTAATTTTCTTAATGGGTGCGTGCTTATCTGTAACTGGAATAAGCAATTTCACAAATGTGTCAAGTGCAGTGTCTGGTTGCTCCTCATTACACATCACAGACCAGCAAATATTATTTACATCAACAAAGGAGTCACTACATAACCTCTTGTATGACCTCTTATACACTATATTAGAACCAGTCTTTGGAACATGGGTTTTCTAGATATGGCTACTATATTGTGATCAATACATCCAATGGATTTAGATACTGCTTTACAGCAGATTTCTGCAGCATTAGTAACTATGTGATAAATAATAATAATTTTGTGTGTGTGCTGTTTGTAGATACCCTGGTAGGGTGACTGGTTACAGTTTGAAGCTTTCTCTTGAGTGGGCAGCTTGATGAAAGCCAGTCAATATTTAAATCACCCAGAAAATATACCACTCTGTTGATATCACATACATTATCAATCAGGGCTCCCAAGTGGTTCAGCGGTCTAAGGCACTGCATCTCAGTGCTAGAGGCGTCACTACAGACACCCTGGTTCATATCCAGGCTGTATCACAGCAGGCCATGATTGGTGTCCCATAGGGCGGCGTGCAATTGGCCTAGCGTCGTCTGAGTTTGGCCGGTGTAGGCCATCACTGTAAATAAGAATTTGTTCTTAACTGACTTGCCTAGTTAAATAAAGGTTAAATAAAAAAATAATTCAAGCATATCACACATATTATCCAGATACTTTGTGGTGTATAACAGCTTTCCACCTTTGGGTGAGGCAGATGACCCTGTAGCCAATATTACTCCAACAGTATTTGACATGAGATCCTCTCAAAACGTTACAGGAATTTGGCTCTGAATATTGACCATAACACCACCCCCATTGGCATATTGTTTGTAGATGTTACAGTATAACCATGTATTTCTACCACTATATAATATATAATCAAAGCTATTCTCTACGTAAGTACAGGGTGAGCTGCACACAGTGAACTTCCTGCTAGGGCACACCGCCTCAGTGCTAACAGAATGAGTCTGGTTCATAGTTACATGATTACTGCATACAATAGCTATAGGATCGACAGAGACATTCAGGGGAGTTAGAGGGACAATATACATTTGCTGCAGCACTAAGACAACTCAGCGACACAATGGTAGGGATCATCTGAGCAGTGCTTGGGTCATCGATAAGTCATTGTCTCAAAGCAGACTTGAAATGCGTGGACAGAGTTGGGAATCATAAAGGCCTATTGGCACCAAGTAAAAATATAAATGAATCAGTGATTGTTGAATGTCAAGTTAATTTGATTCTAATTGCCCTCTAGGTTTAAAATTCACTTTTAATTTCCCCACAAACAGGCAGTTTATCAACTTATGGGTCAAATGTAAACATCCAAATCATATTTTGGATTCATAATGTGTCATATTTGCATACATGTTGCAAGCAGAGGTCTGAATAAGGTATACATGTTTGTGTATTCATGTTGCAACATAGGGGTGTGTAAAAAAAAAAGTCTGTACTGCCTGGTATAGTTGGTTGTTTATACATGATTGTGTACAGGGGAAACTGACCAGCCATAAAGGTATGTATTGCCTAGGACCTAAGGTATAGCTGGTTATGTGTACCTGATTGAGCTCCTAATTGACCTGTCTGTGGTAAGAGTTCCTAACTAGGGCCTGTTGTTCTGATGATAAGTCCTAACTAGGGCCTGTTGTTCTGATAATAAGTCCTAACTAGGGCTTGTTGTTCTGATGATAAGTCCTAGCTAGGGCCTGTTGTTCTGATAATAAGTCCTAACTAGGGCCTGTTGTTCTGATGATAAGTCCTAACTAGGGCCTGTTGTTGTGATAATAAGTCATAACTAGGCCCTGTTGTTCTGATGATGAGTCCTAACTAGGAACTATTGTGATGATAAGTCCTAACTAGGGCCTATTGTGATGATAAGTCCTAACTAGGGCCTATTGTGATGATAAGTCTTAACTAGGGCCTATTGTTCTGATAATAAGTCCTAACTAGGGCCTGTTGTTCTGATGATAAGTCCTAACTAGGGCCTATTGTGATGATAAGTCTTAACTAGGGCCTGTTGTTCTGATAATAAGTCCTAACTAGGGCCTGTTGTTCTGATGATAAATCCTAATTAGGGCCTGTTGTGATGATAAGTCCTAACTAGGGCCTGTTGTTCTGATAATAAGTCCTAACTAGGGCCTGTTGTGATGATAAGTCCTAACTAGGGCCTATGGTGATGATAAGTCCTAACTAGGGCCTGTTGTTCTGATAATAAGTCCTAACTAGGGCCTGTTGTGATGATAAGTCCTAACTAGGGCCTATTGTGATGATAAGTCCTAACTAGGGCCTGTTGTTCTGATAATAAGTCCTAACTAGGGCCTGTTGTTCTGATAATAAGTCCTAACTAGGGCCTATTTTTTATTTTTTTATTTCACCTTTATTTAACCAGGTAGGTCAGTTGAGAACAAGTTCACATTTGCAACTGCGACCTGGCCAAGGTGATGATAAGTCCTAACTAGGGCCTGTTGTTCTGATAATAAGTCCTAACTAGGGCCTGTTGTTCTGATAATAAGTCCTAACTAGGGCCTGTTGTTCTGATAATAAGTCCTAACTAGGGCCTGTTGTTGTGATAATAAGTCCTAACTAGGGCCTGTTGTTCTGATAATAAGTCCTAACTAGGGCCTGTTGTTCTGATACTAAGTCCTAACTAGGGCCTGTTGTTGTGATGATAAGTCCTAACTAGGGCCTGTTGTTCTGATAATAAGTCCTAACTAGGGCCTGTTGTGATGATAAGTCCTAACTAGGGCCTGTTGTTGTGATGATAAGTCCTAACTAGGGCCTGTTGTTCTGATAATAAGTCCTAACTAGGGCCTGTTGTTCTGATAATACGTCCTAACTAGGGCCTGTTGTTGTGATAATAAGTCCTAACTAGGGCCTGTTGTTCTGATAATAAGTCCTAACTAGGGCCTGTTGTTGTGATGATAAGTCCTAACTAGGGCCTATTGTGATGATAAGTCCTAACTAGGGCCTGTTGTTCTGATAAGAAGTCCTAACCAGGGCCTGTTGTTCTGATGATAAGTCTTAACTAGGGTCTATGGTGATGATAAGTCCTAACTAGGGCCTGTTGTTGTGATAATAAGTCCTAACTAGGGCCTGTTGTTCTGATAATAAGTCCTAACTAGGGCCTGTTGTTCTGATAAGAGTTCCTAACTAGGGCCTGTTGCTCTGATTAGAGTTCCTAACTAGGGCCTGTTGCTGTGATGATGTCCTAACTAGGGCCTGTTGTTGTGACAATAAGTCTTAACTAGGGCCTGTTGTTGTGATACTAAGTCCTAACAAGGGCCTGTTGTTCTGATAATAAGTCCTAACTAGGGCCTGTTGTTGTGATGATAAGTCCTAACTAGGGCCTGTTGTTCTGATAATAAGTCCTAACTAGGGCCTGTTGTTGTGATAATAAGTCCTAACTAGGCCTGTTGTTGTGATAATAAGTCCTAACTAGGGCTTGTTGTTGTGATGATAAGTCCTAACTAGGGCCTGTTGTTGTGATAATAAGTCCTAACTAGGGCCTGTTGTTGTGATAATAAGTCCTAACTAGGCCTGTTGTTGTGATAATAAGTCCTAACTAGGGCCTATTGTGATGATAAGTCCTAACTAGGGCCTGTTGTTCTGATAAGAAGTCCTAACCAGGGCCTGTTGTTCTGATGATAAGTCTTAACTAGGGTCTATGGTGATGATAAGTCCTAACTAGGGCCTGTTGTTGTGATAATAAGTCCTAACTAGGGCCTGTTGTTCTGATAATAAGTCCTAACTAGGGCCTGTTGTTCTGATAAGAGTTCCTAACTAGGGCC
This sequence comes from Thymallus thymallus, assembly GCA_023634145.1. Lineage (NCBI taxonomy): Eukaryota > Metazoa > Chordata > Actinopteri > Salmoniformes > Salmonidae > Thymallus > Thymallus thymallus. The sequence goes on from CM042384.1 coordinate 31,210,116, forward strand.
TGTTGCTCTGATTAGAGTTCCTAACTAGGGCCTGTTGCTGTGATGATGTCCTAACTAGGGCCTGTTGTTGTGACAATAAGTCTTAACTAGGGCCTGTTGTTGTGATACTAAGTCCTAACAAGGGCCTGTTGTTCTGATAATAAGTCCTAACTAGGGCCTGTTGTTGTGATGATAAGTCCTAACTAGGGCCTGTTGTTCTGATAATAAGTCCTAACTAGGGCCTGTTGTTGTGATAATAAGTCCTAACTAGGCCTGTTGTTGTGATAATAAGTCCTAACTAGGGCTTGTTGTTGTGATGATAAGTCCTAACTAGGGCCTGTTGTTGTGATAATAAGTCCTAACTAGGGCCTGTTGTTGTGATAATAAGTCCTAACTAGGCCTGTTGTTGTGATAATAAGTCCTAACTAGGGCTTGTTGTTGTGATGATAAGTCCTAACTAGGGCTTGTTGTTGTGATAATAAGTCTTAACTAGGGCCTGTTGTTCTGATAATAAGTCCTAACTAGGGCCTGTTGTTGTGATGATAAGTCCTAACTAGGGCCTGTTGTTGTGATAATAAGTCCTAACTAGGGCTTGTTGTTGTGATAATAAGTCCTAACTATGGCCTGTTGTTGTGATAATAAGTCCTAACTAGGGCCTGTTGTTGTGATGATAAGTCCTAACTAGGGCCTGTTATATGTCTAGCTGAAACTGACGGATGGGAATATCTTTAGTACGTAACGTACTGTATACTGGAGTGTCAACAGACAGGGTTTAAAGTCAGTAGTCTGGAAAACTAAGGCACGCTAAATCACATTAATCTTATCTGTATTAGATTGAAGTCCATCCAGACAACTCAATCAGCATGATGTAAATTATATCATATGACATACCAAATATACTGTATGTATGGGAAAATGTGATTTAAGGATTGTACAAGTTGCTCTCTGGACACAATTAGCTCTGAGATAATTATATAGAGGTTGAAGATGGAAGTTTACATTAATTAAAGGCGTTGTCTGTATATTAAATTACACCCTTACCTTTTTAAACCACTACTTCAATAAGAAGTGCACTACATAGTCAATAGGGTGCCATTTGTGAATTACCCGTTATCTGACTTTTAACAACATTATATTTCATAAACTATGCTCATGTGCTGCTTATTTAAATTGCAATGCAATCCATCAGTGGTATACATCAATAAGGCCTAATTTGGAGGAGGTTAGTTACATTGGGTCAGGGATGTTGAGTTTGTCCGATTCTTTATCAGAAGTGTCTATCTTACAGGAACAAACACTGACATAACACAAAACCAGAAAGACAAACAAAGACATCATACATACGCATTTATCAAACTAATTCAATTCCATCTATCAAACTTATTTACCCATTTTGAATGCAAAACATGCACTTTGATAGATACCTTAAAAACAGATGTAACTTGCATCGGATGTCCTTCAACTGTGGGACCTCTGACCTCCTAAATCAAACTCTGTGACAAGATTACCAAAATAAGTCATGAACAACACTCTGTGATACTTCACTAGCAGAGGAGGCTGCTGAGGGGAAGACGGCTCTTGCTAATGGCTGGAATGGAGGTAACGGAATGGTGTCAGACACATGGAAAACATTCCGTTCTAGCTATTATTATGAGCCGTCCTCCCGTCAGCAGCCTCCTCTGTTCACTACATAACACGATCACAAAAATGGTCATAAACCCCCCACATAACTACCTACCTTTCCCCATAAACACACACACCCTGTAACTCAGGACTTAGTGGACTGTACATTCCTTAGGTTAGGTTTACTTTATATATAATGATATACCACAAACTTAGAAAATTACATGGCATATAAACTCATTACTGGGGGACATTATCCTATACTAATTGAACGCTAAATGTCAGAAATTATATGACACTGAAAACGGAGCTAGCAAGCTTGCGGCTAACGCTAGCTCGTGGTCCAGGAGACATGTTGGTAAAAGTGAGGTAGAATGGATTTAAGTCTCCATGCGGTAAAGTCTCCAACCTCTGGCTGAGCATTTTTTTGTTTGTTTATTGCCCCATATAACTTGTTGAGTGCCTAAGTTGTGTTGGCTTGTGGAGGGATATATACAGCCATGATGATTACAGACGAGAACTCTCATGAAGAGACACACCCCTCCCCCTTTAGAAGTACCAGAGGCCGTCTTTGTCCGACGTGCATAGAGTCATCCAGCCACTTCTCTGCAAGGCATATAATACTGCAGCTTTTCAAATCTCTCTGATAGAAGACTCTCGAATCAAGCTCAATCATCTTATTGTCGAGTGACTGGACATTTGCCAATAGAACGGATGGGAGCGCCGGTCGATATGCCTTTTGTGTTATTCTCACGTCTCCTGCGTCTCTGCCTGCAGTGTTATGGTAGCCCATAAAACAGTGGAATCACATAACACTGCAGCACTTCAAGGCTCAACTTGTTCTAAACTTGTTTTCTTGACATATTACAGCACAGAAAGACCATTGTGATTCCTAACCAGGTAGAGAAGAACAATAGGCTGGTAGAAGTACACTTTATTCTCGTCATGTCTGCTTGACATCATCTCTATGTTAGGTTATTAAAGGGCACCTGAGCACATCAACACATTTTTCACATTGTCGATTCAGGTATTTGAACCAGCAACCTTTCGGTTAATTTCCCAATGCACTAACCACTAGGCTACCTGCAAACAAGTAGGGTGGTAGAATCGATGAGAGCTAGTCTGTTTTATTCCATCTGAGCTCAGAGCTGTAGACAGGGTTGCAATGCAAATGGGATCCTATTCTCTTTATAGTGACCAGGGCTCATTGCATATTTGTGTTGGTGTTTCAGGGTGTCCCAGCTCGGTGTGTTGGTGTTTCAGGGTGTCCCAGCTCAGTGTGTTAGTGTTTCAGAGTGAAAATCAGACAGCTGGAATAGATATGCTAGATGTGGTTATTTTGGCCAGATTACATTGTGTTTTCTTCGGCTCACTTTCTGCTCTCCTCACACAATGTGACCTCATAAATATTCTGTTTTATTATATTCACAACTTTAACTGTGTACTCCTCATCCCATTCACTATAACCGTGTTTCCATCTAGTGGAGAAATAACGCTACTACATCCCATCCTCATCCCATTTACTGTAACCATGTTCCCACCTAGTGGAGAAATAACGCTACTACATCCCATCCTCATCCCATCTACTGTAACCATGTTCCCACCTAGTGGAGAAATAACGCTACTACATCCCATCCTCATCCCATCTACTGTAACCATGTTACCACCTAGTGGAGAAATAACGCTACTACATCCCATCCTCATCCCATCTACTGTAACTGTAAATTCCTTTTATAGTGAACTACTGTTGGCCAATAGGCCCATGTGGGTCTGGTCAAACGTAGTGCACTATATAGGGAATAGGGTGCCATTTAGGATGCATCCAGGCTTTTTCCAGGTGCTGTAGTTTAGCCTACAAACCCAGGGCCTACACTCCTCACCGCTGTCTTGTTTAGTGTACAAACCCAGGGCCTACACTCCTCACCGCTGTCTTGTTTAGTGTACAAACCCAGGGCCTACACTCCTCACCGCTGTCTTGTTTAGTGTACAAACCCAGGGCCTACACTCCTCACCGCTGTCTTGTTTAGTGTACAAACCCAGGGCCTACACTCCTCACCGCTGTCTTGTTTAGTGTACAAACCCAGGGCCTACACTCCTCACCGCTGTCTTGTTTAGTGTACAAACCCAGGGCCTACACTCCTCACCGCTGTCTTGTTTAGTGTACAAACCCAGGGCCTACACTCCTCACCGCTGTCTTGTTTAGTGTACAAACCCAGGGCCTACACTCCTCACCGCTGTCTTGTTTAGTGTACAAACCCAGGGCCTACACTCCTCACCGCTGTCTTGTTTAGTGTACAAACCCAGGGCCTACACTCCTCACTGATGTCTCATTTAGTGTACAATGTTAACTGTGTGGTAAGTAATGACAGACAATCATCTATCTCCCCTCAGACCATCTATCTCCCCTCAGACCATCTATCTCCCCTCAGACCATCTATCTCCCCTCAGACCATCTATCTCCCCTCAGACCATCTATCTCCCCTCAGACCATCTATCTCCCCTCAGACCATCTATCTCCCCTCAGATCATCTATCTCCCCTCAGACCATCTATCTCCCCTCAGACCATCTATCTCCCCTCAGACCATCTATCTCCCCTCAGACCATCTATCTCCCCTCAGACCATCTATCTCCCCTCAGACCATCTATCTCCCCTCAGACCATCTATCTCCCCTCAGACCATCTATCTCCCCTCAGATCAATGTGTGATTCCTTCAGATACACCCTATTAGTGCACTCCTATTGAACAGGGTCAACAGGGACGCACACTCAGGGTTATCCACCGAGGTGTGTAACTGTCTCTTTGTGTTCGAGAAGAAGAACATGTTTGAGAATTTTTTAAAATCTGTTTTATTGTCACATACACCGGATAGGTGCACTGAAATGTTGTTTTACCCGGTCAGCCATATTAGAACAGCACCCCTGGAGCACATTAGTGTTAAGTGCCTTGCTCAAGAGGACATCAACACATTTTTCACATTGTCGATTCAGGTATTTGAACCAGCAACCTTTCGGTTAATTTCCCAATGCACTAACCACTAGGCTACCTGCAAACAAGTAGGGTGGTAGAATCGATGAGAGCTAGTCTGTTTTATTCCATCTGAGCTCAGAGCTGTAGACAGGGTTGCAATGCAAATGGAATCCTATTCTCTTTATAGTGACCAGGGCTCGTTGCATATTTGTCTAAAGCCCCATAGGTCTCTGGTCAACAGAAGTGCACTATAAAGGGAACATTGGTGTTTCAGGGTGTCCCAGCTCGGTGTGTTGGTGTTTCAGGGTGTCCCAGCTCGGTGTGTTGGTGTTTCAGGGTGTCCCAGCTCGGTGTGTTGGTGTTTCAGGGTGTCGCAGCTCGGTGTGTTGGTGTTTCAGGGTGTCCCAGCTCGGTGTGTTGGTGTTTCAGGGTGTCCCAGCTCGGTGTGTTGGTGTTTCAGGGTGTCCCAGCTGGGTGTGTTGGTGTTTCAGGGTGTCCCAGCTCGGTGTGTTGGTGTTTCAGGGTGTCCCAGCTCGGTGTGTTGGTGTTTCAGGGTGTCCCAGCTCGGTGTGTTGGTGTTTTAGGGTGTCCCAGCTCGGTGTGTTGGTGTTTCAGGGTGTCCCAGCTCGATGTGTTGGTGTTTCAGGGTGTCCCAGCTCGATGTGTTGGTGTTTCAGTTTTATTTTACAGTGTTAATCATCGACATGTTGAAGAGTTTTATTTTACAGTGTTAATCATCGACATGTTGAAGAGTTTTATTTTAGTGTTAATCATCGACATGTTGAAGAGTTTTATTTTACAGTGTTAATCATCGACATGTTGAAGAGTTTTATTTTACAGTGTTAATCATCGACATGTTGAAGAGTTTTATTTTACAGTGTTAATCATCGACATGTTGGAGAGTTTTATTTTACAGTGTTAATCATCGACATGTTGAAGAGTTTTATTTTACAGTGTTAATCATCGACATGTTGAAGAGTTTTATTTTACAGTGTTAATCATCGACATGTTGAAGAGTTTTATTTTACAGTGTTAATCATCGACATGTTGAAGAGTTTTATTTTACAGTGTTAATCATCGACATGTTGAAGAGTTTTATTTTACAGTGTTAATCATCGACATGTTGAAGAGTTTTATTTTACAGTGTTAATCATCGACATGTTGAAGAGTTTTATTTTACAGTGTTAATCATAGACATGTTGAAGAGTTTTATTTTACAGTGTTAATCATAGACATGTTGAAGAGTTAAGCTGTCATGTTCTGTTTAACTAATGACCCTCTCACACTGTATAATAATCAATAGGATGGACTCCTATTTAACTGGGTTAAAATGTTCCATGAATTCCATTTTAGCCATTACTATGAGCCGTCCTCCCCTCACCAGCTTCCTCTGAACACTGTAACAGATGGAAATAAGTAAATCACTATAAAAAAGTGCTTTTTAATTTGATATGAACTTTGACTTTGATTATTACATGGTTAAAGTATCGATCAATATTGTTTACACGCGTACGTGTGTGTGTGTGTGTGTTTGCGCCACACATGTGTGTACATGTGTGTGTCTGTTTTCACCATGTGTGTCTGTGTTTGCAGCATACACCATTGAGAGCATCCGGTCGGGCTGTATCACCGCCTGGTACGGCAACTGCACTGCCCACAACCGCAGGGCTCTCCAGAGGGTGGTGAGGTCTGCCCAACGCATCACCGGGGGCACACGGACTGCCCTCCAGGACACTCGATGTCACAGGAAGGAGATCAACCACCCGAGCCACCCGAGCCACGGCCTGTTCACCCCACTATTATCCAGAAGGCAAGGTCAGTACAGGTGCATCAAAGCTGGGACCGAGAGACTGAAAAACAGCTTCTATCTCAAGTCCATCAGACTGTTAAATAGCTTTTAGATCTGTGTGTATTGTTATGAATTGTTAGATATTACTCCACTGTTGGAGCTAGGAACACAAGTATTTTGCAACACCCGCAATACCATCAGCTAAATATGTATATGCTCAGGACCTGAAGCAAGGATATGCATATTCTTGAAACCATTTGAAAGGAAACACTTTGAAGTTTGTGGAAATGTGAAATGAATGTAGAAGAATATAACACATTAGAACTGGTAAAAGATAATACAAAGAAAAAAAATGCGTGTTTTTAGTCACGTCATCTTTGAAATGCAAGAGAAACGACATAATATTAGAGTTTGGCCACTAGATGGCAGCAGTGTATGTGCAAAGTTTTAGACATTTCAAATGAACCGTTGAATTACTGTTCAAAATGTTGTATCAAGTCTGCCCAAATCTCCCTATTGGTTTATTGATACATTTTCAAGTACAAAACTGTGCACTCTCCTCAAACAATAGCATGGTATTATTTCACTAATAGCTACTGTAAATTGGACATTGCAGTTAGATTAACAGGAATTTAATCTTTCTGCCCATATAAAATATGTCTATGTCCTGGGAAATGTTCTTGTTACTTACAACGTCATGCTAATCACATTAGCACACGTTAGCTCAAGCGTCCCGAGGGCAGGACGCTATCCTGAAATGGTTTTTAAGTGAACTTTATTTTTCTTAATGGTAGCTTAACTTCTTCCAGTGTATATTTTCAGAGTAGCTTCCCCACCACTGACTAAACTAAGAACTAAGATGTCTTATCTCTCTTCATACAGATAAATAGATGAAATACTTTCTTAACCCACTGAGGACAGGGGAGTCAACGCAAGGGTCACAAGGCAGCAGGTAGCCTAGCAGTTAGAGCGTTGGGCCAGTAACCAAAAGATCCCCAGGCTGACAATGTGACAAAATCTGTCGATGTGCCCTTGAGCAAGGCACTTACTGCTAATTATTCTAGGGTCTCTGTTGATAATAGAGATAGACCTATAGCATTGCTTAATTGTCAGTTGACATTTGTTCTCTAATCTGTCTCTCTCTCACGCCAGGGGCAGTGTGATGTTCTGGAGCAGCAGTTGACCTGTCGTGATGGGCTGGTCATTTAGATGTGAGGGAGGGAGAGTAAGAAGGAGGCTGAGAGGGTTTGTGTGTAAAAAGGTTTAGGATTTTTGGGAGTTAGGGTTAGATTTAGGGTTAGGGATTAGGGAAAATATGTTTTTGAATGGCAGTACAGTTTTACTCATCAAAAAAGCTGTGTGTGTTCTCTCTCTCTCTTTCTCTTTCTGCTTTGTCACTTCTTCTCCTCAGGGATAGCATCACGTTCTTCTCTCTATACTGCACTTCTAGAACCTAAAAGGGTTCTTAGGCTGTCTCATAGACTGGTTAGCTGTTAAGCAACAATAACGAAGAGTACGCAACAATGGGGAAAAACAGAGGAGGTTGGATTAGATTGTCGACAACATGAAAACGACATTTCATCTCCAATATTGAAAACATAAATACATTTACACAATGACCACTTGTTGTCTCTCAAATACATCGTTACAGTTGTTGGTTAGCTAGTTACAGAATTTTAACAATATTTGTTAAAACACCTGAAAACAAGACATCACTAACAAGATGAAACAAGCTGAAACGAGCCACTTACGATTCCTCACATGGTAGGTTCTTGTCATTCTTGCTAGCAACCTGGCAATCCAGAATCACAACAACAGGCTGCCCCATGGAAGCGCACACATCGTTTTCGTGACGTTGTCAGCCCACCCATCTATAGGAGAACCCTTTGAATGACTTTTTTTGGTTCCAGGTACTGTAGAACTCTTTTGGTTTCAGTTAGAACCCTTTCCACAGCGGGTTCTACATGGAGCCCAAAAGGGTTCTACCTGGAACCAAAAAGGTTCTCCTATAGGGACAACCAAAGAACCCTTTTGGATCCCTTTTTTCTAACGTGCTGACCACACCGCTTGCGTCGCCTGCGCCAACGAGCGTCTGCGTAACCTGGAGCTAAAATAGAACTTGGTTCTATCTGTGACGCTTGACACGCTGCAAGTCCCGCCTCTCCCATCTCCTCATTGGTTTTTAGGAACATACAGTATACCCACGTGGGTGATTGAAAGATGAACTGAGGTCCACACTCCAGTCCAGTCGGTGGTGGTAATGCACCTGAAAGTAGTTTGCCAACCGCCATATAAAGTCCAAAGAAGAAGAAGAAGCCTGAAGGAAGAGAGATGACTAGAAACTAACTCGATTTGCCCTTTTATCTGTGAGGGACCTTGTGCATTTCAGGTAAAATAACATCCCAATGTTTACATCCCAGGACTAATTAGCTAGCAACAGCCATCTAGCTAGCTAAATTGTCATAAATGTTGAATGCTTTTTGACCTGTCCCCAACTTAATATAGTTGGTTCAGAGTTTGTTTGGATATTTCAACCTGCGTGTCCTCATGGTGTCTGGTGTTGGTGTACAAAATCAACATGCGCACGATGGCACATGCGGACGCACGTGCGCCTGCGGTCCCGGTCAGCATGTAAGAGTCCTCTCTTCAATTAGTGATATTAGTAGGTGTTTTGTGTAGAAACTAAGGGGTGTTTTAACAGCAGTGGAGGAGATCTTCTGTTCGAGATCTGTATGCAGCACACGCTCTTACAGTTCATCAATTCCCTCAAAATTGTATCTGTGAAAAAATAAACTATGCCGGCTGTGATATTTCCTGCCCTCCTAAACACACGGTCTGGGGTTGCTAGGAAACACATTGTACGGTGATGTTGGATGTGTGTGTGTCTGTGTTCTCTCTGCTTTATGTATGAGTGTCTGTGCTCTCTGCAGTCAGAAGCCTTTGATGTCAACACGCTGTTAGTCTCTTTTCCCCAGTGATGCTTCCCCCAGGTAGGTTTGGCACCTCATCACAGCGCTACACACGCACGCACACACACACACGCACACACACGCATACACACACACATACAAACGCATATACACACACACACACACCATCACAGCACTGCAGACCAATACTCATCCATTTTGTACTCAAAAAGACTATTCTAGTTAACAACAGAAACCTTGACAATTAGTCAATCTGGGTCGATGCTGCCATAAGGTGCTATGTCACCGTCAAGGCCCTGATCCTACGATGCCTTAATCTCAGAGTATTTCTCGTAATAGTCATCAACGCTAACAAATGCACATTTATTTTCTGTCATTAATTAAGACTCCCTGCACCCCGAGTCGTGCTAGTCATTGGGAGGTAAAGTGCTTCGTTAGGCATATTTCGCCCTCCAGTCATATTTCACCCCCAGTCATATTTCACCCTCCAGTCATATTTCACCCTCCAGTCATATTTCACCCTCCAGTCATATTTCACCCCCAGTCATATTTCACCCCCAGTCATATTTCACCCCCAGTCATATTTCACCCCCAGTCATATTTCACCCCCAGTCATATTTCACCCCCAGTCATATTTCACCCCCAGTCATATTTCACCCCCAGTCATATTTCACCCTCCAGTCATATTTCACCCCCAGTCATATTTCACCCTCCAGTCATATTTCACCCCCAGTCATATTTCACCCTCCAGTCATATTTCACCCCCAGTCATATTTCACCCCCAGTCATATTTCACCCCCAGTCATATTTCACCCTCCCCAGTCACCTCTCAATACCCCGAGATTGACTGTAGATGTAAAAGCATTACTTTAATACAACACACAGACTGTAGATGTAAAAGCATTACTTTAATCTCAAATGTTTGAGATAAATATCTGCTGGACTGAAAGGCCTATGTGAAGAGAACATAACAACACAACAAAGTAAGCACAGCCAATGCCTTCACTAATAAACATACAGTAGAATTGATACACAACAACGCTACAGGCCTCTTCAGCTAATAGGCCTTAACTGACATGCCCCCATTATTGCGAATGATCTGCATAGTTACTGTACACTGCTTACTCTCTCTCTCTCTCTCTCTCTCTCTCTCTCTCTATCTCCCTATCTCCCTCCCTCCTCCCTCCCAGTACCTCTCTCTCAGACTAACTCCAGAGGGTCTCTGCGAAGGCTTGATAATTATGAATGTAATGCAACTTGATTCAGTTTATTCTATCAACCCCCCTGCGGTGGACATTAAGTTAAACATTTTTTAAACAAACCGGCTGAAGGGCTCCTCCCAGCTTGCTACAAGATAACATTTTACGATACTTTGTGCGTGCCTCGGAGATGTTAGGGAATAATATAACATAAATGATCCAATCTCATGCTGCTTCTCAGTTTTATTCTGCTAACAGAACCCTGAGGTGTTCACAACCAAGGATGATTATCAGGTACAACTACATCTGTATCTACAGAGATCTATTTATATAAAATAACATCAGGTACAATTACATCTGTATCTACATAACTACATTTATATAAAATAACATCAGGTACAACTACATCTGTATCTACAGAGATCCATTTATATAAAATAACATCAGGTACAACTACATCTGTATCTACATAACTACATTTATATAAAATAACATCAGGTACAACTACATCTGTATCTACATAACTACATTTATATAAAATAACATCAGGTACAACTACATCTGTATCTACATAACTACATTTATATAAAATAACATCAGGTACAACTACATCTGTATCTACAGAGATCCATTTATATAAAATAACATCAGGTACAACTACATCTGTATCTACAGAGATTCATTTATATAAAATAACATCAGGTACAACTACATCTGTATCTACATAACTACATTTATATAAAATAACATCAGGTACAACTACATCTGTATCTACAGAGATCCATTCATAAAAATTAACATCAGGTACAACTACATCTGTATCTACAGAGATCCATTTATATAAAAATAACATCAGGTACAACTACATCTGTATCTACATAACTACATTTATATAAAATAACATCAGGTACAACTACATCTGTATCTACAGAGATCCATTCATATAAAATAACATCAGGTACAACTACATCTGTATCTACAGAGATCCATTTATATAAAATAACATCAGGTACAACTACATCTGTATCTACAGAGATCCATTTATATAAAATAATATCAGGTACAACTACATCTGTATCTACAGAGATCCATTTATATAAAATAATATCAGGTACAACTACATCTGTATCTACAGAGATCCATTTATATAAAATAACATCAGGTACAACTACATCTGTATCTACAGAGATTCATTTATATAAAATAATATCAGGTACAACTACATCTGTATCTACAGAGATCCATTTATATAAAATAATATCAGGTACAACTACATCTGTATCTACAGAGATCCATTTATAAAGGTTCCATTTCATATTTGCCCCAGGTAACAGACTGGGAAATGTATTATCCCTGGGGTTTGGCATGCAGTGAGAAGCTGTGTTTGTTTGTGGTCTATCTTGTGTCTATCTGTCTGTGTCTGTCTGTCTGTCTGGCTGTCTCTCTAAAAAGGCTATGCTCACTCAGTCTGTACATAGTCAAAGCATTCCTTCATTTTGGGTCAGTCAGAGTGGTCAGTTAGTCTGCCACTGTTTACTCTCTGTTAGGGCCAAAAAGTCATCTAGTTTGCGCTGTTACATTTTCTCTCTCTCTTTGTCATCAAATTAATCAGAAATACAGTGTAGACATTGTTAATGTTGTAAATGACTATTGTAACTGGAAACGGCTGATTTTTTATGGAATATCAACATAGGCATTCTGAGGCCCATTATCAGCAACCATCAATCCTGTGTTCCACTGGCACGTTGTGTTAGCTAATCCAAGTTTATCATCTTAAAAGGCTAATTGATCATTAGAAAAACCTTTTGCAATTATGTTAGCACAGTTGAAAACTGTTGCTGATTAAAGAAGCAATTAATCTGGCTTTTTTAGACTAGTTGAGTATTTGGAGCATCAGCATTTGTGGGTTCGGTTACAGGCTCAAAATGGCCTGAAACTCGTCAGTCTATTCTTGTTCTGAGAAATGAAGGCTATTCCATGCGAGAAATTGCCAGGAAACTGAAGATCTCGTACAACGCTGTGTAATACTCCCTTCAGAGAACAGCACAAACTGGCTCTAACTAGAATAGAAAGAGGAGTGGGAGGCCCCGGTGCACAACTGAGCAAAAGGACAAGTACATTAGAGTGTCTAGTTTGAGAAACAGACGCCTCACAAGTCCTCAACTGGCAGCTTCATTAAATAGTACCCACAAAACACCAGTCTCAACGTCAACAGTGAAGAGGCGACTCCAGGATGCTGAGTTGCAAAGAAAAAGCCATATCTTCCTCTGTCCAGTGTCTGTGTTCTTTTGACCATCTTAATCTTTTAATTTTATTGGCCAGTTTGAGATATGGCTTTTTCTTTGCAACTCTGCCTAGAAGGCCAGCATCCCAGAGTCGCCTCTTCACTGTTGACATTGAGACTTTTAAACGGCAGTGTATGTTAACATTGCCAAAACAAGTTAAGTAGATAATAAACAAAGTGAAATAAACAATATTTTTTTTTACAGTAAACATTACACTCATAAAAGTTCCAAAAGAATAAAGATGTTTCAAATGTCATATTATGTGCAAATAGTTAAAGTACAAATTGTTGTATTTACAATGGTGTTTGTTCTTCACTGGTTGCCCTTTTCTTGTGGAAACAGTTCACAAATCTTGCTGCTATGATTGCACACTGTGTTATTTCACAATAAATATGGTAGTTTATCAAAATTGGGTTTGTTTTAGAATTCTTTGTGGATCGGTGTAATCTGAGGGAAAAATGTGTCTCTAATATGGTCGTACATTTGGCAGGAGGTTAGGAAGTACAGCTCAGTTTCCACCTCATTTTGTGGGCAGTGTGCACATTGCCTGTCTTCTCTTGAGAGGCAGGTCTGCCTACGGCGGCCTTTCTCAATAGCAAGACTATGTTCACTGAGTGTACATAGTCAAAGCATTCCTTAAGTTTGGGTCAGTCACAGTGGTCAGGTATTCTGCCACTGTGTACTCTCTGTTCAGGACAAATAGCATTCTAGTTTGCTCTGTTTGTTTTATAATTCTTTCCAATGTCTCAAGTAATTCTCTTTTGGTTTCCTCATGATTTGGATTGGTCTAATTGTGTTGCTGTCCTGTGGCTCTGTGGGGTCTGTTTGTGTTTTAGCCAGATCCTAATTGGTATGTTGAATTTTATGTTCCTTTTGATGGCATAGAAGTCCCTTCTTGCCTTGTCTCTCAGATCGTTCACAGCTTTGTGGCAGTTACCTGTGGCGCTGATGTTTAGGCCAAGGTATGTAAAGTTGTTGTGTGCTCTAGAGCAACGGTGTCTAGATGGAATTTGTATTTGTGGTCCTGGCAACTGGACCTTTTTTGGAACACTATTATTTTGTCTTACTGAGATTTACTGTCAGGGCCCAGGTCTGACAGAATCTGTGCAAAAGCTCTCCTTGGTTGGTCTCTCTCTCTCTCTCTCTCTCTGGAGCTGCAGACTGTTCTAGTGCCCTTGCCAATTTGTTGATATACTGTATATGTTGAAGAGGGTGGGGCTTAAGCTGCATCTCTGTCTCACCCCACAGCCCTGTGGAAAGAAATATGTGTGTTTTTTGTCCGATTTTGACGCACACTTGTTGTTTGTGTACATGGATTTTATAATGTTGTATGTTTTTCCCCCAACACCACTTTCCATCAATTTGGATAACAGACACTCATACCAAATTGAGTAAAAAGCTTTTTTTAAATCAACAAAGCATGAGAAGACTATGCCTTTGCTTTGGTTTGTTTGATTGTCAATTAGGGTGTGCAGGGTGAATACGTGGTCTGTCATATGGTAATTTGGTAAAAAGCCAATTTGACATTGTCTCAGTACATTGTTTTCACTGAGGAAATGTACGAGTCTGCTGTTAATGATAATATAGAGGATTTTCCTAGGGTTGCTGTTGACGCATAAAATGCTAACAGTCCGGGTAGCCATTTTATTACCTGTTTTTTATAAAAGCTGTTTTGGGTTGAAGGGTTTGTATTTTGTCATGTAGTTCATTCAATGTAATTGGAGAATCCAGTGGGTTCTGGTTGTCTTCAATAGTTCATTCTAAAATGTGTATTTGATCATGTATATGTTTTTGCTGTTGTTATAGAGCCAAAAAGATTGGAGAAGTGGTTTACCCGTACATCTCTGTTTTGGATAGATTTATTTTAATTGTATTTTATTTAACTAGGCAAGTCAGTTAAGAACAAATTCTTATTTACAATGACAGCCACCTACAGGGTCAGCCCCTGGAGCAAATTATGGTTAAGTGCCTTGCTCAAGGACACCCATAGTTTTCACCTTGTCGGTTCGGGTATTTGAACCAGCAACCTTCGGGTTACTGGCCCAATGCTCTAACCACTAGGCTACCTGCCACATACAACTCTTTTGTGTTGTTGTTTGTTTAGTGTTTTCCAATCTTTCTTAGGTTTTTGCGTTCTTCATCAAACCATTTGTCATTGTTGTTCATTTAAAATATACTGCTTAGGTTTTCTACTGCCAAGTTTACACCTTCACTGTTACAGTGAAACGTTTTGTCCAGGAAGTTGTCTAAAAGGGATTGCATTTGTTGTTTCCTAATTGTTTTTGGTAGGTTTCCACTGTACTTTCCTTCCATCTATAGCATTTCTTAATATTATTCAGTTCCTTTGGCTTTGATGCCTCATATTTGATTATTGCTCTGTTCAAGTAGAGTGTGATTTTGCTGTGATCTGATAGAGGTGTCAGTGGACTGACTGTGAACTCTCTGAGAGACTCTGGGTTGAGGTCAGTGATAAAGTAGTCTACAGTACTACTGCCAAGAGATGAGCTATATGTGTACCTACCATAGGAGTCCCCTCGTAGCCTACCATTGACTATGTACAGACCCAGCGTCTGACAGAGCTGCAGGAGTTGTGACTTATTTTCTATGGTTATGTTGTCGTAGTTGTGCCTAGGAAGCATATGGGGGAGGTAATGCTGTCACCTCCAGGGATGTGTTTGTCCCCTTGTGTGTCAGGTTCTTGTCCAGTTCTGGCATTTATTTCGCCACAGACTAGTACATGTCCCTGGGCCTGGAAATGATTGATACCCCCTCCAGGATGGAGAAGCTGTCTTCATTAAAGTATGGGTATTCTAGCGGGGGGATATGCAGTAGGTGGGCAGTGTGCACACAGACTGTCTCTCTGTCTCTGTCCTGTCTCTCTGTCTCTGTCTCTGTCTTTCTGTCTCTCTCTGTCTTTCTCTGTCGCTGTCTCTCTGTCTCTGTATCTCTCTGTCTGTCTCTGTCTTTCTCTGTCTCTGTCTCTCTCTGTCTCTCCCCTGTTGCTAAAACAACTTCAAACTGCTGCTGTGTTTAGTTCACCGATGATGATGATGAATATTGCATCTAAAACAACCTGTCAAGCGAGTTCTTCTCTCTTTTTTCCATAGAAATGATTTGTCTTTTCAGCCTCCTGGGGGGAGGAGGCATTGTCGTGCTCTCTTCATGACTGTGTTGGTGTGTGTGGACCATGATTAATCTTGATGTGGACACAGAGGAACTTGAAGCTCTAGCCACGCTCCACTACATCCCCATCGATGTGAATGGAGGCGTGCTCAGGCCTCTTTTTTTCTATTGTCCACGATCAGCTCCTTTGTCTTGCTGACGTTGAGGGAGCGCTTGTTGTCCTGGCACCACACTGCCAGGTCTCTGACCTCCTCCCTCATTGTCGTTGGTGATCAGGCCTACCACCGTTGTGTCGTCTGCAGACCTAATGACGGTGTTGGAGTTGTGCAGCACTTTAGCCATAGGACTTGGTCAAAGTAGTGCACTAGATATGGAATAAGGTGCCATTTGAGTCTAGAGTCTGTCTTTGGAGTGAGTGTCTGTCTGTGCTCTTCACTCATTAACAAACAAACGTGTCATAGTGCTATAATGTTTCATAGTGCTATAATGTTTCATAGTGCTATAATGTTTCATAGTGCTATAATGTGTCATAGTGCTATAATGTGTCATAGTGCTATAATGTTTCATAGTGCTATAATGTTTCATAGTGCTATAAGGTGTCATTGTGCTATAATGTTTCATAGTGCTATAATGTGTCATAGTGCTATAAGGTGTCATAGTGCTATAAGGTGTCATAGTGCTATAAGGTGTCATTGTGCTATAATGTGTCATAGTGCTATAATGTGTCATAGTGCTATAAGGTGTCATTGTCCTATAATGTGTCATAGTGCTATAATGTGTCATAGTGCTATAATGTGTCATAGTGCTATAAGGTGTCATTGTGCTATAATGTGTCATAGTGCTTTAAGGTGTCATAGTGCTATAATGTGTCATAGTGCTATAAGGTGTCATAGTGCTATAATGTGTCATAGTGCTATAAGGTGTCATAGTGCTATAAGGTGTCATAGTGCTATAAGGTGTCATAGTGCTATAATGTGTCATTGTGCTATAAGGTGTCATAGTGCTATAAGGTGTCATTGTGCTATAATGTGTCATAGTGCTATAATGTGTCATAGCATGTTTCTGATGTGACACATAATGTGATAGGGCTCAGTATTGAAGATAGTAACACTATGTTTATCAGATAATATTATTTGACTCTCTTTACCCTGGATGACCTACCATAGGATTAGATGGTAGACACTACCAGCTGTTATCAACAACAACCCCAGTCTAGTAAAGCCTTTAGCATAATCATCTATTGAGAAGTAAACACAATGAGTTGAGCTGCTTCAAATCCCCATTGATGTCTGGATCTCAACAGGTCAGCGACGACAAACGAAGACAAATCATTTCTATGGAAAAAAGAGAGAAGAATTCGCTTGACAGGTTGTTTTAGATGCAATATTCATCATCATCATCATCATCATCATCATCAGCAGCAGCAGCATCGGTGAACCGAACACAGCAGCAGTTTGAAGTTGTTTTAGATCAAAAGCATTTTTATTCAGCAACAGGGGAGAGCACTTTGGGAGGAGTGTGTGTGTGGAGGGTGGGAGGAGGGCACAGCAGTTGCAGCATATGTCTTGACCAGACTCTGGCTGTTCACTAGACAGCGGTAGGCAAGTCCATAGGTTAGTCCATAGATAAATCCATATGTAAATCCATAGGTAAGTCAATAGATAAATCCATAGGTAAATCCATAGAACATCCACAGATAAATGCATAGGTAAATGCATAGGTAAATGCATAGATAAGTCCAAATGTAAATCCATAGGTAAATCCATAGAAACATCCACAGATAAATCCATAGGTAAATCCATAGGTAAATCAATAGATCAATCCATAGGTAAATCCATAGGTAAATCAATAGATAAATCCATAGGTAAATCAATAGATAAATCCATAGGTGAATCCATAGGTAAAAGGTAAAAAGGTAAACAAAAGTAGGGCATTGGAGTTTGAGAAAGGTGGAGTGATGCATACTTTATGTACTGAGTCAGGCATAAGAGGAGTTGGTGACTCACTGGTCCATTCTTGGCGTCCTCTGGCTGGTTGGTGTTGAGGTCCAGGTCGATGAAGTGGAAGCCTGACTCCACCGGCTCGATTCGGTCTTATGAAGCAAAATTTGAAATTGTTTTTTTACATTTGATAAAAGTAGAGACTCAGAGGTAGAATATGCTATATCATACACTACAGTTGAGGAACAATGTGAAAGTAATTATACTTTGAAAGTTGATAAACTTGTAACATTACTTTTGAGAAAATGGCCCTAGAATGTTTTGGTTCCTACTGGAGAACTCTTCGTTGTCTACACCCATTCAGCATCGTCTACACCCACACCTTAAGCCTTAGCCCCACCCTTCTCTTTAAGGATTCACCTGTGAGGCCATGTACTAAACAACTAAAGATTTCAAGACTAAAGACTGGTTTATACTACGGGTGTGTTCGTAAATTTAATCTAGAGTGCCAGAGTGAGTTCTGGGCCTTCCTAAACTCAAAGCGTTGTCAGATTGTCCGTTCATAAATCCAGAGCGTTTCGTTCTCGGAGCGTTCAGAACGCACACTGGGCGCTCTGGATGAGAAGTAGGGTTGATCTGAGCGTTCTGACCTAACAGCAGTCAAGCACCCAAGCTAACTGGCTAACGTTGGCTAGCTTGCTAGCTACTTCCAGACATAAATGAGAGAACTGCTCACTCTGACCATTTAACTGCCCTAGCAGAGCTGTTTCAGAAGTTTTTTATGTTATCCAGAGCGTTGGTGACTGCAACTGTGTTGCTGGCAACAATTTAATTACGTTTTTTTGCCAACATTTACTGACACCTGCCATATTCAATGGGTGTTGAGCGTTCGTAAATTCGTCAGTTATTCTGCGCTCTGGAACACTCAGACGAGAGTGCTCTGAAATCGGAGTAGATAGCCAGAGCGAATTTACCACCTGCATCTATTGACAGTTGTCGCAGTGACATCATAAACATTCTATTGAAATAGTTGCTTGCATAGTGGAGTCTTTTGTTTAGACATATAGCTAGCTAGCTAAACAATGAACCATAATCCCAATTTATAACGTTACTACCGTGCATGAATCTGCAGGTAGCTAACCAACCAGGTTCAATGTTAGCTAGCTAACATTAGGCTATAACTAGCAATGCAAATGGATCTGAGATACAAATAATATTACTACACAGATCATACACTTAACGTTAGCTAGCTAGCCAGCCAGCTAATGTTAGCTAGCTAGCTAACAGTACACTTTAACATGAAATGAAAACAACTGTCTGACAAAATGTGAAATGTGAAATATCTAAAAATGTAGCTAACTAGACTCTCTTACCCGTATACATGGATGGACACTTCTCCCTCTCTGTCACGGATGCCATGGTTGCCCTTAGTTTGAAGATGTAATCCATAGACAGGTGTTTTATCCAACAGCCTTCTGTGTGTTTTTCTTTTTTACCTCGTCTGCATATTTGCAATCAAACGCCAGAATTTCCTCAGCTATCATACTCTAATTCCACTGATTTCAAAACTCGGTCCTCCAGGAAGTGGAGAGCAACCCTTATGCAGTTCTATATATTTTTTAAAAAGCAGCGTTAGAAAGGATTACCTACACATACTGACCAGCTCATGTTATGGATGTTCTACATGGCAGACCAATCCGAACTCATCTCTTGACAGCCCACTCATTATCTCTGCCAATCATGGCTTGCGGGAAGGTTGCTGTTGTAATACAATTTAACAATTGTATTCGTATTTACAGATGAAGTAGAACGCTTAGTTTCCTGAAACAAGTCACATTTGTGCATCTGTAACTTTCTCACTCATCATTATTCACGATTCATTCTGGATTATCCATAATCATGGTAGCATCCACATTACTGTAGAAGTGTTTTAGAAACATATTATAAGGGCAATTCCACAGCCCTTTTAATTGTGTCTGGCTTGCCATTCCAATTTTCACTCATATAATTTAAAAAGTTTTCCACAAATAGACAGGTGTTTTCCTTTCCATGGTAGCAAGATCTGATCTATTTTTGCTAACTTCCTATTTAAATGTATTGGAGTAAGATAATTTCTTTCTTTCAGGATATGTATACCGAGTATGTCCACATCCCTGTCAGACCATTTTATTTGTAAACTACATGGTAATGTAAAAGGTCTATTTTTAGTGATCCAATACGTAATATAATACACTTATCATAATGTGATTTTAAGTCCATAGCAGATCAACTGGAACATGTGACCCATCCATAGAGCCGTCCATAGCAGATCAAATGGAACATGTGACCCATCCATAGAGCCGTCCATAGCAGATCAACTGGAACATGTGACCCATCCATAGAGCCGTCCATAGCAGATCAACTGGAACATGTGACCCATCCATTGAGCCATTTATAGCAGATAAACTGGGACAGGTTACCCATCCATAGGGCCGTCTATAGCAGATAAACTGGGGCGGAGAGACATCAACCATCCATTCCAGATGAATGGTAGGATATACAGTCCTTTGAAAATCATGAGTCTCTTCTTTTTGTCCTTTCACATCTCCATCCTCCATGATATACAGTAAGCTCCACAAATAATTCAACTAGCAATAATTCAAAGGGAATGAAAGAGAAACTCTGTGAGAAATGTTCCAAGGATGTGTGATGGTGATGTTTAGGTAACCCTGAAAGCAGGAAGTTAAAGGTCACTCTGTAGCTTTGAGTAATATGATGGTCTGAATCCCAAATTGCACCCTAATCCCTACATAGTGCACTACTTTTGATTAGGCCCTGGGGTGACATTTGGGATGCAGGCCTGATCTTTTAGTGAGTCATGCTTCAAATGTCCTGTAAAGTACAACCTTTAAACTGTATTAAAAATAGTACTCTTTCCACTTGGTTATGCTGTGACCTGTTGTTGAATCATTGAATCCCACTGTGCCTCTTATCTGACCAGAATGCTTTCATATATTGAAATTGACAAAACCAACAGGTAACACAGAACTCTCTCCAGCTGAGAACCTAATGAAAATGTCATAGTTGACTAAAGAAGAGCTCAGTGAGAAGGAGAAGGAGGGATACATGGAAAATGTTTCTATTAACTTGTACAGTGATTTCTTTTTTTAAATTTGACATTTAGAAAGATTGCATATGTAATAGGGTGAGTTTCCATCTAACAATCTAGTGTGCATAAAAACAGCTGGACATAATGGCGTCACACCTCAGAAAAGAAACCTACAGTGTCCAATAAATTGGCGACAGCATGTATGCCCTGTTACCTATTTGTTTCATCTCTCAGGTCGCCCATGAAAGCCAGCATGGATAGAAGACAATAATCATCTAACATTTGACATATTGCAGATATGGGCTGCCTAGGTTAGTGTGTGTCATGGTGAAACATATGGGCTGCCTAGGTTAGTGTGTGTCATGGTGAAACATATGGGCTGCCTAGGTTAGTATGTGTCATGGTGAAACATATGGGCTGCCTAGGTTAGTATGTGCCATGGTGAAACATATGGGCTGCCTAGGTTAGTATGTGTCATGGTGAAACATATGGGCTGCCTAGGTTAGTATGTATCAGGTGAAACATATGGGCTGCCTAGGTTAGTATGTGTCATGGTGAAACATATGGGCTGCCTAGGTTAGTGTGTGTCATGGTGAAACATATGGGCTGCCTAGGTTAGTGTGTGTCATGGTGAAACATATGGGCTGCCTAGGTTAGTGTGTGTGTCATGGTGAAACATATGGGCTGCCTAGGTTAGTATGTATCAGGGTGAAACATATGGGCTGCCTAGGTTAGTATGTATCAGGGTGAAACATATGGGCTGCCTAGGTTAGTGTGTGCCGTGTGTGTGTGTGTGTGTGTGTGTGTGTGCCGTGTGTGTGTGTGCGTGTGTGTGTGTGTGTGTCTGTTTGTCTGTGGGTGTCTGTATGTCTGTGGGTGTCTGTATGTCTGTGGCTGTGGGTGTTTGTCTGTGGGTGTGTGTGTTTGTCTGTGGGTGTGTGCATGTGTGTGTGTTTGTCTGTGGGTGTGTGTTTGTCTGTGGGTGTGTGTTTGTCTGTGGGTGTGTGCGGGTGCATCCACTGTGCTTCATGTGGCCTTGGGTGGTTGTCAGACAATCTTTCTAATAGGCTTTATGGGTGTTTTATGACAACCTTCTCCTGTCTGTTCTGTTCTCTGTAGAACATCCAGGGACAACTTAAGACATTTAGTTCTGTCTTTAGGTTTTTTTGACGGTTGTTCTAAGTTGAGCTAGCGCGTCAGGTGGTACGTCTCTGCCCACATTTAGATTCTCATGTGAGGTACACAAACACCTTTTAAATTAACCTTTATTTAACTAGGCAAGTCAGTTCAGAACAAATTCTTATTTACAATGACGGCCCACACCGGCAAAAACCGGACGACGATGGGCCAATTGTGCGCCGCCCTATGGAGTGATTAACGGAACTTAAAATCTTTCAGTGTGCTCTAAAGAACACCTAGTGTGCTCTAATGAATGCCTAGTGTGCTCTAAATAACTCCTTGTGTGCTCTAAATAACTCCTTGTGTGCTCTAATTAACTCCTTGTGTGCTCTAAAGAACACCTAGTGTGCTCTAAAGAACACCTAGTGTGCTCTAAAGAACACCTAGTGTGCTCTAAAGAACACCTAGTGTGCTCTAATGAATGCCTAGTGTGCTCTAAATAACTCCTTGTGTGCTCTAAATAACTCCTTGTGTGCTCTAATTAACTCCTTGTGTGCTCTAAATAACTGCTTGTGCGCTCTAAATAACTCCTTGTGTGCTCTAAATAACTCCTTGTGTGCTCTACATAACCCCTTGTGTGCTCTAATTAACTCCTTGTGTGCTCTAATTAACACCTGGTGTGCTCCAATTAACACCTGGTGTGCTCTAAATAACTCATTGTGTGCTCTAAATAACTCCTTGTGTGCTCTAAATAACTCCTTGTATGCTCTAATTAACTCATTGTGTGCTCTAATTAACACCTTGTGTGCTCTAATTAACACCTTGTGTGCTCTAATTAACTCCTTCTGTGTCTAAATAACTCCTTGTGTGCTCTAATTAACACCTTGTGTGCTCTAAATAACTCCTTGTGTGCTCTAAATAACTCCTTGTGTGCTCTAATTAACTCCTTGTGTGCTCTAATTAACTCCTTGTGTGCTCTAATTAACTCCTTGTGTGCTCTAATTAACTCCTTGTGTGCTCTAATTTACTCCTTGTGTACTCTAATTAACTCATAGTGTGCTCTAATTAACTCACAGTGCCATAAGCAGACAATGTCTTCAGCTTTTCTAAAGCTTTTTACTTAATGGCTCCTTGTGTGCTCTAATTAACTCCTTGTGTGCTCTAAATAACTCCTTGTGTGCTCTAATTAACTCATTGTGTGCTCTAATTAACTCCTTGTGTGCTCTAATTAACTCCTTGTGTGCTCTAACTCCTTGTGTGCTCTAAATAACTCCTTGTGTGCTCTAATTAACTCCTTGTGTGCTCGAAATAACTCCTTGTGTGCTCGAAATAACTCCTTGTGTGCTCTAATTAACTCCTTGTGTGCTCTAATTTACTCCTTGTGTACTCTAATTAACTCACAGTGCCATAAGCAGACAATGTCTTCAGCTCTTCTAAAGCTTTTTACTTAATGGCTAAAATTCCTAGTGTTGGGAAAATCTCCTTTGTTTATCACAGGCCCAGTAGGACGTTATCCTGATTATACCAGGGGGCATTCATAAGGTAGGATGGTATCCTGATTATACCAGGGGGCAGTCATAAGGTAGGATGGTATCCTGATTATACCAGGGGGCATTCATAAGGGAGGATGGTATCCTGATTATACCAGGGGGCAGTCATAAGCCTTCCTTTAGCTGTCTGCATTGCAGCATGGGATTCTGTCTCTCCTTCCTCTCACAGTCCTCGGCCCCGGGGCGATACGAGAATGTCAGAGGGTAAAAACTAGAATCAAGGCAAGGCGAGACTAGGGAGCATCCCAATCTTAATATCTATATGGGACCTATGTGATCATGGTATGCGATCCCAATCTTAATACCTATATGGGACCTATCTGATAACAGTTAACTTGATTCTCTCTGTCTATAAAGGTTAACTTGGTTATCTCTGTCTATAATGGTTAACTTGATTCTTTCTGTCTTTAATGGTTCATTTGATTCTCTCTGTCTATAACGGTTAACTAGATTCTCTCTGTCTATAACGGTTAACTTGATTCTCTCTGTCTAAAACAGTTAACTTGATTCTCTCTGTCTATAAAGGTTAACTTGATTCTCTCTGTCTAAAACGGTTAACTAGATTCTCTCTGTCTATAAAGGTTAACTTGATTCTCTCTGTCTATAACGGTTAACTTGATTCTCTCTGTCTATAAGGGTTAACTAGATTCTCTCTGTCTATAAGGGTTAACTTGATTCTCTCTGTCTATATAGGTTAACTTGATTCTCTCTGTCTATAAAGGTTAACTAGATTCTCTCTGTCTATAAAGGTTAACTAGATTCTCTCTGTCTAAAACGGTTAACTAGATTCTCTCTGTCTAAAACGGTTAACTAGATTCTCTCTGTCTATAAGGGTTAATTTGATTATCTCTGTCTATAAAGGTTAACTTGATTCTCTGTCTAAAACGGTTACCTTGATTCTCTCTGTGCAGCATTGTTTATTTATGTGGCATATGGGCTGTTGCATAAATTTCATTTGGGCTTCCAGCATTCTCAACCCAACTCAATTAGCAAGCCAGTGTGTTTGTGTGTGTGCATGTTTGTGTGTGTTACAGCGTGATTTACATTTAAACGCAATGTTCCTGCGTTAGCGGAGACTGTATTCACGGTAAACGCTGCATGTGTCGGCTATGTTGGAAATTACCTTTAGATATATACTGCGCATTCTGTAACGCTCCAGCGATCGCGATTGAGTAGAGCCCTAAACCTCTCAATATTGATCCAGACTGAATAGAGCCCTAAACCTCTCAATGTTGATCTGTAAACTTACAGAGGACCAGGAAAATCCACCAGAGCCAGAGCTTTCAATTACACGGCTGTTTATGTCTTTAACTCCGCTGAATAAAGCCCTAAACCTCTTCATATTTATCTAGACTGAATAGAGCATCACAGAGGACATGGGGGATAGTTGTCATGTTTGGGGGTGAAGGTGACAGCATGTTATCTTTACTCATTTGGGTTCAGATTAAAGCTTGCAAAGTCTGTTCTCCAACCCCAAAAATGTGGTCAAGAACCTAATGTTCTAATAATGGATAACATAATATATATACATATTTGCTGTTTGAGATATCCATGGCTCTGTGATGTCAAAGATACAATAATCGAGATGTTGTAGAAGAGAGCTGGCTAGTTGGGCATTTTAATGATAGAGGTAGTTAGTTGGGCTGTGGTTCTGTAATGATAAAGATGTATATGAGATAGATGGGTAGTTAGTTGGGCTGTGGTTCTGTAATGATAAAGATATATATGAGATAGATAGGTAGTTAGTTGGGCTGTGGTTCTGTAACGATAAAGATATATATGAGATAGATAGGTAGTTAGTTGGGCTGTGGTTCTGTAATGATAAAGGATGAGCTGTCACATGTATCATGGGGGATAACTGATATTTAATCTAAGGTATCCCTTCATCCTTATCCCGCATCAACAGGTTCCCCCCCCCCCCCCCCTCTCTACCTCCCCTCCTCCACTTATCTCCCATCCTTTCACGTTTAACATGTCTGTATTTTCCTGAGCTGAGCCTGAGCCTGAGCCTGAGCTGAGCATGCTTGAGCGTTTGATTAGCTATCTGTGCTCCAGGTGGTTCTATTGTTGTGGAGTGCTTGGCTGTTTGCCAAATGGCACCCTATTCATTATTTAGGGCTCTGGTCAAAAGTAGTGCACTACATATTGAATAGGGTGCCATTTGGGATGCAACCCTTGTGTTCGCCAGGCTGGCTGATCTATCTGACTCTTAGTGGAATGGAAGGGTAATTTGGGACACAGCTAATCTTCCTGGCGGTTTTCCATAAAATGGCACCTGCTTAGAAAAGTGTGATTTTGTATTAATCTGTTGGTACATTCTGCAGTGACACCCGTATAGATCAGACGGTAGGCTACACTGTGCAGTGAGATCAGGGACACATGAAAACTCACCAAGTACCGCAGACTAGAGGAATACAAATGTGTCTGGATTCATGTGCTGAGAGCTCTCTCATGGTCAATACAATATAGGGCTGCGTCCCAAATGAAAACCCTGTTCCCTATAGTTTGGACTCCCAAGTGGCGCAGTGGTCTAAGGCACTGCATCTCAGTGCTAGAGGTGTCACTACATACAAGCTTGTTTCAATCCAGACTGTATCACAACCAGCCGTGATTGGGAGTCCCATAGGGCGGCGCCCAGTGTCGTCTGAGTTTGGCCAGTGTAGGACGTCATTGTAAATAAGAATTTGTTCTTAACTGACTTGCCGTATACAGGACGGTTGAGCTAACTTGCGCTAATGTGATTAGCATGACTGTTGTAAGTAACAGAAAACTTTCCAGGACATAGACATGTCTTATAATTCAGAAAGCTTAAATTGTTGTTAATCTAACTGCACTGTCCAATTTACAGTAGCTATTACAGTGAAAAATGACCATGCTATTGTTTGAAGAGAGTGCACAACAACAACACAATTATCACTGCAACTGGTTTGATACATTCACCTCTGAAGGTAGATAATGTACTTACATTCAGAAATCTTGCACTGATTTGTCATCCTGAGGGTCCCAGAGAGTTTTGTTTGATATTTTTATATTCAAATGTAGGAACTGGGTTCTACAGTTTGAACCCCTGCTGTCTCTGGCTCCACACCCACCCCGCCTGCCATCTAGATAGTGAAAGTTAGTGTATAAGCTAATGATCCATCATGTATGACATTCCTGGGAGTGTGTAAACTTACATTTTGTATTACCATATCATTTTTGTATGTTCTCTATAGTTACAGTATGTACTTGAAAATGTATCAATTGACCAATTTGGCACATTTGGGCAGACTTGATACAAAATAGTCCGGTACTGCAATGCTTCACTGGATCAATCTGAAACTTTGCACACACACACTGCTGCCATCCAGTGGAGTACCGTTACTTTAGTTTATTTGTAAATATTTTCTTAACTCTTTTTTAAAATGCATTGTTGGTTAAGGGCATTTCATTATAAGTTCTACACCTGTTGTATTCGGCGCATGTGACAAATAACATTTGATTTAATTTGGGACGGTAAATCTCTTCTCTTAACGATTGGACAGGATCATCAGAACAGTACCGTTCGATTTGAGGTATGAATAAATGCATGACCATTCAAGCCTTGTTCCTTATTTGCAGGGAAAGGCATTTACGAGGCGATCACAGATCGATAAAAGCCCCTCCTCTACTTTATTATTGGACAAATACAGCTTCATCTGGACTCAGAGGCTGGGTCCCAAATACCACCCTCTTCCCTATATAATGCACTACCAGAGCTCATAGGGGAAAGAGAGAGCAAGCCCATAGGGCTCTGATTAAAAGTAGTGCACTATATAGGGGCTAGGGTGCCATTTGGGACAGACCCTGAGTTTGCCTGGCTGGCTGGCTGGCTGGCTGGCTGGCTGCCTGACTGGCTGGCTGGCTGGCTGGCTGGCTGGCTGCCTGGCTGGCTGGCTGGTAAACTATATATGGATAACGTTAAGTGACGGCTGCTGGCTCCACCAATGTCATTAGTAGATGTTAGCCAAGGCTCTAACCCTTCACATCATACACTGGCGTTTGCCTTGAGTCTATGCATGCATTCTAAATGGCACCCTATTCCCTACATAGAGCACTACTTTGACCAGAGCCCATAGGGAATAGGGTGCATTTTAGACGCAGCTCTATATACTCTGTCAGCCTGTGTAGTCAGGAAGTACCTGACCCTTCACTTCATATCCTCCTTCACTGAACAGAAAACCCACTGACACACCCACACACCCACTGACACACCTACACACCCACACACACACCCACACACACACACACACCCACTGACACACCTACACACCCACACACACACCCACACCACACACACACACACACACACACACACACACACACACACACACCAACATACATAGGCGCACGCACACACCCACACCAACACACACCCACACACACACAGGCATACACAAAGGGCAGCAGGTAGTGTAGCAGTTAGAGCCAGTAATCGAAAGGTCACTTGTTTGAATCTCCGAGCCGACAAGGTGAATATCTGTTGACGTGCCCTTGAGAAAGGCACTTAACCCTAATTGCTCCAGGGTTGCCGTTCATAATGGCAGGCTGTCTCAGGGAGAATGGGATCTGAAAAAAACACATTTCTAATTCACACACACATTAATACAAACCCACATTAATATGTTGAACCCTCTGGTCTGCCTATGGGACGCCTCATACGTATATCCAGGGTTAGAGGACCTCCCACAGTGTTCAGATTGTCATGGTATTGGTCAGAGGACCTCCCACAGTGTTCAGATTGTCATGGTATTGGTCAGAAGACCTCCCACAGTGTTCAGATTGTCATGGTATTGGTTAGAGGACCTCCCACAGTGTTCAGATTGTCATCGTATTGGTTAGAAGACAATGTGGGAATTGAAATGTAACTGAGACAGAACATAGTTCAAACACAGTACACAGCTTGTTGAATGTCTTGACTGCATTCTGTTGTTGATATTGAAATTGCATTCAATGTTTTCAGCATGTAGTCTGTCATTTGTCCATGTTTTCATAACATCACTAATATTGATATTGCTCCAAGATATTGCTCTCTTTTTGATTGTCTTGACATTCTATTTTCAAAAGGTAAAAATAACATTGAATTGCTATTTCAAAATGTACAGCTTACTTTGAATGTCAATCAATCTTCCCTGGTTCCTGGTTCTCATGGTAACGCAGACAGGAGGTGGTGATTGACCTTGGAGACCGAGTAGTGCGCGCACACACACACACACACACACACACACACACACCCCCAAGGTAATTCCCTGTCCCTTTAATGTGTGTTAAAAGGACCTCTGGATCCTCTGGTGCTCTGTGTTTCTCTCTATCTGTGATCAGGGTTAAACTGCAGCTGCTATCCGTTGTTTAAGCCAATAAAAATGGCCCTGGCCTTCATTGTTCTGAACCAATCAAAATTGAACTGAGTGTTTATTTCTGTGACCACTCTCGGTTGAATACAACTAGATTTGAATTGCTCTAAATGCAAAGGTATACCGTGAACAGGAGTGTGTCCCCAATGGTACCCCTATTCCCTATAGTGCACTACATTTAACCAGGGCCCATAGGGCTCTAATCAAGTAAGTAGTAGTAAGTACATTTATTTATATAGCACATTTCACAGATAAAAATCACAAAGTGCTTCACAACAAGTAGTGCACTATATAGAGAATGGGGTGCCATTTGGGATGCAAACCCTGAATACATGAAGGCCTACTGAAGCTGTTTGGTGGTTTGGGTCGCTGGGCTGGAGAATACAGCAGGAATAATTGTGTGGTGTGGTTGAAAGCCTTTGGGGGGCACTCTAGCTCTTTCCACATCTCTCTCTCTCTCTCTCTCTCTCTCTCTCTCTCTCTCTCTCTCTCTCTCTCTCTCTCTCTCTCTCTCTCTCTCTCTCTCTCTCTCTCTCTCTCTCTCTCTCTCTCTCTCTCTCTCTCTCTCTCTCTCTCTCTCTCTCTATTTCTCCATCACTGCTTCTCTTTCACTGTAACGCCCCCCTCCCCTTTCTCCCTCTTTATCCTTCTACCACAGTTTCTCTCTCTCCAAATATCACTCTCACTCTCTCTGTTGCACGTCTGCACTCTCTCTCTCCCCCACTCTCTCTCTCTGCCACTCTCTCTCTCCCCCACTCTCTGCCACTCTCTCTCTCCCCCACTCTCTCTCTCCCCCACTCTCTGCCACTCTCTCTCTCCCCCACTCTCTCTCTCCCCCACTCTCTGCCACTCTCTCTCTCCCCCACTCTCTCTCTCCCCCACTCTCCCCCACTCTCTCTCTCCCCCACTCTCTCTCTCCCCCACTCTCTCTCTCCCCCACTCTCTGCCACTCTCTCTCTCCCCCACTCTCTGCCACTCTCTCTCTCCCCCACTCTCTCTCTCCCCCACTCTCTGCCACTCTCTCTCTCCCCCACTCTCTGCCACTCTCTCTCTCCCCCACTCTCTCTCTCCCCCACTCTCTGCCACTCTCTCTCTCCCCCACTCTCTGCCACTCTCTCTCTCCCCCACTCTCTGCCACTCTCTCTCTCCCCCACTCTCTGCCACTCTCTCTCCCCCCCACTCTCTACCACTCTCTCTCTCCCCCACTCTCTGCCACTCTCTCTCTCCCCCACTCTCTCTCTCCCCCACTCTCTGCCACTCTCTCTCTCCCCCACTCTCTGCCACTCTCTCTCTCCCCCACTCTCTGCCACTCTCTCTCTCCCCCACTCTCTGCCACTCTCTCTCTCCCCCACTCTCTGCCACTCTCTCTCTCCCCCACTCTCTGCCACTCTCTCTCTCCCCCACTCTCTGCCACTCTCTCTCTCCCCCACTCTCTGCCACTCTCTCTCTCCCCCACTCTCTCTCTCCCCCACTCTCTGCCACTCTCTCTCTCCCCCACTCTCTGCCACTCTCTCTCTCCCCCACTCTCTACCACTCTCTCTCTCCCCCACTCTCTGCCACTCTCTCTCTCCCCCACTCTCTACCACTCTCTCTCTCCCCCACTCTCTACCACTCTCTCTCTCCCCCACTCTCTGCCACTCTCTCTCTCCCCCACTCTCTGCCACTCTCTCTCTCCCCCACTCTCTGCCACTCTCTCTCTCCCCCACTCTCTGCCACTCTCTCTCTCCCCCACTCTCTGCCACTCTCTCTCTCCCCCACTCTCTACCACTCTCTCTCTCCCCCACTCTCTGCCACTCTCTCTCTCCCCCACTCTCTGCCACTCTCTCTCTCCCCCACTCTCTACCACTCTCTCTCTCCCCCACTCTCTGCCACTCTCTCTCTCCCCCACTCTCTGCCACTCTCTCTCTCCCCCACTCTCTGCCACTCTCTCTCCCCCACTCTCTGCCACTCTCTCTCTCCCCCACTCTCTGCCACTCTCTCTCTCCCCCACTCTCTGCCACTCTCTCTCTCCCCCACTCTCTCTCTCCCCCACTCTCTGCCACTCTCTCTCTCCCCCACTCTCTGCCACTCTCTCTCTCCCCCACTCTCTGCCACTCTCTCTCTCCCCCACTCTCTCTCTCTCCCACTCTCTCCCTCTCCTCCCCACATCCACATGCAATCAAGTGTACGGACATAAAATATGAACCATAGTATCTTAACCTTTTTCCACCGCTCCTATTGTTCATTCATGACATTTCCATAATGCAGGGGAATATAATGAATATGGTCTACCTGTCCACATAGTCTGGGACATGAACATGTTGCTTACAGACTCACAATTATAATGGAAGTCTCATGATAAAAGGAAATAGTTCTATTTATCATTCTTTTCAGCTGCTTTTTCTTCAGGCTCTTTTATTGTTCATAGTTTTAATAGTACTTCAGAGGAGAGTCATTCACCATTCACATCTAATCAAGATCAAGCACATCCGCCTCCTTGTGTAGATTGTTTAGTGTAGGTAGAATATAATAACACTAATGAGTTGCCCATTTATCTCAGATGAAGGGTATTATTATTGGATGTTTAGATAGCATCCAGGCAGGCATCACCTTGGAGACCAGTACCAGGCTGAGTTGTAAAGCATTCTGTTTTTGTCGTGAGCGAAGAGAAGAACGATATCTGTCTCTGTCGTTTCAAAGTACGAGAAGAGAACGTGTAGAAAACATTTTAATCACATTGTTTTGCTTCCTAAATCTTTTTATAAACATACACAAACAATAAGGGAGCCAGTTAATCTATGTGGAGTTTAAGGGGAGTTCTGGGCTTTAGACGGGCTGTTCTGTTCTGTTCTGTTCTCTCTACGTTAACATATATTTATCTCAGATAGTGTCGCCTTGCCAAGTGTGTTTATTCATAGCAGGACTTGTAATGGAGATTACAACATTAAGGCTGCATCCCTAATGGCACCATATTACCTATATATTGCACTACTTTTGACCATCGACATCTGCAGGGATGCGTCCAAAATGGCACCCTATTCCTTAAATAGGTCACTACTTTTGATCAGATCCCTATAGTAGTATTGCA
The DNA here is from genome assembly GCA_023634145.1 of Thymallus thymallus. Classification (NCBI taxonomy): domain Eukaryota; kingdom Metazoa; phylum Chordata; class Actinopteri; order Salmoniformes; family Salmonidae; genus Thymallus; species Thymallus thymallus. Next base: position 31,242,149 of record CM042384.1, read on the forward strand.
CAATGTAGGGTATATTGTGCCATAAGGGATTCAGCCCAACACTCCAGGGATTAAGTGAAAATGACAGTGAAACTCCGGAACAGATCAAGCAAATCATATTCAATCACTCAGTCACTGCTCCCAATGAAACTACTGTGAGTTTAATGTGACTTTCCCTCCATCATTCCTTCCTTCCTTCCTTCCTTCCTTCCTTCCTTCCTTCCTTCCTTCCTTCCTTCCTTCCTTCCTTAATGGAAATATATGCAAATTAATATTAATACCATTTAAATGTAGATGTATTTTGCATAAGTAGACATAATTGCAAATGATTAAATCCTAACTATTTAGTTACGAATTTAACTTTAATTAAATTAGTTGACTCTTCACATGGGATGATTTCACTGAACAACAAAAGAAAGGGAATATTGAATGATCCCCAATGATCCATCGCATCTCCCAAAAACGTTTTCAACATACAGTGGGGAGAACAAGTATTTGATACACTGCCAATTTTGCAGGTTTTCCTACTTACAAAGCAGAAATCCAGAAAATCACATTGTATGATTTTTAAATAAATAATTTGCATTTTATTGCATGACATAAGTATTTGATCACCTACCAACCAGTAAGAATTCCGGCTCTCACAGACCTGTTAGTTTTTCTTTAAGAAGCCCTCCTGTTCTCCACTCATTACCTGTATTAACTGCACCTGTTTGAACTCTTTACCTGTATAAAAGACACCTGTCCACACACTCAATCAAACAGACTCCAACCACTCCACAATGGCCAAGACCAGAGAGCTGTGTAAGGACATCAGGGATAAAATTGTAGACCTGCACAAGGCTGGGATGGGCTACAGGACAATAGGCAAGCAGCTTGGTGAGAATGCAACAACTGTTGGCGCAATTATTAGAAAATGGAAGAAGTTCAAGATGACGGTCAATCTCCCTCGGTCTGGGGCACCATGCAAGATCTCACCTCGTGGGGCATCAATGATCATGAGGAAGGTGAGGGATCAGCCCAGAACTACACGGCAGGACCTGGTCAATGACCTGAAGAGAGCTGGGACCACAGTCTCAAAGAAAACCATTAGTAACACACTACGCCGTCATGGATTAAAAACCTGCAGCGCACGCAAGGTCCCCCTGCTCAAGCCAGCGCATGTCCAGGCCCGTCTGAAGTTTGCCAATGACCATCTGGATGATCCAGAGGAGGAATGGGAGAAGGTCATGTGGTCTGATGAGACAAAAATAGAGCTTTTTGGTCTAAACTCCACTTGCCGTGTTTGGAGGAAGAAGAAGGATGAGTACGACCCCAAGAACACCATCCCAACCGTGAAGCATGGAGGTGGAAACATCATTCTTTGGGGATGCTTTTCTGCAAAGGGGACAGGACGACTGCACCGTATTGATGGGAGGATGGATGGGGCCATGTATCGCGAGATCTTGGCTAACAACCTCCTTCCCTCAGTAAGAGCATTGAAGATGGGTCGTGGCTGGGTCTTCCAGCATGACAATGACCCGAAACACACAGCCAGGGCAACTAAGGAGTGGCTCCGTAAGAAGCATCTCAAGGTCCTGGAGTGGCCTAGCCAGTCTCCAGACCTGAACCCAATAGAAAATCTTTGGAGGGAGCTGAAAGTCCGTATTGCCCAGCGACAGCCCCGAAACCTGAAGGATCTGTATGGAGGAGTGGGCCAAAATCCCTGCTGCAGTGTGTGCAAACCTGGTCAAGAACTACAGGAAACGTATGATCTCTGTAATTGCAAACAAAGGTTTCTGTACCAAATATTAAGTTCTGCTTTTCTGATGTATCAAATACTTATGTCATGCAATAAAATGCAAATTAATTACTTAAAAATCATACAATGTGATTTTCTGGATTTTTGTCACTCACAGTTGAAGAGTACCTATGATAAAAATTACAGACTTCTACATGCTTTGTAAGTGGGAAAACCTGCAAAATCGGCAGTGTATCAAATACTTGTTCTCCCCACTGTACATCTGTAAAATGATAGTCTATAAACTAAAGCTTTGGTTGTCTTCCTCTCAGGCTTCCATGTCTTCTCCCTGGACCTCCTCAATGTCCACCTCTTGAACATCAGACTCTGAAGCCTCATCTTCACTGTCACTTTCCCACCTTGTTGAGGATGGCTCATTGTCAGGCACAAAAAGCCAAATTTTCCCGGATGGCCACCAGTTTCTCAACCCTTGTATTGGTCATCCTGTTGCATGCTTTGGTGTGTGTTGGATTTGGAGGATGATGGAGGCAACAGGGGAAAGAGCCTCAGATCCACAAAGTCCCTTCCACCAGGTGGCTGATGAGATATGTTGGCACAACTGCCATATTGCATCTCCATCCCAAAGCCCTTGCTTGGAAGTGTACTTCGCCAGACTGCCAAGAACCTTGCCCTCACCCAGGCCAAGGTGGCGAGACACGGTAGTGATGACCCCATAGGCCTTGTTGATATCTGCTCCAGACAGGATGCTCTTGCCAGCATACTTGGGGTCTAACATGTATGCTGCGGCATGTATGGGCTTCAGGCAGAAGTCTTCACGCTTTTTGATGTATTTCAGAACTGCAGTTTCCTCTGCTTGGAGCAACAGTGAAGTGGGCAGGGCAGTACGGATTTCTTCTCTTATATCTGCAAGCAGAGTCTGAACATCAGACAGGGTGGCATTGTCTCCCTCAATCCGTGCAATGGCTACTGCTATAGGTTTCAGGAGTTTAAGGCTGCTTACCACTCTCTCTCCCAAAATACATAATCCAGGAGGATCCTCTTGATGGGGCTGTCCATATCGGCAGACTGTGATATCGCCATTTCTTGGAGAGACTCCTTTCCATTCAGGAGACTGTCAAACTTGATGACAACACCATCCCAACAGGTGTTGCTGGGCAGCTTCAATGTATGCTCTTATTCTTCTCACTTTGCTTGTTGAGGTAGATTGCTGCTATAACTTGATGACCCTTCACATACCTAACCATTTCTTTGGCTCTCTGGTATAGTGTATCCAATGTTTTCAGTGCCATGATGTCCTTGAGGAGCAGATTCAATGCATGAGCAGCACAGCCAATGTGTGTGATGTGAAGGTAGGACTCCTCCACTTTAGACCAAGCAGCCTTCATGTTCGCAGCATTGTCTGTTACCAAGGTCATTGACTGTCTTCAGCTCATCTGCAATGTAGAGACCGGTGTGTCTGTTGTCCCTTGTCTTCTCTTGTAGAATACTGGTTGAGGTAATTGCAATACAATCTGCTTTCTCTATGATTTGCTTGACCTTCACTTGAACTCTGTTGAACTCTGCATCCAGCAAATGAGTAGATAAAGCATGTCTGGTTGGAGGGGTGTATGCTGGGCAAGGAACATACAGAAATCTCTTCCAATACACATTGCCTGTGAGCATCAGAGGTGAACCAGTTGCATACACAGCTCGAGCAAGACATTCATCAGCACTCCATTGAGTCAAAAAAACATCTGATTCCAGGAGGACCATGAGCTGTTGCTATCGATAAGGTGTGTGGTTCATAATTTTCACCTCGAATAGAAGTAGAGGGACTTTTGTCAGAGGTTGCTTGTTGTGAGCGCTGAGGGAACTTTATGCACTTGGCCAGATGATTCTGCATCTTTGTTGCATTCTTCACATATGATTTGTCACAGTATCTGCAAACGTACACAGCCTTTCCTTCTACATTAGCTGCAGTGAAATGTCTCCACACATCAGATTGTGATGATGCCCGTAACATTTTCCTTTAAAGATTAGAAATAAATGAGTAAAAAAAACAACAATACAATTCCATGTACAGATAAATAGTTAAGCAGAAATTGTTAATATGTTAGAAATGATTTAAACACACTTTGCTGTAAGCTACTACTTATTAGTTAACAAAAAATCATGTATGCCGTATAAAATATATTCACCCCAGCCAGTATTGTAATGAAAATTTACCAGAAAGCATGTAGTCCTTGGCTCAGACAGTGTAGTAGTGTGGGCTCAATAGCTTCTCATTAGTGTGCAAGACCTTGAGAATCAGCTGTACATGTGATGAAGAATGCACTGTGCATGCAGAGGGTTGCAATTCCATTGAATTGGGGATAATTTAACCAAAATATGCCACAGGACCTAGAATTGCCTTATGTGTATCCCTGTTATAAGCTAATTTTATTGATGAATTTAAGCAACATTTCCAGAAAGTTTCTGACCCTTTGCAACCCTAATCACATTGTCATACATTTTATCTTCAGCCTGTAGGCTACAGAAAAGGCCACATACTCTTTCTAACATGGTTTATATCTGCTACATGATCTATGTTAGATATTCTTATTGACGGAACGTTGGTGGAGTGCTGCAGAGAGGCGTCTCTCCAACAGCACCCTGGAGAGGCGAGCTGGGAATGCCAATCAAAGGGCGGCATCAGGCTCACCTAAAAAGCCCATATGCCACTGGTTGAGAGAAATTGTCATTGTTTTTGCGCAGAATTATGTGAGGTTTTATGTGCTATTGTTGGAGGTGCGTCTTGGTCAGTGTAGCTCAGAAAATGCCGCCTTCGTCAATCTGCCTGATGAGTGGGCCGGCCGTGTACATGTTCATGTTAAACACCTGTATCTGTACTGTATCTGTGAATCTGTTAGTTGAACTTTGACTCTTCCATTGACTGCAGTTTGCTACAGTGTTAATGATATACACTGTAATTTTGCTTCTCTTCCCCTTCCTGCTAATTGTGAAAGAGAACATGTAGAAAATAACCTTCAGAAATTCTCAAAAAGAACATGAAGAAAATAGCTTTCAGAGATTCTTCAAGAGAACATGAAGAAAATAACCTTCAGAGATTCTTCAAGAGTGGTCCCGGACTGGGCACCGGTGGAGCGGACTGCTCCAGCACTGGAGAGGGGCTGACGACCGGTCCCGGATTGGGCCCCGGTGGAGCGGACTGCTCCGACACTGGAGAGGGGCTTGCGACTGGTCCCGGACTGGGCACCGGCGTATGAGGAGCTCCGACCCTGTAGCCGGGCTGGCCACCGGTTACGGACTGGGCACCGGCATGTTGAGGAGCTCCAGCTCTGTGGGATTATTGAACCAGACAGGAGGAGAGGTTTGGAAGACTTCCCTCTGATGCTACATTAGACTAATGCATTATCATCTTTTCATTTAATGAATTAGATTTGTATTTAAATATGCACAATTCATGAGATTACTTCAAATTGTCTATCAGAGACTGTGCATTAACACACACAGACACACACAGACACACACAGACACTCACAGACACACACAGACACTCAGACACTCACACAGATACACACACACAGACACTCACAGATACACACAGACACACACACAGATACACACAGATACACACAGACACACAGACACACACAGATACACACACACAGACACACACAGATACACACTCACAGACACTCAGATACACTCAGATACACACACAGACACACACAGACACACACAGACACACACAGACACACACAGACACACACAGACACACACAGACACACACAGACACACACAGACACACACAGACACACACAGACACACACAGACACACACAGACACACACAGATACACACACAGATACAGATACACACACAGATACACACACAGACACACACAGATACACACACAGACACACACAGATACAGATACACACAGATACACACAGACACACACAGATACAGACACACACAGATATACACACAGATACACACAGACACACACAGATACAGACACACTCAGATATACACACAGATACACACAGACACACACAGATACAGACACACTCAGATACACACACAGATACACACACAGACACACAGCCTCCCACCAGCAGTAGTGTTGGAGTTGGTTAAAGGTGCTAGTCTCCAGAAGACAAGCTTAATCTCTCCTATAGATCTACCAGCAGCAGAAGTCTGTTCCCGTCCTGACAGCACTGCAGTGACTGGCTGAGGAACTGGAGCATATTAGTGCTCAAAATGGCTCAAAATGCCACAGTCACCCTTCCATTACGGCTCAAAATGTCACAGTTGCATGTTGTTCACAACGCTTTGTTACTGGTGGCAAATTTACATGTTATCATACAGTAACTAACTATTATAGTGGAGCAGATATTGACAGGTTTTGAAATAATATGGCTTATTGGAGCTACACAATACATTAAGCAAATGTCTGGCGTTCCATTCACTAACTACATGCTATGTCAATGTCTTTATTGGTAACGATGGTTAAATTACATGTTAGTTAAACTATTGTTTTAAATTCTCTAAATGCATGTTAGCTATGTCAATGTATTTGGTAACGATCCTGTGAATTTCATGTTCTTACAAAGGAAATGCATGTTTAGCTAGGTGTAGTATTGTGGAGAAACAGGTGGCTAATATGTTGCCATTGCGTTGAGGAGTGTTGCTACATAAGGGACACAGTTTAACTACATATTATGTTGGCATGTTGTTTTAATCTCCCAGGTAACAGCAGTGGTGTATTTCCATATCATTACCTGACCTCACTCACTCACTCACTCACTCACTCACTCACTCACTCACTCACTCACTCACTCACTCACTCACTCACTCACTCACTCACTCACTCACTCACTCACTCACTCACTCACTCACTCACTCACTCACTCACTCACTCACTCACTCACTCACTCACTCAGAAGATAAGTCATCATTTTAAACAGATACTTAATTTTACAAGGTGGCAGAATGCCTAGATCACAGATCCTAGACTGGCTGTGCCCGGTGGTAAAACACAAAAAGTTCCCTTTGGGCGGGGTTAAATGAGAACACAGGAAATGCACCTCTGGTTACGTAACTCTGGCCCAACTCTCTGTAGCAGCTGGCACATTCAGGTAACCACACCTGTTTCTGTAACTGAAGTTCACAGCAATGCACCCTGGCTGTAACTCTTATTTTTTTTATTATATTGTGTTGTTGTATTCACATGACTGAAGTATAGTTGTATTCACATGACTGAAGTATAGTTGTATTCACATGACTGAAGTATAGTTGTGTTCACATGACTGAAGTATAGTTGTATTCACATGACTGAAGTATAGTTGTATTCACATGACTGAAGTATAGTTGTATTCACATGACTGAAGTATAGTTGTATTCACATGACTATGAAGTATAGTTGTATTCACATGACACTGAAGTATAGTTGTATTCACATGACTATGAAGTATAGTTGTGTTCACATGACTGAAGTATAGTTGTGTTCACATGACTGAAGTATAGTTGTATTCACATGACTGAAGTATAGTTGTATTCACATGACTGAAGTATAGTCGTATTCACATGACTGTGAAGTATAGTTGTATTCACATGACTGTGAAGTATAGTTGTATTCACATGACTATGAAGTATAGTTGTGTTCACATGACTGAAGTATAGTTGTGTTCACATGACTGAAGTATAGTTGTATTCACATGACTGAAGTATAGTTGTATTCACATGACTGAAGTATAGTCGTATTCACATGACTGTGAAGTATAGTTGTATTCACATGACTGAAGTATAGTTGTATTCACATGACTGAAGTATAGTTGTATTCACATGACTATGAAGTATAGTTGTATTCACATGACACTGAAGTATAGTTGTATTCACATGACTATGAAGTATAGTTGTGTTCACATGACTGAAGTATAGTTGTGTTCACATGACTGAAGTATAGTTGTATTCACATGACTGAAGTATAGTTGTATTCACATGACTGAAGTATAGTCGTATTCACATGACTGTGAAGTATAGTTGTATTCACATGACTGTGAAGTATAGTTGTATTCACATGACTATGAAGTATAGTTGTGTTCACATGACTGAAGTATAGTTGTGTTCACATGACTGAAGTATAGTTGTATTCACATGACTGAAGTATAGTTGTATTCACATGACTGAAGTATAGTCGTATTCACATGACTGTGAAGTATAGTTGTATTCACATGACTGAAGTATAGTTGTATTTCACGACTGTGAAGTATAGTTGTATTTATAGTTGTATAGAGTGCATTCGGAAAGTATTCAGACCCTTTGACTTTTTCCACATTTTGTTACGTTACAGCCTTATTCTAAAAAAAAATTCTCAGCAATCTACGAACAACACTCCATAATGACAAAGCATAAACAGGTTTTAGACGTCAGTATTCAGACCCTTTGCAATGAGACTCTACATTGATCTCAGGTGCTTCCTGTTTCCATTGATCATCCATGAGATGTTTCCACAACTTGATTGGAGTCCACCTGTGGTAAATTCAATTGATTGGACAAAATGTGCAAAGTAAAGAGATCCTTGATGAAAACCTGCTCCAGCGCGCTCAGGACCTCAGACTGGGGTGAAGGTTTGCATTATGGGGGATTGTGTGAAGGAAAAACAATCAATCGAATACATTTTAGAATAAGGCTGTAACGTAATAAAATATGGAAAAAGGAAAAAAAATATTGTATTCACATGACTGTGAAGTATAGTTGTATTCACATGACTGTGAAGTATAGTTGTATTCACATGACTGTGAAGTATAGTTGTATTCACATGACTGTGAAGTATAGTTGTATTCACATGACTGTGAAGTATAGTTGTATTCACATGACTGTGAAGTATAGTTGTATTCACATGACTGTGAAGTATAGTTGTATTCACATGACTGTGAAGTATAGTTGTATTCACATGACTGTGAAGTATAGTTGTATTCACATGGCTTCATCTATCTGTGGTGTGAAGCTTTTCTCTCTCTCTTCACCTATCTGTGGTGTGAAGCTTTTCTCTCTCTCTCTTCATCTATCTGTGGTGTGAAGCTTTTTAAATGTGCATGCTGGAGTAATAACCTATTATTTTTGTAATATAAAAGGTTACCTTCCTCCTCCTATCTCCCTCCTCTTCAATAGAGAGGCTGAACAGCTTGATGTTACCCTTGTAGCTTTGCCACAGAGAACAAAATGGCTTCCGGCGGAATAGGTTGAATGGAAACTACGGACCGGGCTCATCTCCAGTATTGCAGAACCAACTGGAATATCTCCACTTCATCTCCCCCAGTCAGTCAGTCTTTTTCGCAAAGCGTCTCAACCGTTTCTAACTAGCGTAGCTACTTATTACACTACAAAGGCTGTGTCCCAGTGACACGCTATTACCTATGTAGTGCACTGCTTTTGGCCAGCGCCTTCTGGGGCTTAGGGTGCTATTTGGGACACAGACATATTCTCTGGCCGGCCGTGGAGCGTGACGGCGGGGGGAAAAGTGAAATCATGATGACTCTTCTGACACACGAGTCAAGGGCTTCATGGTTCAACGTTAACAGATTAGCTTTCTGGGTGGCTGACATGATTTGGTTGGCAGAGCGACAGAGCACCGGCATCAACCCTCATCCTCTGTGACAAAGTCCCCTCACTTAGTGTCAGCTAAAATGTGAACTCTTTATGCCAGACCCGATGGGGGATCTACCGACCTACGGAGACAGAAACAAGGAGTATTTAGCCAAGGTTTCCAATCGTTGGATTCTAAACAGAAAATAAGGTACGAACACAAAGCAGTTACTGCACCCCTGTTGAGAATATTAAAGTGGGCATCCCATGGGTGTTATAACTATTCAAACTTTTTATTCTCGACCACCATCAGAACCCTTGAATTGGTTCTGATGGCAAGTACGCAAAAAATATATATATTTCAATGAGTGCCCCTTGTGTTCCATCAACCATCGTCAGGGTTTCAGAAGCACAGTGGTTCAGAGGCTGTGAAGTATAGTTGTATTAAAGTGGATGTGAAGTATAGTTGTATTCACATGGCTGTGAAATATAGTTGTATTCACATGGCTGTGAAGTATAGTTGTATTCACATGACTATGAAGTATAGTTGTATTCACATGACAGTGAAGTATAGTTGTATTCACGTGGCTGTGAAGTATAGTTGTATTCACATGACTGAAGTATAGTTGTATTCACATACCTGTGAAGTATAGTTGTATTAAAGTGGCTGTGAAGTATAGTTGTATTCACGTGGCTGTGAAGTATAGTTGTATTCACGTGGCTGTGAAGTATAGTTGTATTCACGTGGCTGTGAAGTATAGTTGTATTCACGTGGCTGTGAAGTATAGTTGTATTCACGTGGCTGTGAAGTATAGTTGTATTCACATGGCTGTGAAGTATAGTTGTATTCACATGGCTGTGAAGTATAGTTGTATTCACATGACTGAAGTATAGTTGTATTCACATACCTGTGAAGTATAGTTGTATTAAAGTGGCTGTGAAGTATAGTTGTATTCACGTGGCTGTGAAGTATAGTTGTATTCACGTGGCTGTGAAGTATAGTTGTATTCACGTGGCTGTGAAGTATAGTTGTATTCACGTGGCTGTGAAGTATAGTTGTATTCACGTGGCTGTGAAGTATAGTTGTATTCACATGGCTGTGAAGTATAGTTGTATTCACATGGCTGTGAAGTATAGTTGTATTCACGTGGCTGTGAAGTATAGTTGTATTCACGTGGCTGTGAAGTATAGTTGTATTCACGTGGCTGTGAAGTATAGTTGTATTCACGTGGCTGTGAAGTATAGTTGAATTCACATGGCTGTGAAGTATAGTTGTATTCACGTGGCTGTGAAGTATAGTTGTATTCACGTGGCTGTGAAGTATAGTTGTATTCACGTGGCTGTGAAGTATAGTTGTATTCACGTGGCTGTGAAGTATAGTTGTATTCACGTGGCTGTGAAGTATAGTTGTATTCACGTGGCTGTGAAGTATAGTTGTATTCACATGGCTGTGAAGTATAGTTGTATTCACATGGCTGTGAAGTATAGTTGTATTCACGTGGCTGTGAAGTATAGTTGTATTCACGTGGCTGTGAAGTATAGTTGTATTCACATGGCTGTGAAGTATAGTTGAATTCACATGGCTGTGAAGTATAGTTGTATTCACATGGCTGTGAAGTATAGTTGTATTCACGTGGCTGTGAAGTATAGTTGTATTCACATGGCTGTGAAGTATAGTTGTATTCACATGGCTGTGAAGTATAGTTGTATTAAAGTGGATGTGAAGTATAGTTGTATTCACGTGACTGTGAAGTATAGTTGTATTAAAGTGAATGTGAAGTATAGTTGTATTCACGTGGCTGTGAAGTATAGTTGTATTCACATGGCATGTCCAGTTCATTAGTTAATGTATTCTTTCATTCATACCTGTTTCTGTATCTGTACTCTTTGCCAACTTCCTGTGTAACACAACTGGTAGATATTGACGATAGTTTGCTATTACTGTATGCTATTAGTGTAAAGATGTTTTGAGGAACTCTTTGCTCCTTCATTCTAAGAATATGCAGAAAATAACCTTCTGAGTCAATCTGAATAAGAACATGTACAAAGGAACACTGAGTTGAAGTACCAATCCATGCTGTGATTTTCTCTCTCTTCACCTATCTGTGGTGTGAAGCTTTTCTCTCTCTCTTCACCTATCTGTGGTGTGAAGCTTTTCTCTCTCTCTTCACCTATCTGTGGTGTGAAGCTTTTCTCTCTCTCTTCACCTATCTGTGGTGTGCTTTTCTCTCTCTTCACCTATCTGTGGTGTGAAGCTAATCCAAGTTTATAATTTTAAAAGGCTAATTGATCATTAGAAAACCCTTTTGCAATTATGTTATGTTACATTACATTAGAGTGTCTAGTTTGAGAAACAGACGCCTCACAAGTCCTCAACTGGCAGCTCCATTAAATAGTACCCACAAAACACCAGTCTCAACGTCAACAGTGAAGAGGCGACTCTGGGATGCTGGCATTCTAGGCAGAGTTGCAAAGAAAAAGACATCTCAAACTGGCCAATAAAAATAAAAGATTAAGATGGGCAAAAGAACACAGACATTGGACATCGGAAGACATGTCTTTTTCTGTGCACAGTGAACACTGAAATGCATTTTGTGTCTTTGTACACAGTATCATATGAAACAACACAGGAAAACTATGTTAAGCTAAATGCATTGAAAAACAATAATATATATTACATGGGGGCCAAGCCCACCACCAATTTAGTGGAGAAGCAGACAGAAGGATAAATCGGTGTTTAGAAGGTCTCTGTGATATCGTGTTTATCTGATTTGTTACAGCAGAACTCATTTGTTGCAATCAGAAAGCTACACGATTGGCTGTTTTTTTTAAACGGTTTTCTATAATGAATACTCAATGGCTTAATCAGCTCTGACCCACCAAGCAGCTTTTACACATTCAAACAAACTACTTATTATATACACACGCAAAAACACACACACACCAATATTGTCATACTCAAAAGACGACAACGAACGACTCAACGTTTATCATGTTTTCTTGATTTTCAATGTAAAGGTTTGGCCGTTTTCTATCTCACTACCCAAATGTCCTTTTAGGTGATAACCATCTCCATGTTAAAATGCTGTATGTGGGTACATGTAAATACAATCAAAATCCACCGAGCGATGTTTGCTTGATTCTAATGTGATAAGGTCATTTGTCTTTCACTCACTGCTTGTGTCCCAAATGGCACTCTAGTGCACTGCTATGTAGGGAATAGGGTGCCATTCGGGACACAACCAAATGCCTTAATTACACATTCCTTTAATAAATACGATGAAATATGGCAAAGGTCAATAAATATGGTGAAGCTGGAAGGGTTTTCTGTCTTTTCAGGGTTTTGACAAAAAGTATCTCTCGATTGTTGAGAGAGAGAGGCATTATGTTGCAGTCTCTTTAGATGTAGCAGACAGACACAGTCTCTTTAGATGCAGCAGACAGACAGTCTCGTTAGATGTAGCAGACAGACACAGTCTCTTTAGATGCAGCAGACAGACACAGTCTCTTTAGATGCAGCAGACAGACACAGTCTCGTTAGATGTAGCAGACAGACACAGTCTCTTTAGATGCAGCAGACAGACACAGTCTCTTTAGATGCAGCAGACAGACACAGTCTCGTTAGATGTAGCAGACAGACACACTCTTTAGATGTAGCAGACAGACACAGTCTCTTAAGATGTAGCAGACAGACAGTCTCTTTAGATGTAGCAGACAGACAGTCTCTTTAGATGTAGCAGACAGACACAGTCTCTTTAGATGTAGCAGACAGACACAGTCTCAGTCTCGTTAGATGTAGCAGACAGACACAGTCTCAGTCTCTTTAGATGTAGCAGACAGACACAGTCTCTTTAGATGTAGCAGACAGACACAGTCTCTTTAGATGTAGCAGACAGACACAGTCTCAGTCTCGTTAGATGTAGCAGACAGACACAGTCTCGTTAGATGTAGCAGACAGACACAGTCTCTTTAGATGTAGCAGACAGACACAGTCTCTTTAGATGTAGCAGACAGACACAGTCTCTTTAGATGTAGCAGACAGACACAGTCTCTTTAGATGTAGCAGACAGACACAGTCTCTTTAGATGTAGCAGACAGACACAGTCTCTTTAGATGTAGCAGACAGACACAGTCTCAGTCTCGTTAGATGTAGCAGACAGACACAGTCTCTTTAGATGTAGCAGACAGACAGTCTCTTTAGATGTAGCAGACAGACACAGTCTCTTTAGATGTAGCAGACAGACACAGTCTCTTTAGATGTAGCAGACAGACACAGTCTCTTTAGATGTAGCAGACAGACACAGTCTCTTTAGATGTAGCAGACAGACACAGTCTCAGTCTCGTTAGATGTAGCAGACAGACACAGTCTCTTTAGATGTAGCAGACAGACAGTCTCTTTAGATGTAGCAGACAGACACAGTCTCTTTAGATGTAGCAGACAGACAGTCTCTTTAGATGTAGCAGACAGACACAGTCTCTTTAGATGTAGCAGACAGACACAGTCTCGTTAGATGTAGCAGACAGACACAGTCTCGTTAGATGTAGCAGACAGACACACTCTTTAGATGTAGCAGACAGACACAGTCTCGTTAGATGTAGCAGACAGACACAGTCTCTTTAGATGTAGCAGACAGACACAGTCTCGTTAGATGTAGCAGACAGACAGTCTCTTTAGATGTAGCAGACAGACACAGTCTCTTTAGATGTAGCAGACAGACACAGTCTCAGTCTCGTTAGATGTAGCAGACAGACACAGTCTCTTTAGATGTAGCAGACAGACACAGTCTCTTTAGATGTAGCAGACAGACACAGTCTCTTTAGATGTAGCAGACAGACACAGTCTCTTTAGATGTAGCAGACAGACACAGTCTCTTTAGATGTAGCAGACAGACACAGTCTCGTTAGATGTAGCAGACAGACACACTCTTTAGATGTAGCAGACAGACACACTCTTTAGATGTAGCAGACAGACACAGTCTCTTTAGATGTAGCAGACAGACACAGTCTCTTTAGATGTAGCAGACAGACACAGTCTCGTTAGATGTAGCAGACAGACACAGTCTCGTTAGATGTAGCAGACAGACACAGTCTCTTTAGATGTAGCAGACAGACACAGTCTCTTTAGATGTAGCAGACAGACACAGTCTCTTTAGATGTAGCAGACAGACACAGTCTCGTTAGATGTAGCAGACAGACAGTCTCTTTAGATGTAGCAGACAGACACAGTCTCGTTAGATGTAGCAGACAGACAGTCTCTTTAGATGTAGCAGACAGACACACTCTTTAGATGTAGCAGACAGACACAGTCTCTTTAGATGTAGCAGACAGACACAGTCTCTTTAGATGTAGCAGACAGACACAGTCTCGTTAGATGTAGCAGACAGACACAGTCTCGTTAGATGTAGCAGACAGACACAGTCTCGTTAGATGTAGCAGACAGACACAGTGTCATTAGATGTAGCAGACAGATGGAACAGTTAGAAAGACAGAACAGCTCAGTTGTTGAGAAGAGAAACGCTGGCAGATAATCCACCATCTTTATTTCACAAGAACTATAAAGACACTTAGACATCAAGTTCTCTCTACTGAAGAAATTAAAAGTATAGATTACACTTCTTTAGAAACTGATGAAAGTTTCCCAATCTTAAGACTACACACTCTTAGAATCCCTGACAATATTCCTTCTAGAATGACTTCTTTCCCCCAAAAGTATCAACAACACTAAGACAATGTGCGTTCGAGAACGACTTTTCTCAAAAACATTATGTATCAGTTATACAACCAAACCATGTACTATAGTGGTTAATTTCAACGTAGTGTTTTCCAACTCATGCTTCTCTCATCTCATCTCAGACCAGAACTAGAACATGGGGGGGGGGGGGTAGAACACCAGGAGGCAGAACACCAGGAGGCTGGTGAGGGGAGGACGGCTCATAATAATGACTGGAATTGAGTGAACGGAATGGTATCATGCTAATTCCGTTGCTACCATCACAATGAGCCACTAAAGTGCCACCAGAAACCACTGAGTAGAACAACTGTGTAGGTGTAGTGCAGATGGCAGTTCTCACGTTGAGCTTTGATTGATGACGGACCATATCAAATCAACAAGTTTCACTTTCCTTGTTTTCTTTGTGATGAGATGTGGGGTAGTTAATACCAGGGCATGATGGATGGCATGGGGCACAGTGTTTGGCTCGCCACTTTGTCTTGCCCGCTCTGGCACACCAACGGAGACCAGTTGATAGAAGCAATTAATTGGCGAAAGAAATTCCTAAATGAAAACGAGACAGGTGGCAAACTGAGAGCAAATTCCAAGACGGTCTCTTATTATGAAACATAGGAATGGGACACAAAGCAAAATGGTTAGAAGAGATGATCTGTTGTGTCTTTAGAGGACTTTATAATATGTTTGTGTGTGGCCATTATTCCCTTGAACTTCGCTGTATCAGAACGCCAAGCCAAGCAAACCCCTCGCCCACCCTACTGTGTGTGATAGAAGTACTACAACTCAATGGGGCTGTCATTATACGTGTGTTTGATAAAGCTTTGTTCTCTTTGTGCTACATTAGTTGACTAAGTAATAGAGACAGCCATTTAATTGAATGGTTTACTGATGATGGTTCTCTTAGAGCGGTGACTGCTAACCATTAATTATGCTGCACACCTCATTTCCGACGACAACAGTGGCGGTCGGCAGGACGGGGATGAGGGCTCGACGCGGCGCAGAAGCTTGAATGATCATGGCCTTCCAGTAAATCACTAGCTGGTTCATTAAGATAGCACTGGTAGAGGCAGAATGTAACACACTGGAATCACTACAGTCCAATAACACGGCTATTCACTGAACCAAACATCAACATACTAGTTAATCACAGCAAACCACATACACATGATATAATAATGTCTGATTTATCAGTATTCTCTGGTAGCAGCACAATCTAATCCTAATATTCTCACTGTCCAAACATCTGTATCAGATACTGTTAATCACAGCTAATCCCATCCTATAGAATGATGGGCCTCTACTCTTTTCTATGTTTACCAATGACCTGCCACTGGCGTTAAACAAAGCATGTGTGTCCATGTATGCTGATGATTCAACCATGTACACATCAGCAACCACAGCTAATGAAGTCACTGAAGCCCTTAACAAAGAGTTGCAGTCTGTTGTGGAATGGATGGCCAGTAATAAACTGGTCCTGGACATCTCTAAAACTAAGAACATTGTATTTGGTACAAATCATTCCCTAAGTTCTAGACCTCAGCTGAGTCTGGTAATGAATGGTGTATCTGTTGAACAAGTTGAGGAGACTACATTTCTTGGCGTTACCTTAGATTGTAAACTGTCATGGTAAAAACATATAGATTAAATTATTGTAAAGATGGGGAGAGGTCTGTCCGTAATAAAGAGATTTGCTGCTTTTAGGACATCACATTCCAGCTGCAGCTGGCCCAGAACAGAGCTGCACGTCTTGCTCTTCATTGTAATCAGAGGGCTGATATAAATACTATGCATGCCAGTCTCTCTTGGCTGAGAGTTGAGGAGAGACTGACTGCATCACTTAAAAAAAAAAAAGAAACAGTAATGTGTTGAAAATTACAAATTGTTTGCATAGCCAACTTACACACAGCTCTGACACACACACTTATGCCACCAGGGGTCTTTTCACAGTCCCCAAATCCAGAAATAATTCAAGAAAACGTACAGTATTATATAGAGCCATTATTGCATGGACCTCTGTTCCATCTCATATTGCTCAAATAAACAGCAAACCTGGTTTCAAAAAACAGATAAAGCAACACCTCAAGGCACAACGCCTCTCCCCTATGTGACCTAGATAGTTTGTTTGTATGTATTGATATGTAGGCTATGTGTGCCATTTTTTACTTGATACAGTTCTGTCCTCGAGCTGTTCTTGTCTATTAATGTTCTGTATTTATGTCATGTTTCATGTTTTGTGTGGAACCCAGGAAGAGTAGTGGGGATCCTAATAAAATACTGTATACCAAAAATGATGTATCCTTTAGTGGTATGTTCTGTGTTTTATCTGAGTCCTCGATGGCAGTATGTAACGTATATATGTATAATGCTTAATTTATATAGTACTTAGTACTTTACAGTATATACATATAGTGCTTAATTTATATAGTACTTAGTACTTTACAGTATATACATATAGTGCGTAATTTATACAGTACTTAGTACTTTTCTAGTTTATTAGTTATTAGTGCTTAAACACTCAGTATAGTGAACCTGGTTCTATGGCCAAAACTCAGAGATGCAGGGCCATGGATGGTGTGAGTGGTCAATTTATTTTTGTTATTTGTTCCAGCCTGCTGGCTACTGATGCAATAGACTGGAGATCATTTACTTCTGTTGGTTATTGAATCATGGAAGTAGAGAAAAAACCCAGAGCATAATAGCCTTGGCTGGCCAGACCGCTCCTCCTCCTCCTGCCGCTGCTGCCATCCTAATGAATTTGGGACCAAACCGGGTCTTATCCTCAGTCGATTCTGAAAAATTACCTTTGCTGTAAATTACCATAATGAAACATGACTAGCCCATAGCTGTGGTTGGTAGGAAGAGGAAGAGCTGCTGTAGGATAGAAAGATAGAAAGACTGTTGAAGAGCCCATAACTGTGGCTGTAGGATAGAAAGACTGTTGAAGAGCCCATAACTGTGGCTGTAGGATAGAAAGACTGTTGAAGAGCCCATAACTGTGGCTGTAGGATAGAAAGACTGTTGAAGAGCCCATAACTGTGGCTGTAGGATAGAAAGACTGTTGAAGAGCCCATAACTGTGGCTGTAGGATAGAAAGACAGGGGCTGCGTCCTAAATGGCATTGTATTCCCTCCCAGTGGAGGTCGGTGCAGTTTAAGATGAGAAAGGATATCTTTTTTTTTGTTTAATGAGCATGGCCTTCTTTCTATTACAGTATATTGGATGACTGTCATTCATATTCCATTTACCCAGTTCAATGTAACATCGACAGGTTTAGGATACTACATGATACTAACATTTTCCCTGTACCCATCATGATGTTGCTACAGCCTAGCCTATGAATGAAAGGTGCACAGATCGAGATAAAGATTTGAGGTGACAGACAGTGACACATAGAAAGACAGTGACATTCAATACCACCTTGCACACTCTTCCCTGAATTTAGCTGATATAGGGTGTAATCATTAGTCCAACAGTTGCAAATGAGAGTTTCTATTGGATAAATTCAGGTATGTTGATCCCTGTTTCGTTCCGTTTGCTTCCCTTTAAGAAGGAATCGTTGGAATGAATACACCCCTCATCACACGTAAACACAGTTCACTTTCATGGCGGCCACGTTGTATTCCTTCTCGCATCACTCCTCCTCTCACCTCTTCCCTTCGCATGTGGACTTCAATGAACAACACATCAACTGTATGTGACCAGGTGAAAAAACCTTTCCAAGCCAAACCTTCATATCATAACCGCTACACACAGCCTACATCTTTGTCACCATATTAACTAAAGTAACATTATAGTCAACATAGTTAATAGAAGTAACGCGCTAGTAAACCCACTACAGTCATGTAGTAACGTTACAGTGTTTAGTCAGCAGTTACACCGGCTGGCCCCCCGTGGCAATACATGTGTAAAACCAAAAGCTTACCTTGGCTTGGAAGAGTTCCAGTGTTGTGTTGGAAAGTCATAGGCAGCTAACTAACATAGCATCTCTCTGTTTGAGCTGGGTGTTTGAGTAGACTAAACTAGCTAGCTGCAATTGCTAGCCAAGTAAGTGAAAGTGAAAGTGAAATTAATTTGTTCAAAACTGTTCAACTACTCACCACATTTTATGCACTGCAGTACTAACTAGCTGTAGCTTATGCTTTCAGTATTAGATTGATCCTTTGATTGGGTGGACAACATGTCAGTTCATGCTGCAAGAGCTCTGATAGGTTGGAGGACGTCCTATGGAAGGCAGTGAGAACCATGAGCCCCCTAGGTTTCGTATTGAAGTCAATGTACAAATTGCTGTTGAGGCTACTGTACACCTTCATTGCAAAACATTGTGTTTTACAGTTTTTGCCGATTGCTTACACAATGAAAGTGAATGCTTAGACAAAAGCATCAAAACCTTAACTTTTGTAACCATGCCTTAAACAAAGACACCAAAAGTACAAACAAACTTTCTGCAAAACACTACACGCTGTTTCTTACATTAGACACTTCGTTTAAGAATGAAGTCTCTTGCAACCATTGAGAAAACAAAACATACCTGAAATTGGCAACACCCACACAAGAAAAGACTTATACAGTAATTGAACACCAATTAGTCTGAGCCTTAGCACTACAGACAGACCTCAGGTAAGCTCACGTCTGTTTTGAGAACTTTGCAAACATGGAGGCAGTGAGAGCGAGAGGAAGATGTAGAGGAAGAGAGAGAGTAGTAGGAGGAGGACGAGGACAAGAACAAAGAAGGGGACCAGATAATAGACGGAGACAAATTTCCGATGACATTAGAGCCACTCAGCCCAACTGAGTCGCTCCACAGTAGCATCCGTAATACGGACATTTAGACTGGAGAACAGGTATGTCTTCAGCTTTCTACACTAGACTCTACCTATGTAGTTGTTGCACATCATTCTGCATCACAGTACAATACAATGTAGTCCTACAATATTAGGTCTATGCTCCTCAGTGAACAACACAACTAGGTATAGTGCTGTGAAGTACATCTAATACAGTTTAGATGTTACTGTGTACAGTATGACAGTACAGTATGGAAAAAAGAACCTAACCAATGACATCATATTCTTGCATTTTCTACAGAACTGCCAGACGACCTTCATTGCCTGTAGCTTGTAGTTTTGACTGAATGTGTCCGTGAAGGCCTGTAGCTTATAGTTTTGACTGAATGTGTCCGTGAAGGCCTGTAGCTTATAGTTTTGACTGAATGTGTCTGTGAAGGCCTGTAGCTTGTAGTTTTGACTGAATGTGTCTGTGAAGGCCTGTAGCTTATAGTTTTGACTGAATGTGTCCGTGAAGGTCTGTAGCTTATAGTTTTGACTGAATGTGTCCGTGAAGGTCTGTAGCTTATAGTTTTGACTGAATGTGTCCGTGAAGGCCTGTAGCTTGTAGTTTTGACTGAATGTGTCGGTGAAGGCCTGTATCTTATAGTTTTGACTGAATGTGTCTATGAAGGCCTGTAGCTTGTAGTTTTGACTGAATGTGTCTGTGAAGGCTTTCACTGGAGTGGTCATACAAAAAAGAGAGAGAGGGGAATGCTTTTATTTTGTGTTTGTTTGTGTTTGTTATTATTCAATCCTCCACACTGAATAAAAGACAATAAATCAAACATAATTGATTGAAATGCTGTCGCTGGGAATTCTTCAGAGCGTCAATCACATTTACAAACAATTATGATGATTATTGCAGACAGACACAACAGTTGAGATATTTTGGGAGTATGGGTGTTGACAACGAGACACAGTCTTATAAAGAACCACAAAACTAATAATACAACTAATAAAAACACAACACAACACAGTCTGACACAGATAAACAATGTGAGAGAAGAAGGAGAGTGAATCATTCTTCATTAAGGACAGAACAAACCCCTCACCTTTCATAAAGAGCTGGTAGACAACATATACAGCGGGTGAAATAAGTATTGAACATTTTTCTCAGTAAATATATTTCCAAAGTTGCTATTGACATGACCTTTTCACCAGATGTTGGTAACAACCCAAGTAATCCATACATACAAAGAAACCAAAACAAATAAGTTCAGAACTTAAGTTATGTGTAATAATGTGAAATGACACGGGGAAAAAGTATTGAACACACTTACTGACATTTATTTAATACTTTGTACAAAAGCCTTTGTTGGTAATGACAGCTTCAAGACGCCTCCTGTATGGAGAAACTAGTCGCATGCATTGCTCTGGTGTGATTTTGGCCCATTCTTCCACACAAACAGTCTTCAAATCTTGAATGTTCCGTGGGCCTCTTCTCTGAATCTTGATCTTCAGTTCTTTCCATAGATTTTCAATGGGATTTAAGTCAGGTGATTGGCTGGGCCATTCTAGCAGCTTTGTTTGGGATCATTGTCTTGCTGAAATGTCCACCCTCGTTTCATCTTCATCATCCTGGTAGATGGCAGCAGATTTTTGTCAAGAATGTCTTGGTAAATTTGCCCATTCATCCTTCCTTCAATTATGTGAAGTTTGCCAGTACCATTTGCTGAAAAGCAGCCCCACACCATGATGTTCCCACCTCCAAACTTCACTGTTGGTATGGTGTTTTTAGGGTGATGTGCAGTGCCATTTCTCCTCCAAACATGGTGTGTATTATGACATCCAAACAGTTCAATTTTGCTCTCATCTGACCACACTATATTCTCCCAGTATTTCACTGGCTTTTCCAAATGTGGTGCAGCAAACTTTAAACGAGCTTCAACATGCTTTTTTTTCAGCAGAGTCTTGCATGGTGAGCGTGCATACAGGCCATGGCGGTGGAGTGCATTACTTACTTTTTTCTTTGAGACAACAGTACCTGCTAATTGCAGGTCTTTTTGAAGCTCTCCACAAATGGTCCTTGGCTCTTGGACAACTCTTCTGATTATTCTTTTCACTCTTCTGTCAGAAATCTTGCGAGGAGCACCTGGTCGAGGCAAATTTATGGTGAAATGATTGTCTTTCCACTTCCGTATTATGGCCCCAACAGTGCTCACTGGAAAATTCAGAAGCTTAGAAATGTGCCTATAACCAATGCCATCATTATGTTTTGCAACAATTAGGTTGCGAAGGTCTTGAGACAGCTCTTTGCTTTTACCCATCATGAGATGTGTCTTGTGTGACACCTTGGCAATGAGACCTTTTTGTAGGCCATCAGTTGGGACTGAACCAGCTGATATTAATTTGCACTGATTTGTTTTTATTTGTTTTGGTTTCTTTGTATGTATGGATTACGTGGGTTGTTACCAGCATCTGGTGAAAATGTCATGTCAATAGCACCTTTGGAAATATATTTACTGAGAAAAATTGTGACGTGTTCAATACTTATTTCACCCGCTGTATACTTTGGATCATTTAGGCACAGGGAAGGATTTCAGAAAGGTTTTCAGTGTAGGAGAAGATGCACTTCCCTTAACCGAGAGGGAGGAGGAAAGATGATGTGAACGCCCTCATAGAAGCAAGTTTCTGTATCTTTTTCAAGATATCCTCGCCGAACGTGCGTTAAAATGTTTGCTGTCCGTACAGATCTTAGATAAAGAAGAGAAACCACCAAAAATAAAAACATATCTACCAAACAAAGATCAATACACGTGGTCATGTTTTAAAAGCAAAAACATTACAAATTGCTCA
The DNA here is from genome assembly GCA_023634145.1 of Thymallus thymallus. Classification (NCBI taxonomy): domain Eukaryota; kingdom Metazoa; phylum Chordata; class Actinopteri; order Salmoniformes; family Salmonidae; genus Thymallus; species Thymallus thymallus. Next base: position 31,264,787 of record CM042384.1, read on the forward strand.
TATTTGCTCCACAAGTTCTATTTCCTCATTGATCTTTAGTGAAATGTTTTGGCGAAATTGACAAGCGTCTTTTGTAGCACTCATTTCTTCTAACACAGCTGCTATGATTGGCTTTGTCTTGGATGCAAGATGAATAATTGTTTCGCCGGAGGTGCAGAATTGTACTCATTTTATTATTGAAGAATGTTATACAAGATAACCCAAACCTGTGCATTCTGATGGATATTTTTGTAATTGGCCCTCTAACAATTTCCCTACATCCTTCTGTCCTGTTTAAATCCAGTTATCACAGAATAAAATGTAAAGCCCAGGCTCAAGGTTGGCGGTAAATGGTGTAGTTAGGATTCATCACACACACAGAGAGAGAGAGAGAGAGAGAGAGAGAGAGAGAGAGAGAGAGAGAGAGAGAGAGAGAGAGAGAGAGAGAGAGAGAGAGAGAGAGAGAGAGAGAGAGAGAGAGAGAGAGAGAGAGAGAGAGAGAGAAGAGAGAGAGAGAGAGAGAGAGAGAGAATGCTGTGCTTTTTGAACATAATTTTTCTGCAGCTTAATAAGTTCAGAGGCTCCAGTGAAAACAAGTCATTTGGAATAAGCTTTTCTCTCCCCACTGAATTCCCCAACAGAAGGCTTTTCTCATTTACAGTTGAAGTCGGAGGTTTTCATACACTTAGGTTGAAGTCATTAAAACTCATTTTTCAACCACTCCACATATTTCATGTTAACAAACTATAGTTTTGGCAAGTCTGTTAGGACATCTACTTTGTGCATGACACAAGTAATTCTCCAAACAATTGTTTACAGACAGATTATTTAACTTATAATTCACTATATCACAATTCCAGTGGGTCAGAAGTTTACATAAACTAAGTTGACTGTGCCTTTAACCAGCTTGGAAAATTCCAGAAAATGATGTCATGACTTTTTAAAGCTTCTGATAGGCTAATTGACATCATTTGAGTCAATTGGAGGTGTACCTGTGGATGTATTTCAAGGCTTACCTTCAAACTCAGTGCCTCTTTGCTCGACATCATGGCAAAATCTAAAGAAATCAGCCAAGACTTCAGAAAATAAATTGTAGACCTCCACAAGGCTGGTTCATCCTTGGGAGCAATTTCCAAATGCCTGAAGGTACCACGTTCATCTGTACAAACAATAGTACGCAAGTATAAACACCATTGGACAACGCAGCCGTCATACTGCCGTCATATATCCACAGTAAAACTAGACCTATATCAACATAACCTGAAAGGCCGCTCAGCAAGGAAGAAGCCACTGCTCCAAAACCGCCATAAAAAGCCAGACTACGGTTTGCAACTGGACATGGGGACAAAGACTGTAGTTTTTGGAGAAATGTCCTCTGGTCTGATGAAACAAAAATAGAACTGTTTGGCCATAATGACCATCGTTATGTTTGGAAGAAAAAGGGGGAGGCTTGCAAGCTGAAGAACACCATCCCAACCGTGAAGCACGGGGGTGGCAGCATCATGTTGTGGGGCTGCTTTGCTGCAGGAGGGACTGGTGCACTTCACAAAATAGATGGCATCATGAGGAAGGAAAATTATGTGGATATATTGAAGCAACATCTCAAGATATCAGTCAGGAAGTTAAAGCTTGGTCGCAAATGGGTCTTCCAAATGGACAATGACCCCAAGCATACTTACATTTGTTGTTGCAAAATGGCTTAAGGACAACAAAGTCAAGGTATTGGAGTGGCCATCACAAAGCCCTGACCTCAATCCTATAGAACATTTGTGGGCAGAACTGAAAAAGTATGTGCGAGCAAGGAGGCCTACAAACCTGACTCAGTTACACCAGTTCTGTCAGGAGGAATGGGCCAAAATTCACCCAACTTATTTTGGGAAGCTTGTGGAAGGACACCTGAAACGTTTGACCCAAGTTACACAATTTTAAAGACAATGCTACCAAATACTAATTCATTGTACGTAAACTTCTGACCCACTGGGAATGTGATGAAAGAAATAAAAGCTGAAATAAATAATTCTCTCTACTATTATTCTGACATTTCACATTCTTGAAATAAAGTGGTGATTCTAACTGACCTAAAACATGGAATTTTTACTAGGATTAAATATCAGGAATTGTGAACAATGTATGTTTAAATGTATTTGGTTGAGGTGTATGTTGACTTCCCACTTCAACTGTATTTACTAGCTCTGCACTTTCCTCCCATCTCTAAAAAGGCTCACCCCTTCTAATGCTGCAAATAGCCAGAGTGCTACAAGTTAGAATATTGGTGTTGCGCCCCGAGGGGGGAGGAGAAGGGAGGAGAAGGGAGGAGAAGGGAAGAGAAGGGAGGAGATGGGAGGAGAAGGGAAGAGAAGGGAGGAGAAGGGAGGAGATGGGAGGAGAAGGGAGGAGATGGGAGGAGAAGGGAAGAGAATGGAGGAGAAGGGAGGAGATGGGAGGAGAAGGGAAGAGAAGGGAAGAGAAGGGAAGAGAATGGAGGAGAAGGGAGGAGATGGGAGGAGAAGGGAGGAGAATGGAGGAGAAGGGAAGAGAAGAGAAGGGAGGGGAATGGAGGAGAAGAGAAGAGAATGGAGGAGAAGGAAAGGAGGAGAAGGGAAGAGAAGGGAAGAGAAGGGAAGAGAATGGAAGAGAATGGAGGAGAAGGGAGGAGAAGGGAGGAGAAGGGAGGAAGAGAAGGGAAGGAGAAGGGAAGGAGAATGGAAGAGAAGGGAGGGAGAAGGGAGGAGAATGGAGGAGAAGGGAGGAGATGGGAGGAGAGGGGAAGGAGAGAATGGAGGAGAAGGGAGGAGATGGGAGGAGAAGGGAGGAGATGGGAGGAGAAGGGAGGAGAATGGAGGAGAAGGGAAGAGAATGAGAGGGAGAATGGAGGAGAATGGAGGAGGAGGGAAGAGAAGGGAGGAAAAGGGAAGGGGGGAGGAGAAGGGAGGAGAATGGAAGAGAAGGAGGAGAAGGGAGGAGAATGGAGGAGAAGGGAGAGAAGGGAAGAGAAGGGAGGAGAAGGAAGAGAAGGGAGGAGAAGGGAGGAGAATGGAGGAGGAGGGAGAGAAGGGAGGAGATGGGAGGAGAAGGGAAGAGAAGGGAAGAGAAGGGAGGAGAAGGGAGGAGAGGGAGGAGAAGGGAGGAGAATGGAGAAGGAAGAGAAGAGAAGGGAGGGGAATGGAGGAGAAGAGAAGAGAATGGAGGAGAAGGGAGGAGATGGGAGGAGAAGGGAAGAGAAGGGAGAGAGGAGAAGAGAAGAGAATGGAGGAGAAGGGAGGAGATGGGAGGAGAAGGGAAGAGAAGGGAAGAGAAGAGAAGGGAGGGGAATGGAGGAGAATGGAGGAGGAGGGAAGAGAAGGGAGGAAAAGGGAAGGAGGGAGGAGAAGGGAAGAGAATGGAAGAGAAGGGAGGAGAAGGGAGGAGAATGGAGGAGAAGGGAAGAGAAGAGAAGGGAGGAGAAAGGAAGGAGGGAGGAGAAGGGAAGAGAAGGGAGGAGAAGGGAAGAGAAAACATATTGTGATAAAATCAGCATCTTGGGAGAAACCTGGGTAACAGCTGCCACAAATTGTCCTGGGTTACCCTCCACCTCTCATTGTCCTGGGTTACCCTCCACCTCTCATTGTCCTGGGTTACACTCCACCTCTCATTGTCCTGGGTTACCCTCCACCTCTCATTGTCCTGGGTTACCCTCCACCTCTCATTGTCCTGGGTTACCCTCCACCTCTCATTGTCCTGGGTTACACTCCACCTCTCATTGTCCTGGGTTACCCTCCACCTCTCATTGTCCTGGGTTACCCTCCACCTCTCATTGTCCTGGGTTACCCTCCACCTCTCATTGTCCTGGGTTACCCTCCACCTCTCATTGTCCTGGGTTACCCTCCACCTCTCATTGTCCTGGGTTACCCTCCACCTCTCGTTGTCCTGGGTTACCCTCCACCTCTCATTGTCCTGGGTTACCCTCCACCTCTCGTTGTCCTGGGTTACCCTCCACCTCTCACGAAGCACAGCTTGTTATAGTTTTACTCAGTTTACACATAGAATGTCCTTCAATTTGGGCAGTTTTGGGCAGTTTTGGGCAGTTTTGGGCAGTTTTGGGCAGTGTACTTTAACCTAAACCCATTTCAGTGTAAAACCGACCTCTTTCTGTGGTCTAGTGTGGGTAACTTGGGGGCTGCCCAGACCAACACCAGCTGTGTTTTAATGGTTCATTACCTCACACACAGTGTCCTGGAGGCTCCAAAGAGGGCCAAGTGGTTTAAAGGTCCTGGAGGCACGTCAGCAATGCATGACCCGGCCTGGAATCCTCTGGAACCTTCTACCTGATGGACACACATCCTCTGGTTAAAGGTCCATCTGCAACAACACTGCCACCTCCACCACCCTGAAAACTTGGCCTGTTGTTTTTCATTTGCCCAAAAGGCATTAAAACAACACGACATGACGTCTTCCCCAATGGTGCCAATGTTCTGCCTCGTTCCACTCTACAATACATGTAACTGTAGGTTGTTATATAATGTAACTGCACTGTTCAGAACACTGCTGTCCCAGTTTTAATGTCTCTCTTCCTGTCATGTTTTTCTCTGTACCACACAGATAGACGGCCGATTCATGCCAAGGATTATTAATATGACGTTGTGAAACAAACACAAGCTAATCAATCAGTTAAGATCTACTGGATTTACAGTAGTAAACATTAATTCACCATTGACAGAGGGTAGTTTAGAAGGGAATAAAGCTGAATAAAAGCAGAATAAATCAATAAGGATGCATCCCAAATGGCACCCTATTCCTTATAGTGGACTTCTCCAGAGCTCTGGTTGAAAGGAATGCACTATGTACAGAAAAGTGTGTCATTTCAGATGAAAGCTGTTACATATATAGTGATATAGTGGCAGCTGTTACATATATAGTGATATAGTGGCAGCTGTTACATATATAGTGATATAGTGGCAGCTGTTACATATATAGTGATATAGTGGCAGCTGTTACATATATAGTGATATAGTGGCAGCTGTTACATATATAGTGATATAGTGGCAGCTGTTACATATATAGTGATATAGTGGCAGCTGTTACATATATAGTGATATAGTGGCAGCTGTTACATATATAGTGATATAGTGGCAGCTGTTACATATATAGTGATATAGTGGCAGCTGTTACATATATAGTGATATAGTGGCAGCTGTTACATATATAGTGATATAGTGGCAGCTGTTACATATATAGTGATATAGTGGAAGCTGTTACATATATAGTGATATAGTGGCAGCTGTTACATATATAGTGATATAGTGGCAGCTGTTACATATATAGTGATATAGTGTCAGCTGTTACATATATAGTGATATAGTGGCAGCTGTTACATATATAGTGATATAGTGGAAGCTGTTACATATATAGTGATATAGTGGAAGCTGTTACATATATAGTGATATAGTGGCAGCTGTTACATATATAGTGATATAGTGGCAGCTGTTACATATATAGTGATATAGTGGCAGCTGTTACATATATAGTGATATAGTGGCAGCTGTTACATATATAGTGATATAGTGGCAGCTGTTACATATATAGTGATATAGTGGCAGCTGTTACATATATAGTGATATAGTGGCAGCTGTTACATATATAGTGATATAGTGGCAGCTGTTACATATATAGTGATATAGTGGCAGCTGTTACATATATAGTGATATAGTGGCAGCTGTTACATATATAGTGATATAGTGGCAGCTGTTACATATATAGTGATATAGTGGAAGCTGTTACATATATAGTGATATAGTGGCAGCTGTTACATATATAGTGATATAGTGGCAGCTGTTACATATATAGTGATATAGTGGCAGCTGTTACATATATAGTGATATAGTGGCAGCTGTTACATATATAGTGATATAGTGGCAGCTGTTACATATATAGTGATATAGTGGAAGCTGTTACATATATAGTGATATAGTGGCAGCTGTTACATATATAGTGATATAGTGGCAGCTGTTACATATATAGTGATATAGTGGCAGCTGTTACATATATAGTGATATAGTGGCAGCTGTTACATATATAGTGATATAGTGGCAGCTGTTACATATATAGTGATATAGTGGCAGCTGTATCACTAACACACAGAGACTATCCTCTCTCTATTCAACACACAGAGACTATTCTCTCTCTATTCAACACACAGAGACTATCCTCTCTACTCAACACAGAGACTATCCTCTCTCTATTCAACACACAGAGACTATCCTCTCTCTATTTAACACACAGAGACTATCCTCTCTCTATTCAACACACAGAGACTATTCTCTCTCTATTCAACACACAGAGACTATCCTCTCTCTATTCAACACACAGAGACTATCCTCTCTCTATTCAACACACAGAGACTATCCTCTCTCTACTCAACACACAGAGACTATCCTCTCTCTATTCAACACACAGAGACTATCCTCTCTCTACTCAACACACAGAGACTATCCTCTCTCTATTCAACACACAGAGACTATCCTCTCTCTATTCAACACACAGATACTATCCCCTCTCTATTCAACACACAGAGACTATCCTCTCTCTATTCAACACACAGAGACTATCCTCTCTCTATTCAACACACAGAGACTATCCTCTCTCTATTCAACACACAGAGACTATCCTCTCTCTATTCAACACACAGAGACTATCCTCTCTCTATTCAACACAAAGAGACTATCCTCTCTCTATTCAACACACAGAGACTATCCTCTCTATTCAACACACAGAGACTATCCTCTCTCTATTCAACACACAGAGACTATCCTCTCTCTATTCAACACACAGAGACTCTCCTCTCTATACTCAACAAAGAGACTATCCTCTCTCAAATTCAACACACAGAGACTCTCCTCTCTATACTCAACAAAGAGACTATCCTCTCTCAAATTCAACACACAGAGACTATCCTCTCTCTATTCAACACACAGAGACTATCATCTCTCTACTCAACACACAGAGACTATCATCTCTCTACTCAACACACAGAGACTATCCTCTCTCTATTCAACACACAGAGACTATCTTCTCTCTATTCAACACACAGAGACTATCCTCTCTCTATTTAACACACAGAGACTATCCTCTCTCTATTTAACACACAGAGACTATCCTCTCTCTATTTAACACACAGAGACTATCCTCTCTCTATTCAACACACAGAGACTATCCTCTCTCTATTCAACACACAGAGACTATCCTCTCTCTATTCAACACACAGAGACTATCATCTCTCTACTCAACACACAGAGACTATCCTCTCTCTATTCAACACACAGAGACTATCTTCTCTCTATTCAACACACAGAGACTATCCTCTCTCTATTTAACACACAGAGACTATCCTCTCTCTACTCAACACACAGAGACTATCCTCTCTCTACTCAACACACAGAGACTATCCTCTCTCTACTCAACACACAGAGACTATCCTCTCTCTATTCAACACACAGAGACTATCCTCTCTCTATTCAACACACAGAGACTATCCTCTCTCTATTCAACACACAGAGACTCTCCTCTCTATACTCAACAAAGAGACTATCCTCTCTCAAATTCAACACACAGAGACTATCCTCTCTCTACTCATCACACAGAGACTATCCTCTCTCTACTCAACACACAGAGACTATCCTCTCTCTATTCAACACACAGAGACTATCCTCTCTCTATTCAACACACAGAGACTATCCTCTCTCTATTCAACACACAGAGACTATCCTCTCTCTATTCAACACACAGAGACTATCCTCTCTCTATTCAACACAGAGACTATCCTCTCTCTATTTAACACACAGAGACTATCCTCTCTCTATTTAACACACAGACACTATCCTCTCTCTATTTAACACACAGAGACTATTCTCTCTCTATTCAACACACAGAGACTATCCTCTCTACTCAACACAGAGACTATCCTCTCTCTATTCAACACACAGAGACTATCCTCTCTCTATTCAACACACAGAGACTATCCTCTCTCTATTCAACACACAGAGACTATTCTCTCTCTATTCAACACACAGATACTATCCTCTCTACTCAACACAGAGACTATCCTCTCTCTATTTAACACACAGAGACTATCCTCTCTCTATTCAACACACAGAGACTATTCTCTCTCTATTCAACACACAGAGACTATCCTCTCTACTCAACACAGAGACTATCCTCTCTCTATTCAACACACAGAGACTATCCTCTCTCTATTTAACACACAGAGACTATCCTCTCTCTATTCAACACACAGAGACTATTCTCTCTCTATTCAACACACAGAGACTATCCTCTCTACTCAACACAGAGACTATCCTCTCTCTATTCAACACACAGAGACTATCCTCTCTCTATTCAACACACAGAGACTATCCTCTCTCTACTCAACACACAGAGACTATCCTCTCTCTACTCAACACACAGAGACTATCCTCTCTCTATTCAACACACAGAGACTATCCTCTCTCTATTCAACACACAGAGACTATCCTCTCTCTACTCAACACACAGAGACTATCCTCTCTCTACTCAACACACAGAGACTATCCTCTCTCTATTCAACACACAGAGACTATCCTCTCTCTATTGAACACACAGAGACTATCCTCTCTCTATTCAACACACAGAGACTATCCTCTCTCTATTCAACACACAGATACTATCCTCTCTCTATTCAACACACAGAGACTATCCTCTCTCTATTCAACACACAGAGACTATCCTCTCTCTATTCAACACACAGAGACTATCCTCTCTATACTCAACAAAGAGACTATCCTCTCTCAAATTCAACACACAGAGACTATCCTCTCTCTACTCATCACACAGAGACTATCCTCTCTCTACTCAACACACAGAGACTATCCTCTCTCTATTCAACACACAGAGACTATCCTCTCTCTATTCAACACACAGAGACTATCCTCTCTCTATTCAACACACAGAGACTATCCTCTCTCTATTCAACACACAGAGACTATCCTCTCTCTATTCAACACAGAGACTATCCTCTCTCTATTTAACACACAGAGACTATCCTCTCTCTATTTAACACACAGACACTATCCTCTCTCTATTTAACACACAGAGACTATTCTCTCTCTATTCAACACACAGAGACTATCCTCTCTACTCAACACAGAGACTATCCTCTCTCTATTCAACACACAGAGACTATCCTCTCTCTATTCAACACACAGAGACTATCCTCTCTCTATTCAACACACAGAGACTATTCTCTCTCTATTCAACACACAGAGACTATCCTCTCTACTCAACACAGAGACTATCCTCTCTCTATTTAACACACAGAGACTATCCTCTCTCTATTCAACACACAGAGACTATTCTCTCTCTATTCAACACACAGAGACTATCCTCTCTACTCAACACAGAGACTATCCTCTCTCTATTCAACACACAGAGACTATCCTCTCTCTATTTAACACACAGAGACTATCCTCTCTCTATTCAACACACAGAGACTATTCTCTCTCTATTCAACACACAGAGACTATCCTCTCTACTCAACACAGAGACTATCCTCTCTCTATTCAACACACAGAGACTATCCTCTCTCTATTCAACACACAGAGACTATCCTCTCTCTACTCAACACACAGAGACTATCCTCTCTCTACTCAACACACAGAGACTATCCTCTCTCTATTCAACACACAGAGACTATCCTCTCTCTATTGAACACACAGAGACTATCCTCTCTCTATTTAACACAAAGAGACTGTCCTCTCTCTATTGAACACACACAGACTCTCCTCTCTCTGTTTAACACACAGACTCTCCTCTCTCTGCAAAATAATTTAAATAATTTGTATCCAATTGCAGGTTGTGAATATGTAAAGGAATATGTCAGTCGGAGAAATCATCAGAGATGGGGGCGTTGTCAAGCAGTTGGCCATTGTAAAAACGTAGCACGGTTTTGTATTCCATTTCTGACCTTTTATACTTGACTTGCCTGGTACAGTATTGCCTGTCGCTGTTTGAAATTAGTGTAAAGTGAATATTGCATTTTGGAGAGCAAATGCATATAATGAACAAAAATATAAACGCAACATGTAAAGTGTTGATCCCTTTTTTCTAGAGCTGAAATAAAAGATCCCAGAAACGTTCCATATGCACAAAAAAAGCTTAATTCTCTAAAATGTGTTTACATCGTTGTTAGTGAGCCTTTCTCCTTTGCCAAGATAATCCATCCACCTGACAGGTGTGGCATGTCAAGAAGCTGGTTAAACAGCATGATCATTACACAGGTGCACCTTGTGCTGGGGAATATAAAATGGCACTTTAAAATGTGCAGTTTTGTCACACAACACAATACTACAGATGTCTCAAGTGTTGAGGGAGTGTGTAATTAGCATGCTGACTGCAGGAATGTCCACCAGAGCTTTTGCCAGAGAATTGAATGTTCATTTCTCTACCATAAGCCGCCTCCAACTTTTTTGTAGATAATTTGGCAGTACATCCAACTGGCCTCACAACCGAAGACCCCGTGCAACCACGCCAGCCCAGTTATTTGGTGCAGTGAACAAATTACTTAGTCAATTGAAAATGTGCTCAGAGTTTTGTAAATGTACCAAATAGTTGTGAAAATTGCACCAAAATAATTGAAAAAACATATGAAAATTATATTTAACATTTAGTATTCTTTCAATTCAGCACTTCAGAAAGAACAGTTTTGAAATGTTCATCATTGGGTTAAATGGTTGTTCAAATAACAAAATTATTATCTGATATAATCATTATCTGATATATTGGTGACTACGATGTGTGAAACCCCAATGAATGCACAAAGGTTCTGAACATAAAGAAAGGCTGTTATCAGTTTAGAGTTTTGTAGTTAGAGTTTTTTATAATATACCACTTATGGGAATTAACGGAATTAACGGAATTAACTGAAAAATATGCAAATTAATATTAATACCATTTTTTTTAATCATAAGTAGACATAATTGCAAATGATTAAATCCTTCCAATAGAAATTAAAAAAATATATATTTACTTACGTATTGAACTTTAATGAAATGAGTTGACTCTTCACATGGGATGATTTCACTGAACAACAAAAGAAAGGGAATATTGAATGATCCCCAATGATCCATCGCATCTCCCAAAAACGTTTTCAACATACATCTGTAAAATGATAGTCTATAAACTAAAGCTTTGGTTGTCTTCCTCTCAGGCTTCCATGTCTTCTCCCTGGACCTCCTCAAGGTCCACCTCTTGAACATCAGACTCTGAGGCCTCATCTTCACTGTCACTTTCCAACCTTGTTGAGGATGGCTCGTTGTCAGGCTCAAAAAGGCAACATTTTCCCGGATGGCCACCAATTTTTCAACCCTTGTATTGGTCAGCCTGTTGCGTGCTTTGGTGTGTGTGTTCCCAAACAAGGACCAGTTGCGCTCTGAGGCGGCTGATGTTGGTGGGATTTGGAGGATAATGGAGGCAACAGGGGAAAGAGCCTCAGATACACAAAGTCCCTTCCACCAGGTGGCTGATGAGATATGTTGGCACGACTGCCATATTGCATCTCCATCCCAAAGCCCTTGCTTGGAAGAGTACTTTGCCAGACTGCCAAGAACCTTGCCCTCATCCAGGCCAAGGTGGCGAGACACGGTAGTGATGACACCATAGGCCTTGTTGATCTCAGGATGCTCTTGCCAGCATACTTGGGGTCCAACATGTAAGCTGAGGCGTGTGTGGGCTTCAGGTAGAAGTCTTCACGCTTTTTTATGTATTTCAAAACTGCAGTTTCCTCTGCTTGGAGTAACAGTGAAGTGGGCAGGGCAGTACGGATGTCTTCTCTTACATCTGCAAGCAGAGTCTGAACATCAGACAGGGTGGCATTGTCTCCCTCAATCCGTGCAATGGCTACTGCTATAGGTTTCAGGAGTTTCAGGCTGCTTACCACTCTCTCCCAAAATACATAATCCAGGAGGATCCTCTTGATGGAGCTGTCCATATCGGCAGACTGTGATATGGCCATTTCTTGGAGAGACTCCTTCCCCTCCAAGAGACTGTCAAACATGATGACAACACCACCCCAACAGGTGTTGCTGGGCAGCTTCAATGTAGTGTTCTTATTCTTCTCACTTTGCTTGGTGAGGTAAGTTGCTGATATAACTTGATGACCCTTCACATAACTAACCATTTATTTGGCTCTCTTGTAGAGTATATCCATTGTTTTCAGTGCCATGATGTCCTTGAGGAGCAAATTCAATGCATGAGCAGCACAGCCAATAGGTGTGATGTGAGGTTAGGACTCCTCCACTTTAGACCAAGCAGCCTTCATGTTCGCAGCATTGTCTGTCACCAGTACAAATAACTGTCTGTTGTCCCTTGTGTCTGTGCTCTTGTAGAATACTGGTTGAGGGGTGGAGATGATGTAGTTAATTATTCCTTGCCCACGAACATTCGACCACCCATCAGAGATGATTGCAATACAGTCTGCTTTCTCTATGATTTGCTTGACCTTCACTTGAACTCTGTTGAACTCTGCATCCAGCAAATTAGTAGATAAAGCATGTCTGGTTGGAGCGGTGTATGCTGGGCGAAGAACATTCAGAAATCTCTTCCAATACACATTGCCTGTGAGCATCAGAGGTGAACTATTTGCATACATTGAGTGAATGTCAAGCAAGACATTCATCAGCACTCCATTGAGTCAAAAAAACTTCTGATTCCAGGAGGACCATGAGTTGTTGCTATCGATAAGGTCTCTGATTCATCATTTTCACCTCAAATAGAAGTAGAGGGACTTTTGTCAGAGGTTGCTTGTTGTGAGCGCTGAGGGAACTTTATGCACTTGGCCAGATGATTCTGCTTCTTTGTTGTATTCTTCAGATATGATTTGGCACAGTATTTGCAAGTTTACACAGCTTTTATTTCTACATTAGCTGCAGTCTGAAATGTCAGATAGTGCCCGTGGCATTTTCCTGTAAAGATTAGAAAAAAATGAGTAAAAAAAAATCAAATACAATTCCATGTACAGATAAATAGTTAAGCAGTTAGATTAAACAACTCCTTTGTAAAATAAATGTTTTAAAAATAAACATGTATGGAAACAGTTGAATTAACACTCCTCAGTTAGCAGGCTCAAGCAAGCTAAAACCCACATGGTAGCAAAAACTAACTAGCAGAAATTGTTAACAAGTTAGAAATTATTTAAACACACTTTGCTGTAGGCTACTATTTACTAGTTAACAAAAAATCATGTATGTCATATAAAATATATTCACCCCACCCAGTAATGTAATCAAAACTTACCAGAAAGCATGTAGTCCTTGACTCAGACAGTGTAGTAGTGTGGACTCAATAGCATCTCATTAGTGTGCAAGATCTTGAGAATCAGCTGTACATGTGATGGAAGAGTGCACTGCACATGTGATGGAAGAATGCACTGTGCATGCAGAGTGTTGCAATTCCATTCAATTGGGGATAGTTTAACCAAAATATGCCACAAGACCTAGAATTGCCTTATGTGTATCCCACAAAAAAGGTTCACTGTTATAAACTAACTTTGATGAATTTAAGCAGAATTCCCCAGATTCCAGGGCTTAACTTCCTATGGAAAATTTTCCTGAAAAATTCAGGAAATTTACTGAAACGTTTCCAACCCTTTGCAATCCTATTCTCAAGTTTTCTTGGGTATGATGCTACAAGCTTCGCACACCTGTATTTGGGGAGTTTCTCCCGTTCTTCTCTGCAGATCCTCTCAAGCACTGTCAGATGAATGGGTAGTGTCATTGCACATCTATTTTCAGGACTCTTCAGAGATGTTCGATCAGGCTAGGGTCCGGGCTCTGGCTGGGCCACTCAAGGACATTCAGAGACTTGTCCCAAAGCCACTCCTGAGTTGTCTTGGCTGTGTGCTTAGGGTCGTTGTCCTATTGGAAGGTGAACCTTCGCCCCAGTCTGAGGTCCTGAGCGCTCTGGAGCAGGTTTTCATCAAGGATCTCTCTATACTTTGCTCTGTTCCTCTTTTCCTTCTATCCTCACTAGTCTCACAGTCCCTGCCTCTGAATAACATCCACACATCATGATGCTTCCACCATCATGCTTCATTGAGGTTTTGGTGCCAGGTTTCCTCCAGGCGTGACACTTGGCATTCAGGCCAAAGAGTTCCATCTTGGTTTCATCAGACCAAAGAATCTTGTTTCTTATGGTCTGAAAGTCCTTTTCGTGCCTTTTGGCAAACTCCAAGCGAGCTGTAATGTGCCTTTTACTGAGGAGTGCCTTCAATTTGGCCACTCTACAATAAGATCACCAACATGAACAAGGCCCTTCCCCCAAGATGTCTCAGTTTGGCTGGGAGGACAGCTCTAGGAAGAGTCTTGGTGGTTCCAAACTTCTTTCATTTAAGAATGATGGAGGCAACTGTGTTCTTGGGGACCTTCAATATTCTGAAATGTTTTGGTACCCTTCCCCAAATCTGTGCCTCGACACAATGCTGTCTCAGAGCTCTACGGACAATTCCTTTGACCTCATGGCTTGGTTTTTGCTCTGACATGCACTGTCAACTGTGGGGACTTATATAGACAGGTTTCCTTTCCAAATCATGTCCAATCAATTGAATTGACCACAGGTGGACTCCAATCAAGTTGTAGAAGGATGGATGATCAATGGAAACAGGATGCACCTGAGCTCCATTTCGAGTCTCATAGCAAAGTGTCTGAATACGTATGTAAATAAAGAATTTCTGTTTTTTATTTTTTATTAATTTGCAAAAAAATCTAAAAACCAGTTCTTGTCACTATGTGGTATTGATGATGTCATTATGGGGTATTGATGATGTCAATATGGGGTATTGATGATGTCATTATGGGGTATTGATGATGTCATTATGGGGTATTGATGATGTCAATATGGGGTATTGATGATGTCATTATGGGGTATTGATGATGTCATTATGGGGTATTGATGATGTCAATATGGGGTATTGATGATGTCAATATGGGGTATTGATGATGTCAATATGGGGTATTGATGATGTCATTATGGGGTATTGATGATGTCATTATGGGGTATTGATGATGACATTATGTGGTATTGATGATGACATTATGGGGTATTGATGCTGTCATTATGGGGTATTGATGCTGTCATTATGGGGTATTGATGATGTCATTATGGGGTATTGATGATGTCACTATGGGGTATTGATGATGTCATTATGGGGTATTGATGATGTCACTATGGGGTATTGATGATGTCACTATGGGGTATTGATGATGTCATTATGGGGTATTGATGATGTCACTATGGGGTATTGATGATGTCACTATGGGGTATTGATGATGTCACTATGGGGTATTGATGATGTCACTATGCGGAATTGATGATGTCATTATGCGGTATTGATGATGTCATTATGGGGTATTGATGATGTCACTATGCGGTATTGATGATGTCATTATGGGGTATTGATGATGTCATTATGGAGTATTGATGATGTCATTATGGGGTATTGATGATGTCATTATGGGGTATTGTTGATGTCATTATGGGGTATTGATGATGTCATTATGGGGTATTGTGTGTAGATTGATTCGCTTTTTTATTTATTGAATCCATTTTAGAATAAGGCTGTAACGTAACATGTGGAAAAAGTCAAGGGGCCTGAATACTTTCTGAAGGCAACGTATATTATTATTCCTGTGGTTTTAGTGTTTCCTATAACACAGGGTTACTCTTAAATAATATTAGCTAACAACTGTTAAAGTTAATAGATATTATTCCAGGGACACAGGGTCACTGGTAGGAAATAACTACAGAAGTACAGCCAATTACACAGCAGTAGGGCTAATGGGGAATAGCCAATGTTTCCTTTTCCTCTGATCATCTCACTTTATTCTCTGTACTTGGTTATTATTAACCCTTTGTCTGCATCAACACTCCTTGGGCAAAAATACAGCACTATATAGGGAACAGTCATTTGGGACACAGAACAAAACTCTCCCTCCTGGTGAACTTGTGACCTCTTACACAATATTGGCTGATGATAACACAAGATGGAGAATAGAATGAGACAAACAGGAAAAGATAGGATGTGTCCCAAAGCCCATAGGGCTCTGGTCAAAAGTAGTGCACTATATAGGGAATAGGGTGCCATTTGGGAAGTGCAGTTGTTCTGTGCTCCTCCTCTTGGCTGGGTTCCCCTGTGTTGCTCTGCTTCCTCCGCCAGGGGCCCAGCTGCTGTTCTGTTCAGAGGACAGGTGCACCAGGAGAGAAGGACTCACCTGAGCCATGTGCACTGAACCAATACCGACCCCCTCAACGCTAGGCTCGGCTCTGTCTCGGCTCTGACTGGCTCTGTCTCTGGGCAGGTGTTCAACACGACCAGGTGGACACCATCTAAGGCAGGCACACACACACACACACATACACACACACACACACACACACACACACACACACACACACACACACAAACTGTCATCCCTCACCTCGCTTTTTGTGACTAATTAGTGTTGGACAGGTGTGAGCAGTGAGAAGGATGGTGTGTTTATGTGTGTGTGTGTGTGCGTGTGTGTGTGTGTGTGTGTGTGTGTGTTTGTGTGTGTGTTTGCGTGTGTGTGTGTGTGTGTGTTGGACAGCAGTGTGCACCACAGAGCCGACCAGAGAAGAGGAAATATTTTCATTCCCTTCCAATTTGGCCGAATAAAACAGAAAGGTCAGGTGTGGAACCAGGTGTTTAACTTCTAACCCAACGCAGCGCTCATGTTGGACACAGAAAAAGACAGACATCTGTGTCCCAAATGTCACCTTTTTATGGATTTAGAGTAAAAAGTTTGACCAAGGCCCATAGGGTTAAAAAAGGGCACTACTTAGGGACTAGGGTGGAATTTGAGACTAAGACAAAGAGAAAGAAGATATTTTATTGTGGCATTTTAACACAGTGAAGGTTGTTAGCGTTTTAACATAGTGAAGGTTGTCGGCGTTTAATAGAGTGACGGGTTGTGAGCGTTTTAACATAGTGAAGGTTATTAGCGTTTTAACATAGTGAAGGTTATTAGCGTTTTAACACACTGAAGGTTGCTAGCACTTTAAAACAGTGAAGGTTGTTAACGTTTAACACAGTCAGTGAATGTTATTAGCTTTTTAACACAGTGAAGGTCGTTAGTGTTTTAAAACAATTAAAACCGTTATCTATCTGTCACGTGAGGGTGCGTAGGGAGACCAAGGCGCAGCGTTTGGGCGCAGGGATAGTAGTTCGTCATATTTATTATTTATACTATGTATAAAATGTTACCAAAATGAACGAACTACACAACACCAAACAAACACTAACGACACAACGTCACGTTCACAAAAACAAACACGAATGAACAGACGTAACGAATAGCACACTTACTGTCACCGTGACAACGACATATAACGACAATGACCCACAACCCCGTCTGAAGATCTACAAACATATACAGGATCCCTAATTAGAGACGATGCGCTGCAGCTGCCTCTAATTAGGGATCCCACACAAACCACCACCAGAAACAGAAAGAATAGAACTGTCAGACTCTGACCATGGCTACATAGAGAAGCAAATAGGCTTCTCTATGGCCAGAGCCTGACACTATCCTGATTGCCTAGTCACTTTTACCCCTACCTATGTACATATTCCCTCAATTTGATTGTTATTTTGTTTTTTTCACTTTCTTCAACTGCATTGTTGGTTAAGGGCTTGTAAGTAAGCATTTCACTGTAAGGTCTACACCTGTTGTATTGTTGGTTAAGGGCTTGTTAGTAAGCATTTCACTGTAAGGTCTACACCTGTTGTATTGTTGGTTAAGGGCTTGTTAGTAAGCATTTCACTGTAAGGTCTACACCTGTTGTATTGTTGGTTAAGGGCTTGTTAGTAAGCATTTCACTGTAAGGTCTACACCTGTTGTATTGTTGGTTAAGGGCTTGTTAGTAAGCATTTCACTGTAAGGTCTACACCTGTTGTATTGTTGGTTAAGGGCTTGTTAGTAAGCATTTCACTGTAAGGTCTACACCTGTTGTATTGTTGGTTAAGGGCTTGTTAGTAAGCATTTCACTGTAAGGTCTACACCTGTTGTATTGTTGGTTAAGGGCTTGTTAGTAAGCATTTCACTGTAAGGTCTACACCTGTTGTATTGTTGGTTAAGGGCTTGTTAGTAAGCATTTCACTGTAAGGTCTACACCTGTTGTATTGTTGGTTAAGGGCTTGTTAGTAAGCATTTCACTGTAAGGTCTACACCTGTTGTATTGTTGGTTAAGGGCTTGTACGTAAGCATTTCACTGTAAGGTCTACACCTGTTGTATTGTTGGTTACCGCCCTGTAGGTTTTCACTCCAACCCTGTTCCTGGAGAGATACCGTCCTGTAGGTTTTCACTCCAACCCTGTTCCTGGAGAGATACCGTCCTGTAGGTTTTCACTCCAACCCTGTTCCTGGAGAGATACCATCCTGTAGGTTTTCACTCCAACCCTCATCTAGTGTACCTGATTCTAATAATTAGCTGCTTGAAAAGCTGAATCAGGTCGGTTACAACTGGGGTTGGAGTGAAAACCTACAGAAGGGTAGCTCTCCAGGAACAGGGTTGGACAGCCCTACCCTATATAGTGCACTACGTTTCATGAGGGCTCTGATCAAAAGTAGTGCACTACTGTATATAGGGAATAGGGTGCCATTTGGGACGCACAATGAGATGTACCCTGAGATCCAATCTGACACGGAAAACAAACTTAATTCAAAACAGGAGTGAAACACGACCAGGAGCCGCGGCTATACATTATAACAGAATCTCACTGTATCATACATTAATTACTTTAACATCAATATATGGTCTTTACTTTCACAGTAATATATGGACATTACTTTAACATCAATATATGGTCTTTACTTTAACAGTAATATATGTACATTATTTTAACAGTAATATATGTACATTATTTTAACAGTAATATATGGACATTATTTTAACAGTAATATATGGACATTATTTAACAGTAATATATGGACATTATTTTAACAGTAATATATGGACATTACTTTAACAGTAATATATGGACATTATTTTAACAGTAATATATGGACATTATTTTAACAGTAATATATGGACATTATTTTAACAGTAATATATGGACATTACTTTAACAGCAATATATGGACATTAAACAGGAGAGGGATGGGTCTGGAAAAATTTAACCACTCTCAAATTCATAGACAGAGCTATGAAAGCAAGGACTGACCATCCATATAATGCAAATTATAGTCCTGAAACTATAATTAACAATAACAATCTCTGATTGTCCCTTTAACCAGCGTACCAGCTGTGACACATGATTCACTGAACTCTTTCTGGGCCTCTACTCTCGACACCATCACAATCACCAGACCACGTTGGTAAGCCCCTCCAAACACCTGACACATTGTGTTGATTGAAAACTTTGCTTTCAGGAGAATTCCTATTGAAGCATATTTTGTGCAGTATGAAAATGAATGACATTCAGCCAAGCGGCAGAAACAGAGAAACAGAGGAAGAGAGAAAATTAAAAAGAAAGCAGAGCCATGATGGGCAGTCTATGAGATACTCACCTCAAATTATAATATAATACTCCATGATGGGCAGTCTATGAGATACTCACCTCAAATTATAATATAATACTCCATGATGGGCAGTCTATGAGATACTCACCTCAAATTATAATATAATACTCCATGATGGGCAGTCTATGAGATATTCACCTCAAATTATAATATAATACTCCATGATGGGAAGTCTATGAGATACTCACCTCAAATTATAATATAATACTCCACGATGGGCAGTCTATGAGATATTCACCTCAAATTATAATATAATACTCCATGATGGGCAGTCTATGAGATACTCACCTCAAATTATAATATAATACTCCATGATGGGCAGTCTATGAGATACTCACCTCAAATTATAATATAATACTCCATGATGGGCAGTCTATGAGATACTCACCTCAAATTATAATATAATACTCCATGATGGGCAGTCTATGAGATACTCACCTCAAATTATAATATAATACTCCATGATGGGCAGTCTATGAGATATTCACCTCAAATTATAATATAATACTCCATGATGGGCAGTCTATGAGATACTCACCTCAAATTATAATATAATACTCCATGATGGGCAGTCTATGAGATACTCACCTCAAATTATAATATAATACTCCATGATGGGCAGTCTATGAGATACTCACCTCAAATTATAATATAATACTCCATGATGGGCAGTCTATGAGATACTCACCTCAAATTATAATATAATACTCCATGATGGGCAGTCTATGAGATACTCACCTCAAATTATAATATAATACTCCATGATGGGCAGTCTATAAGATATTCACCTCAAATTATAATATAATACTCCATGATGGGCAGTCTATGAGATACTCACCTCAAATTATAATATAATACTCCATGATGGGCAGTCTATGAGATACTCACCTCAAATTATAATATAATACTCCATGATGGGCAGTCTATGAGATATTCACCTCAAATTATAATATAATACTCCATGATGGGCAGTCTATGAGATACTCACCTCAAATTATAATATAATACTCCATGATGGGCAGTCTATGAGATACTCACCTCAAATTATAATATAATACTCCATGATGGGCAGTCTATGAGATATTCACCTCAAATTATAATATAATACTCCATGATGGGCAGTCAATGAGATATTCACCTCAAATTATAATATAATACTCCATGATGGGCAGTCTATGAGATACTCACCTCAAATTATAATATAATACTCCATGATGGGCAGTCTATGAGATATTCACCTCAAAGTATAATATAATACTCCATGATGGGCAGTCTATGAGATACTCACCTCAAATTATAATATAATACTCCATGATGGGCAGTCTATGAGAGATTCACCTCAAATTATAATATAATACTCCATGATGGGCAGTCTATGAGATACTCACCTCAAATTATAATATAATACTCCATGATGGGCAGTCTATGAGATACTCACCTCAAATTATAATATAATACTCCATGATGGGCAGTCTATGAGATATTCACCTCAAAGTATAATATAATACTCCATGATGGGCAGTCTATGAGATACTCACCTCAAATTATAATATAATACTCCATGATGGGCAGTCTATGAGATATTCACCTCAAATTATAATATAATACTCCATGATGGGCAGTCTATGAGATACTCACCTCAAATTATAATATAATACTCCATGATGGGCAGTCTATGAGATATTCACCTCAAAGTATAATATAATACTCCATGATGGGCTGTCTATGAGAGATTCACCTCAAAGTATAATATAATACTCCATGATGGGCAGTCTATGAGAGATTCACCTCAAAGTATAATATAATACTCCATGATGGGCAGTCTATGAGATATTCACCTCAAAGTATAATATAATACTCCATGATGGGCAGTCTATGAGATACTCACCTCAAATTATAATATAATACTCCATGATGGGCAGTCTATGAGAGATTCACCTCAAATTATAATATAATACTCCATGATGGGCAGTCTATGAGATACTCACCTCAAATTATAATATAATACTCCATGATGGGCAGTCTATGAGATACTCACCTCAAATTATAATATAATTCTCCATGATGGGCAGTCTATGAGATATTCACCTCAAAGTATAATATAATACTCCATGATGGGCAGTCTATGAGATACTCACCTCAAATTATAATATAATACTCCATGATGGGCAGTCTATGAGATATTCACCTCAAATTATAATATAATACTCCATGATGGGCAGTCTATGAGATACTCACCTCAAATTATAATATAATACTCCATGATGGGCAGTCTATGAGATATTCACCTCAAAGTATAATATAATACTCCATGATGGGCTGTCTATGAGAGATTCACCTCAAAGTATAATATAATACTCCATGATGGGCAGTCTATGAGAGATTCACCTCAAAGTATAATATAATACTCCATGATGGGCAGTCTATGAGATATTCACCTCAAAGTATAATATAATACTCCATGATGGGCAGTCTATGAGAGATTCACCTCAAAGTATAATATAATATTCCATGATGGGCAGTCTATGAGAGATTCACCTCAAAGTATAATATAATACTCCATGATGGGCAGTCTATGAGAGATTCACCTCAAAGTTTAATATAATATTCCATGATGGGCAGTCTATGAGAGATTCACCTCAAAGTATAATATAATATTCCATGATGGGCAGTCTATGAGAGATTCACCTCAAAGTATAATATAATACTCCATGATGGGCAGTCTATGAGAGATTCACCTCAAAGTTTAATATAATATTCCATGATGGGCAGTCTATGAGAGATTCACCTCAAATTATAATATAATACTCCATGATGTGCAGTCTATGAGATACTCACCTCAAATTATAATATAATACTCCATGATGGGCAGTCTATGAGATATTCACCTCAAATTATAATATAATACTCCATGATGGGCAGTCTATGAGATACTCACCTCAAATTATAATATAATACTCCATGATGGGCAGTCTATGAGATATTCACCTCAAAGTATAATATAATACTCCATGATGGGCTGTCTATGAGAGATTCACCTCAAAGTATAATATAATACTCCATTATGGGCAGTCTATGAGAGATTCACCTCAAAGTATAATATAATACTCCATGATGGGCAGTCTATGAGATATTCACCTCAAAGTATAATATAATACTCCATGATGGGCAGTCTATGAGAGATTCACCTCAAAGTATAATATAATATTCCATGATGGGCAGTCTATGAGAGATTCACCTCAAAGTATAATATAATACTCCATGATGGGCAGTCTATGAGAGATTCACCTCAAAGTTTAATATAATATTCCATGATGGGCAGTCTATGAGAGATTCACCTCAAAGTATAATATAATACTCCATGATGGGCAGTCTATGAGAGATTCACCTCAAAGTTTAATATAATATTCCATGATGGGCAGTCTATGAGAGATTCACCTCAAAGTATAATATAATACTCCATGATGGGCAGTCTATGAGATATTCACCTCAAATTATAATATAATACTCTCCTGTAATCGTCACAATGACACTTGGGTCTACGGCATAGTATACATCCTAAATAGCAACATACTCTGTGCACACTTTAGACCAGAGCTCTATGGTTAGACAAGAGCTCTATGGTTAGACCAGAGCCCTGTGGTTAGACCAGAGCCCTGTGGTTAGACAAGAGCCCTGTGGTTAGACAAGAGCCCTGTGGTTAGACCAGAACCCTATGGTTAGACCAGAACCCTGTGGTTAGACCAGAACCCTATGGTTAGACCAGAACCCTATGGTTAGACCAGAGCCCTGTGGTTAGACAAGAGCCCTGTGGTTAGACCAGAACCCTATGGTTAGACCAGAACCCTGTGGTTAGACAAGAGCCCTGTGGTTAGACCAGAGCCCTGTGGTTAGACAAGAGCCCTGTGGTTAGACCAGAACCCTATGGTTAGAACAGGGCCCTGTGGTTAGACCAGAACCCTATGGTTAGAACAGGGCCCTGTGGTTAGACAAGAGCCCTGTGGTTAGACCAGAGCCCTATGGTTAGACCAGAACCCTATGGTTAGACCAGAACCCTATGGTTAGACCAGAGCCCTGTGGTTAGACCAGGGTCCTATGGTTAGACCAGAACCCTATGGTTAGACAAGAGCCCTGTGGTTAGACCAGAGCCCTATGGTTAGACCAGAACTCTATGGTTAGACCAGAACCCTATGGTTAGACCAGAGCCCTATGGTTAGACCAGAACCCTATGGTTAGACCAGAACCCTATGGTTAGACCAGAGCCCTGTGGTTAGAACAGGGCCCTATGGTTAGACCAGAACCCTATGGTTAGACCAGAGCCCTGTGGTTAGACCAGGGTCCTATGGTTAGACCAGAGCCCTGTGGTTAGACCAGAGCCCTGTGGTTAGACCAGAGCCCTGTGGTTAGACCAGAGCCCTGTGGTTAGACCAGAACCCTATGGTTAGACCAGAGCCCTATGGTTAGACCAGAGCCCTGTGGTTAGAACAGGGCCCTGTGGTTAGACCAGAACCCTATGATTAGACCAGAGCCCTGTGGTTAGACCAGGGCCCTATGGTTAGACCAGAGCCCTATGGTTAGACCAGAGCCCTGTGGTTAGACCAGAGCCCTGTGGTTAGACCAGAGCCCTATGTTTAGACCAGAACCCTGTGGTTAGACCAGAGCCCTGTGGTTAGACCAGAACCCTATGGTTAGACCAGAGCCCTATGGTTAGACCAGAGCCCTATGGTTAGACCAGAACCCTATGGTTAGACCAGAACCCTATGGTTAGACCAGAGCCCTGAGGTTATTTGGTATTTGGGTATTTTATTAGGATTCCCATAAGCTGTTGCAAAAGCAACAGCTACTCTTCCCGGGGTCCACACATGACATAATACAGAACATTAATAGACAAAAACAGCTTGAGGACAGAACTACATAAAACATTTAGGTCAAATAGGGGAGAGGCGTTGTACCGTGAGGTGTTGCTTTCTCTGTTTTTGAAACCAGGTTTGCTGTTCATTTCAGCAATATGAGATGGAACAGAGCTATATAACACTGTACGTTTTCTTGAATTATTTCTGGATTTGGGGACTGTGAAAAGACCCCTGGTGGCATGTCTGGTGGGGTAAGTGTGAAAAGACCCCTGGTGGCATGTCTGGTGGGGTAAGTGTGAAAAGACCCCTGGTGGCATGTCTGGTGGGGTAAGTGTGAAAAGACCCCTGGTGGCATGTCTGGTGGGGTAAGTGTGTGTGTCAGAGCTGTGTGTAAGTTGACTATGCAAACAATTTGGGATTTTTTCTTATAATAAGAAGTGATGCAGTCAGTCTCTCCTCAACTTAGCCAAGAGAGATTGGAATGCATAGTATTTATATCAGCCCTCTAATTACAATGAAGAGCAAGTCGTGCCGCTCTGTTCTGGACCAGCTGCAGCTTTACTAGGTCTTTCCTTGCAGCAGACGACCACATGACTGGACAATAATCAAGATAAGATAAAACTAGAGCCTGCAGGATTTGCTTTGTGGAGTCTGGTGTCAAAAAAGCAAAGCATTTATGTATTACAGTGTCAGGTCCTGACTATAGGGAGGCCTCTAGGCATCTTCATGTTGGTCTGGAGGGGACTGTCAGGTCCTGACTATAGGGAGGCCTCTAGGCATCTTCATGTTGGTCTGGAGGGGACTGTCAGGGCTTGACAGAGGGGAGGCCTCTAGGCATCTTCATGTTGGTCTGGAGGGGACTGTCAGGGCTTGACAGAGGGGAGGCCTCTAGGCATCTTCATTTTGGTCTGGAGGGGATTGTCAGGGCTTGACAGAGGGGAGGCCTCTAGGCATCTTCATGTTGGTCTGGAGGGGACTGTCAGGGCTTGACAGAGGGGAGGCCTCTAGGCATCTTCATGTTGGTCTGGAGGGGACTGTCAGGGCTTGACAGAGGGGAGGATTCTAGGATTCTTTATGTTGGTTTTTCTTGTGGTCCCCAATTGGAGGCAGCTGATGGTGCATGTTTATCAATAATTGGAAGAAGCTATTTCATAAATTCATAAAGTGCAGCGTCTGGATGCTCCTTATTAATCACATCAGACCAACAAATATTTTTAACATCATCCACAAAACCTTGGGTTTGAATACAGCTTTAGAACAAAGTTCTACAGTATTAGTAAAAATGTGATTCATTTAGCGATGTAGCCTCTGTTAGCAGGAGATTTCAGACAGGATAGAGAAT
The DNA here is from genome assembly GCA_023634145.1 of Thymallus thymallus. Classification (NCBI taxonomy): domain Eukaryota; kingdom Metazoa; phylum Chordata; class Actinopteri; order Salmoniformes; family Salmonidae; genus Thymallus; species Thymallus thymallus. The sequence continues at coordinate 31,290,562 of CM042384.1, forward strand.
AGCCTCTGTTAGCAATGGCTAGTTGCTGAGTTATCGAGGGTTCCGCTGCACCCTTGGGCACCGTCTCTACAGAGTGGGCCTCCTGTGGTCGTCTCAACTTCTATGTTCTCACTGTTAAGTCCCCCTTTTTGCTGTCCAAAAAGTATTGAGGGAACATTTTGGACCACTCACAGCTGTCTGTCTGTCCATCTACCTGCTCCATCTACCTGCTCTGTCTGTCCATCTACCTGCTCCATCTCCACAGCTGTCTGTCCCTCTACCTGCTCCAGGTGTCTCTCCACAGCTGTCTGTTTTTCCCTCTACCTGCTCCAGGTGTCTCTCCACAGCTGTCTGTTTGTCCATCTACCTGCTCCAGGTGTCTCTCCACAGCTGTCTGTCTGTCCATCTACCTGCTCCAGGTGTCTCTCCACAGCTGTCTGTCCCTCTACCTGCTCCAGGTGTCTCTCCACAGCTGTCTGTTTGTCCCTCTACCTGCTCCAGGTGTCTCTCCACAGCTGTCTGTTTGTCCCTCTACCTGCTCCAGGTGTCTCTCCACAGCTGTCTGTTTGTCCCTCTACCTGCTCCAGGTGTCTCTCCACAGCTGTCTGTTTGTCCCTCTACCTGCTCCAGGTGTCTCTCCACAACTGTCTGTTTGTCCCTCTACCTGCTCCAGGTGTCTCTCCACAGCTGTCTGGCTGATGGCTGTGTATATTGGCAGCTGTCCTCCAGCGCTCTTGTTAGTCTCTCTTTAATAGGTGATTGGATGAAAGGTTGTTTAATTGTTATTAATATTTGTCTCTCAAATCAAATGTCATTAGTCACATGCAACGAATACAACAGGTGTAGACCTTACCGTGAAATGCTTACTAACAAGCCCTTACAGTGAAATGCTTACTAACAAGCCCTTAACCAACAATACAACAGGTGTAGACCTTACAGTGAAATGCTTACTAACAAGCCCTTAACCAACAATACAACAGGTGTAGACCTTACAGTGAAATGCTGACTAACAAGCCCTTAACCAACAATACAACAGGTGTAGACCTTACAGTGAAATGCTTACTAACAAGCCCTTAACCAACAATACAACAGGTGCAGACCTTACAGTGAAATGCTTACTAACAAGCCCTTAACCAACAATACAACAGGTGTAGACCTTACAGTGAAATGCTTACTGACAAGCCCTTAACCAACAATACAACAGGTGTAGACCTTACAGTGTAATGCTTACTAACAAGCCCTTAACCAACAATACAACAGGTGTAGACCTTACAGTGAAATGCTTACTAACAAGCCCTTAACCAACAATACAACAGGTGTAGACCTTACAGTGAAATGCTTACTAACAAGCCCTTAACCAACAATACAACAGGTGCATACATAATAAATAGTCTGTTTGGCCATTTGATTAATTGTTCAGCAGTCTGATGGCTTGGGCGTAGAAGCTGTTTAGGAGCCTTTTGGACCTAGACTTGGCGCTCCGGTACCGCTTGCTGTGCGGTAGCAGAAAGAACGGTCTATGACTTGGCTGACTGGAGTCTTTGACAATTTTTTGGGCCTTCCTCTGACACACCTAGTATATAGGTCCTGGATGGCAGGAAGCTTGGCCCCAGTGATGTACTGGGCTGTACGCACTACCCTCTGTAGCATCTGGGGACCCATGCCAAATATTTTCAGTCTCCTGAGGGGGAAAATATGTTGGTGTGCCCTCTTCATTACTTTCTTGGTGTGTTTGGACCCTGATAGTTTGTTTGTGATGTGGACACCAAGGAACGTGAAACTCTCAACCCGCCCCGTCGATGTGAATGGGGGCGTGTTCAGCTCTCCTTTCCTGTAGTCCATGATCAGCTCCTTTGTCTTGCTCACGTTGAGGGAGAGGTTGTTGTCCTGGCACCACACTGCCAGGTCTCAGCCTGCATTAAAGTCCCCGGCCACTAGGAGCGCCGCTTCTGGATGAGCATTTGAGATGAAAACCCTCTTGGTAGATAGTGTGGTCAACAGCTTATCATGAGGTACTCTACCTCAGGCAAGGAATACCTCGAGACCTCATTAATATTAGACATTGCGCGCCAGCTGTTATTGATAAATAGACACACATCCCCACCCCTCGTCTTACCAGACGTAGTGTTCTGTCCTGCCGATGCTCGGAAAACCCTGCCAGCTCTATATTATCAATGTTGTTGTTCAGCCACGACTCGGTGAAACATAAGATATTACCGTTTTTAATGTCCCGTTGGTAGGATAGCTCATCCAGTTTGTTCTCCAGTGATTGCAAGTTGGCCAATAGAACGGATGGTAGAGGCGGGTTACCGACTCGCCAATTAATTCTTACAAGGTACCCGGATCTGACCTACTGTATCTCTGTCTTTTCTTCATGCGGGGATTTGGGCCTGGTCCAGGAGAAACAGTGTATCCTTTGGTTCAGACTCGTTAAAGAAAATAATCTTTGTCCAGTTCAAGGTGATTAATCTCTGTTCCTGATTCCTGAAGCTCTTTTCAGTCATAAGGGATGGTAGAAGCAACATTATGTACAAAATAAGTTACAAACAATGCAAAAATACTAACAAAATAGCACAGTTGGTTAGGAGCCCGTAAAACGGCAGCCATCCCCTCCGACGCCATTGAAAGTATCTCTCAGTGGTGGTAACAAAGGTGTGCTGTACAGAATACACAGGTTTCTTCTATACGCTTGTCACAGTCTCTTTGCCTACAGTGCTTTATGTACATTTTTGGAATATGATTTTTAAGGACAATAAGTGATTTCATGAAAGGTTGTTTAATAATCATGTTTAGTGTCTGCCTCCCAAGGGTGTGGCTCGGCAGATTACACAGTATTCTTCTAAAACAACTTGTTTAGTCTTCACTGCTGCATGTGATGCTTTGGATTGTGTTTCAGGTTCCTTCTAAAACAGTTACTGTCTCCATGTTGTTGTCCATGTCTAGCGGCTAACCTGCAGTACCTTTGGACAGTATTGTGGTTTGCCAGTTCTTTGTGGACTCTGTTGTTGTCCAGGTCCAGAGGCTAGCCTACAGTAATGTACGTTTTGTTTTTGGACTGTGGTTTATGAGAACTGCAGAAAGAGTGAACCCGAATCTTGGATTACTGTAACGCCTGTGCTTGCGACCTCGACGGTGCCCTTCCCGCCCTGGCGCTTCGGCTCGCCGGTGTACTATCCACCGGCATGAGATTGATGGCACTGATGCCCATCCGCTGATTCCACACGCACAGGCACACAGTGGTTGAATATTTCTAGATAGGCTGTATTTAATATACAATATAGGGTTTGTTTTTACAGTGGTTGTATATTTCTAGATTGGCTGTATTTAATATACAATATAGGGTATGTTTTTACAGTGGTTGTATATTTCTAGATTGGCTGTATTTAATATACAATATAGGTAATATTTTTACACTGTATATACAATTTTTACATTGTATATTTCTTTTTAGTGTATTTCAATTCCATTTGTAAGATTGCAGGAAGTGCAGAAGAGGTAGGTTTGTCACATGACACTTGGAACATCCATTCTTCGGTAAGTACGAACATATTTGGACATTATTAAGCTTGCAAAGCTGGTGACTGGCAAGTTGAGCGGTTGCTGCCGTGGCTTAAAGGAGAATGGGCACATTCAACCCAGATTCTGGTTCACAGAAGACCGACTGTTGCTACAGTAACAGATCATGGGAATTTAAATAAAACCCAATAAACAACTTAGCCTCGTTTTGGTGGCCCGTGTTTACAGTGTAGATGTTCCTCGCTTGGCAAACTCTCTCTCATCCAGAGATTTAAACAGCAGAACAGAAACACAGTACACTTCAAAAGCGCATTCAGTTGTGTTGTTTGCATCTCTGCAGGAGGAAGTGTGTGTGTGTGTTGTGTTGTTCATTGTACTGTAGAGCAGTGTATTGTACCGCCTCCCATTCTGTTGGGAATTGTTCTTCCTATTACAAAGCTAATGCATGTTCTCTCTCCACAGCTTGTATGGAACGACTTTCTCTCCGCAGACTCTTTGCTGGTTTGTTTTTTGTGTGGGCAAACACAAATCTGATTCCCTTTCATATTCAAACGATTATGATTCCATCCCAAATGGTACCCTATTCCCTATATAGTGCACTACTTTTGACCAGAGGCTCTGGTCAAAAGTAGTGCACTATATAGGGAATAGGATGCCATTCGAGACGCAACCCAAGTTATCAAATCAAATCAAATGTATTTATAAAGCCCTTTTTACATCAGCCGATGTCACAAAGTGCTATACAGAAACCCAGCCTAAAACCCCAAACAGCAAGCAATGCAGATGTAGAAGCACGGTGGCTAGGAAAAACTCCCTAGAAAGGCAAAGACCTAGGAAGAAACCTAGAGAGGAACCAGAAGCATGGTCCTCCGGGTGGGCTCAGGTCCTCCGGGAGAGGAGGTAGAGTGGGAGAGAGAGAGAATTAGAGGGAGCATACTGAAATTCACACAAGACACCGGATAATAACATCAGATTTAACAAACTGACCCTAGCCCCCCGGCACATAGACTATTGCAGCAAAGATACTGGAGGCTGAGAGTGAACCAAGTGAACTGTCAGAGCGTTCAGACCAGCCATGTTGAGAGAGAGGGGGAACCAGCCAGCTTCCAAGGAGAAAAAAGCCCTCAGGTATTCTAGTGGAACGTTGGGCCAGTAACTGAAACAAAAAGCCCTCAGGTATTCTAGTGGAACGTTGGGCCAGTAACTGAAACAAAAAGCCCTCAGGTATTCTAGTGGAACGTTGGGCCAGTAACTGAAACAAAAAGCCCTCAGGTATTCTAGTGGAACGTTGGGCCAGTAACTGAAACAAAAAGCCCTCAGGTATTCTAGCAGCTAAGAACGTTGGGCCAGTAACTGAAAGGTTGCTGGTTAGAATCCCAGAGCCGACTAGGTGAAACATCTGCCAATGTGCCCTTGAGAAAGGCACTTAACCCTAATTGTTTCTCTAAATCACTCTGGAAAAGAGTGTCTGATAAATGACTAACATGTAAGACAAGGGACAGTAATGAAACTATAAGATATAACCCATATTACTAGGGTGGGGTTGATGCCGTGTCGGACACAACTAAGGCGTCCATGGGAAGTACCCTATTTTCTCCCTTCATTTTGCACTACTTTTGACTAGGGCCTATAGGGAACACATAGGGATCTAGTCAAAGTTAGTGCACTATATAGGGAATATGGTCCCATTTGGGACGCAGGCAGAGTTTCTCAGCGAGGGAGGGGAGATCTGGCCATCATTGAAGGACACTGAATCATTAGTATTATGCAGAATATTCTGTTTATTACACACCCCTAATCACTGATAATAATTACACAGATAATAATGCACTCTGCAATCTGCAAAATTAAAACTAAGGGCTTATCTTCGAAAGCAGGAAGAGATTATAAATCAGTAGAAAATCTAAAAACAGGATTACGGTTTATAAGAATGCTACATCCACGTCGGGGTGTATCGTTATTGTTACCTGAATCTGCATCCCAAATGGCACCCCGTTCCATATATAGTGCACTACTTTTGACAAAGCCCTAGGGTTAGACCAGAGCCCTATGGTTAGATCAGAGCCCTATGGTTACACCAGAGTCCTATGGTTAGACCAGAGCCCTATGGCTAGACCAGAGCCCTAGGGCTAGACCAGAGCCCTAGGGCTAGACCAGAGCCCTAGGGCTAGACCAGAGCCCTATGGCTAGACCAGAGCCCTATGGCTAGACCAGAGCCTTATGGTTACACCAGAGCCCTATGGCTAGACCAGAGTCCTATGGCTAGACCAGAGTCTTATGGTTAGATCAGAGCCCTGTGGTTAGACCAGAGCCCTATGGCTAGACCAGAGCCCTATGGCTAGACCAGAGTCCTATGGTTAGACCAGAGCCCTATGGTTAGACCAGAGCCCTATGGCTAGACCAGAGCCCTATGGCTAGACCAGAGCCCTATGGCTAGACCAGAGCCCTATGGCTAGACCAGAGCCCTATGGCTAGACCAGAGCCTTATGGTTAGACCAGAGCCCTGTAGTTAGACCAGAGTCCTGTAGTTAGACCAGAGTCCTGTAGTTAGACCAGAGTCCTATGGTTAAACCAGAGCTCTATGGTTAGACCAGAGTCATATGGTTAGACCAGAGCCCTATGGTTAGACCAGAGCACAACACTCTTAGAAGTAAAGGTGCTATCTATAACCTAAAAGGGTTATTCGGCTGTTCCCATAGGAGAACCCTTTGAAGAACCCTTTTTGGTTCCAGGCAGAAACTTTTTGAGTTCCATGTAGAACCCTTTATACAGATGGTTTAAATACCAGTTCTTGAGATAGGAGGAAGGGTTAAATACCAGTTCTTGAGATAGGAGGAAGGGTTAAATACCAGTTCTTGAGATAGGAGGAAGGTTTAAATACCAGTTCTTGAGATAGGAGGAAGTGTTAAATACCAGTTATTGAGATAGGAGGAAGGTTTAAATACCAGTTCTTGAGATAGGAGGAAGGGTTAAATACCAGTTATTGAGATAGGAGGAAGGGTTAAATACCAGTTCTTGAGATAGGAGGAAGTGTTAAATACCAGTTATTGAGATAGGAGGAAGGGTTAAATACCAGTTCTTGAGATAGGAGGAAGTGTTAAATACCAGTTATTGAGATAGGAGGAAGGTTTAAATACCAGTTCTTGAGTAAATGTGTCTTTGTCTTTGTCAGCTGTGTGAGTGAATAAATAGGATGCCATTTGGGACAAAGCCATTGTATCAGCCGTCTGTGTCCGGGTGGAACCTACAGAAAGCAAATTATCTCCCAGTCCTTGACATGGTGATTAAAACCTCTAAATTAACCTCAGTAATTATGTTTTCTCAACGACGAGATGAGACACCTGCTCACTGGTACGGTGGCAGGGCCTGATTCCATACCTACTGAATGTATCTTTAGCTAGATTCCTTTCCTTCCTTCCTTCCTTCCTTCCTTCCTTCCTTCCTTCCTTCCTTCCTTCCTTCCTTCATTCCTTCCTTCCTTCCCCAACTCCATTCTTCTTCCCTCCCTTCATTCCTTTCTTCCTTCATTCCTTCCTTATTTCCTTCCTTCCCTCGTTTTCTTGCTGTCTTTCTTTTCTTTTACTAAAAAAGAGACCGTTGTATTACAGAACGGAGAGAGAGAGAGAAGACGTAGAATGGGAGTGAGACAACCCACTATGACTCAATGCTTAGTCACTGGGGCAAAGCCTTGATTGTTTTAGGTCCTGCTGTACAAACGTTCAGCCAGCTGCACAGGCACTATGGAGGCTCTAGTCTACACCACCCAGTTCAATTGTTGTTTGAAAGCATTTTTTAACTCTCTGATTGGTTAAATGAAGGAGAAAACACTGTCATTGGTCAATAGTTTGTGAGTAGGCAACATATAATATCATCTTACATTAGCATGTAGAATTATTTAATTATTTTATATTGTGCTAAATTCCCTTTACTATCTTACACAAGCTTAAAACAGATGTATTATCTTTGGTTTTGTACTGTTGATTGTGTCACACACGCTGGGGTGCACAGGATTTACAACACAGAGTTAATCAAGGAACATTTGGGGCAGTCTCTCTATAAAAGTCACTGTCCACACAACATTACAAGGGTTTTACACTCAAAATATTACTTCAATAGCAGCCAACCGTTGCCACTGTTGATATCCTATGCCGCGTCCTTATTCATTGAAGTAAACTAACAGAACAAGTTAAATATCTTTTCAGCCTCCTGAGGCTTAGAGGTCAATTTTTAGAAGACAGCTAGCTACCAATCAAAATATGTTTTATATTTGAGATAATTCAAATAGCCACCTTTGCCTCGGCATTCTCTCAACCAGCTTCACCTGGAATGCTTTTCCATCAGTCTTGAAGGATTTCCCACATATGCTGAGCACTTGTTGTCTGCTTTTCCTTCACTACGGTCCGACTCATTCCAAACCATCTAAATTTGGTTGGAACAAGAAATCTCAAATTTTGACTGCACTGTTGGTTAGGACTTGTAAGTAAGCATTTCACTGTAAGGTCTACAACTGTTGTATTTGGCGCACGTGACAAATAAACTTTGATGTCCACTAAACATTACTCCCAGATAGTGCGTGGTTTTTGTTTTGAGCTGTGTTACTTTTAACAGGACATTCAACCTCATCTCCCCTCTCTCTGTCTTTGTAGCCGTAGTTAGGAGCCTGTCTGTCTTTGTAGCCATAGTTAAGAACCTGTCTGTCTTTGTAGCCATAGTTAGGAGCCTGTCTGTCTTTGTATCCATAGATAGGAGCCTGTCTGTCTTTGTAGCCATAGTTAGGAACCTGTCTGTCTTTGTAGCCGTAGTAAGGAGCCTGTCTGTCTTTGTAGCCATAGTTAGGAGCCTGTCTGTCTTTATAGCCATAGTTAGGAACCTGACTGTCTTTGTAGCCGTAGTTAGGAGCCTGTCTGTCTTTGTAGCCATAGTTAGGAACCTGTCTGTCTTTGTAGCCATATTTAGGAACCTGTCTGTGTTTGTAGCCATAGTTAGGAGTCTGTCTGTCTTTGTAGCCATAGTTAGGAGCCTGTCTGTCTTTGTATCCATAGTTAGGAGCCTGTCTGTCTTTGTAGCCATAGTTAGGAACCTGTCTGTCTTTGTAGCCATAGTTAGGAACCTGTCTGTCTTTGTAGCCATATTTAAGAACCTGTCTGTCTTTGTAGCTATAGTTAGGAACCTGTCTGTCTTTGTAGCCATAGTTAGGAACCTGTCTGTCTTTGTAGCCATATTTAAGAACCTGTCTGTCTTTGTAGCTATAGTTAGGAACCTGTCTGTCTTTGTAGCCATAGTTAGGCGCCTGTCTGTCTTTGTAGCCATAGTTAGGAACCTGTCTGTCTTTGTAGCCATAGTTAGGAGTCTGTCTTTGTAGCCATAGTTAGGCGCATGTCTGTCTTTGTATCCATAGTTAGGAGCCTGTCTGTCTTTGTAGCCATAGTTAGGAACCTGTCTGTCTTTGTAGCCATAGTTAGGAACCTGTCTGTCTTTGTAGCCATATTTAGGAACCTGTCTGTCTTTGTAGCCATGTCTATGGAAGTGTCTGTTTTGTGTTGCAGTAAAATTAAGAACCTTATGGAACTTCTTATCACCTGATGCTACCATGGCGACTGTTGCTGGGTTCTTGGGAGAGTAATAATCCCTGGAGAGAAAGAACACACACACACACACACACACACACACACACTAACACACACACATACACACAAACACACACACACACACTAACACACACACACACACACACACACTAATACACACATACATACACACACTAACACACTAACACACACACACACACACACACACACACTAACACACACACACACACACACACACACTAACACACACACTAACACACATACACACACACATTGACACACACACACACACACACACACTAACACACACACTAACACAAGGTTTTTCTTAAAGAATAGTCCTTTCATGATGAAAAGAGATCCGGACAGACAGACAGACAGACAGACAGACAGACAGACAGACAGACAGACAGACAGACACTATTCTCTGAATAATACCCCAATACCCCTAAACTGTTAACACAATGCCCATTATAAAAAGTTGCATCTCCAAAACCTTACACACACGGGGAAAAATGACGTTCTGGCCGAAAAACCAAATACACAGCCCTCAAAATCAAATAATCAGGTCAGAATCTTAAACACATACATCATATCTGTTACTCAGACTGAGCGTTAAGAAAACACTGGATTTAGAAAAATAAAACTCTCTCATCAAAATGGAAGAGTCATGTAGGGAACAAAAAGATTCCACCAACACAGCCAGTAAAGAAGAACTTTATTTCACATAAAGTAGGATCCTGACCAGCCACAAATTATACATGGATTCATACATAACACATACATTTGGTATCATCAAGCAACAAAAAGAGAACACAGAAACCTCAGGCATTGTCCAGCCTGTCATGTTGATTTGGCCACAAGTTTTCATCCACCTCACAAATGATGTGTTCCCTGGCCAAGCAGCGGGGAAAAGCTCCTAGCATGGCAGATCCATCCTTGGCATCCCTCTGCAGTGATATCACCGCAGGCCTCCTCCATTTCCTGGAGAAGACACTTGCTGATACGGGTTCCAATCATACACCTTCCATCTCCAAGCTGAGAAACATTCCTCAATTGACTTGAGGAAGAGGGAATATGGTGGAAGGAAAATCATTTGGATCTGGAGGTGGTTGTTGAAGCTTTCTTGGATTTGGGCTGCACGGTGGAAGCTCACTTTGTCCCATATGAGAGCATAAGTAGTGTGGCCTGGGGCCCTGTGTTGTCTCTCTGGGGGGGGGAGGTCATACACGGCATCAACAAACACCAGACGGAGTGCTGTGTTGTCAGGGCCAAGTGTGACATGGTGATGGACGACCCCCTGCTGACTGACAGCAGAACACATGGTGATGTTTCCACCTCTTTGGCCAGGGACCTCCCCCCTTGCTCGGTGGCCAATGATGTTCCTTCCCCTGCGCCGCCTCTTGGTCAAATTGAATCCTACTTCGTCGACATGGATGACCTCAATGTGGTCGTCATTTGCGTCAAGCTCAAGTATTCTCTGACCATGTAGACACGGTGATTAGAACATGGTGCATTAGTTTACTTCCTGTACCTTTGTCTCTGCCGAGCGCACAGTAGTACTGTAAACAGATTCATACTCACTGGCACGTACAAGTAGCGCATCTCTTTCACACGATCGGAGATCCTCTCAAATGGTACAGGATATATTAGCTTCATGCTCAGCCTGTTCCTTCTCATCAAACAATCAATAGTCCATATTGAAACATCCCATTGTCTTCTAATACAGTTTTTCTAGATTGCTGAAGACACATTTCATAGTCGTCCTGCAATTCTACACAAAGGGAAAATACACTTACAAACATATACATACAGTAAGACTAGTCATGGACATTACTTCTATACGTAAAATATTGTATGGTAAGAAAGGTATTATTTTTTCTCCAGTTCCCTTTCTATTGGTAAAGTGATGTACTGAATCAAATGTATGCAGTAAACTTTCAATGACCAAGATAAAAAAGAAACAATGACCTGTTCTCTTCACTGAATGTCCTGACTACGGTGGCCACAGAGGAACAATGACCTGTTCTCTTCACTGAATGTCCTGACTACGGTGGCCACAGAGGAACAATGACCTGTTCTCTTCACTGAATGTCCTGACTACGGTGGCCACAGAGGAACAATGACCTGTTCTCTTCACTGAATGTCCTGACTACGGTGGCCACAGAGGAACAATGACCTGTTCTCTTCACTGAATGTCCTGACTACGGTGGCCACAGAGGAACAATGACCTGTTCTCTTCACTGAATGTCCTGACTACGGTGGCCACAGAGGATCAGCTCAAACTGGGTTGGACTCTTTGTCCTACTTCCCTGTCATTCCATGAACAACTACATGGTCTATCACAGTTGCGCGATTTTCATCTGAAATTACTGTTCTTGGTCTTGCTCTTCCTCGTCCTCTTCCTCCTCATCCACCACCTCTTACTCAAACTCTTCCTCCTCTGCCCCTCCATTCATTGTTGGTATCAAAAATCAACGCTCCTGAGCCACCTGTGCCACCTGTGCCCTCTGAACTGGCTTATATTCTGTACAATTGGTTTGATCACATCATTAGAAACCAGTGTGAATAATCTGGAGTCGTTGTGTAAACCAGGACAACTGTGTTGTAGTTGTGTTCAACTTTTGCCACCTGTGTTCATCATTTTGTATCACAAGTGCATCACACTGTGAAATGTGTTTTAGTGAGTGAGAATATGTTTAGAGTTTCGCCAAAAGAGTGATTGATTCGACAAATGGGTTTTAGGCCACTAAGCGTTTGGTTCAGAGAATGGGGTTTAGTGTTTTAGAAATCCAGAAAACCTGTATACACGTTTGGATTCCTCTGTGTCTAATCACAACACCATGTTGACTATTTCTTGTTCTTGGGTGAAGAGACGGTTTCTCCCACCAGCAGGTGGTCTTCTCTCTACCCTGTATGCAAACAATACAATGTCATGTGCAAACATGCAGTACTCTTGTTGATATTCGAAAGCCAAATATTGTGCACGGTCAATTCATACCCAGCTTCCCGCATACTCATCCCATGGGTGATTACACTATCAACCAGTGTGGCTCTTATTTCATTAGAAATATTCCCTGGCCTTCCTCGTCCTCGTCCTCTATGTCTTCCTCATCCTCTTCCCCTTTCTACTCTTTCTTGCTCCATTTTTCCTGTACAATCATCCTTGCCATTTGGTGGACGATGTGGTTCTGGTGGACGATGTGGTCCATTGGGTTTAAACAGGTGTGTTGTAGTGTATTAGCACTTTGTGTTTTGTCTGGTGACTCATGTATTCTCACAGGTGTTTCCTCAATGACAGTTGTGTTCACACATTGACAGTTGTGTGTAGTGTTTTGCAACATGAGTGAACTGGAATCGCAAATTGAGTTGAAGCAAGTTGAACGTGTGCTTGATTACTCAGAAATGGTTCATGGTTCTGGGATGTTAGCTTGAACATCGGATCACTCTGTGTATGCTTCCGGTGCCAGTGTATAAACCACTGGGAAAAACTGTAAGCAAAATGGTGAATTTTCTCTGGGATCATGAAACTAATTGGAGAGATCGCGTAACTTTTCAGCGATAATGGTTCCATCCAGCCTCCTTTGCAGAGCCAGTGACTGACTAGCCCCACAATGCTCAAAGCCAGTGACAGACTAGCCGCACAATGCTCAAAGCCAGTGACTGACTAACCCCACAATGCTCAAAGCCAGTGACTGTCTAGCCCCACAATGCTCAAAGCCAGTGACTGACTAGCCCCACAATGCTCAAAGCCAGTGACTGACTAGCCCCACAATGCTCAAAGCCAGTGACTGACTAACCCCACAATGCTCAAAGCCAGTGACTGACTAACCCCACAATGCTCAAAGCCAGTGACTGACTAACCCCACAATGCTCAAAGCCAGTGACTGACTAACCCCACAATGCTCAAAGCCAGTGACAGACTAGCCGCACAATGCTCAAAGCCAGTGACTGACTAACCCCACAATGCTCAAAGCCAGTGACTGTCTAGCCCCACAATGCTCAAAGCCAGTGACTGACTAACCCCACAAGGATTGGAGCCCTTTCCCAATTATATGCTTATTGATTGGAGCCCTTTCCCAATTATATGCTTATTGATTGGGCAGTAGGTAGTTAGCAGGTAGCCTAGAGGGCTCTTAACCGAAGGTTGTTGATTCGAATACCCGAGCCGACTAAGTGAACAATCTGTTGATGTGCCCTTTAGCAAGGCCCTTAACCATAATTGCTCCTTTAAGTTACTTTTGATAATAGCGTCTGATAAATGACTATATTGTTGGTATCTATCTATCTACTCACTGGAACGTACAAGTAGAGCATCTCTTTCACACGATCGGAGTTCCTCTCAAATGGTACAGGATATATTAGCTTCATGCTCAGCCTGTTCCTTCTCATCAAACAATCAATAGTCCATATTGAAACACTGTATGTTCTGAAACAGTAGTCGTTGAAAAATCATGTGAAACACTATTATTGCAATCCATGCAATTTATAATGTTACTTGTTAAGCACATTTTTACTCCTGAACTTGTCATAACAAAGGGGTTGAATACTTATTGACTCAAGACATTTCAGCTAATTTGTAAACATTTCTAAAAACATAATTCCACTTTGACAGTATGGGGTATTGTGTGTAGGCCAGCGACACACATTTTAATTTAGGTCAAAAGGTTAATGTCTTTGCTGTGTTGTCTTGCTGTACTACTCAATGGCCTTGTTGCCAACAGACTGGATGATTTGGAGAGGATTATTTAAAGTAATTGTCCAGTGAAAATCTCACTTTGAAAAGTTATTATATTGTTACCTCATACCCAAATAATGTTGTTGACTCATCCTATACTCAAATTTGTAGCCAAAGCGTAAATGAATAAATACATGTAATACATTCAGGCTTTAAGTTGGTTTGAATACTTTCTGAAACCACTGTATCTCGTGTGATATCTGTTATGTGCCTTTAGCACACTGTTGATGGGTTTCATACCATTACTTACTGTGTGTGTGCACATGTGTGTGTGTGTGTGCGCACCTGTGTGTGTGTGTGTGTGCATGTGTGTGTGTGCACGTGTGTGTGCACGAGAGTGTGTGTTTATCTGCTTTCCTGTTATCTCAGTGAATCTCGCTGCCTTCCTTCCTGCTGTAAAGGGACATGTCCACCCACAGTCTCTATGCTGCTAAACTAAACTTAGCTGTCAGGGAAAGTTATTCCTTTGAATCTCTCTCTGACTCTAACCGTCAGTCATAGTCAGTTTCACACTGTGGCAGAGTCAAACTCACCCCTGGGAAAGATTTGCCTCAGGTAAAACCGCTATATCGTTGCTCAATCTTGTTTACTTCATTGCTAAAAAGGTGACTGCAGTGCAGACAGAGTAACTGTAAGCATTTTAATGAGTGATGACATACCATCAAGTTAGCATGATCTGATTTATTTAGATGGCTTCTTATCAGCATGACATGAACTAGAAGCATGATGCTCTGAAATGGCCTCTAACTGCTTTCATTTGTCAATAAATGTTACATGTTTCTATTTAAAACAACAGTTAGTCAACCTGTCACTATTAATTAATAATGTAATTATCAGTTTGCTCCTGGCTGTAACGCTCTTTGTTGCTCCTGGTTGTAACGCTCTGTGTTGCTCCTGGCTGTAATGCTTTGTTTGCTCCTGGCTGTAATGCTTTGTTTGCTCCTGAATGTAATGCTTTGTTTGCTCCTGGCTGTAATGCTTTTTTTTGCTCCTGGTTGTAATAATTTGTTTTGCTCCTGGTTGTAATGCTCTGTTTGCTCCTGGCTGCAATGCTCTGTTTGCTCCTGGTTGTAATGCTCTGTTTGCTCCTGGTTGTAATGCTCTGTTTGCTCCTGGCTGTACTGCTCTGTGTTGCTCCTGACTGTACTGCTCTGTTTGCTCCTGGCTGTACTGCTTTGTGTTGCTCCTCGTTGTAATGCTTTGTGTTGCTCCTGGTTGTAATGCTCTGTTTGCTACTGGTTGTAATGCTCTGTGTTGCTCTTGGCTGTAATTCTCTGTGTTTGCTCCTGGTTATAATGCTCTGTGTTGCTCCTGGCTGTAATGCTCTGTGTTGCTCCTGGTTGTAATGTTCTGTTTGCTCCTTGCTGTAATGCTCTGTGTTGCTCCTGCCTGTAATGCTCTGTGTTGCTCCTGACTGTAATGCTCTGTGTTGCTCCTGGCTGTAATGCTCTGTGTTGCTCCTGCCTGTAATGCTCTGTGTTGCTCCTGGTTGTAATGCTCAGAACTTAAGTTATGTGTAATAATGTGAAATGATACGGGGAAAAAGTATTGAACACACTTACTGATATTTATTTAATACTTTGTACAAAAGCCTTTGTTGGTAATGACAGCTTCAAGACGCCTCCTGTATGGAGAAACTAGTTGCATGCATTGCTCTGGTGTGATTTTGGCCCATTCTTCCACACAAACAGTCTTCAAATCTTGAAGGTTCCGTGGGCCTCTTCTATGAATCTTGATCTTCAGTTCTTTCCATAGACTTTCAATGGGATTTAAGTCAGGTGATTGGCTGGGCCATTCTAGCAGCTTTATTTTCTTTCTTTGAAACCAATTGAGAGTTTCCTTGGCTGTGTGTTTGGGATTATTGTCTTGCTGAAATGTCCACCCTCGTTTCATCTTCATCATCCTGGTAGTTTTTTGTCAAGAATGTCTCGGTAAATTTGCCCATTCATCCTTCCTTCAATTATGTGAAGTTTGCCAGTACCATTTGCTGAAAAGCAGCCCCACACCATGATGTTCCCACCTCCAAACTTCACTGTTGGTATGGTGTTTTTAGGGTGATGTGCAGTGCCATTTCTCCTCCAAACATGGTGTGTATTATGACATCCAAACAGTTCAATTTTGCTCTCATCTGACCACACTATATTCTCCCAGTATTTCACTGGCTTTACCAAATGTTGTGTTTTCTTTGAGACAACAGTACCTGCTAATTGCAGGTCTTTTTGATGCTCTCTACAAGTGGTCCTTGGCTCTTGGACAACTCTTCTGATTATTCTTTTCACTCCTCTGTCAGAAATCTTGCGAGGAGCACCTGGTCGAGGCAAATCTATGGTGAAATTATTGTCTTTCCACTTCCGTATTATGGCCCCAACAGTGCTCACTGGAACATTCAGAAGCTTAGACCAATGCCATCATCATGTTTTGCAACAATTAGGTTGCAAAGGTCTTGAGACAGCTCTTTACTTTTACCCATCATGAGATGTGTCTTGTGTGACACCTTGGCAATGAGACCTTTTTGTAGGCCATCAGTTGGGACTGAACCAGCTGATATTAATTTGCACTGACAGGGGGCTGGATTGCTTTTTAATTACTGATAGTTTTCAGCTGTCTTGGCTTTCCATGCCTTTTTGCACCTCCCTTTCTTCATGTGTTCAATACTTTTTCCCTGTGTCATTTCACATTATTACACATAACTTAATTTCTGAACTTATTTGTTGTTTTTTTGTATGTATGGATTACTTGGGTTGTTACCAACATCTGGTGAACATTTCATGTCAATAGCACCTTTGGAAATATATTTACTGAGAAAAATGGTGACGTGTTCAATACTTATTTCACCCGCTGTATATACAGTGGGGAGAACAAGTATTTGATACACTGCCGATTTTGCAGGTTTTCCTACTTACAAAGCATGTAGAGGTCTGTAATTTTTATCATAGGTACACTTCAACTGTGAGAGACGGAATCTAAATCACATTGTATGATTTTTAAGTAATTTATTTGCATTTTATTGCATGACATAAGTATTTAATACATCAGAAAAGCAGAACTTAATATTTGGTACAATTAATATTTGGTGCAATTACAGAGATCATACGTTTCCTGTAGTTCTATACCAGGTTTGCACACACTGCAGCAGGGATTTTGGCCCACTCCTCCATACAGATCCTTCAGGTTTCGGGGCTGTCGCTGGGCAATACGGATTTTCAGTTCCCTCCAAAGATGTTCTATTGGGTTTAGGTCTGGAGACTGGCTAGGCCACTCCAGGACCTTGACATGCTTCTTACGGAGCCACTCCTTAGTTGCCCTGGCTGTGTGTTTCGGGTCGTTGTCATGCTGGAAGACCCAGCCTCGACCCATCTTCAATGCTCTTACTGAGGGAAGGAGGTTGTTGGCCAAGATCTCGCAATACATGGCCCCATCCATCCTCCCCTCAATACGGTGCAGTCGTCCTGTCCCCTTTGCAGAAAACCACCTCCATGCTTCACGGTTGATATGGTGTTCTTGGGGTTGTACTCATCCCTCTTCTTCCTCCAAACACGGCGAGTGGAGTTTAGACCAAAAAGCTCTATTTTTGTCTCATCAGACCACATGACCTTCTCCCATTCCTCCTCTGGATCATCCAGATGGTTATTGGCAAACTTCAGACGGGCCTGGACATGCGCTGGCTTGAGCAGGGGGACCTTGCGTGCGCTGCAGGATTTTAATCCATGACGGCGTAGTGTGTTACTAATGGTTTTCTTTGAGACTGTGGTCCCAGCTCTCTTCAGGTCATTGACCAGGTCCTGCCGTGTAGTTCTGGGCTGATCCCTCACCTTCCTCATGATCATTGATGCCCCACGAGGTGAGATCTTGCATGGTGCCCTAGACCGAGGGAGATTGACCGTCATCTTGAACTTCTTCCATTTTCTAATAATTGCACCAACAGTTGTTGCCTTTTCACCAAGCTGCTTGCCTATTGTCCTGTAGCCCATCCCTGCTCAATAAAAAACAGGTCACTAACATTAATGACTTGATTTTGATTTACTAACAATTTTTGCGATACTCTTATCGTACACACACCACTAATGATACTTCTAATGATAATACTACTACCGGCCCGAGTGAAAAGGTGGTGTTAAGATGTAACTCTACATTTAATAAATGTGAAAGTCTAGTTCCACATGTGCAATGATTGCAAAAGATGTGAAAACGTGATTTTTTAATGGCTGTTTGTTAAAACAGGCGTTTCATTGTTCGTAGTGTGGTGAACAAAAGATAAAGGCCTTTTTGTCTGTGCCCAAGAGACACTGAAAACCACTTATCTTGCTACGCTGCATTGTGCTTAGAAGGCTTGGCTCTGTAATACGTCTCGCTGGCAGGGAGATGTGGAGCACACACACACACACACACACACACACACACTCACACTCACACTGTCACACACACACACACACACACACACACACACACACACACACACACACACACACACACACACACAGTGAGCTACCATCCTCTCTGTTAGACATGAATGTTCACCCTGTTTGCCATTCAGAGAGAGAGTGTGCTTCTCCTGTTCTCTCTCTCTCTATGTGTGTGTGTGTGTGTGTGTGTGTGTGTGTGTGTGTGTGTGTGTGTGTGTGTGTGTGTGTGTGTGTGTGTGTGTGTGTGTGTGTGTGTGTGTGTGTGTGTGTGTGTGTGTGTGTGTGTGTGTGTGTGTGTGTGTGTGTGTGTGTGTTTGTTTTCCAAAGTGGAGTCAGGCTTACCTAAGCACAAGTCATTATGAATTACAGGGGAAAACACATCCCAACACATAGGTATGTTGTCCAACAGTGAAGTACACAGCTACACGGCTCCACGGCTGCTCTTACACGTTTACATGGCTACACAGCTACATGTCATTGTCTCTTTCCGCTACCCTGTTACGCTGAGCATGCTCTTACACAGCTACATGTCATTGTCTCTTTCCGCTTCCCTGTTACGCTTAGCATGCTCTTACACAGCTACATGTCATTGTCTCTTTCCGCTACCCTGTTACGCTGAGCATGCTCTTACACAGCTACATGTCATTGTCTCTTTCCGCTTCCCTGTTACGCTGAGCATGCTCTTACACAGCTACATGTCATTGTCTCTTTCCGCTGCCCTGTTACGCTGAGCATGCTCTTACACAGCTACATGTCATTGTCTCTTTCCGCTTCCCTGTTACGCTTAGCATGCTCTTACACAGCTACATGTCATTGTCTCTTTCCGCTACCCTGTTACGCTGAGCATGCTCTTACACAGCTACATGTCATTGTCTCTTTCCGCTTCCCTGTTACGCTGAGCATGCTCTTACACAGCTACATGTCATTGTCTCTTTCCGCTTCCCTGTTACGCTGAGCATGCTCTTACACAGCTACATGTCATTGTCTCTTTCCGCTGCCCTGTTACGCTGAGCATGCTCTTACACAGCTACATGTCATTGTCTCTTTCCGCTTCCCTGTTACGCTTAGCATGCTCTTACACAGCTACATGTCATTGTCTCTTTCCGCTACCCTGTTACGCTGAGCATGCTCTTACACAGCTACATGTCATTGTCTCTTTCTGCTACCCTGTTACGCTGAGCATGCTCTTGGGTTTGCTAATGTATGAGAAATATGGTTATATATGAAAATGAGTTGATATATGGCGGCCCATCTAGGGAGTTGGAGCGGCCGTACACAGCGTCCTAAATGGCACCCTGTTCCCTATATACTGCATTACCTTTTAGTGCACTCTGTAGGGTATAGGGTGCCATTTGAGACGCAGCCACAGCATATGGAAGGGACATTTATACCGATTCAGCCCCTCGGCCACTTTCTCTTCTGACATGAGGCAATTGTGTCCCTCTGAGAAATGGCAGAAAGGTAAACTACTGTAAACTATTTGTTTGTTATGTACGAAACTCCCTTGGATGAAGAAATACTGTTTAGTGTTATACCTTGGGACAAGGCCTCTGTGCTTTCAATTCATCTGTATAATCTATTTCTCATCCTAGCCTACTTCACAAAAGGCAATATACTGCCTATCAATCAGTCATCCATTCAAGTAGCAAAACATTCAAAAATCCATCCATACACATTGTACAAATGCAGGACATTTTGTCACTGACTTTGCAGCTAGATCTGGCTCAAATGGCACCCTATTTCCTATAGGGCTCATAGGTCTCCGGTCAAAAGTAGGGCACTATGTAGGGAATAGGGTGCCATTTTGACGTACCCTTACCCTCCATTACATAAGACTGGATCACAAAGGGACCTTAATGGATTCAAGAAGATTCATGCCATTTTTACGGGCAGGCTTTTATAGCAGTTAGATTGTATCAGTTCTGTGATTAACAGGTTGTTTCTAGTAAGGGATATAATGACATCACAGTCATTTGGGTTTTATCGTGATTTTATTACCCTCAGACTCACCCTATACTATCACACACTGTACACACACACTCACTGTATGTATAGGTGAACGCACGCACCCACGCACGCACACACCTACACACACATTGTCATCCAATGCAGTTGTCTTACTCCTGGTAAAGGGTAGTGACACCTTGTTAGTGCTGAGATCAATGTACACATCGTCTTTAGAGTTACTGTCTGGATGGGAGCTCATTACACAGCCTGCATACTAACTGTTTCCAGAAGGACCCTGGTCAAAACTAATGCACTATATTGGGAATAGGGTGGCATTTGGCACAGTCTGTTACAGACATTATAATAGGCCTGCTTAGCTCTCCTCTGACATAAATCAGACATTATAATAGGCCTGCTTAGCTCTCCTCTGACATAAATCAGACATTATAATAGGCCTGCTTAGCTCTCCTCTGACATAAATCAGACATTATAATAGGCCTGCTTAGCTCTCCTCTGACATAAATCAGACATTATAATAGGCCTGCTTAGCTCTCCTCTGACATAAATCAGACATTATAATAGGCCTGCTTAGCTCTCCTCTGACATAAATCAGACATTATAATAGGCCTGCTTATCTCTCCTCTGACATAAATCAGACATTATAATAGGCCTGCTTAGCTCTATAATATACCTGCTTAGCTCTCCTCTGACATAAATCAGACATTATAATAGGCCTGCTTAACTCTATAATATACCTGCTTAGCTCTCCTCTGACATAAATCAGACATTATAATATACCTGCTTAGCTCTCCTCTGACATAAATCAGACATTATAATAGGCCTGCTTAACTCTATAATATACCTGCTTAGCTCTCCTCTGACATAAATCAGACATTATAATAGGCCTGCTTAACTCTATAATATACCTGCTTAGCTCTCCTCTGACATAAATCAGACATTATAATATACCTGCTTATCTCTCCTCTGACATAAATCAGACATTATAATATACCTGCTTAGCTCTCCTCTGACATAAATCAGACATTATAATAGGCCTGCTTAGCTCTCCTCTGACATAAATCAGACATTATAATAGGCCTGCTTAGCTCTCCTCTGACATAAATCAGACATTATAATAGGCCTGCTTAGCTCTCCTCTGACATAAATCAGACATTATAATAGGCCTGCTTATCTCTCCTCTGACATAAATCAGACATTATAATAGGCCTGCTTAGCTCTATAATATACCTGCTTAGCTCTCCTCTGACATAAATCAGACATTATAATAGGCCTGCTTAACTCTATAATATACCTGCTTAGCTCTCCTCTGACATAAATCAGACATTATAATATACCTGCTTAGCTCTCCTCTGACATAAATCAGACATTATAATAGGCCTGCTTAACTCTATAATATACCTGCTTAGCTCTCCTCTGACATAAATCAGACATTATAATATACCTGCTTATCTCTCCTCTGACATAAATCAGACATTATAATATACCTGCTTAGCTCTCCTCTGACATAAATCAGACATTATAATAGGCCTGCTTATCTCTCCTCTGACATAAATCAGACATTATAATGGGCCTGCTTAGCTCTCCTCTGACATAAATCAGACATTATAATTGGCCTGCTTATCTCTCCTCTGACATAAATCAGACATTATAATATACCTGCTTAGCTCTCCTCTGACATAAATCAGACATTATAATATACCTGCTTAACTCTATAATATACCTGCTTAGCTCTCCTCTGACATAAATCAGACATTATAATAGGCCTGCTTAACTCTATAATATACCTGCTTAACTCTCCTCTGACATAAATCAGACATTATAATATACCTGCTTAACTCTATAATATACCTGCTTAACTCTCCTCTGACATAAATCAGACATTATAATATACCTGCTTAACTCTATAATATACCTGCTTAGCTCTCCTCTGACATAAATCAGACATTATAATAGGCCTGCTTAACTCTATAATATACCTGCTTAACTCTCCTCTGACATAAATCAGACATTATAATAGGCCTGCTTAACTCTATAATTGGCCTGCTTAGCTCTCCTCTGACATAAATCAGACATTATAATAGGCCTGCTTAACTCTATAATATACCTGCTTAACTCTCCTCTGACATAAATCAGACATTATAATATACCTGCTTAACTCTATAATATACCTGCTTAGCTCTCCTCTGACATAAATCAGACATTATAATAGGCCTGCTTAACTCTATAATATACCTGCTTAACTCTCCTCTGACATAAATCAGACATTATAATATACCTGCTTATCTCTCCTCTGACATAAATCAGACATTATAATAGGCCTGCTTAACTCTATAATTGGCCTGCTTATCTCTCCTCTGACATAAATCAGACATTATAATAGGCCTGCTTAACTCTCCTCTGACATAAATCAGACATTATAATAGGCCTGCTTAACTCTCCTCTGACATAAATCAGACATTATAATAGGCCTGCTTAACTCTCCTCTGACATAAATCAGACATTATAATAGGCCTGCTTAACTCTATAATTGGCCTGCTTAACTCTCCTCTGACATAAATCAGACATTATAATAGGCCTGCTTAACTCTATAATATACCTGCTTAACACTCCTCTGACATAAATCAGACATTATAATAGGCCTGCTTAACTCTATAATATACCTGCTTAACTCTCCTCTGACATAAATCAGACATTATAATAGGCCTGCTTAACTCTATAATTGGCCTGCTTATCTCTCCTCTGACATAAATCAGACATTATAATATACCTGCTTATCTCTCCTCTGACATAAATCAGACATTATAATATACCTGCTTAGCTCTCCTCTGACATAAATCAGACATTATAATATACCTGCTTAACTCTATAATATACCTGCTTAACTCTCCTCTGACATAAATCAGACATTATAATAGGCCTGCTTAACTCTATAATATACCTGCTTATCTCTCCTCTGACATAAATCAGACATTATAATATACCTGCTTAGCTCTCCTCTGACATAAATCAGACATTATAATATACCTGCTTAACTCTATAATATACCTGCTTATCTCTCCTCTGACATAAATCAGACATTATAATAGGCCTGCTTAACTCTATAATTGGCCTGCTTATCTCTCCTCTGACATAAATCAGACATTATAATATACCTGCTTATCTCTCCTCTGACATAAATCAGACATTATAATAGGCCTGCTTAACTCTATAATTGGCCTGCTTATCTCTCCTCTGACATAAATCAGACATTATAATAGGCCTGCTTAACTCTATAATTGGCCTGCTTAACTCTCCTCTGACATAAATCAGACATTATAATAGGCCTGCTTAACTCTATAATTGGCCTGCTTATCTCTCCTCTGACATAAATCAGACATTATAATATACCTGCTTATCTCTCCTCTGACATAAATCAGACATTATAATAGGCCTGCTTAACTCTATAATTGGCCTGCTTATCTCTCCTCTGACATAAATCAGACATTATAATAGGCCTGCTTAACTCTATAATTGGCCTGCTTAACTCTCCTCTGACATAAATCAGACATTATAATAGGCCTGCTTAACTCTATAATTGGCCTGCTTAACTCTCCTCTGACATAAATCAGACATTATAATAGGCCTGCTTAACTCTATAATTGGCCTGCTTATCTCTCCTCTGACATAAATCAGACATTATAATAGGCCTGCTTAACTCTATAATTGGCCTGCTTAACTCTCCTCTGACATAAATCAGACATTATAATAGGCCTGCTTAACTCTATAATTGGCCTGCTTATCTCTCCTCTGACATAAATCAGACATTATAATATACCTGCTTATCTCTCCTCTGACATAAATCAGACATTATAATAGGCCTGCTTAACTCTATAATTGGCCTGCTTATCTCTCCTCTGACATAAATCAGACATTATAATAGGCCTGCTTAACTCTATAATTGGCCTGCTTATCTCTCCTCTGACATAAATCAGACATTATAATATACCTGCTTAACTCTATAATATACCTGCTTATCTCTCCTCTGACATAAATCAGACATTATAATATACCTGCTTAACTCTATAATATACCTGCTTATCTCTCCTCTGACATAAATCAGACATTATAATATACCTGCTTATCTCTCCTCTGACATAAATCAGACATTATAATATACCTGCTTAACTCTATAATATACCTGCTTATCTCTCCTCTGACATAAATCAGACATTATAATATACCTGCTTATCTCTCCTCTGACATAAATCAGACATTATAATATACCTGCTTAACTCTCCTCTGACATAAATCAGACATTATAATAGGCCTGCTTAACTCTATAATATACCTGCTTATCTCTCCTCTGACATAAATCAGACATTATAATATACCTGCTTAACTCTCCTCTGACATAAATCAGACATTATAATATACCTGCTTAACTCTATAATTGGCCTGCTTATCTCTCCTCTGACATAAATCAGACTATAGCAATGGAACACATTACTGGAGAACATGACATTGCTTTAATGATGATCAATCACCAGGAAAGGCTTAGTGGGTCTGTCTTGTTCAAATGTATAGAGATTAAAATGTGGAGCTAAATCCCATAAAACATTATGGTCTCAGAAAGTGGATCATCTGCCTGATGAGACCATCCACTGATATTAAGAGGATAAATCATATTATCATCAGCTGGAGTGAGTATTGGAGGCCTTGTGGGTGTGTGTGTGTGTCATATCACATTTTATTGGTTGCATACATGTTTAGCAGATGCTATTGCGTGTGTAGCGAAATGCTTGTGTTCCTAGCTCTAACAGTGAAGTAAAATAATGGAATTAAGAAATATATAAATATTTGGGAAACCGGAGTATAAATATAAATACAGAATGTGATGGGATTTATAGACATTATGGGCAGTATATGGATATAATATGTATTATATCTGTAGAATACGTGGATAGAATAGTATATACAGTGGCAAGAAAAAGTATGTGAACCCCTAGGCTAATGACTTCTCCAAAAGCTGATTGGAGTCAGGAGTCAGCTAATCTAGAGTCCAATCAATGAGACGAGATCGGAGAGGTTAGGGTTGCCCTGCCCTATAAAAAAACATTCACAAATTATTGCCTGATGTGAACTATGCCTCGAACAAAAGAGATCTCAGAAGACCTAAGATTAAGAATTGTTGACTTGCATAAAGCTGGAAAGAGTTACAAAAGTATCTCTAAAAGCCCTGATGTTCATCAGTCCACGGTAAGACAAATTGTCTATAAATGGAGAAAGTTCCGAAAAAAAGGCACAGCACACCAACATCAAAACCTAATTCCAACTGTAAAGTATGGTGGAGGGTGGTTTGGGGCTGCTTTGCTGCCTCAGGGCCTGGAAGAGCTTGCTATCATCTACGGAAAAATGAATTCCCAAGTTTATCAAGACATTTTGCAGGAGAATGTACGGCTATCTGTCTGCCGATTGAAGTTGGGTGATGCAACAGGACAACCACACAAAACACAGAAGTAAATCAACAACAGAATGGCTTCAACAGAAGAAAATATGCCTTCTGGAGTCCTGACCTCAACCCCATTGAGATGCTGTGGCATGACCTCGAGAGCAGTTCACACCAGACATCCCAAGAATATTGCTGAACTGAAACATTTTTGTAAAGAGGAATAGTCCAAAACTCCTCCTGACTGCAGGTCTGGTCAACAACTACAGAAAATGTTTGGTTGAGGTTATTGCTGCCAAAGGAGGGTCAACCAGTTATTAAATCCAAGGGTTCACATACTTTTCCCACCCTGCACTGTGAATGTTTACACTGTGTGTTCAATAAAGACATGAAAACGTATACTTGTTTGTGTTGCTAATTTAAGCAGACTGTGTTTGTCTATTTGAAGATCAGATCAAATGTTATGATCAATTTATGCAGAAATCCAGGTATTTCCAAAGGGTTCACATACTTTTTCTTGCCACTGTATACAGTAATCGTTGAATAGGATGGACTTGACTAGAATACAGTATATACATATGAAATGGGTAAAACAGTATGTAAACATTATTAAAGTCAACAGTGTTCCATTATTAAAGTGACCAGTGATTCCATGGCTATGTCCATAGTAGGGCAGCAGCCTCTAATGTGCAAGGTTGAGTAACCGGGTGGTAGCCGGCTAGAGCCAATGACTACAGTCATGGCAGGGTACTGGGTTGAGGCCGGCTGGTAATGGCTATTGATGGCTATTTAACAGTCTGGAGATAGAAGCTTTTTTTTTCAGTTTCGTCCCAGCTTTGATGCACCTGTACTGACCTTGCCTCCTGGATGATAGCGGGGTGAACAGGCCATGGCTTGTTTGGCTAAGGTCCTTGATGATATTCTTGGCCTTCCTGTGACACCGGGTACTGTAAATGTCCTGAAGGGCAGGCAGTGTGCTCCCTGTGATGCGTTAGGCTGACCACACCCCCCTCTGAAGAGTCCACCCTCTGGAGAGTTGTCGTACCAGGCGGCGATACAGCCTGAAAGGATACGCTCAATGGTGTACCTGTAAACGTTTGTGAGGGTCTTAGGGGCCAAGCCGAATTTCTGTGTGGGTGGACCATTTCAGATTGCAAGTGTTGTTATGCCAAAGAACTTGAAGCTTTTCACCTTTCCATTACAGCCCTGTCAATGTTGATGGGGGCGTGCTCCCTCTGCTGTCTCCTGAAGTCACGATCAGCTCCATTGTTTTGTTGACATTGAGGGAGAGGTTATTTTCCTGACACCGCTCCACCAGGGACCTCACCTCCTCCCTGTAGGCTGTCTCATCGTTGTTGGTTGTGTCGTCGGCAAACTTGATTGAGTTGGAGGCATGCTTGGCCACGCAGTCATGGGTAAACAGGGAGTACAGGAGGGGGCTGAGCACGCACCCTTGTGGGGCCCCAGTGTTGAGGATCAGCGAAGTAGATGTGTTGTTTCCTACCTTCACCACCTGGGGGTGGACGATCAGGAAGTCCAGGATCCAGTTGCACAGGACGGAGTTCAGACCCAGTGCCCCGAGCTTAATGATGAGCTTGGAGGGTACTATGGTGTTGAAGGCTGAGCTATAGTCAATGAACAGCATTCTTACGTATGTATTCCTCTTTTCCAGATGGGATAGGGCAGTGTGCAGTTCGAGGGCGATTGCATCATCTGTGGATTTATTGGGGCGGTATGCAAATTGCAGTGAGTCTAGGGTGTTGGGTATGGTGGAGGTGATATGATCCTTAACTAGCCTCTCAAAGCACTGCATGATGACAGGGCGATTTAGTTCAGTTATCTTTGCTTTCTTTGGGTACAGGAACAATGGTCTTGAAGCAAGTGGGGACAGCAGACTAGGTTAGGGAGAGATTAAATATGTCTGTGATGTTTTGCCTGTTTGATTGCATTATAGGGAACATCCCCTATACACTTGCTGATTAAGTCAGTCACCGTGTCAGTGTATACCTCAATGTTATTCTCAGTGGCAACCCAGAACATGTCCCAGTCCATGGGATCAAAACAGTCTTGAAGGATGGATTCCGATTGGTCAGACCAGCATTGAATGGTCTATGCTGGTCAATGTATTGATAGAACTTCAGTAGCGTTTTCCTCAGATTTGCATTATTAATGTTCCCAGCTATAATAAATGCAGCCTCAGGATATGCAGTTTCCAGTTTGCACATGGTCCAGTGTAGTTCCTTGAGAGCTGTCGTGGTATCGGCTTGAGGTGGAATGTACACGGCTGTGACGATAAAATCTCTAGGGAGGTAATGCAGCCAGCTTTTGATTGTGAGGTATTCTAGGTCGGTGAACAAAAGGACTTGAGTTCCTGAACGTTACCACAATCACACCATGAGTAGTTAATCATGAAACATACTATTCCGCCTTTCTTCTTCCCGGAGAGTTCTTTATTCCTGTCTGCGTGATGTACTGAGAACCCAGCTGGCTGTATGGACCGGGACATTATATCCTGAGAGAGCCATGATTCTGTGAAACAGAGTATGTTACAGTCCCTGATGTCTCTCTGGAAGGAGATCCTCGCCCTGAGCTCATGAAATGTATTGTCCAGGGACTGAACATTAGCAAGTAATATACTTGGAAGTGGTGGGCGGTGTGCACTCCTCCTGAGTCATACTAAGAGTCCACTCCGAATACCTCTTTTTCACCAGCAGCTTCTTGGAGCAGCCTCTGGGATAAGTTCAATCGTCTTGGAAGGTACGAACAAAAGATCAAATTCATGAAAGTTGTATTACTGGTTGAAATGGAATTGAGTTACGCCTCGCTGATATCCAAAGTTCTTTCCGGCTGAATGTAATAATGCAAAAAACGTTCTGGGCTAATAACGTGAGAAATAACATAAAAAAACAGAAGACTGCAAAGTTGCTTAGGAGCTTGAAACAAGTCGGCCATGTCTATTGGCGCCATTTGACATGGCACAGATAGACCGATGTTTGTGTGTGTGTGTGTTCTCTGGTGGTCAGCACTATAAGCTAGTATGTATTTGGTGATGGAGAAGGAAAGGGACACCACAAATGTGTCACGTGTGGATTATTTTTATTTCTATGATGACCTTGTAGTAGAGGAAACAATGAGCCAAACATTAGTAAACATTTTAACTGAATTTCCTCTTTAAAGGGATCCTGCCAGATTTAAAGGGATACTGCCAGATTTAAAGGGATACTGACAGATTTAAAGGGATACTGACAGATTTAAAGGGATACTGACAGATTTAAAGGGATACTGACAGATTCTGAATTTCAAGCCCTTCTTCTACTTACCGTTTTTATATGAAGGACGTTAGCGGTAGTATTGAGAGCCAATGATAACTAGCGTTAGCACATTGACTGGAAGTCTACAGTATGAAGGAAGTTAGCGGTAGTATTGAGAGCCAATGATAACTAGCATTAGCACATTGACTGGAAGTCTACAGTATGAAGGAAGTTAGCGGTAGTATTGAGAGCCAATGATAACTAGCGTTAGCGCATTGCCTGCAACTCTACAGGTATGGTACCGCTTACTTCTTTCAAACTGCATGCAGAGATATCAAATTTGTATCCACGAGTTCATCTGACTATAGAACAACGGCTTAAATGACAGAATCTCGCAGTCCCCCTTTAAATCAGGGGTGATGCGCAATGTCAACAAAAAAATTACTCTGTTGAGAGTTAGAATAGTAGCAAATGTTTCTTTTCGTCCAAAATGAGACTACCTCCGCTGTCAAGAGGGAAGCAGCTCAAATGGTTTGCTTGCAAAGCTAGAGCCGGCTCTGACTGCAAGGGCAGGTATGGATGTGGGTTTGAAGACCCGCGAGCCACTGCGGCCCCTCCTGATGAGTTCCAATGTTTTGTGTCCCCCCACACCCTTCAAAGTTACCCATCCCTGCTTTAATGGATCTGGCTGCTGCCTTGCACCAGATGTTACATTGGGTGGCTGGATGGCAGAAGGAGAAGAGGAGACATATCAAATCATCCTAATGATGTTGGTAGTCTGTGGGGTTGAAAAAGTCTTGCTAACTTACCAGTTACTGGTACATTCATTAAAATACTGGGCAGATTCCCTCCTTATGTATCTTACCAGTTACTGGTACATTCATGATGTTATTGGGCAGATTCCCTCCCTATGTAACTTACCAGTTACTGGTACATTCATGATGTTATTGGGCAGATTCCCTCCCTATGTAACTTACCAGTTACTGGTACATTCATGATGTTATTGGGCAGATTCCCTCCCTATGTAATTCTACTAGTCTGTGTTCTTTACAGGGGTGCAGAGAAAGTTCAACATTCCAGTCAGTGTACTTGTACCACTATATACATGTTTGTTTATTTTTAACACCTTCTAATAAAATGCCCATCCTCCCCCCAAAACGGAAAGTAATTTTATTAATTCCATATCCCCTTGCACAAGAACAATATTACACACACACACACACACACACACACACACACAGACACACACACACACACACACACACACACACACACACACACACACACACACACACACACACACACTCACACACCGTCAGGGCATTGTTTATTTCCCTGTAGATTTGCCTCAGCCCAGCAGTCTGTGGTTGATTTAGCATCTAACAGCACCTGAACCAGTGATTTATATCCTATTACTGCTCATCGTGCATTACATTACACTCCCCTGTACATACAGGCCACGGGCCAAATCCCACCCTATTCCTTACGCAGTACACTAATTTTAACCAGAGACCTATGATAGTGACATTTGGGACACAGACAAAGGCCTGGTCCGGGCTGCCAGGGTGTGTATAGTTTCCCGCCATAGACATGCAGAGTAGATGGTACTGTAGCTAAAAATGTCACTTGTTTTTCTCTCGGTCAAAACAGTTAAATGAAAACATCAGAAGGACCAGAAAACTCAACACAGTTTAGTTAAACATGTTATTATTGATGTTATCTCTAGATTTACACACCGGAAAACAGTATACAGAACTAGGAGACATGGAGCGCTAGCTTCTCTGTTCTGTGCCTCCCTCTAGTGGTAGCACTAAGTATACATGTATATCAGTAACACTCTGAATGCCTCCCTCTAGTGGCAGCACTAAGTATACATGTATATCAGTAACACTCTGAATGCCTCCCTCTAGTGGTAGCACTAAGTATACATGTATATCAGTAACACTCTGAATGCCTCCCTCTAGTGGTAGCACTAAGTATACATGTATATCAGTAACACTCTGAATGCCTCCCTCTAGTGGTAGCACTAAGTATACATGTATATCAGTAACACTCTGAATGCCTCTCTCTAGTGGTAGCACTAAGCATTCATACTAAGTATGACAGTTTACAACGTAGGTGCACACAGGTTGTGAGACAATTCAATACCACCTTGCACACTCTTGCCTGAATCTAGCTGATATAGGGTGTAATCATTAGTCCAACAGTTGAAAACAAGAGTTTCTATTGGATAAATTCAGGTATGTTTATCCCCATTTTGTTCCATTTACTTTAATTTAAGAAACGTTTTTCAACAGAATAGGCGCAATGAACATACTCCTGATCACGCGTAAACACTGTTCACTTTCATAGCAGCCACGTTGTATTCCTTCTCGCATCTGTCCCCCTCTCACAATTTCCCTTCTCTTGTGGACTTCAATTAGCAAAACATCAGCTATATGTGACCAGGCGAGAAAAACCTTCCAAGCCAAACCACATCCTAACTGCTACACACAGCCTACATCGTTGTTACATATTAGCTAAAGTAACGTCACAGTCAGCATAGCTAATAGACCCTAATGCATTAGTAAACCTGCTACAATCATGCAGTAACATTACTGTACAGTAAGCAGTTACACCGATGGCAATACATTAGTGAAACCAAAAGCTTACCTTGACTTGGAAGAGTTCCAGTGTTGGATAGACGTAGCCAGCTAGCTAACATAGCATCTCTCTGTTTGAGCCGGGTGTTTGACTAGGTTAAACTAGCTAGCTGCATTCACTAGCTAAGTAAGTGAAAGTAAAAAAAGATATATATATAGCTAGCTCTCTCTCTTTCTCTCTTGCTTCTCCTTCATTTTGGAAGAAATTAATTTGTTAAAAACTGTTCAACTATTGTCTTTCTCTCTCTTTGAGTCAACTACTCACCACATTTTATACACTGCAGTGCTAGCTAGCTGTAGCTTATGCTTTCAGTACTAGATTCATTCTCTGATCCTTTGATTGGGTGGACAACATGTCAGTTCATGCTGCAAGATCTCTGATAGGTTGGAGGACGTCCTCCGGAAGTTGTCATAATTTCTGTGTAAGTCTATGGAAGGGGGTGAGAACCATGAACCTCCTAGGTTTTGTATTGAAGTCAATGCACCCAGAGGAGGACGGAAGCTAGCTGTCCTCCGGCTGCACCATGGTGTTACCCTACAGAGTGCTGTTGAGGCTACAGTAGACCTTATTTGCAAAATTGTGTGTTTTAATCAATTATTTGGTGACATGATTATATGTAGTATAGTTTAATCTAAAAGGATAACTTTTTAAATGTTTTAAAATAAAAACATTTTTTAAATTTACTGAGGAGGATGGTCCTCCCCTTCCTCCTCTGAGGAGGATACATGTACAGTATTTCAATGCAACACCATGGAGGATAATGTATACTTAGTGCTACCACAATGCTTCACCATGAAGGATAATGTATACTTAGTGCTACCACAATGCAACACCATGGAGGATAATGTATACTTAGTGCTACCACAATGTAACACCATGAAGGATAATGTATACTTAGTGCTACCACAATACTTTACCATGAAGGATAATGTATACTTAGTTCTACCACAATGCTTCACCATGAAGGATAATATATACATAGTGCTACCACAATGCTTCACCATGAAGGATAATGTATACTTAGTTCTACCACAATGCTTCACCATGAAGGATAATGTATACTTAGTGCTACCACAATGCTTCACCATGAAGGATAATGTATACTTAGTGCTACCACAATGCTTCACCATGAAGGATAATGTATACTTAGTGCTACCACAATGCAACACCATGAAGGATAATGTATACATAGTGCTACCACAATGCAACACCATGAAGGATAATGTATACTTAGTGCTACCACAATGCAACACGTGTCCTGTATGTAAAATATTGTGTGCTATAGATTGGAAAATAAATACATGACTGTGGACGACAACATAATGATGTTTCCTAAAGAAGATACATCTGCTTCGAGTTTTGTTTCCTTGCCATGCTACTAACAATTTTTGCGATACTCTTATCGTCCCGGCCTACGCACACACACCACTAATGATACTTCTAATGATAATACTACTACCGGCCCGAGTGAAAAGGTGGTGTTAATATGTTACTCTACATTTAATAAACGTGAAAGTCTAGTTTTACATGTGCAATGATTGCAAAAGATGTGAAAACGTGATTTTTTAATGGCTGTTTGTTAAAACAGGCGTTTCATTGTTCGTAGTGTGGTGAACAAAAGATAAAGGCCTTTTTTGTCTGTGCCCAAGAGACACTGAAAACCACTTATCTTGCTACGCTGCATTGTGCTTAGAAGGCTTGGCTCTGTAATACGTCTCGCTGGCAGGGAGATGTGGAGCACACACACACACACACACACACACACACACACACACACACACACACACACACACTCACACTCACACTGTCACACA